>CM070641.1:42877139-44086895 GCA_036346575.1 Dendrocalamus sinicus | reverse complement strand
AGTTAGGTACTGTATCAAAAGCAAAAAGCCATCAACTTTTGATTTAAAGATCAGGCCATAACCATTTAATCAATGGTGGAAGAATTTGTTCATAAGGCCAGTTCCAACTGTTTGATCGCTTGGAAAAGCCAACGGAGCCGATCAGATCCGATGCACTCCTATTATTGAAAGGAGCAACTTTGAGCATATTGTACAAGAACGTTGAATTATTTTTTCATTAACCGAGAGATCAACTAAATTAATCTCAACTAAACCACCATCCACATGCTTTGCCAAGTTTATTATTTTGGTCAACATACAAGTGCCCTTTATTAAAGGGCCAATTGCACCGTGACAGATTTGTGGCTTCCAAATCTCTTCCAAGATTACAAAATTGGATCTTGAAGTGACAGGAGGCATGCACCCTTACAACTGGTGTTATCCACATCATTATTGCCTCAAGACTCGAGCAGTGGAGGAAAATCAATCACCATAAGTTCCAGCTGATTCAGCTCCAACATAAGTTCCAGCTAAATCCCAGGCAGTTTTTCTTTTTGCCTAATTTAAGACTTCTGGACTTGTGTTCGATCTTCATGGACTTGCTTTGAATCTGGATTGCTTATAGCAGGCTCATATTTACTCATGAAAGCTGCTTCCCCATATATATGGTTCTGTCTTTGGTCGGAGAAGATCAATCTGGTGGCAAATCATGTGTTCCACATTTTCCTTGTTATATGACTCACTAGTATGAAGGTACAGACCTTCACTTTTTTTTTTGGATATGCTTCACCTACTTGTTGGTACATCAGAACCGCTCCAAGTCTCCAGCTGCGAGCAAAGCTCGAGTCAAGGGAACGATCATTAGCCCCAATCAATCAGTGCTCGGGAAAAAAGAAAGAAAGAAGAAAAGAATCACACCTCAACAGAACGGTGCGACGTTGCCATCAACCCAACCGTGCGGGCAGGCCACCCCACCCACCCGCCCGCCCGCCCACATGCGCCGCGCTCGATTGGTGCCAGTTCGCCGTGCGGCTGGCGAGCGGACGTACGCCCGGCGCGCGCCGGAGCCGGGATCCCCATCGTGCCGCGCGCCGCGATACGCCGTGCCGCCCGCGTGTACGTAACGTACGCGGCGTAGCGCGACCACCAGCCGTAGCACGGAACGTCGTGTCGCGTCCGTCCGGCCGTACGCACGCGGCGTTTCGCCTGTGTGCCGCCGAGTTTTGGCCGGTTGTTCGAGCTCGTTGGGTGGGGGGCGGAGGCTCACGTGGGCGCGTTCGTAGCCGCGATCCGCGGGCGCGGGGTCTACCTTGCCGGCTTTCCCGTCGCGGGCAACGGGATTTGGGGACGCAAGATGCCGACGGGGTTTCAAATGCTGCCCCCGTGCGAGCCAAGTGGTCGGCCCCGCCAAGCCGTCCCGTCCAGCGGCTGGTAGCCTTGTGTCCTGTGGTGTGCAGTGAAACTTGGATTCTTGGGGTTCTTCTGCCGTTCTGCGCCATAGCCTCCTATGCGCCATGGCGTGCAATTGTGTTTTAACTACTGGTCACCGCGGCCAGCTATATTGGTACTAGTTTGTGTTTTTCGACAAAATTGCGCTTTGTTTTTTTTTTTGACAAAATTGCGCTGATATGTTATGATAGCTATATTACAAAGATTGAGCTAGCCAAAATATCTAAAACGGTATGCATTTGTGAATGGTAGCAACGGAGTTTCAATGAAAAAAAAGAGTATTACATCTTTAAGGAAGTAAAAAAAGAAGAGAAAAGTCATGCCATGTTGTGCAATTGTGTTTAAATATTTGCCACCGTGGCTAGTTGTAAGTGGCGGAATCAGACTTTAGGCTATTTGAACTATAATTCGAGGCTTAGGAATAAAAGTCCATGAAGAATTAGGGGAAAAATCACAAAAAATAGCTTTAGCCCAAGAACAGCTAGTTCAGTCCGGGGCTTGGACTGTGACTGGTTCCACCCCTACTAGCTATCTTTTGGTAGTATTTTTTTGATAAAATTGCACCAATATATTATGATAGTTGTATTACAAAGGATGAGATACTCAAAATGTCTAAAATAATATGCATTTGTGAGTTTTGCATCAGCAGGCTCTTTAGTGGAAAAATCACAAAAAAAAATAGCTTCAGCCCAAGAACAGCTAGTTCCACCCCTGCTAGCTATCTTTTGGTAGTATTTTTTTTTATAAAATTGCACCAATATATTATGATAGTTGTATTACAAAGGATGAGCTACTCAAAATGTCTAAAATAATATGCATTTGTGAGTTTTGCATCAGCAGGCTCTTTAGTGGAAAAATCACAAAAACATAGCTTCAGCCCAAGAACAGCTAGTTCCACCCCTGCTAGCTATCTTTTGGTAGTATTTTTTTTTTGATAAAATTGCACCAATATATTATGATAGTTGTATTACAAAGGATGAGCTACCCAAAATGTCTAAAACAATATGCATTTGTGAATGGTAGTGATGGAGCTTCAATAAAAAAACCCGAGTGCTACATCTTTAAGGAAGTAAAAAAGAAAAGAAATTATACTCTAGAGAAGAGGGATGTAATTTTTGAAATGAACTGTCAGGCTCTTCATGAAATCGCAACGAACATTTCTATTTGACGATTCCTGCAACATATAGCTGTCTACATGACTACATCCCTTGAAAAGCTCAGCCACTTGTGAATAGGCTGAAAGAGTAGCCGAAAGAAATAAGCTAGTAGCGCATAAAAAACAACTGAGCTTTCCGAATGGCCAGTACAGAAAATCGTGGGATCTCGAGCGAAGGGATCACCGTCCACGGAGTAGCTCTGAGCGTATGATGGCCGATGGGAAATGAACGATGGAGCCCGAGAGCGCACGCTGAACAGTAGCCAGTAGATTCTTGGCTTCAGGTGCTCTGGCCGGCTGAGTGGGGTCCCACCGAAACATTGCCTGGCCTGGCCACCATTTCAGATGCGACTAGACAGCAAGCCTTTAGTATACATCGGAACTGCTGCAGCAAAAGACCAGCTCATTTTACCTTCAATGATACATTGGTGCTGTACTAGTACTGATTTTGGATCCTCAAAGGGGAAGGCAGACTGACATCGGGCGAATCTGAATCGTCTGATGGAAAAATAACGGTCTAGATTGATCACTACAGTCTAGTATATAAAATACTGGTATATAAAATACTGTAGCACTACAGTGATCAACCTAAACCGTTATTTTTCTATCAGACAGCTATATAAAATACTGTAGCACTACAGTGATCAACCTAGATCGTTATTTTTCCATCAGACAGCTCAGATTCATCCAATGTCACTCTGCCTTCCCCTTGCCAACGTCAGAGGATACGCTTCCACTAGTACTACTGTACTGCCAAACGAAAGAATGGAAGAACCAGTATCGTCCATTTGTCATAGGCTTCATCTTGACCATCCCTTTTAACCACGTGTGCATTCTGCATAGCGTGCAATGCTGCAATTCACAATCATGTCTCGCAAACCTAAGTCATCAAAACTAATTTCCTTTTAAATAACAAGTCTCACGCGCGCGATTTTTCCTTTTTTTTTTTTAACGAAAGGCCACATGAGTACCTTAATTTATCCATGGCTAGTGGCACACTCGGCGCCGTCCGTCGAATATTTGATGCATTGGCATCCAACGAATTCTCTGCAGAGTACTATAGTAGACATTATCTTTTCGTGCAGACTGCAATGTTAGTTAGGGAAAAGCCAGTGAGAGGATAGGTTAGTACATAAATATGATGCTCTACGTATGATTCCATTGATCCATAGATCATGCGTGCATGCATGTACTTCAAAAGCGAATCCGGTCCGTTAATATGATCGATGCGCATGATTATGGTGGCCCTCAAGAATTATCAAGTATTGCCACTTCTTACTTAACTATATCATTTTTTGGAAATCATTTTTTTAAAAAAATCTATCATGTCATTAGCCCTTCTTTTTGTGAGTGAGGAGACACTGGGGAGTGGACTCGAGATGGCAACGGGTAAATACCCATCGGGTATTGCCATTCCATACCCGTACCCGTTAGGTGTAAATTTACCCGTCGGGTTACCCGTATCCGCACGCGGATAGGAAAATTTACCCATACCCGTACCCGTGCGGGTATTACTATCCGACGGGTAACCCGTACCCACAAGCATACCCGGTTCAACACATAAGAATATCATCAATTTAGACATTCATTAATCATACATGCCAAGCACAAAAGCGTCTAATGATCAAAATTAGTACATCACATAAACATACTTGACATGACCATATCAACATATGACAAACAAATAAATAATCAACAACAAGTAGATAATAAAATTAACATTTGAGTGGGATGTCTAGTTGTCTAATGCGAGTATTCATTACCCGCGGGTAGGCGGGTATGGGTAGTATATACCCACACCCGCACCCGCCTACCCGGCGGGTAGAGGATTTCGCCCAATAACGTACTCATGGGTATATAAAATTTTTCATATCCGTCTCTTTATCAGGTAAAACCCGTCGGGTATTTGGGTATCGGGTACCCATTGCCATCTCTAGGAGTGGTGCAGTAGAAATCCAATCAGAAGAGACAAACAAACATGGGGTAAAGGTGGGGACCAATAGATTACACGCAAGAAGACAAGAGCCAATATTTAAGCACCAATCGCTAGCTTTTCCTTTCCCTTTTGTGCATTTGGAACTTTTCACTATCATAATGACATAATTAGGTCCTACTATATTCCCACTATGTTATCTCATGCTTATTAATTAAGTGCTAATTACTATCTTGCGTAATTGATAATTGGCTTATAGGGCCCGTTCGGGTTAGGATTCCAGCCAAATTCTCCTAACCCAAGACTCCAAATAGGGTCTTATTAATGAAAGAATTTAATTTATCCCCTGACCTCTTCACAGTTTGCTTGTTAAATAATTATCCCCACGAACGAAATGAAAGCTCAAAAGGTTTGCACTTCCTGAAATCTTGTTTGCACTCCACGCTTATCGTGGTCCAGTATGTTATGATAACTCAGATGTACGACAGTACGAGGCCTTGATGAATCATGGCGGGCCACCCGTCTATACGCACGTTGCATTATTTCCCTACCTCCAGGCCAGGGACGGACCTTGAAATTTTTAGAATAGGTATTTAAAATTATAAAAATATTATCTAATAGAAAATATAAAAGTCTACAATAGTGAAAATTAAAGTAAAATGTTCATACTAGAGACAACGTCTCAAATAATATAAAGAAATTAAAAATAATTAAAAAATCACAAATTAACTCGACAATTCTTTATGCCTTGGAACCGCTTGAAAGATTACAATTAGTTCCACTAATATGCAATTCCACTTAGCTCCTATTATTCCTTTTGAAACTATCTATATTTACTATTCACATTAGGATAGTGAAAATCGACTTGAAATTATTTGTTCGCACTTGTGAAATACTTGGTTTTTGTTCACAGAATCACATGTAAGAGGTGGGGAATATGTATTTCAATAATTCATAAGCAATAATTTGTCTGTTGCTAAGGATCTTATTTCACAGATTCACATCAAGGTGCTTAGATGAAGGTATGACATGAAGCTCAGTGCTCACACCTCTGAAATACTTGGCATATAGATATACGCTACTCAGATTTAAAGATGTAGAGAACATGGATTTCAATTCATAAGGCATAACCACTAATTTAAAGATAACTGAGCCAAATACAATAATCCATCACATCTAAATAAGATCTAAGCACCGAAAATGAAACAAAGAAGGAACATATGCCAAATCCACATCCATCCAGTCATCCACGGATCTTTCATCCACTTAGCTCGAAAGTACAAAACTACAAACTCCAGGGGCACACAAGCAGAGCAGATCTACCATCTACGCATCTAGATTCTACATGATGGGCCACGGTCGAGAGGACGAACTCGCCCCAATCTGCAGTTCGAGTGCGGCGGTGCTCGCTGGTCGATGGCCACTCCGGCCTCGGCGCTCACGCCACTGCGCGACCTCCATTTCTGCCGCCACGCCGCCTCGTAAGACCGTAACTAGGGGCATGGACACCCACCGCCGCTAGGCGCTAGCCGAGTGCCGAGCGATGGAGGGACGATTAGACGCTAGATGAAGAGAGGAGAGACTGAGTGAGACACAGTCTTACAATTGGGTATGAACAGGATGACAGTGGGTCTGAGCTAGTGTTGATGGGAGGGGGAAATGGGCCAAAAGGATATAGCATCAATTTAGACTAACTGGGTGTGATCAAAACGAATTTAGCTCAACTACTAGTATATATATGTATTATACTTTGTATACAGTGTTTTTTTGCAAAAATTTTGGATATTCGATTGAATACCCATGAATTGAGTTGGGTCCGCCCATGCTCGAGGCTACTGCTAAACAGCCTGCTTAGTTCGACTGAAAAATATAGCTTATGATTGAAATTGTATAGTACCTGATTGAAATTATACTATAGCTGATGGTGGGTTATTCGATGTAATTAATTTTTTTAAAAATTAAAAATATGTTAGCCCATCACGGATAATACAAATGAATACGAGAAAAAAAGAATCAAAAAAAGCTCAAAAAGCTAAAAAACTAGAAAAAGACAAAATTTATAAGCAGTAAAAAATAAGTCAGAATCTATAAATTTAAACCAAAATAAGTGGGACCAAAAGCTAATAGGGAAGTGGGCAAGCCCCCATCAAGCAATACGACGAGCAAGACAAAATCTCGATCGGTATGCACATCAAACCACACGAGTGCTAAAGCAAGCCGCGCAGCCTTGAAAATAAATCAAGCAATGGCACGCACACAAATAGCTAGGCAGAATAGCCAGGCAGAATGAACGCAAATATGGCCATCTCCAAGACTTCACAGAAGATCGATGCGTGCATATAGACTGGATCACCCCTGGTCGCTTTGCTTTACATCCACGCGGTCACGTATAGGTCTCCCGATTTTTTGGTTTTAATTTCTTTTAAAAAAACTATTATTTATTAGATTAATAAGTGATAATAAAAAACCATAACCTAAAACAACGCCCTTAGACACAGCCACCCGCGCGCGCTGCCGTCGAGACCGGGCTGGGGAGGGGGGCACGCGGCCCCAACGGAAAGCGCCGTTGCCGCCGTATCCCCGCGCAGCGGTCTCCGTCGCGTACATGTGCAGACAGCGGCGTGCCCGGCGCGGCGCCATCCGGTCGATCGGCCGGGGGCATAGTCAGATACTACTGCTCACCGCGACCCCCCTGCCTTGCTACGCGCCGCCGCGAGCGACCTGTGGCCAGCCGCGCCCGTGGATGGACGGACGGCGACCGGATTAGATGATTTCTCCTTGAGCTAAAAGCTAGCTACGCACGTGCCTGTTTATTATGATTTGCGCTTGCTTCGCGTCCCTTTTAATGGCGCTCGCCAGCTACATGGACGCTTATGCTTATCTCCTGTGCTTGCTCGTGCGCTTGTGGTTAGTTGTCCCTGTCGTGGCGCGGTACGAGGCGAGAGGAACGGGGCAGGTGCATGATGGGGTTGTGCGTGCGCGCGAAGTGGGCATCTTTCCAGAGGAACCGTGGGTGTCCTTGATTGGCCACTAATTGATATGCAGTGCTTAAGCACTGACTGATACTCGCCGTCTGGTACACCTTCCATTCTTTCTTATTTGACAATTCGTACCGTTAATAGATTTAAAATAATCTTAATTAGCTATGTAAAAATTATATTATTAGTTTTTATTGCTAAAAAATACTTTTATAATATTATAATTTTCTTAATATATCTTAATATAAAGTTATATAAAGTAGCAGTCAAAATTGTATCTTAAAGATCGTAAAAAATAAAAAATATTAAGTAAATAGATGACAAGCAAATGGCTTCACAGGTAACTCACTGCATGCTGGATGTGGGGGCAAATCAAATCTCTATGTCCTGTGCCTGTTTGACCCCAAGAATGTTTCGCTACCTTCTTTCTTCCTCATGGCCTCAATCCCTCGGCGGCCCTGCGGCCCGGTCGCGCGCTTGCCATGTGACTGGTCCAGTCGCACGCTGCTACAACGACTGGGCTCAATCACTGGCTGGCCCAGCGACAGAAGGCTCTCTTTTTAAATAGTACATTTTTATTAATATTATAAAAAATAAATGTTAAATGCTACATTATTTTTAATAATATAATAAAAAATAAATGTTAAATATTAAATTAATTTATTAATATTATAAAAATAAATGCTTCATAAAAATTCAAAAATAACTTTTTGTTGCCGTTTGAAACACTGTCACACTTGTACTAAATTAATTTCTTTCGAACACTTCGATGCCCGAAGTGGCGCACATACATATTTTTCCTTTTGTGGGTAATAGTAGGTGATTACTTTTTTTATTTTATTTGGAAGGTTTTTATAGTTTAGAGATATTATTTAGTTGGATTAATTAGACGGTATGTACGCACGATGGAAAGTTGAATAATCGTAGGTTGACGAAAACTGTATGTGTGCATTGAAAATACATATTTTTTTTATCCTGTGATCGATAGGACAAATATTTCATAAGCCTCGGTTTGAGCGAGAATATAGCAATAAAGATAAGATTTGAAGCCCAATATAACACTCCATAATGAAGCTATGAATTACATGGCACATGGAGTTTTGTTAGCTGCATATGCTTGCTTCGCTGTTCCTATAGTACAAGTGGCAACATGTACAAACCATCGACCTAAACTACAACTACCATACAAACACGTCTTTTAGAAAAAAAATTCATGATGGATGGAAATCAAGTTAGGCTTGTGGGCATGTGTAACATCCTGAAAATTTGAAATCTGACAATATAAAGTTTTTGAATTTCTTTTGCAAATGTGGTTTATTTGAATTTGGAGTTTATGGTATTTTTCTGAATAACTTAATGAAGGTTCCAAAAAGTCAAAAGGACCAAAGGGAAAACAAGCATGTCTAAATATTAGAAAAATTAAAATCTAAAGTAAGAATCTGAAAAGATGATCCATAAAATACCAAAAGGGAATTGGGTGTAAACATGAAATCCCATCTCTAAACATAATGGCATAAATGACAAGGAGGTGAACAATTAAAATGCTACACACACACACACACACACACACACACACACACACACACACACACACACACACACACACACACACACACACACACACACATATATATATATATATATATATATATATATATATATATATATATATATATATATATATATATATATATATATATATATATATATATATATATATATATATATATATATATATATATATATATATATATATGAAAAATTGCTCCCTTTAAAGTCTTAATGGCATTTGCTCATTTGCCCATGATGTCTCAGACATGCGGGTCCATGGGCCCATATGTCATTGAGACATCATGGGGCAAATGAGCAAAAATATATATATATATATATATATATATATATATATATATATATATATATATATATATATATATATATATATATATATATATATATATATATATATATATATATATATATATATGAAAAGACATATTAAATCTCTGTATCTACAAATATGTGCCAAAAATATAAATACAAATGTAGGTGAACAAAGGGAGAAATAATGTACTGTGGTATTAAGGAGAATAAGAGCAAAAGGAGAAATGTAAATAAGCATGAAATATCATCCCTAAAAATTATGGCAAGCAAATTAAAGGAGGCTAGCATTTACATATATATGCAAACACATATGAATATCAATATATATATATATATAATAAACATATATGTACATACACAAAAATATAGAGAGAAATGAAAATATGTATCCATGTATATATATATATGATATATGTGTAAATGTATATATATATACATATTCAAATGTAAAAGCAAAATAAAATAAAAAGTAAATGTAAATATAAAATGGATGTAAAAGCAAAATAAAATAAAAGAAAAGAAAAATGGATGGAGCTGCACCAGCCGCTCGGCCCAGCCCCCCCATCTCCTCTCCGCGCACGCGCGCCCGCTTTGCCACGCGGGCCCGCGCCCGATCGCGCTCTCTCTCCCGCTGCCGTGCGTGGCGCTGGCGTTGTCCCGGCCGCACTGCGCGCAGGTGGGCCGCCCAACCGCGCCTCTCCTCTGGCCGGTGGGCCTCCCGCGCCACGCTCTCTTCTCCCCCGGCTCCTTCTCCGCGAGCACGCGTCGCAGCTCCCCCTCGCGCTCGCTCTCTCTCGCGCTTGCCGCAGCAAATCCTCCCCTCTCTCTCTCTCTTACGCCTCGTGGGCAAGGTCAAAGCACCCGTCACCTCTCTCTCCCACAAAATCTCGGAGGAGATTGAGTTCATTCCCCCTCCGCCGGTGTAAACAGGGCGAGGACAGATGCCGCCCTTGCCGCGCGCCTCTCTCTGGCTATAAAAGCCCCGTCCGTGACTCCCAACAGCACCGCATTACTCCCTTCATCCCTCCCCTGCCCGCAATTGAGCCGTAGCGCCCCGATTCCCCGCCGGCGCCCTCGTCTCCCTCACGGCCGGCGACCGAGCCGCCGTTGATTCCGGCAGCCCCCGAACCATTCCTCGCTCCCAGAGCTGCGTGGAAGCCAGGCGAAACCGACCCCCTCCTTCCTCGGGTCTCCCATCGCCCGAGCATCGCTGGCGTCGACCGCCTCCCTGGACCGCCGCCGTCGCACGCTGTCGGCCCGCCACCGTGCCCCTTCACCTTCGCCGACCTCACCAGACGCTTCACCATCACCCAGGGACTACATTTCACGAAGCTCCCGAACCTCTCCGGACACCACTCGCCGCCGGCCACCGTCGCCCCCGACTTCTCTGCCCGGCCTCCTCCACGACATACCTCAAAAGGGTTTACTCCCCATACTGGGTAGGCAACGCTTCCCGCACACTTGGTTACCAGCGCTCGTCTCTTTCCCCCCTGCTCCCGCGGCGCGCGTTCGAGCCTTCGGCTCCGCGTGTAGCGGTCGAGCATTTCTTTTAATTTTCCCATCGACACTGGGCCCTTTGTTGGCGGTGGGCGGCCGCTCGGGCCACTTTGTCGCGCTTCATTGTGAGATGGGTCCAGGCCCCACTTGTCGCTGACTAATGCACGACATGTGGACCCCACTGACCATAGACACAAGAATAAGCAAATAAGAAAAAGATAAAAATGAAATATATGACATGTGGGACCCACTGTCAGAAATTTATTAATTTTGAGATTTAACTGAACTGAAATATTCAAATAAGCATAACTTATTCATTTTAATTCCAAATTGAGTGAGACAAATTTCTAAATTCATCTAAAATCAAGATCTGTCCAATGGAACTGAAATTATAATTTTTAGAGTTCATTTGAATTTCTGGTGATATTTTGTTGATTTGATGCTTTCTTTTTATCCAAATTTTCGCACGCGATTAAAATAGCTTACAAGGCTCAAGAGGAAGAGTTCGAGGCAGCAGCCCTAGAAGCTCCGGATAATCAAGCACCAGACCACTGTGACCAAGGCGAGTCAATACTTTGATCATGTTGAACCTACATTTCATGCAAATTACTTTGTTTTAAATTAACAAATTGCATGCTGTTATTTTTATGCAAATACATGCTAAATTTGATATTCTAGTTATATGCCATTGTTTACCTTGAATAATATTACCCTCTCCTTTGGAATATTCAATGTGTGAACCTTGTCGCCCTAGCAAAATTATAGTAGTAATGTTTTGAAAATAAGTCCCTAGCTCTATGCTATGCTTAGTTTTGCATAGATACTCAGGGGGCGCTGAAATGTCCCAGACATCATGGTCGTTTTTAATCATGAGCAAATGGTTTGGGCAGTCATGATGGGAATGACTGGTATATTTTGGACATGACTATTTTATACCCTCAAAATCCCCAACTTGCTTAAATATCTGGGCGGATTGGTTTGAGGGTGTGAGTGTGGTGCAGTGGATGCACAAAGTGGGTTAGTGGTAGACCGCCCAGATACCACTAAGGATCGAATCTTGTCATGACCTCCTGTGTAAAACAGTACAACCATAAGTCTGTAAAGTACAACTTGGCTAAGTAAATTTATCGAAACTCCGGACTCATCTCACTGGTAGGGGTGTGAAGGGGCTACGCTATGACAAGGGGGCCTGAAGGGACACCAGTGGGGTGAAGTTTGAGAGTCCCACGTTGCGGGAAGGTAGAAGCCCGGTGCGAGTGGTGGGGAAACATCCCGCGATAGATAGGACCCACCGCAAGTGGGCAGTTTCCCATAAGGTGAGATGACAAAAGGGTCTAGATACTTTGAAAAGTCACTGTGATGGTCTGCTCGACCACATGTCTAAGGTATCATGTGGGGCAATGAGTTGATTATCTCTTGTGGTGAAAGTGTACAAACTCTGCAGAGTCAAAACTATTCGAATAGCCGTGCCCACGGTCAAGGGCGGACATGGTAACTTAACTAGATATAAATCTGTTTACAAAATATTGGAAACCGGGAACGGGAACTTGTAGGACAAAGGATTGCCCTGGTTTGGAATCGTCCTGGGTGTCGTCCCAGTGGTAATGTAAGCGGCTATAACGCTGAAGAATTGCTATATGGTGCAGATGCCATGTAACGGTGGATGGAATCTGAATCGCTATTAATATTGCATTCATTCACAACTTATACTTGAGTTCAAATTGCTAGGTATTAGGGATTTTTAAGTAATTGTATTCAAAAGCACTCTTCGCAAAAATAAAATGAGCCCCAAACTTCCTTTGATTAGCCATTCATGTTAAATATTGCATTCTATGTGTTGGCTCGCGGAGCACGGGGTCGGAGTGCTCACGCTCGCTTTTGCGACAAATTCAGAAGCAGGAATCGGATCACTACTCTTCAAGAATACTTATGGATCACGATGGCGAAGAGGATGAAGATGTCAAGAACTAGGCCGCGAACCTCCAGTTGGCTGCCTGTGGGCATGTCCTGAAGGTCCCACCTGTGTGCTTCGTTCTTCTGCTGCTGCAATTTATTGATTTCGGCCTCATCGGCCCATGAGTAAGTTTACTATTATATTTACGTTTCCGCATGATATGTACTTTGATATTCAGAATCAGAATCGTGTGCACTATCTACGATCCAGTGAATAGTGCGATTAAACTGATAGATTCAGTTGTGAAACTGGTCCGACAATATGTCCTACTCCCCCTTGTGGGCTCTCCTTTGGTCTTCAAGGTATTATTCGCATACTTTTCGTATGCTTTCCATGTATCCTTCCTTTTTCCTTTTCTCCCGTTCATGTTCATGCTCCTTCATTCTAGCAACAGTCACAAGTCCGTACATGATAAGTTCCATATCCTCTTTAGTTGGCCACCATTTCCATGTGCACCTTCTTCTTTGCTGCTGTACACAAACAAGTTAGTACTATTTGGAAGAGGTAGAATGAAAATCTTGATAAAATAATCACATACGGCCACGCCATGGTGTACCTGCACACGTAGCCATCCCAGTTTCCTACGCCAATGAGTCCGTACTTAGCCTGCATACTGCAACGACAACATATGATTTTTGGTACATAGCCATTAGGGTTCGTCGGTGGAACATGGTCCTCACGGTTACTCAGTTCCGAAGGGCCATCCATTGGTCCCTTTCACTTCCCCACTCCCGGCTAATGGAGGTTTTCAATGGGTAAACACTTCAGGCACAACTGCATAGTTCAACATGTATTTTTACCTAATGAATGCCGCATCGTACTTGTCCAAGCCGTCGATCCATTGGAAGAAGTAGCAATGTTCCTTCGGTTGTGATACATGGATATAATTACCTATATTTAAAATGCACATGCAATATGAAATGTGGAGAGACATGATTCATGTGGTAATCCTTGCATGTGTGGAAAGCCTGGGTGCTATTACTACGATGCGCGGATTTCTTAATCCATGCTAACTTAGTGTAGTTGCACTGCGGGCTTGGCAATCTATTTTTGTTTCTGAAGCATATCTGCATAGCCGGACATCCTCCTTTGCCTCTCATCTCCCCTACCTCTCTTCTCTCTGCCCTATTTGTGTTCATCACATTAGCTTGAATGGAATGTTGCCTACAGTGTTGGAGGGTGCACTGGCTTTATAGCCATCTAAGGTGTGGAGTGGATGCAACTGTGTTTATTCCAACTGGTTTGTTTACGACGACCTGCTACATTGTGGGTCTGTTTGACAAGGTGGTTAGAACGTGTGTTTATTCAAAATAACCACACATGATCTCTCTCTAACAACAACCATCGTATGACGAATGGGCCACCATGTCTCTTTGACAATAACTTCCGCCAATGGTTATTTCCCGAAGGGTTGGGACGTCTTTTGGCACAGGATAATGGCTATCGCTTCGTCAACTATGTAAAGTTTGATGTTGAAGAAGGGAGGGGTTCGAATCGATGGCATCAAATTAGAACGAAATCAGATTAGAAGATAGTGCTAGGAATATCACATTACTCTTAGTTGTAGTCAATTCTCTGAGTAATAGTTACACAGGACGTAAGGTTATTATTGTCCCAGGAGAAGGCTCAAACCTGTTTAAAAAATTCATGTGTCTCTACTCTACATATTCATAGTCCAAGTCTTCTAGAGTTCTCCGAATCTAAACAAATCATACGTAAGATCAATATTGAAACATGGGCACACCTCTTGATAGGGCCTTTGGCTTCATCCATGTTATTCTAGACATGACGAGTCTGTCGGTAGGCCTTTTCACCCTTGAACAATTCCATGTCAATGACCCATATCCTAGTGTCATCGTCAGAGTGCATCAAGTTCCCAACAACACGGAATCCACGCATCTCCCTACTCCAAGTCTAAAGCACTTTGTCCTTCATGAAGTACTCCAACACAAACCTTGCAGGTCCATTTTGATGAACCCACATGCAGTCAACACACGAGAGCATGGGTTGTACATCTTAGCTAGGTTGGTCGTCATTACGCCGTACCTTGTGCCATTCGTGTCGTGAAGCAAAGCCCATTTCTCCACCGGCTTAGGCTCGATCCAATGTGAGAAACATTTGATACTCCTCACAATCCTCCTTCTCAATCTGAGTGGGTTAATATCTAGCAATGGCTCTATTCGTTCCGATACATGTTTTGTGCTTGCAGTAGGTTGCTTGTTCCTCTGGTTGATGTGCTTCTGCATCAACTCGTCCAACTTCTTCCAAATTGTATCAAACTTCCTTCGTTGGTTTTGTTTGCCTAACCTTTTGAACAACTTCATCAACTTGTCTTTGAATGCTTGTAGAAGTTGGCACCCGAGTGCCGCATGTACCGACGATTTTGCATGTCACGCCAAGAAAAAGTCTTATCTTTTTCCTAGAGCGTCTTGATAGCCTACATCAACCCAACATTCCGATCATGGATAATGCAAACATCCAGACGTTCACAGACTACTTCGACCTTAACATGCCTTAGTCGTGCATTAGTCGCGCGATTGGCCGACGTAGCTTCATGCCGTTTGCTCGTTGTACGACTGGGTGCCGGTGCCTCCAGTCGCACACTGAACACGTGATTGAGGGCCTCAGTCGCGCGCCCGCGGCACTATTAGGCCCAGTCACGCATTGGACGTGTGACTGGGGTTTTGCTAAAAAATTAGACAGTTTATTGGCGTAAATTGTCTTCAAAATGGTTTATTTTTTAAAAAATTCTTGATTGTTCTCGGTCTCACATGAGTTGATGCAAAAGCAACAATTGAATGGGCGAATATGTAAATGAGTGGCGTCCTGGTGTCTGTAAGCAATTGAACGGCAGATATGTAGAGGAAGACTATTGATGTAACACGTTACGAGTAACGAAACCGAACACCCCCTCTCCCTTGGTGCATTAAGGAGCACATACATAATGCCAGTTTGATCGTTTTGCAAGACAAGGTTGCTGCATTCAGGGAATCAGGGGGTGCATAAATTTATTTGTCTTGTCTGCTTCGCATATGACATGGCCAGCAAAAGGGAAGGCAGAGCACAGATAGCACTAAGCATGGCAAGAAAAAAAATGGAATTCGCAATGCGCATCCTGGTAATGGAACTCCGGTCAGTACCGTCGGAGGGTACTATGATACTACTACACCAGATGCACTTGATCTTTTACTTATTAGGCAACAAGCTGCAATCACTTACTTTAGGTTCAACAGAGATATAGGCATAGCCGCACAGGAAGGATGAGCTCGGCATGATCTTAAATGAAAGGTTCTTCTTAACTCTTACGACTAAAATGACGCAAACTACAAATAGTTGAGATGTAAAACATGAAGATAAGGATTAGTCATGTAACGGTCCAAGTCTGTACATAATATGCAACATTACTTTTTTTTCCCCGACCCAGGATTCAGATATGCTAGTTCAATACTTGATTCAAGAACCATCTTCGGTGATGGTATTGTGCTAAGCACGCTGCATCTATCTACTGGAAAGAATAACATAAATGTGTCGCACAGTGTTGGTGACAACATATGTATGTTGTAAACATGATGCCTGAAGTAACGAGGTGCAAATACAACTTGGTGCGGAGGGTTAGAAATCCAACTTGGTACACGAGGTCCAAATCAGTGACCCGAATCCATCACACATAGTACCACACGATAGATCATTCGTGCAAGCAAATCTTGCAAAGAGCGCGCGGTTCAGAGCTTGTCGACCTTGTCGGCCCTGACGACGGGGTTGGCCCGGGCGATGGCGTCGCGTCCGGCGGCCCTGTAGTCGTAGCCGCAGCCGTGCCTGTCCGAGTAGCGGTGCGCGCCGCAGAACACCCCGCCGCACCGGCACTCGAACCCCACCAGCCCCACCTTCCTCCCGCACGCCGCGCACCTGCTCTTTGCCTTCGCTCGCCTCGCCCCCTCCTCCTCCCCTGGCTCCTTCGACGTCGCTAGCACCGCGTCGGACTGCGCGGACGCGGGGGCCGACGACGACGCGGTTGGCCCGGGCGCCGGCCCCTGGGCCTCGGCGCGGCGGAGGCTGTCGCGGAAGCACTTGGAGCAGAGTTCGCGGGTGGCGGGGGAGCCGAAGCAGCAGCAGCAGTTGGCGGGTGGGAGTGGCGCCGCGGGCTCCTCCGGCGACGTCGGCCGGAGCTCGGGCTCGTCCAGGTTCTTGCTCCCCTGCTCCATCGTTTGGCAACTGAACGGTCACGGTCGATGAGGTGGTTGGGAATTGGACGGGGATTCGGAGGCGACGAGGGGGCAGAGGAGGGAGAGCTTCACTGATACAACTTGGTGCGGGAGGCTTCCGCTAGGTGGACCGGACGGATGGTGCTGTCGGGTTACGTGTTGCACGCGGGAAAGCAATCGCGGCCGGGAATCTTCGGTTGGTGCGCGGTTTCTGGTGCAATGCAGGCAACTTTCTGGCTTTACGGGACACCGTTCGATCTCGAACAGACGGATCAGATCAGATGAAGGCCAGTAGTCTGGGCTTCAAGGGTACTAGCGGTCAACTCGTCCAGCCATTTTTGGGCCTCTAGTTATACAGCGGTTGTCTATTTGTTACGCGGAAAATCTGTAGCGCTATCAGGTGTGTGTTAGCCTTAACACGCATTCAAGCTCACATTCATCCAATCTAGCTCCCACTCCAAAACCAAACTCTCCTCGCCTCCCTCCCCTCGCTGCTACTGCATAGTCCATTTGCATCCCTAAGCTTTGAATCTCGAAGCTTGATGGTTGCATCCTCCACGCCCTGCTCCGAACCCTAGCCTCACCTCCACGTTGCCTAAGACGGTGCCTTGTGGCTTCGGTTGCGGCGGCGAGGGAGCGGAAGGAGGGGGGGAGGCTGAGGCGACTCGTGGCCTCCATGGTAATGGTTGTGCAGGCGTCGGCGCTCACGCCCCCGCAGCTTCGACGATGCCTGTGCTCGACACCTCTGTGGGCTCTATCGCCTTTCCACCGCCAATGCCGGTGCTCGCTGTCCGTGCTATTTACTGGTGGGAGAAGGTAGTCGCCGTCCTATTCAGGTAGCGATTTAATGCTTGTTCCAACAAAGTTAGCGCCTATTGGATGTATGATTAAGTGATGGTGGTGGTGTTAATCATTCGATTCGAGATGCTTATGATGATTGGATGCTATTTTAGGTTAGCTTGATGCTATGTCGATACTAATGTTGTGGTGTGATTACTGTTGTGTTTTGGGTACTGTAGTGTGTCATGTTCTAGATTCGCATCTGTAGTTTCTATGAACCAATCCGGGGATGAGTGAGCTAGCATTCGGTACTCCTTGTTGTGCAACTTTTTTTCCTTGCATTTCATAGCCCAGGGGAGTTTTGAGCTATTGTATCTGGGCCCTTGGGTGGCATTCGACTGAATTTTGTGACAAAGTTATGGTCAAAGGATGGTATTCTGAAAGGCGCTCGTTTTTGGCCAAGTAGCAACTATTAAGTATGATGCATTACTTTGGTGTTATGTCTCTAACGTTGGAAATGGTTTTGGCTGATAGGCAAGAGTACTCTCATAGTTGGGGCCTTGGAATTAAAGACAACAGTGCTCTCGGAGTATATGTCAACTTCAATGTGCAAAGTAGTGCGCAAGAACGGGTTGAGGAGAGCAAGAAGTTATCTTTTATCAAAACCACTAGAAATGTCAGGAATATTATTTATAATGGTTCCACTCATCTACGAGTAGGAATTTGAAAAGTCCCCAAAATTTCAAATCAGAAAATTTTGTGATTTTTGTGGCATTTTTGAGTGATTTCTGGAAAACTTTCCCTTTTTGGAAAGTCTCCCTGGAATACGCTTTCCCCTTTTGGCGTTTCCGTTTTCTCCATCTCCTTGGCGCCCGCCCCTTTCCGCTCTCTCCTTCCTGGCGCCTCCCGCTCTCTCCTCGCAGCGCCGCTCTTCTCCCGCCTCCTCCTCGCTCGCGTGCACGCTGGTGCCGCGCCGCGCCGCCTCCGCGCCGCGCGCCCAGCGGCCGGTCCGGCCCGAGCCGACCGCACTGCGCACGCGTCACCTCGCCTCGCCTCGTCCCGCTTGCGAGGCCGCCTCCTCCCTCGCTGCGCGACGCGCGCGCTCCGCCATACCCGCCGCCCACTCGCTCCCATCGCGCCGCTTTAAGCCACCGCTGCGAGCTGGGCCACCGCTCCATCCCGCGGAGGAGACGCGCTGCCAACTCCCGTTGACTCCCTGGCCGCGCCCGTTGCCTTCTACCCGAAGGAGCTCCTCCCTCCACCTGGGCTTAAAAGCCGCTCCTCGGCTCCCTCCTCCTCCTTTGCTCTCCCAGTGCTCCCATTGCCTCCTTTCCCTTCCTGCCACCCCAGAGGACCTCCCTGAGCCGCCGATTGAACCCCCGTCGCCCCAGTCGCCGCCGCCATCCTCCCCTGCGCCGGCGACCCCGTGAAGTCGATCTCCTCCTCTCTCCCTCCATTTCTCAATTGCGTTCGTCCAGAGCATCCTCATCCTCCCCTAATCACTCTACCGTCCTCCTCTGGCCAGGTAAAGCCCCGTGGAGCGCCGCCGTCGAGACTCCCTCTCCGGCCGTCGCACCTCACCGTGGCCAGCCCTCCCAGAGACTTCTCCGCCGACTCCACCACTGCCATTGTAATCCCCTAGCTCCCCTCACCGTAAAACCGCCCCCGATTCGGCCCTTAACGGCTCCGGTGACCCCTTCCCCGCCGGAGAACTGAAGCCTTCCCCCTCTGTCCCCTACTTTCCCCTTGGGTCTCCATGCCCTCCAACACCCCAAAACGAACTCCCCGTGCCGAGTTCTCCCCGCTGGCACCCTCCCTTTTTCCCGGCGAGCCTCCTGGTGCCCGGGCCGCCACCGCCACCGTCGCACCGCCCCGGGAACACTGTGGCAGCGAGAGGAGGAAGACGACTCCCCTCGCCGCGACGTGGCCCCTCTCCCACCGTCCGATCTTCGTAAAACCCCTGCCCCGCAGTCGTCCGATCTTCATACCGGTTCGCCCGTCCTCGTTGTGTCGTAGCCGTTGGATCTTCATAAAAGGTCGTCCCGCACCCGTCCGATCCCCGTAACGGTTCGCCACCCTCCCCGCATCGGCGCCGTCCGTCCCGGCCACCCGTCCGCTATCCGCCTCGGGTGGGCGCGAAGCGCGGATGGCCGCGCCTCTCGGCTGCTCCCGTCCCCTCGCGCGCGTGCGCCGGCCGTCTGGCCGCTGGGCTGCTTTCGGCATGTGGCGAAATCCCGGCCGGCTGCATCAGACCGGCCGCCCACCACTGTTTGAATGAATTTCCAGAGGGTTTATTCATTTCTAAAATCCCAGAAAATCCAAATAAATCCCAGAAAATCACAGAAAATCCCAAAAATTCCCAAATTTCACCACTTTGCTCCAAATACTGTCCTGAACCCATTTTTGGCCTCCACTTCCACAAATTCATCCCAGATAAATTCCTAAAATTCCAATTTGAGGATTTATGCATTTTATTCCTTTTTAAAATTAGTTTATTTTCCTCGCTTGATTAGTCTCAAGCCGGATTTATTTGTTTTATGTGTTTGCGCTAGTGTTGGAGATTCCGGAAGCCCAGGTGCAGTCTCAGGAGCCCGGTGGTTCTTCGTTCGAGCTAGCTGAGATCATCCGGATTGACGGCAAGTCCCAAATCCTTTGATCATGTTGCAACCCATGTGATTTAATTATGTTAATATGCTATTTGCATTATGCTAATTGTGAAATGTTAGTTTAAAGTAAAATAAAATGTTTAGAATGACATGTTATGTAGTTAATCCCACCACCGACAAATACCATGTTTAATTTGTAGCCATGCCATTGAAACCCTAGAAATAATTATTTGTTAATCTAGATAACTATAGGTTATTATTATCATGCAAAGTCTTTACACTAATAAGGTTGTGGCTGTGGGCCAATAGAATTTAGAAAACCCGACTCTAGGGTAGGGTGGTATGGGACACCGTGCCCTAGAGCGGAGAGTGCCGGCGTGCACAAGGTAGGGTAAGGGGGTTGTGGTGCGCCGCAAAATGGATTATCCGCCCATCTCTTACCCTATGATTGAAGGTAGGGGGCGTGGTGGTGCGCCGCAAGACGGATCTTTCGCCCACCGCTCACCCTAGGTTGGGTCGCGGGCCTGGTAAGGTTGCGGACCATGTGAAAATATAAGGACTGAAACCCTTACGCTGAGCAAATGTCATAGTGATCGCTCAACCACAGGTGTTGACTTGTCAACCATGGTTTAGTACCTGCTCAACTTAAGTGAAACCCCGCATTGAGAGTCGGTGCAAGACAACGATAGGTCCCCACAACTTGGGTTCGGCGTTCCGCGAGGGCCAGCGGACACCCGAGGATGTGCGGGATTCTTATCTATCGGGTGGAGTGTATACCAAGGGTTGAGCAGCGAAAAGACCCGGTTCCTTAACTCAGTCATGAGGGTTAAGGATGTGTGTGGGTAAAGTTGGGCAACTCTGCAGAGTCAAATAAATGGTATTCGAATACGCCGTGCTCCCGGTTGATGGAGCTGTGTCACTTGGGTGATTCCAGCAGCGAAGCTTAAGTAATTTTGTATATGCTTTAACTTGATTAGGTTGGTTAATGAACTCTTCATGAAAAACCCCTGAGATCTTAAGAAGTAGTTTTGGGCCCGTTTTACAAAATGTTTGCAAATAAAACTGCATCCACCAAATGTAATAAACCAAGTATACTCCCTTTCTTTGACATTCCGTGCATGTAGTAAGTTAGGATCCCCTTGGGATTTGCTGAGCCGGTTGTTTGGCTCATGGCTTGCTTAATCTAATTTTTTTAGAGGATCAAGACGAAGGTGAAGATCACCCCGTTGAGGAAGTCCCGGAGGGTCTCTTCTTCGACGAGGACCCTTGGCTTTAGGTCTTCGCCGCGCTCAAGCGGATTCTGGAAGTTTCTTGTAATGTATCTATACTTTGGGCTTGCACGTCCCGTTGTCAAAATTGGATGTTAATCCTTATGTGAATTATATGCTGGACTTTTTGTTGTAAGCTTGCAATGGTATACTCTTGCGCGACACTCCATAACTGTTCATGCGTGAATAGTTGCGGAATGCCGTGTCCGTACGCGCCCCTGGAAACGGGGGAGTTACAGAATTCTTCATCATGGACTATTGGAAGATTGCAAGAGTTCCAACCATTCTTCATTGTACAGTGTAAGAGAAAGAATGGCACCTAATTCTCTTGCAAAAAGGCATGCCAATATGGAATTGTCAAAGCATCATGTGATAAATCATACTGCAGGTGTTGTACCAGCATTGACTAGTGTTGTTAATGATGATGTTAAACCACTAAACAGGCCCAGTGGCTCTAAAGTGGAGACTCATTTGCCTGATGGATCCAAGTTTGATGCTTTCACTATTGCAAAAAAGGTCATCATAGACGGTTCAAAAACTTCATCAGATGGTTTCATGAGCCGTTTGAGTTTATGAGTCAGTAATGACATAATGTCATCGCTAACAGTTTTTGAACTGTCTATGATACATACTATCACAGACGGTTATTAACTCATAACTGTCTGTGATAGTTGACTATCATAGACGGTTTGTAGTAGAAACCATTTGTGGTATCTCATGAATCACAGATGGTTTCAACTACAAACCGTCTATGATAATAACCGTGTGATATTCTTTTATATTTCTAAATCTATTTTTATTTGTTGGTTAGCCTCAAGAAATGCTAGCCATGCCTTCTGAAACAAGCAGAAACACAACAAGTATATATACATCTAATTCACATTCATTTCAGAAACAAGAATATCTATTTCACAAATCAATTAACTCAAAAGAAATAAATTAATCATCTATGAACAAATAAACACATGTACAATTAAGCTCAATCTTATCCCAATCAAATTCATTCTACATTGTGGGACTTCCCATCTTTGTTTATGATCCTAGACATCATGAAGTACGTACACTGTCCTCGAATTTGTTGGAGCTTGGCCTGTTACAATGCAGTTGTATCGATGGTCTCAAGCTGTCGTTAGGAAAATCAATGTCGTGTATACATATAAATTCTCAACCAAAGATTTCTAAAGTCAAAAATAGCCTGTAGTTTGATGACAAGGCTAGAGATGGTTATGATGGAGATGAGCATGAATGCACAGCTAAGAAGATGTTACATTCTTCTCCAACTAAATCCCCCCTATCCAAGGAGTCTAAAGATGCGCAGAAGGCTCTAGCTACCATCTATGGCAAAGTTCTGGTGGTTGACAATGTGAAATTGTGAAGTCGGCTATAAGCATTGTTCAACTGCTTTATTCATGCATGTGACACAGAGGTAGGGCATGAAAACCCCTGGTGACTGTTTGTACTTCTATACAAAATAGTTATGTTCACATTTATCTGCCATTGCTTGTTGCGTAATATTAACATATTCAATCGGGTAGTAAATACCGACTTTACCTAAATCTCCCCCCTTTTCTATGAGGTGTAAAGGTTCTACATATAGCTGCACACCCCCCACAGCCCCATACCCCATCTTTCATAGTTAATTACTACTTATGATACTTTTGACTATCATGAAAGTCTAGTTCTGTTTAATTCCTGGAAGCAACTACACCGTGACTGGGTGCACCTTAGTATTAGCGTGCACCCCACCTCGCGTGTCTCTTTTTATTTAGCATGGCCGTGTGACTATTTTTGCAATAACATAACCCTGCTATATCTCAACTTGTTTATATTCAGTAGCCTAAATATGCCTATATATATTCTCTTCTTTTTTTTTGTTGCTGAAATCTCAATTTGCTGATAAAACTTTCTCATTTTTTGCCAACCTATCAGGATTAAAAATTTTATTAGAAATGTGGTAATTTATTAGAAATGTGATGATAACTTTGGGTGTAAACAATGGTAAATGTGATTTTTTAGACTATCATATGCATTATTTTGTTTTTCACAGGATCAATGCAAATCATCTGGCGATGGTTCTTTTTTACCAAGATAATGTGTACATAGCAACTGATAGTAACTTGATTGAAGCTAACTGGTAGTAGAGTTTTTGTGTTGTAGTGTTCAAATAGATGCCTTGGTATTGGATAAATTGCAATAGTATGTCATTATCAACTTATGAAACATCAATAAGTGGTACCAGCTTATAAGAAATTAAGAGATAGCATTTGGTTATTAGAGAGAACTTTTTAGTAAACCATCAGATAACATTTTGATTATGAGGACGCTAACTTGCACTAACAATCCATATAGATAGCCTTTTTCTCTGTTACAATTTGGATTTTGATAACCTCATATTGCCTTGCACATTGTGTTCTGAATTACGATCATTGCTAGTTCTTGTAGTAGATTGTAAAATGTACATGAGACAATTGCACTTTGCATTTGAATTGCAAAGGTGAAGACATGCATAGGGTGAGGCACTTTGCATTAGGTCATTGAATCGTAAGCAATATGGCTTACTGCACATTTGCAAGTCATATATGACCATTATGCTTTCTCATTGAGAACTTGGGTTATCATAAACTTCTTACTAGTTTCCTAAAAAAGAAACTTTTTACTAACTGTTAGTATTGTTTTCTCCTAGTTCATGGCAAGTAAAAGGGGGAATGCATGGCTATATGCTGTGATAACTTAAGAAAGCAAACATAGGTACCTTATGCTACAATATGATATAACTTTTATGCATCTTGTAAGATAATTTTATCTTGACTTGAAGATAACTTTCCTATTTTTGAAAGATAACTCCTTTTGTGTCTATCTAATAGTTTTGTTCCTATCTGAATGTAGTCCCTTCTTTTTAAAATCTAAAATAGGTATGATTGCGGGTTCTTCATGCATAAGTTTCTAGAGCTATGGGACAGGCGGACAATGCCTTGATTCAAATAGGAGAACATGCCAAACACAAAGAAGTTGCTACTGCACAAATATATGACTTTCAATTACAACAACGTTGAAATAGAAGTCAATCCTAGGCATAAAGTGAAAATACCAAAGTCACCTTTTCTATGTTTTCTTGAAGGTACTCCATATCTTTACCTGGACAATTATTGTTGTAGCCTCAAACACCCCCAGTGTGTATGCTGAATTACCACCAAGGCTAATGCTTTGTAGCAACAGGCTGTACATTGCTATCTTGAAGTGGAGGCTTTTTTTTTACATAAATAGCTGGTAGCTCTTCGAAATATATAGGATTGCACATATCAGGTAACAATCAGTAATCACTAAGTGGGAAATGCGTGCTTTTTCACAACATAAAAGGCGATATATATATATATATTGCCTGTAATGTTTGAGTTACCACACTTCTATCAACAATTATCTGTGTTGGGTTATGAAAAAAACAAAGTTACTAACCACTTGTCATCTTTACTTTCAAGGTCCACGAAAATAAATAAAAAAAGGAATATGCCACGAAGAGCTACTTTTTTGGTGCACAGAAGTGTGGTTGCAATAGTTAATCTTTATGCGGCATCTAGCAAAATAGCAATGGCTATAGCGTGAATTTAGAAGCAATGCCTTGTAGTTTGGTAATTTTTGTTGGAACTTTTTAAGGCATAAAAACTTTTCTTTGTATTACAGATGGTGTTTCTTTTGGTATGGCATGATAGTTCTGTAGGGTGTAACCAGCATAAATCTTTTTTTTTTCAATTTTAATGCATCTATTGTGATATTTGATTGGGAGGAGGAGTGATTTCTCTTATCTAGAGATGATAACGCAGATAACTTAATGCACTTTTTTCCTGGTAAGCGGGGTGGGAGATGGTAACTTAGTATAGTACTGAATGGTAAACTAGAGGAAATATGACTTAGTGTGCTACTGGATGGCAAGTGCAAGAAGGCACGTTTGCATGTAGTGTTTGTTATGGGGGGCAGGGAGATGCATGGATTCTGTGTTGTTGGAAACTTCACACACTCTGACATTGACATTAGGATATGGGTCCCTGACTTGGAATTGCTTAAGGGTGGAAATGGCTGCATGCAAACTTATCGTATCTAGAATGACATGGATGAGTCTGAAACCAGAGACCATGTCAAGAGGTTCATCCTTTGTGAGGAGTACAGTCACATGAAGAACAAGTGCATGAAGCAGAAGGAGCCTCGTGAAGGTCAGGAACGGCCAGCTCGTGGTCGTGGAGGGTGACAAGTTGCTGAGAATGAACCCAAGGTTGCCATCTGAGCATGTGTACCTATAGCATGTTGTAATTTGTTCCTATATTTTGCATCCTCATGTTAAGCGTTTCTACTATATTTGTTCCAAAGTACTTTCCTTGTCCTTGTACACACTGAAATGTGTTGTAAAGCCAAGATGTATGCTGAGTAATGTGCACCCATGTGTGTCATGTTGGAGGAATAATTTATTTCTCCACTAATGAGGCCTGCTCTGCAGAAGACACCTACATATGGATCAAAGGATTACAGTTATGCATAGAAAGGATAGTAACACCCATCGCTTGTACTTATAAATAGCTATCTCATCGATGATTTTTTGGTCATTTGTACAGGCCCAAGAGCCTATAAATACCTCATATATCTTTATTTGTAATTTGAACTTTCTAGAGCAATAAAAAGCATATTCAAACTGGTGAGCCCTTGGGGATTCACCTCTCGGAGGTAACCTTCTGTTGGCTCACCGATAGAAGTAAGGTGGTCCTCTCGGACCCCTGAACCTAAATAAATCCTCATGTCATTTTTACTCATGGACGATGGCGTATCAGATAGCCGACGTCCACCCCCTCACTTGTGTTTGGGTTTCACACCTACAACATTGGCGCTGACCATGGGGACTGTAGCTAATTGATAAAAGGCTATGGCTCCTACGAAGTTGAGGGTGCGTGCGGAGGCGGATCTCAACGCTACGTCTTATTTATACTCCGTAGAGTGCGTGCGGAGGCGGATCTCGACGCTACGTCTTATTTAGAGTCCGTAGGCGCGCGATGAGGCAAGCCTCCGCGCGTTGCGGGCGGTGAGGGTGCGTGCGGAGGCGGACCTCGGCGCTACGTCTTATTTATACTCTGTAGAGTGCGTGGGAATATCATCCACGTCTTATTTATACTCCGGAGAGTACGCGTAGGGACAACATCCACGCGTGCGCGGAGCATCCGTGTCTTGTTTATACTCAGTAGAGTGCGCAGGGACAACATCCGCGTCTTATTTATACTCCGGAGAGTACGCCGACGCTCGAGGCAATCGTGCGATTTAAACCCAAAACGAGGACCAAAACAGAGGCATCGAAGAAATGGTCGAAGACTTGTGGCAACAAAACGCTCCAGAATACAGTACTGGAAAAGCATTTGATACTACGGGAGCCCGGAACAGGCCAAAACCAGAGAGGCAAACACGGTCAAAGCAAATGCTCTTACAATGGTATTGTAGCCGCAATAAATGGCATGATGAACGACCATTTCTTTAAGACCATGCACGCAAAAAATGCAGCAGGGGACATTAAAGCCTCGCACGTGATCACATGCCATGCGTACCGAGCTGGACGATGGCGACGCGGTGTAGACTCCGCAAGTGCGAAGACCCTGACGGAGTTGGTCTTCGAGGCAGCTGGAGCTACTCGGCTCGGAGGCCTAGCGCGGAGGCCGCGGGGCTTGCGCTGGACGTCGTGGAGTCCCTCGTGGCGAAGCCAGTGGTGAGAGTCGACGTCGTGAAGCCCGGTATCCTGGCGGAGTCCTAGCGACGCCTTCACACCGACGCTGCCTCCGCGTGGTCACGTCGCCGGGCATGCCCTCCGCATGTTGGCCTGGCGCGGAGGCAGTGGGCAAGGAGGCTCCGAAGCAACCTTTGACGGCGACGAGGCAACCATGGGAGACTTCGACGACGCGGAGCCACGACTTCGCCTGCGCTGGGTCCTGCACGGAGTTGATACTTCACCTGCGCGGGGTCTACGCTTCGTCTACTTCAAGTGCATGCATGGACACTGCGTCGCGATGCCGACTGAAGACTTCGCGTATGCATGCATGCATGAATGTAGACTTCATACATGCATGCATAGACGCACATGGTGCCTGTGCGTGCCCTCTTCATGGATGCCGGCGAAGACTCCTTGGAGCCGAGGTGAAGTGTCGTTGTTAGGCCAACGAAGTCGTCGCGGGGTTGATCGAAGTCCGGCGAAGTCGCCGCGGGACCGAGCGAACGCCGACAAAGTCATCACGGCGCCAGGCAAAGGCCAGCGTGAAGTCGCTGTGGAGCTGAGCGAAGGCCGGCGAAGCCGTTGCGGCGCCAGGCGAAGGCCAGCGAAGTCCTCCCTAAGCCGAGTCAGCGAAGTCAAGGACTGAGGCCACAGCTGGAGCCAGAGCCTAGGCGTAGGTGCCGAGCGGAGACCCGCGCTTCGAATGCGAAGTCTGACGCTAACTACGCGAAGGGTGGTGTCGCGTCGAGGCCATTGCTGCGAATCTTGAGCGGGGCCGGCGCGGAGCCCATGGGAGCTGGCGGAGCTGCCCTGCAGTAGAGGTGGTCTAATGCTTCGGCCGATGCGCGGAGACTTGGAGCAGACTCCGCAAGCGAGGTGCAGACGCTCGGAGGCTCCGCGGCCAACCCTGCTCGACGACACTGGGTACGTCGACGTTGTTGTTGATGGCGACGTAGAGGCCGGTGGCGGAGGTGCAGGAGACAGAGACGTAGACACCGAAGGCTACCTTGCCATACCTCCTGACGAGCTCCTTCATGCGGAAGGCTGAAGACGCTGTCGCAGAGGCGGCCAGGCCTGGTCGCGCGTACGTGACCAACTCGCGAAGCCCGACGCTGAGGAGGCCGGAGCTAGGCGCAATAGCCGGCGTGAAGGCTCCTTCAATAGACCGAAGGCAAACACGCAGCCGGTTGCGTCGGTTGGTGGGGGAAGGTCTGTGCCGGCGCGGAGGATGGCCGCCGCAACTCAGCAAGATTGGCTCATCTCGCTCGTCCTGCCTGCCCCGCCGCCGCCGGAGCTCCACCGCCTTCCGGCCTGCGTCATGCATGCATAGCCCCAGTACAGTGGACGACGCCTATAGGAGCACCTGTTCCCCGTCGAGGCGCTGACTCGGTCGCGCTCTCCGTCTGCGACCGCGCAGCGTGCGGGGATGGATGGGTACGGGGCTGAATGCTAGTGCATGCAATATCACGTGAATGAATTCTTGCATGCGTGGACAAAGCACGTGAGTTGGTATGCCATGCATGCATGCATGTACTCTTGTATGCATGGACGGCTCGCGGATGGAGGAGTGCACCAACACCAGGCTAGATCACGTTGTTGGATTGCAGCTAGTTAATTAGCTTGTATTCTTCTCATGGCCCGCAGCTCCTCCATGGCTGCTATCCTCCTGCTGCGACGCGGACGCGCCCCGCCACAACGGCGCTCCGCGTCTTCGACTGCCTCGGTGGCGGACTTGATGACGGCGGAGACCCTGGCGATGCTTCGTGGAGGCTCGACGCAGGGACCATGTAGCGAAGGCTGCGCGAAGACTCTTAGAGGAGCTGCACGTGCATGCTTAGATGGATGCTTCACCTGCATGCAAGAATGGATACGTGAATGCATAACTTGTACGCATGCGTGAATGGATATGAGACTTCGCCCGATACGCGAGTGCATGCATGGACGTCCCGGCGTGCAGTCGATGCCGCGGAGCGTGGCTCGCCGAAGGGCAGCCCGGCTTCGACGCGAAGAGCTCGTCGCTGCGCAGCATCGCTCGGGGTGGAGGCGAGCGGAGACTCGAGGGCGGTGCGAAGCTCCTGATCACATGGAGACAAGCCGGTGTGGCCCGAGGGCGTGCTTGGTGAGGTGTGCCCCGCGTGGAGACGTGCGTACCACCCTGGCCAGAAGGGTCACACCACCAGGTCATCCAAGGATGATTCAACTAGATCTACTCAATATTCCACCTAGGAACAGGCGGTTCGACTAGATCTACTCAATATTCCACCTACAAACGGGCAATTCGAGTAGATCTACTCAATATTCCACCTAGGAACAGGCGATTCGACTAGATCTACTCAATATTCCACCTACGAATGGGCAATTCGAGTAGATCTACTCAATACACCATCTACAAAACATGGCGAAATGTGCCTAAATTTTTAGCGAGAAAACTACTTATCTGTCGCTGATGGCCTGCAGGATGGCATAGATGCCTCGAATGGGACAGTGTGCTCCCAAGAACAGCTCTTATCTCCTTAAGCGACTTTTCATCCAGTCCCCACAGACGGCGCCATCTGTTGTGGCTACATGCCAAACAGTAAAGAGGGGGGACTCATAGAAGAGGAAGAGGAGAACCAGATCTGTGGGAGAGTTGGTAAGAATGAGAGGATGTGCCTCCTCCTGCCCCTCTTGGGAGTTTACATACATGAGTGGGGTAGAATGGGAAATCCCCATTCTACCCCTTGGCACTTACAAAGGATGAGGGTACATTGGCATATTTACACTGGTATATTTCTCTACACAATTGGGCCTATTACATGTTGGACTAGTTGCACGGCCCAGTCACGGGGGGTCGGGCCACCCCTACAACAATTGTCCCTCCTTGTAGCACCTCCAAGGTGCCCCACAACAAAGTCTAATGATCACCCCTCCATCTGCCCGTAACTTAGTCTCATGGGCACACCTCCAAGGTGCCCCATGACTTAGTCTCATGGGCACCCTTCCAATGAGCTAGTGACTTAGTATCATGGGCACACCTCCAAGATGTCTCATGACTTAGTCTCATGGGCACCTCTCTGATGTGCCCGTGACTTAGTCTCATGGGCACATATCCGATGTGTCTTATGACTTAGCCTTATGGATACATCTCTGATGTGCCCGTAACTTAGTCTCGTGGGCACACCTCCAAGGTGCCCCATGACTTAGTCTCATGGTGCCCCTCTGATGTGCTCATGACTTAGTCTCATGGGTACATCTCCAAGGTGCCTCACGACTTAGTCTCATGGGCACCCCTTCGATGAGCCTGTGACTTAGTCTCGTGGGTACACCTCCAAGGTGTCCCATGACTTATTATCATGGGCACACCTCTAAGGTGCCCCATAACTTAGTCTCATAGGCACCTCTCCGATGTGCCCGTGACTTAGTCTCATGCGCACACCTCCAAGGTGCCCCATGACTTAGTCTCATAGGCACCCCTTCAATGTGCCATGACTTAGTCTTATGAGCACACCTCTAAGGCACCCCATGACAGTCTCATAGGCACACCTCCAAGGTGCATCATGACTTAGTCTCGTGGGCACCATCCGATGTGTCTATGACTTAGTCTCGTGGGCACACCTTCAAGATACTCCACGACTTAGTCTTGTGGATACACCTCCAAGGTGTCGCATAATTTAGTCTCATGGGCACCCATCTGATGTGCCCATGACTTAGACTCATGGGCACACCTCTAAGGTGCCCCATGACTTAGTCTCATAGACACATCTCCAAGGTGCCCCCTAACTTAGTCTTATAGGCACCACTTCGATGTGCCCATGACTTAGTCTCGTGGGCACACCTCCAAGGTGCCTCATGACTTAGTCTCTTGGGCACCCCTCCAATGAGCTCGTGACTTAGTCTCGTGATGTAACATTCTAAAATTTTATTTGCTTCTTATTGGGCTTATTGGAATTTATTTGGTTTTTCTGGATTCTATTTCCAAAACTTAGAGCAAGAAAACTAAATTTGTCTATTTCTAAAATTCAATAAAACAATTGATTTTATTTTCCTGAGTTCCCCTAGATCTCTCTATCTATCCTCACTCTCACCGACCAGTGGGGCTGCCTGTCATCTCCTTCCTTCCCTTCTTCCATTTCCAACTGCCGCCATTGATGACCCTCCAAGCTCTTAATAGCCAGTCGTTACTTCCTGTTAGCTGAAGCACTTGATGCCTTTGAAAGCCCTCATCAGTTCCCACTTCCTCCGTCAATTTTCCTCGCTTTAAACCTTGTTATCAATCAGGATTATGCACCACTACACTAGCCATAAATCTGGTGAGCCGTCTTAGGCCATTCCTCTTTTCTGAGTATATAAATACCTTTCTGAGCATCTCCAGTTCACACTCTTAAGCCCCTCAATTCTTGCTTTCAACCGCTTGAGACTGTTCACACCGAGTTTATCCTTTATCCGCCTTAAGTCGAGCTCTGGTGAGCCCAGGATTCTTCACGCTTCGCCAACATCGCATCCACCTTCACCGCGCCCGACCGACTGTTCGTCTCCCCTTCGCCGATCCAATCCACCGTCGGAACCCCTTTGCCATTGACTACCGAGCTGCCTCCACCGCTTCTTCTTCGCCATCGACCAACCTCTGACCTCCTAGCAGTCTGCGCAGAGGTACTCAACTATTCTCTCTGTATCCCTCGACTACCAAAGTCTTCTCCAACTATAGTAACCAACAGACTACTTCAACCACTCCTAGCCATTTGATCACTTAGACTGCTCCAAACCGTCTGACTCCTTCAACCTCCCTGAACCCTTTGATCATTCCGACCATCACTTCGACCACAACAACTCTATGCCACGATCACTCATGACCACAGACGCTATGACTAGTTGACTACGACTGCTATAGTGTATCTATGACTATGACCTACGCATGCTACTATAACTCTATGACTTCGACCATGGCCGCTTGTTCGACCACCCTCACTTTCGACCGCACCCTTGTTCGATCATTGCCCTGTTTGACCACGGCAGCCGTTCGACCACTTCAAACTTTTCGACTACTCCTTCTAACCATGTTTCGTCCACCGACCACACACAGCCACTTCGAACACAGCAACTTTACAGCCACGGTCGCTCACGACCGCAGTCGCTTACGACCAGTGTCGCTTTTGACCGCAGTTGCTTCCAATCCTTGATGCTTCTGACCGTTAAGCTTTAACCACACTACATTTCCGACCACTCTCTAACTTCCGACCACATATATCTTTTGACCACGTATTGCCTCTGACCACAGTAGTGCACGACCACAGCCGCCTGTTCGACCACTCCAGCCATTTGACCACCCAAAACATATCAACCACTATATAGCTTTCAGACTATTATGAACGTTTTACTGATCAGACTAGTCTGATCATCTCTTTTTTCCTTTTTTTCTTCTTTAGTTTTAAACTTCCATGAGCTCGTATTCCTTCATCTTAGCTCCGATTGAACCCATTCAAATTTCTAAATTCTTCTAAAATCCTAAACTATCCATTTATGGACTACTTTTGAATATTTGAGTTTATTTGAATTTTGTTTGAATTTGTTTTCTCTGGTTCTTCACGTGTAGACTTCGACGATTCACTGCACCAAGACTTTGAGGAAGACAAGTTACACCTTTGATCATGTTGCTCCCAGTAATTTAAATTATTTATGTTATTTTTAAAATTATTATGTATACCTACTTTTATTCAAACTTAATTTAAATCTGATTTCAATTCTAATTATATCCATGTCCTTTGTATATGGCCAAACTTGACCTTGAATACAAACGTGCCTTGTCACCCTAGATAAAAACCTAGGTAGTACATTAGTATTAACTGAAAATTTTATAGAATTGCTTAGCCATGCTTAGGATGATTTTAGATCGGAATATTTGTTCATAAAGAATGGGGTTAGACGTAAGCCGGTTTGGACCCTAGGGCATTACAATGGGCCGGTTCGGCTGGGCCGCGGCGGGGAGGAGAAAGAGAGAGAGGGCTGGCCAGTAGAACAGATTTTGGCCCAAAGGTGAGGAGGGAAATAATTAAAGTTTGAACTTTAATTCTGGTTCCAATTTGAGTTTGAATTTCAAGGGGTATTTGCATACATGATTTTTAGGAAAAAAATTCCTCAACACCCAATTAACTTTTAGAAATTTTGAATTCACATTTTTGAGCCAAGGAATTTATTTAAAAAATCTGATTCTCCAACAAGGCTTTGGGAAAATTTTAAAATGCACTAAAAATTTTAGAATTCATGAAAATCGTGCATAGTTTATTTTGATACAAAATTGGGCTATTAGAGTTGCTCAGTGGGCTTGCGACTGAGGGTTATTCCTATAAAAAAGATGGTTTATTTGCACAAATTGAATTAAAAATTGGTTTATTTATAAAAACTCAACAATCAATGCATAGTTGATCATTCCAGCAATCCACTGTTGTTCCGTGTCCATCCATAATGTGTGCTACTCGATCATTACTTCATCCAGGGGCGGATCCAGCGGTGGGGCGGGGGCTCAAGCCCCTACCGCTACCGGACTCTTGGAGCCCCCCCATAAATTTTCAGCTATGGATGTATGGTGTAGGAGGGGCATAGTGGAGTTATGTCGCTGTATCGCTTTTGTTCGGCCCCTCCTAAAATTTTTCCTGGATCCGCCACTGACTTCATCAGCTTACCTGGGATCAATCTGTTTGATGAGTTTTTGTGCAAATATACTAAGCCAAAGTAAATACAAAGATATATGTTTGAGAAGGAAAAAACTCAGCTATTTGTACATGCTATGGTCTAGTTCAACCGATTGTTGCACTGCGCCTCGTACGGCCGCACGTCATCGGCCAATCACAAAGTGTATGCTACAAGATGGATGGAAGATTTTTGCTCGCACAGTATCACTTTACGATGGAAAGTTTCCTACAACGTATCTCTATTTTATGGAAAGAGTTCTTATCAAATCCCTTGAGAATAGAGAGCAATGACTCAAGAGGATACTATTAACAATCAAATCATGCTCCTGCAGATCAGGACGATGCCATTGTGATTTAGTATTGTGTTTGTTGCCGAGCGCTTGAATGATAGCATCAGGAGAAGAACACAGAAAGCAGGGAGAACACACACGGAGAAAAACATATGAAGAAACACACTAGACGGAGGCATTGCAGTACACACACAACAAGAAACAGTGATCTAGAAGCAAGAAGAGCAGCCTGGAGTGCTACAACCAGGATCAACAGAAAGCACGAGGCCATGGCTTGTTGGAATGAGAACCCAGTCGTTGCTCGGATGTGGTAGTGGCAACGTGGTCGTAAGGCAGCCGTGGTCAAAGTAGCCATGGTCGTAAGGCACTATGGTCGTAAGGTAGCCGTGGTCATAAGGCGCCATGGTCAAAAGTCGTATATCTGCCGTAGTCGTAGAAGCTGAAGTGGTCGTGAAAGCTGCAGTGGTCGGGAAGCTACAATGGTTATAGAAGCTGAAGCGGTCCACCGAAAAAATCAATCGTAACCATGAGAAGTGGTCTCATGTGATCGTGGAGAGATTCCAAAAAGCATGAGAATAGGCCTAAGTTAGTGCGTGCGTGGGTAGCCGTGTGTGTATGCTTGAGGCTTATTTAAGCCGTTTAAATCCTGTTAGGAGAAGAGTTGAGAAAAAGAGAAAAGATTGAGTGATTCAATCCCAAAACTTCCCTCTATGTGTTTATCGGAGTGATAAGAGAGAGGATTGAGCGATTCAGTCTCAACAATTGGTGTCAGGGCCTGAATTCTTGATCCAGTGTATGCCCAAGTATCTCTGCTTCAACGAGATGTCTACCACCGAGCAAACGACGGCACAGTCAACGAGGGAGAGAGGCATCTCTCTCCAGTACCCTATGCTCACCTCCTCCAACTACTCCACCTGGGTGATCAAGATGAAGGCATGTATGGAGGCGCAGGACATCTTGGAGGCGATCGAACCTACGACTGGAGTGGTCGTGGAGAGGAGAAAGGACAAGATGGCACTTGCATGCATATTTCAGACTATTCCCGAGGAAGTGCTCTACTATGTTGCCAAGAAGAAGACAGTCAAAGAGGTGTGGGAGAGCATGAAGACAGGGTGCCGTCAAAGGCCACACTCGCTGCAAGTCCACGCCTCGCGACCCTGCCAGCGTCCGGGTCGACTGGCATGTAGTCCACGGCTGTGTCGCCTGAATAACCATGATCGTCGTCAGCAAACGACATCCACACGTACTGGAGCAGTCAGCGCCCCCGCCTAACGTCCCCATAGGCGCACCGGTGGTACGCCGGCAGTGATCGCTGTTGTTATTGGCAGCTGGCTCGACTATTCATCGCCATAGCGCAGTCCACGGCCGTCATCATCGGATCCGCACATGTTGACGCCTGCACGAGGCTGCCGTGGCAATAAACGGCGCCGGAGCTAGCTAGCCGGTCGTTCCTCACAAACAGCATACTCGTTTCATCCGGATGTTTTTTTACATGTAAACGTGTAAACGTGCAGCAGCATGCACGCATCAAAATGAGGATGGCCTGCCCTCGCCACTGGAGTTCGCCTACACGCGCTCCACTGCAATAGTCTTTCCAATTTTGCTGTCGATTCCGTCGACACCCTGGCGCTCATCTCCATTAACCTTTCTATATGAACTATATTTACTACCTGATGCTACTACTGAATCGATAGATCGACCATGCTTGGCATGAACTCTACATGCCATTCGATACCAACGAGTTTGAACGACAAGGACGAGCATGACCTATATAAAGGCTACGCTATCAACGACCACATAGACCGACGAGGCTATAGATCATGCCAACATCTATATCTACATCAACCATTTATCAAATGCATGGAGAATGTGAAACGAAAACTGAAGACGACGATCAATACGTAGTTTAAATCGGAGGTGTTCTGGGGGTTTACCTCACGGATGTAATTAACCGAGTGTTTTCCAAAGCCTTGGGAACCAGAAAACCGCATCATCTATATCAGATCTGCTATGCAAAGTAGGCCATGGAACGCAATCATATAAAGAGAAGCTGTAATTTTATTATTCTTAAAAGAATGAATAAAATATATGTTTTCCTCTTTTTTCTTTTCTTGTGTTTATTTATTTTTGTGTATTTTAGTATACTAGCACGTCTGCATCCTTGTTCCCACGCTATGAAATCCCAGAGATTGGTACCCATCCAATCCAGTTATATAAAGCTTCTGTGTACTACCATCAGATATCACATGGACCTGGAACCAGTAGCGCTGTCCTTCACTCCCTTCTCGCCATCGACAAGATCCGTGAACCTCTCCAGGAGCACGTCGAAGTCGTCCCGCGTCTTGATGAGGCTCACCCGCGTGTACCGGCTGCTGTCGTCGTAGATTGCGCCGGACCGTGTGAGGATCTTCGCCTTCCGCAGCACATCTGAGCAGTCATGGTCTTCCTCCCTCTCGCATTTCACCCATGCATAAGCTGCATGCCCACCAAAAACATCAACTTACAGGGTTTAAGTGGCCGCAATAATGTCGATCTGAAATGTTTGAGCACATGTGTTCACCTGGGGATGGCTCTCTGATCTTCTTGAAGTACGTGCAGTACTGGGGAGGGATCTTCTGGAGCGAGATCCGGCGGGAGGGTGACACGACGGAGTTCAGCCTGCGCCATTTGGATCTCATAACGTCGTGCCCGAAGCCGAAGATGTCGTCCCTGCTGTGCAGGTTGGCCAGTATGACCTTGATGATCTTGAGCATTCGGAGCTGGGTGTCACGGGACGCGCCCATGGTGCTCGTCTGGACGTAGTCATTAGCCTTCTTGGCCACCTTCTCATCCCTTATCAGCGCCCATCTGTGCGATGCACGAGCGCGTCGCATTACAACCATACATGTAGATGCATCATGCATGTGCAGTAGCAATGGAGCGTACGTACCCGAATCTGCTACCAGCGTGGCCGGAAAGCTTGGAAATGGAGAAGAGCATGACGTCCTCGTCGGCGGGCGCGGGGATGTGCGTGAAGTGCGGCCAGTAGTACGCGTGATCGTAGATCGCCGACGCGCCGCCGAGGACCGTTTTGCGGAGCAGGGCGTCGGGGTTGTTCGGCGAAGTGACGAACTCGATGAAGTCCTTGGTGGAGTTGCCTGACGCGTTGGCCCATACAGCGGTGGTTCCGTCCCATTTGTACTCCCGGCCGTTGAACATCATGGTCTGCGTTCTGTACGGCTGCATGATGGATCAACAAAAGAAATCGTATTTTAGTTACCTGAATAACTTAACAACAGTGTGTGTACATTGTGGCTGAAAGCAGCGACCTGGTAATACGGCGCGGCGGCGACGACGCTTGCCGTGGAGCCGGCCTTGCTGTCCGGGGAGAGCGCGTACACCAGCCCGTTGATCAGCTGCGTGGAACCGGTGGCGAAGACCAAGTGCTTATCATCGGCGACGGCGTTGCCGACGGCCCTATGCAGCCGCTTGATGTAGCGCTCGAGCTCGACGGACTGGTAGAGTCCGTCGGTGGTAATGTAGCTCAGGCGGTGCCACCCGGAGACCACCACGGCGCTGGCCACCGCGTGCCGCATCCAGTACGGCTCCAGGAACAGCGGGTCCCCGCTGCACCAGTCATTGGACACACGGCCACCGACGCACCGTGATTAGTTAGCACGTGACGGTAGATGTTCGGGCCGTTCCGATGCAGCAAGAAGCGTTATGAAAAAAAAATGATTTGCGACTCGACCATGCAAGAATTGCTGTGTTGACAACTTGACATAGGAGTACTATTCGTTCTTAATCGACTCATTTTGGCTTACTATCATTTTATGTATTGTTTAAAAGCAATTTTGAATCGAGACCACAAGCCTATCCCTGCACAGCATATTAATCTATTAAGCTGTACGGCGCGCCTACCCAGTTAGCCAACTTGTACATGGCTCTACGGAGTCTCAATAAACCGAGACGATCTAGAAGGAAGCATACAACTCGTCACTATCACCCGAAGATCATCGCTCTGCACCTAACGCTGCCCTTCCGATTAAACCAAACCATCCACGGAGAACTTCACACAGAGCAAATGGATGCTCCGATCAATCAGCAACCAACGCCATTCGACGCACTACGTACACGCACAAGAACGAACGAACGGAGCCAAACCGAGGGGGAGGCATGTATCTAGCTTGAGAAATCAATCGGTACCTTTCGGCGTTGGCGGTGCAGTTTGGCGTCCGGACGGAGCAGTCCGACCCGCCGAAGCAACTGTTGCACTCGCACCCGGGCCGCCCGTCCTGGCCGCTGACTCCATCCAGGAACACGCGGCCGTGGCCGGAGCAGTCCGTGGCGGCCAAGGCCTCGGCCTCCCTGGCCGCCTGCAGCGCCCAGCTCAGCCCGCGGCCATCGTTATCAGCCGCGCCGAGGAAGCGCCGGGACGCCGGCGGCGACGCCGAGAGGAAGTGGTGGGCGAAGAAGAGGGCGTTGACGAGCAACGATGAGCAGAGGAGGACGTGGAGCCCGAGGCCGGCAGGTGGTCTAAAGGACTCCATCGTTTTCGTTTGGTTGTGTTCTAAAAGTCGCAATCTCTATTAATACTCCACTAGTAGCAATCCAGCAGTACGGGATCCGGGGTCATGTCTATGGCGCGCGTATGGTCTGCTCCCGTTCATATTGATTTTTAATTTTAACTTATAAATAATAATAGTTTATATATAAACTTATAGAGAGCTACTTATATATAATTTTAGCTGATATAAATGAAATCACTACAATGTGTACTACTGTAGAAAAGTCATTTACTATAAAAAACAGTTTTTAAAAACCGATCCGAAGAAGACTTAGCTAGGTTAGCAATTTTTCCCGTCAAAAAAGTCCGTCCACATCAGCATTCAAACACCTTCTTTATTTTCGACTTAAATGCGAAGCAAATTAAGCTCTATTATTTGTGCAGAGTGTCACATCCCAAAAATTCACTTTCTGAAATTTAATTTTAAATTAATTATTTTAATGTATTCAGATTTTATTTGGATTTATCTGGATTTATTTGGAATTTATTTAAAATTTTAAAGCAACAAAATGTATTTAAAATATTTTATTAAAGTCAAAAAGAGTTTATTTTATTTTTCCTAGCCTTCCCAAAATTTTTAATTAATTTTTGGAAATTTTCTAGAAATTAAAATCAATTTTCAAAGTTAAAAAGAATTTTATAAAATTATAAAATTCAAATCTGAAATTAAAAATATTTTTAGTAAGTCTAAAATACTTCCAGGAATATTCTAGGATTTTTCTGGAATTTTTAGACATTAAATATTAATTTTCCAAGCTTTTATGAAGTTTCTAGTAAATTCTGAAATTTATTCCGAAAATAAAAATCAATTAAATCCTAGCCGCCACGTGTCGCTCTCAGATTAAATCTACCTCTCTCCACGTTTTAATCCTAGCCATCCACCACAACTTACCCTTCATAAAATCCAAAGCCTCTCATACACCCACTTGCCACGTGTCGCAAATCCGACGGCCCGTACCCTTTACTTCCTCCTCTCTCTATTACACATGGACCCCACATGTCATATGTTTCTTCAACCTCTTCTTCTTCCTCCTCCCACCTCTCTCTCCACCTCCATTAACCCGAAAAATAAAGCTTCAATTCCGGCCGTTTCTCTCAATTAAACTCCAAGCTAACGCGTGCAATTGATTGCCCTCATCAATCCCCACTCACGGCCGGCCGCCTCCTTCCTTTAATCCTCTCTAAATGCCGGCTCTTCATCTCTCTTTTCCATCTATAAAAGCTCCTCCCACCATTCTTCTCTCCCCTACGATCTCTACTCCCGCCGCCTTTCTCCTCTCTCCGGCCGCCACCCCGCCGCCGTGTGCCGCCTCTCCCGCCGCCCGGCCGCCTCCGCCGGCCTCCGCACCACCTCACCGCCGCCGCCTCCTAGCGCCGCCGCCGCCGCGCCGCCTCCGTCGCCGCCGCCGGTAAGCCGCCGCCGACCCCCCTTCACCCGCCGCCGCTCGCCGCTCCCCCCCACCTCCGGCCGCCGGCCGCCGGCGAGGCCGGCCGGCCATCTCCCGTGCGGCCATGGGTGCGCCCGCGTGGCGGGTTGTGCCCGCGTGGACGGCCATGTGGCCGCCACCTCATGCCCGCATGGCGCCTTGTGGCCGGTGCGCCACATCGGCGAAATTCGTGGTCCATGGATCCGGTCCACGGTAGACCGGACCCACACGTCATTCAAATATCTTTCCCGCTCAGCAAATTCGAAATTTGATGACGTCATAAATGGCATTTTCCAGTGCAAAAATAATTCCCGAAATCGGTTTTTTCCCTTTTTCCCTCCCATTTAATCTTCCGGAAGCCATAACTTTCTCATTTTAACTCCGATTTGAGCTGTTCAAATTCCTAAATTTTTCTAAAATCCTAAACTATCCAAATATGCACTCTTTTTGAATTTTTGAGTTTTATTTAAATTTTGGTTGAATTTATTTGTTTTGTTTGTCCGTCTTTTCGCGCGTAGATTCCGCCGTCGCCGAGGAACTCGTCGAGTCGCAGCAAGAAGACCCAACCAGCGTCCAGGAAGGCAAGTCTCCTTTGATCATTTTGAACCCATGATTATGAAATGTTTTAAATTATTTTAAATTTATGTGCATCGCTATTTACATAGAACCCTAATTTTGTCGTAGCTAACTAGTTAAACCAAATGTTGTTATACCCTCAATTGAATTTGAATATATTGTACCTTTGTAACATTAGGATTGCCATTGTCTCGATAACGAGATTATTATTCAATCTTTGCTAGTATAAGAACGGTAGTATAATGCTTAGCCTTGCTATTTAATCTTGTTATAACTTTGAAATGGGAAATTATGATTTATTGTAGAGCCTGGTGTTTATAAATGTAGTGGTAATTGGAGTTGCCGCTGTTATTTTAAAAATAAAATAAAAATGTGAAAGTTGGTTTAGATTAGGGTGGATGGTTGGTTTGGTTTGGTGCAGCACGCACGAGAACTTGTAAAGTGTATGTTCCACCCTAGTCAATTAAGGACCGACGCTTGTGTTTGTCCAGACTGAGCATTAACCGTACAACCACAAGTCTATATGGGTACGACCTAGCCGAATAACTTATGATAGTCTAGTTTAGGTGCCACCAGTGGAAAGTGGGTGCCAGGGAGAGACTGGTTATTCACAGTGAGGGACAGGGATTTACTGTACTCATCTGGCGCAAGAGGGCTTTGGTTGAGCGGTTAGCCTACTGCGGTGAAACCTCAGCGGGTGGTATCTAGCTAGATTAGAGTAAGGTAAAGGCTTTGTGATATTTTATCTGGGTCTCATGCCAAAGGAAGCGTGTTGACTTTTAGGATAATTTATCTCTTGTGGGTAAAGTTGTACAACCTCTGCAGAGTGTAAAACTATTCGAATAGCCGTGCCCACGGTCAAGGGCGGGCAAGGAATGCATTCACATGGTAGAGTTCTGATTTTGGTTTTTGTAAAAATTAAAGTTTTGTATTCCGAGAGTGGAGGGAACTCTCGGAAGGGTATCCTGGCGGATGGAGCCAGAGAGGGTGGATGTAACCCGCAGTATTAAACTTGTTCAAGTTGTTAGCTAGTGTTGGTAGACGGAACCTTCACTAGAGAAATAATGATAGTTTTGTTAAAACAATTAATTGGTTAAAATGTTGCCTTTGAAAATAATTAGTAGTAATTAAATTTTAAAATGTTGCTTTGTGCAAAAGAACCATATAGCCTTCCTTTGTTAAGCCTTGCATCTATGCATTTTTCCCAAGACTTGCGGAGTACTTTATGTACTCACATGCTACACTCAAAAATAATCACCAGAGGAGTACGAAGCTCAAGAAGGCGACTACGACTTCTTCGCGGGTGGATTCGACGGAGGATTCCAGGAGTTCTAGGTCGCGCTTCCCCAGTCAATTGCCTGTGGCGTATTGATGGGTCTTCACCGAAGTTTATCTTTTGCTTCATTGTGTTTCGTGTGTGCGAGGTCTTGAAACCTCTATTGTAATAATGAGACCTTTCGGTCTATACTCTTTAATATTGTAATAAAGCGTTGCTGGTTATGTATTCATTTCTGTTTAACTGTGTGCACTAGCTTTGATCTGGGACTAGTGCAGTAATACACAGAGGGTCCGGGTTCGGAAATCCGGGGTCCCGACACAGAGACTCAAACGTGTAAGAAACTAGCACCGATTTATAATAGATTTAGGCACCGTTCATTAGAACCATCTTCGGTGATGGTATTGTGCTAAGTACGCTGCATCTATCTAATGGAAAGACTAACATAAGTGTGTCACACAGTGTTGGTGATAACATATACATGCTGTAAACATGACGCCTGTAGTAACGAGATGCAAGCGCCCAAGCACCCGCAGATGCTTATATGCTTACAACCGTGCACGTGGTTGCTGCTACTTGGCACGTGGTTGTCGCTAGCACCGCATCGGACTTCGCGGACGCGGGGGCCGACGACGACGCGCTTGGCCCGCGCCGCCCACAGGCCTCGGCGCGGCGGAGGCTGTCGTGGAAGCACTTGGAGCAGAGTTCACGGGTGGCGGGGGAGCCGAAGAAGCAGCAGCAGTTGGCGGATGGTAGTGGCGCCGTGGGCTCCTCTGGCGACGGCGGCCGGAGCCCGGGCTCGTCCAAGTTCTTGCTCCCCTGCTCCATCGTTTGGCAACCGAACTGTCACGGTCGATGGGGTGGTTGGGAATTGGACGGGGATTCGGAGGCGACGAGGTGGGAGAGGAGGGGGCGGCACTGACGCAACTTGGTGCGGGAGGCTTCCGGAAGGTGGATCGGACGGATGGTGATGTCGGGTTACGTGTTGTGTGCGGGAATGCAATCACGGTCGGGAATATTCGGTTGATGCGCGGTTTCTGGTGCAATGCAGCAACTCTCTGGCTTTACGGGACATCGTTCGATCTCGAACAGACGGATCAGATCAGATGAAGGCTAGTAGTATGGGCTTCAAGGGTACTAGCGGTTAACTCGTCCAGCCAATTTTGGGCCTCAAGTTATACAGCGGTTTCCTATTTGTTACGCGGAAAATCTATAGCGCTATCAGGTGCGTGTTAGCCTTAACACGCATTCAAGCTCACATTCATCCGATCTAGCTGCGTGGGAGCATACAGGTGGGATTTTAGCTGTGCGGGAGCATACGGGTGGGATTCGTCCATCACGGACCCCACCTCTGCTCTACCTCCTTAGCTTTTTCCCACTCCACCGACATCACCATCACTTCCTCTCACACTCCTCTCCTTCCAGGCTCCCACTCCAAAACGAAACTCTCCTCACCTCCCTCCCCTCGCTGCTACTACATAGTCCATTTGCATCCCTAAGCTCTGAATCTCGAAGCTTGATGGTTGCATCCTCCACGCCCTGCTCCAAACCCTAGCCGCACCTCCACGTTGCCTAAGACGGTGCCTTGTGGCTTCGGTTGCGGCGGCAAGGGAGCGGAAGGAGGAGGGGGGAGGCTGAGGCGGCTCGTGGCCTCCATGGTAATGGCTGCGCAGGCGTTGGTGCTCACGCCCCCGCAGCTTCGACGATGCCCGTGCTTGGCACCTCTGTGGGCTCTATCGCCTTTCCACCGCCAACGCCGGTGCTCGCTGTCCATGCTATTTACTGGTGGGAGAAGGTAGTCGCCATCCTATTCAGGTAGCGATTTAATGCTTGTTCCAACAAAGTTAGCGCCTATTGGATGTATGATTAAGTGATGGTGGTGGTGTTAATCATTCGATTCGAGATGCTTATGATGATTGGATGCTATTTTAGGTTAGCTTGATGCTATGTCGATACTGATGTTGTGGTGTCATGTTCTAGATTCGCACCTGTAGTTTCTATGAACCAATCCGGGGATGAGTGAGCTAGCATTCGGCACTGCTTGTTGTGCAAATTTTTTCCTTGCATTTCATAGCCTAGGGGAGTTTTGAGCTATTGTATCTGGGCCCTTGGGTGGCATTCGACTGAATTTTGTGACAAAGTTATAGTCAAAGGATGGTATTCTGAAAGGCACTCGTTTTTGGCCTAGTAGCAACTATTAAGTATGGTGCATTACTTTGGTGTTATGTCTCTAACGTTGGAAATGGTTCTGGCTGATAGGCAAGAGTACTCTCATAGTTGGGGCCTTGGAGTTAAAGACAACAACGCTCTCGGAGTATATGTCAACTTCAATGTGCAAAGTAGTGCGCAAGAACGGGTCGAGGAGAGCAAGAAGTTATCTTTTATCAAAACCACCAGTAATGTCAGGAATAGTATTTATAATGGTTCCACTCATCTACCATTAGGAATTCTCCATCATGGACTATTGGAAGATTGCAAGAGTTCCAGCCATTCTTCATTGTATAGTGTAAGAGAAAGAATGGCACCTAATTCTCTTGCAAAAAGGCATGCCAATATGGAATTGTCAAAGCATCATGTGATAAATCATACTGCAGGTGTTGTACCAGCATTGACTAGTGTTGTTAATGATGATGTTAAACCACTAAACAGGCCCAGTGGCTCTAAAGTGGAGACTCATTTGCCTGATGGATCCAAGTTTGATGCTTTCACTATTGCAAAAAAAGGTCATCATAGACGGTTCAAAAACTTCATCAGATGGTTTCATGAGCCGTTTGAGTTTATGGGTCAGTAATGACATAAGGTCATCACTAACAGTTTTTAAACTGTCTATGATACATACTATCACAGACGGTTATTAACTCATAACTGTCTGTGATAGTTGACTATCATAGACGGTTTGTAGTAGAAACCGTTTGTGGTATCTCATGAATCACAGATGGTTTCAACTACAAACCGTCTATGATAATAACCGTGTGATATTCTTTTATATTTCTAAATCTATTTTTATTTGTTGGTTAGCCTCAAGAAATGCTAGCCATGCCTTCTGAAACAAGCAGGAACACAACAAATATATATACATCTAATTCACATTCATTTCAGAAACAAGAATATCTATTTCACAAATCAATTAACTCAAAAGAAATAAATTAATCATCCATGAACAAATAAACACATGTACAATTAAGCTCAATCTTATCCCAATCAAATTCATTCTACATTGTGGGACGTCCCATCTTTGTTTATGATCCTAGACATCATGAAGTACGTACACTGTCCTCAAATTTGTTGGAGCTTGGCCTGTTACAATGCAGTTGTATCGATGGTCTCAAGCTGTCGGTAGGAAAATCAATGTCGTGTATACATATAAATTCTCAACCAAAGATTTCTAAAGTCAAAAATAGCCTGTAGTTTGATGACAAGGCTAGAGATGGTTATGATGGAGATGAGCATGAATGCACAGCTAAGAAGATGTTACATTCTTCTCCAACTAAATCCCCCCTATCCAAGGAGTCTAAAGATGCGCAGAAGGCTCTAGCTACCATCTATGGCAAAGTTCGTGGTTGACAATGTGAAATTGTGAAGTCGGCTATAAGCATTGTTCAACCGCTTTATTCATGCATGTGACACGAGGTAGGGCATGAAAACCCCTGGTGACTGTTTGTACTTCTATACAAAATAGTTATGTTCACATTTATCTGCCATTGCTTGTTGCGTAATATTAACATATTCAATCGGGTAGTAAATACCAACTTTACCTAAATCTCCCCCCTTTGCTATGAGGTGTAAAGGTTCTACATATAGCTGCACACCCCCCACAGCTCCATACCCCATCTTTCATAGTTAATTACTACTTATGATACTTTTGACTATCATGAAAGTCTAGTTCTGTTTAATTCCTGGAAGCAACTACACCGTGACTGGGTGCACCTTAGTATTAGCGTGCACCCCACCTCGCGTGTCTCTTTTTATTTAGCATGGCCGTGTGACTATTTTTGCAATAACATAACCCTGCTATATCTCAACTCGTTTATATTCAGTAGCCTAAATATGCCTATATATATTCTCTTCTTTTTTTTGTTGCTAAAATCTCAATTTGCTGATAAAACTTTCTCATTTTTTGCCAACCTATCAGGATTAAAAATTTTATTAGAAATGTGGTAATTTATTAGAAATGTGATGATAACTTTGGGTGTAAACAATGGTAAATGTGATTTTTTAGACTATCATATGGATTATTTTGTTTTTCACAGGATCAATCCAAATCATCTGGCGATGGTTCTTTTTTACCAAGATAATGTGTACATAGCAACTGATAGTAACTTGATTGAAGCTAACTGGTAGTAGAGTTTTTGTGTTGTAGTGTTCAAATAGATGCCTTGGTATTGGATAAATTGCAATAGTACGTCATTATCAACTTATGAAACATCAATAAGTGGTACCAGCTTATAAGAAATTAAGAGATAGCATTTGGTTGTTAGAGAGAACTTTTTTAGTAAACCATCAGATAACATTTTGATTATGAGGATGCTAACTTGCACTAACAATCCATATAGATAGCCTTTTTCTCTGTTACAATTTGGATTTTGATAACCTCATGTTGCCTTGCACATTGTGTTCTGAATTACGATCATTGCTAGTTCTTGTAGTAGATTGTAAAATGTACATGAGACAATTGCACTTTGCATTTGAATTGCAAAGGTGAAGACATGCATAGGGTGAGGCACTTTGCATCAGGTCATTGAATCGTAAGCAATATGGCTTACTGCACATTTGCAAGTCATATATGACCATTACGCTTTCTCATTGAGAACTTGGGTTATCATAAACTTCTTACTAGTTTCCTAAAAAAGAAACTTTTTACTAACTGTTAGTATTGTTTTCTCCTAGTTCATGGCAAGTAAAAGGGGGAATGCATGGCTATATGCTGTGATAACATAAGAAAGCAAACATAGGTACCTTATGCTACAATATGATATAACTTTTATGCATCATGTAAGATAATTTTATCTTGACTTGAAGATAACTTTCCTATTTTTGAAAGATAACTCCTTTTGTGTCTATCTAATAGTTTTGTTCCTATCTGAATGTAGTCCCTTCTTTTTAAAATCTAAAATAGGTATGATTGCGGGTTCTTCATGCATAAATTTCTAGAGCTATGGGACAGGCGGACAATGCCTTGATTCAAATAGGAGAACATGCCAAACACAAAGAAGTTGCTACTGCACAAATATATGACTTTCAATTACAACAACATTGAAATAGAAGTCAATCCTAGGCATAAAGTGAAAATACCAAAGTCACCTTTTCAATGTTTTCTTGAAGGTACTCCATATCTTTACCTGGACAATTATTGTTGTAGCCTCAAACACCCCCAGTGTGTATGCTGAATTACCACCAAGGTTAATGCTTTGTAGCAACAGGCTGTACATTGCTATCTTGAAGTGGAGGCTTTTTTTTACATCAATAGCTGGTAGCTCTTTGAAATCTATAGGATTGCACATATCAGGTAACAATCAGTAATCACTAAGTGGGAAATGCGTGCTTTTTCACAACATAAAAGGTGATATATATATCGCCTGTAATGTTTGAGTTACCACACTTCTATCAACAATTATCTGTGTTGGGTTATGAAAAAAACAAACTTACTAATCACTTGTCATCTTTACTTTCAAGGTCCATGAAAATAAATAAATAAAGGAATATGCCACGAAGAGCTACTTTTTTGGTGCACAGAAGTGTGGTTGCAATAGTTAGTCTTTATGCGGCATCTAGCAAAATAGCAATGGCTATAGCTTGAATTTAGAAGTAATGCCTTGTAGTTTGGTAATTTTTGTTGGAACTTTTTAAGGCATAAAAACTTTTCTTTGTATTACAGATGGTGTTTCTTTTGGTATGGCATGATAGTTCTGTAGGGTGTAAGCAGCATAAATCTTTTGTTTTCAATTTTAATGCATCTATTGTGATATTTGATTGGGAGGAGGAGTGATTTCTCTTATCTAGAGATGATAACGCGGATAACTTAATGCACTTTTTTCCTGGTAAGCGGGGTGGGAGATGGTAACTTAGTATAGTACTGAATGGTAAACTAGAGGAAATATGACTTAGTGTGCTACTGGATGGCAAGTGCAAGAAGGCACGTTTGCATGTAGTGTTTGTTATGGGGGGCAGGGAGATGCATGGATTCTGTGTTGTTGGAAACTTCACACACTCTGACATTGACACTAGGATATGGGTCCCTGACTTGGAATTGCTTAAGGGTGGAAAGGGCTGCATGCAAACTTATCGTATCTAGAATGACATGGATGAGTCTGAAGCCAGAGACCCTGTCAAGAGGTTCATCCTTTGTGAGGAGTACAGTCACATGAAGAACAAGTGTATGAAGCAGAAGGAGCCTCGTGAAGGTCAGGAACGGCCAGCTCATGGTCGTGGAGGGTGACAAGTTGCTGAGAATGAACCCAAGGTTGCCATCTGATCATGTGTACCTATAGCATGTTATAATTTGTTCCTATATTTTGCATCCTCATGTTAAGCGTTTCTACTATATTTGTTCCAAAGTACTTTCCTTGTCCTTGTACATACTGAAATGTGTTGTAAAGCCAAGATGTATGCTGAGTAATGTGCACCCATGTGTCATGTTGGAGGAATAATTTATTTCTCCACCAAATTGCCTGCTCTGCGGAAGACACCTACATATGGATCAAACGATTACAGTTATGCGTAGAAAGGATAGTAACACCCATCGCTTGTACTTATAGATAGCTATCTCATCGATGATTTTTTTGGTCATTTGTACAGGCCCAAGAGCCTATAAATACCTCATATATCTTTATTTGTAATTTAAACTTTCTAGAGCAATAAACAGCATATTCAAACTGGTGAGCCCTTGGGGATCCACCTCTCGGAGGTAACCTTATGTTGGCTCACCGATAGAAGTAAGGTGGTCTCTCGGACCCCTAAACCTAAATAAATCCCCATGTCATTTTTACTCATGGACGATGGCCGACGTCCACCCCTCACCTGTATTTGGGTTTCACACCTACAACATTGGCGCTGACCATGGGGACCGTAGCTAATTGATAAAAGGCTATGGCTCCTACAAAGAAACACTCTAAGTCCACGAAGCCTCTTCCAACCCCGGAGTGCAATGAGCTAGTGGATGGTTTGTTTGCTCTCTAGAGGATCCCTAAGCATGCACCATCGTTGGAGATTAGGGCCATCCACCCTAGGATGGGCAACGTCCTACGTGCCTTGGGGCGCCCAAGCATGCCCTCTTCGCTTGCGTTAGCTAATGCGGGGTCTAGCCAAGGATAGGAAGCTCAAGGCGCCCTCACATACAGAGGGCTAGAGGTTCTGGGGCCAACCACCCTCGGGGTGCTTGATGTCACTAACTACAAGGCGATGAAAGCTAGTTATGAGAGCTATCTCCTAACATGCTACTATTAGAGGACAATCCTAACCTATAAATCTCATTGCTCTCATTTGGGATCTCGAGATATTTTCGCTGCATGGGATTTCACCCTCGTGGTGCATAGGACGTATGACCTCCGTGGTCATGCAAGGTCAAGCGTGCCCTTGACCAAGTCGCATGCCCATGCACCCATGAGGTGAGTAAGGAAGAACACTTTCTCACCCCTCAGGGGTGGGCAGTGAGTTTACCTTTCGAGGGCTTTGGGTACCCAAAAAGAAAAAGATTGTCCATCCTTGTAGCACCTCCAAGGTGCCCTACAACAAAGTCTAATGATCACCCCTCCATCTGCCCGTAACTTAGTCTCATGGGCATATCTCCAAGGTGCCCCATGACTTAGTCTCATGGGCACCCTTCTGATGAGCCAGTGACTTAGTATCATGGGCACACCTCCAAGATGTCTCGTGACTTAGTCTCATGGACGTCTCTCTGATGTGCCCGTGACTTAGTCTCATGGGCACATATCCGACGTGTCTTATGACTTAGCCTTATGGATACCCCTCTGATGTTCCCGTAACTTAGTCTCGTGGGCACACCTCCAAGGTGCCCCACAACTTAGTCTCATGGTGCCCCTCTGATGTGCTCATGACTTAGTCTCGTGGGTACATCTCCAAGGTGCCTCACGACTTAGTCTCATGGGCACCCCTTCGATGAGCCTGTGACTTAGTCTCGTGGGTACACCTCCAAGGTGTCCCATGACTCATTATCATGGGCACACCTCTAAGGTGCCCCATAACTTAGTCTCATGGGCACATCTCCGATGTGCCCGTGACTTAGTCTCATGGGCACATCTCCAAGGTGCCCCATGACTTAGTCTCATAGGCACCCCTCCAAGGTGCATCACGACTTAGTCTCATGCGCACCACTCCGATGTGTCTATGACTTAATCTCGTGGGTACACCTTCAAGATACTCCACGACTTAGTCATGTGGATACACCTCCAAGGTGCCGCATGATTTAGTCTCATGGGCACCCCTCCGATGTGCCCATGACTTAGTCTCTTGGGCACCCCTCCAATGAGCTCGTGACTTAGGCCCTGTTTGGATCCCTCCATCTAAAGTTTAGTCACTAAATTTTAGATCTAAAGTCTCCAAACAGGTGGTCTAAAGTTAGATCTAAACTTTAGCTAACCCCTAAAAAACACTTTAGACCATTAGTCCACCAAAGTGAACTAAAGTGGTCTAAAGTTTTGGGTTCTTAGGCACAAAGACGTGTTTACCTATGCATGTTGGTCTCTCACCTCCCATTTAAAGGCTGACGCATGAAATGAGGAGAGGTAGTATGGTCTTTTTGAAACTTTAGTCCTATCCATTAGTACAGGATCCAAACAGGATCTTCGACTAAAGTTTAGTGGCTAAAGTTTAGCCAACTAAAGTTTAGTCCAAAACTTTAGATAACTAAACTTTAGACCATGGGATCCAAACAGGGCCTTAGTCTCGTGATGTAACATTCTAAAATTTTATTTGCTTCTTATTGGGCTTACTGGAATTTATTTGGTTTTTTTGTATTCTATTTCCAAAACTTAGAGCAAGAAAACTAAATTTGTCTATTTCTAAAATTCAATAAAACAGTTGATTTTATTTTCCCGAGTTCCCCTAGATCTCTCTATCTATCCTCACTCTCACCGACCAATGGGGATGTGTCGGAACCCGGAGCAACGACTCCTGGATCCTCTGTGTAAATCGCACTAGTCCAGGATCAGCTAGTGCACACAGCGTACAACAAAGATAAATATCAACCATAATGATATTTATTAACTGAATATGGGCATGAATGCCAAAGTTTACATCAATGGCACATAAGCCAAAATTAAGTAATAAGCAGCGGAAGAAAAACCGGAGCGGAAGAAGCCCATCGAGCACGCTTGCGAGTGCAAGCAGCGAGAAGACGCGCCTATTCGTCCAGATCTTCACAGTAGTTGACGTCTTCCTTCTCTGTGTGGAAAAAGCAATGTGAGTACAAAATTGTACTCCGCAAATCACCCGGGAAAATGCAACATAATGATAAAGGCTTCAATGGAAGGTTTATAGGGTTAGTTTGCATAAAACAGCATTTAAGAAATATAATAATAGATTGAAATTGCTGAATTTAATATGATAAGTAAAAACAATACTTGTAATAAAAAATAATACCGTCAGTGCAGGCTCCAACCAAACACCAACCTATCCACGGGCATCCCACCCGGACCATCTTTTCCAAAAGCTCACGTATGGACTCCATCCATCCACACGCTTTCACTGCGCAACTCTGATGAATTCCATCCATTCACCAGGTTTCAATCTCTCACGGATTTCATCCATCCGCAAGGTTTTCAAAAACATTTTGAAAAACAAAATCTAATCCATGAAAAACTTTTACTCAGCATGCCCATGACCGTGGGCACGGCTATCCAGGATAGATTATACACTCTGCAGAGGTTGTACAGCTTTACCCACAAGACACGATCATCCCGTTTTACCACTAGATTACACACTTCCTTAGGTGTGCGGTGGGGAGTCGTGACAAGGCCTTTACAATGCAAAGCCTTCAACCTGGTCGAGCCAACTCTAAGGTTTCCACCCGAAGGAATCCACTGCCAGGACCCCTCTTGAGACTAGACGAGACTTCTCATGGCTTAACCACGCTCGCCCAAGTGAGACTTCACATGGCACCAACCACGCTCACTTTCAACCTACGACTCAACTCAGATTGGGACTTCACAAATTATTCGGCCAGGGCTGTCCCATACCAGCCATGTGGTAGTACGATTAGGGCTTTGCTAGCTCACAGACCGGTCCTTAATTGACTCAGGCCCAACCACATACCCCTGTGCACGACAATCAACCACAGCGGCTCCAACCAACAGCGCATGCCTGCACCCACCATTCTAACCATTTGCCTAAGTCTAAACCAGCTTTATATTTTGTTTTCAAAATAATCCATAAACCTCCTTGACTCACCAAAGTCAAGAGTTCATATCATATTATGTAAAAAGGGTCATCATTTTATGTGAAAGACATCCCAAAACAAAATTATATAATTTCGCAGGGCTAAGCATTTGAATAAACTCTCTAGCCAACACTAATGTATTAACTAGAGTTTGAATCTAGGGTGACAAGGTATTGAGGAATTCAAATTCAATGGGGGGATTAACAAGTAGGCAATAACTAAATTTAAAACTGAATTGAAATACGTTGAATAGAAATATGCATGCAATATAATTCAAATCAACATAATTTTATTTGAAAATCTGGGATCAACATGATCAAGGAGGGTGACTTGCCTTGCTCTTCAAATTGGTTTGAATCTTCGTCGAAGAAATCTCCCGAATCGTCGAAGTCTACACGTGAAAATAACCCACCAAATTCAAATAAACTCAAATTAAATTCAAATTGACTTCAAATATTTGAATTGAGTCTAGAAATGGGTAGAGGGGAATTTTTGATGAATTTAGAAATTTGAATGGGCTCAATCGGAGTTAGGACGAAGGAGAACGGGCTCTGGGAAATTTGAAAAGAGAGAAAATGGAAAAAGAGAATTTTCTGGAATTATTTTTCTACTGAAAAAGGGATTTACTGCGTTAGCAGGCGTCAGCAAGGGGGTGGGCCGGCTGACAGTGGGCCCTCGGTCCATGGACCGAGCCCACAGAGGAGAGGGGGAGGTGAGGTGGCACGGGTGGCGGGGCCGGGCTGGCGTGGCACCAATCGGGCGACGCGCCGAGGTGGCGCCGGCGTGGGGTGCCACGCAGACACGGGCACGCTGGCGTGGCTGCCGGCCGGGCGGTGCTCGGGCCGGGAGGTCGCCGACGCCCGGCGGTGACGGCCGACGGCGAGTGGCGATTCGGGAGAGCGGAGGACGGGAACCCGAGGTGGCGAGGGTTACGGAGGTGGCGGCGGGCGGTCGGCGAGGAAGAGCGGCGGTGGCTCGGGCTTCACGCGGCGGCAGGGCTTCGGTGGCGCTCGAGCTGGACAGAGGGGCGGAGGACGTCGGCGGAGGCGCGAGGAAGTCCGGGGAGGGGTCGGCCGGGCGCGAGCGGCGTCGGGCCGAGCGCAATTGCTCGCCGGAGGGACTTCGACGGCCTAGATGGGGCGCGAGTGGTGAGGGGCTCCGGGAGCTCGGGAGAGGGCGGGGGAGAGCAGAGCGGTGGTGTGAGGGGGAAGGAGGAGCTCGGGGGCCTCCTTATAGGGGGCGGAGGGGAGTGGGGGCGCGTGAATCGCTCGCCGGAGAGAGAGATGGGGGCGGCGGCAGTTACGGGGAACGTGGGCAACGGGCGCGGGGAGGTGGCGCGTGGGGCGCGGGTCTTGCGGGGGAAGGTGGCGGCGCTCGCGGGAGAGAGGCGCGGCCGAGAGAGAGGGGTGGCGACCGGGTCAGGCGGAGGTGGGCGCAACGGCCGGGGCGGGCGGGCGCGAGGAGGACGAAGGCGGTGCGGGGAAGATGACCCTGACGAGTGGGACCCGGGGCGCAGAGAGAGGGAGGGGAGAGAGGGCGGCTGCCGGGTGGGGTCCGCGGGGCAGAGAGAGGAGAGAGAGGGAGCGGGGCGCGGACGGCGGATGGGCACGCGCGGGCGAGATCGAACGGCATCACTAAATCCTTCCAAGACTGTCGGATGACCCGAGTAATGTATTCCCAAATTAGAGGTTCCCTTCAAATATCTTAGTACTCTTTCTAGTGCTATCCAATGATCATCTCCTGGATTGGACGTATAACGACTCAATCTGCTTACAGCATATGAGATGTCTGGCCTCGTTGCACTAGTTAGGTACATCAGGGATCCTATGATTTGAGAATACTTAAGTTGATCCTTCCCATGCCCGATGTTCTTATGTAGCTTTGCATTTGGATCATATGGTGTAGCTGCTGGCTTACAGTCCATAAACCCAAATCTGGTTAGGACTTTATTCACATAATGGGATTGCGAAAGAGTAATCCCATTCTCACCCTTTATAAGCTTAATGTTTAAGATAACATCAGCTTCATCCAGATCTTTTATATCAAAATCCTGGGAAAGGAAAGACTTAGTGATATTGATCACATCTATGTTGGTTCCAAAAAGCAATATGTCATCTACGTAAAGACATAGAATGACACCTTCACCCTCACTAAACCGATAGTAGACACATTTATCGGCTTCGTTTACACAAAAGCCGACCGACGTCATCGTACTATCGAATTTCCCATGCCATTGCTTAGGAGCTTGCTTTAGACCATACAAAGATTTAATCAGTCAACATACTTTCCTTTCTTGCCCTTCAACCACAAATCCTTCAGGCTGTTGCATATAAATCTCCTCATCCAACTCTCCGTTTAGGAAAGCGGTCTTTACATCCTTTTGATGTACTAGGAGTTTGTATGCAGCGGCTAGCGCTAAAAGCACTCGAATTGTGGGTAAACGAGCCACAGGAGAGTATGTATCAAAATAGTCTTCTCCTTCTTTTTGCGTGAAACCCTTAGCCACTAAACGGGCCTTGTACTTCTCAATAGTACTATCAGGTCTACGCTTTCTTTTAAAGATCCATTTACAACCTACTGGCTTACAACCAGGCGGGAGATCTGTAATTTCCCAAGTTCCATTAGCTATGATGGAATTCATCTCACTACGGACTGCCTCCTTCCAGTAATCCACATCCGGAGATGCGTACGCCTCTGAAAGGGTTCGTGGTTCATCATCCACGACATAGGTGACAAAGTCATCGCCAAGTGACTTCTCGGTCCTTTGTCTCTTACTCCTCCTCAACTCCAAATCTGGAGCGGTGTTATCCACACTAGGAAGAATAGAGAGATCATCTATACCGATATGGTCACTACCTTCACTCGGTCTCATAGGAAACACATGCTCAAAGAATGTCGCATCACGAGATTCCATCACTATATTTGTAGTGATGTCACTCACCTTGGATTTGACCACTAGAAATCTATAAGCTGTGCTATTTATAGCATATCCTAGAAAGACACAATCAACGGTCTTAAGACCAAGCTTCTTTTTCTTCGGCAACGGCACATGCACTTTTGTAAGGCATCCCCACGTTTGAAGATAGGACAAGTTGGGTTTTCTCCCCTTCCATCCTTCATAAGGTGTTTCCTTCTGATTGCGAGGTGGAACCCTATTCAGAATATAATTAGCTGTGAGAACTGCCTCACCCCACCAATAGTCCGGCATACCTGAACTCTGAAGCATGGCGTTAACCAAGTCGCAAAGAGTTCGGTTCTTTCTCTCGGCTATTCCATTAGATTGGGGTGAGTATGGTGGAGTAACTTCATGAATTATTCCACTTTCTTCACAGAATTGGGAGAACTCATGTGAGACGTATTCACCGCCTCGGTCCGATCTTAACCGTTTGATTTTCTTTTCTAGTTGATTTTCAACTTCAGCTTTGTAGATTTTAAAATATTCAAGTGCTTCATCTTTCGACTTAAGTAGATAAATATAACAATACTTAGTCGCATCATCTATGAGAGTTAAGAAGTATCGTTTGCCACCTTTAGTTAATATTCCATTCATCTCGCAAAGATCAGAATGGATTAGTTCAAGTGGAGAAGTGCTTCGCCCTTCAACGCTATGAAAAGGTTTTCAGGACTGCTTAGCTTGCACACACACTTCGCACTTTGAACCCTTCTCATAATTATAACTTGGAATGAAACTCATCTTACTTAACCGCATAATGGCTTCAAAATTAACATGACACAACCGTGAATGCCAAATATCGTGAACTTTATTGCAATGGGAAACTTTATAAACATTTACATTATTCAAATAAAGAATGGATAAGCGGAACATGCCTCCGCTATCATAGCCTTTACCCACAAAATTACCAAACTTGGTCAAAATGACCTTATTTGACTCAAATACAAGCTTTATTCCTTGCCTACACAACATTGACCCGCTAAGGAGATTGCGAGTTATCGCAGGCACATACAGCACGTCTTTTAGGGTGAGTGTTTTGCCCGAAGTGAGCTTCAGGCAAACCTGTCCGATCCCACGTACTGTTGCGGCGGCTCTGTTGCCCATTAGGACAGATCCACCATCTTCACCCTGAAATGAAGAAAAACAAGATCGATCAGCACATATATGTCTAGTAGCACCTATATCAATCCACCAATCTATAGATGGATTTGTCATAAAGGCCATAGGTACGTACTCTTCCGAGCTGGTGTTAGCCAGCACGACATTAGCCTCAGTCTTGCGGCTCTTGTGCTGACCCGGAGATGGACCTCTGCCTTTCCGATTGCGGCAATGATTGGCCTTGTGGCCAGCCTCACCGCAAACAAAGCAGACAATGTCATCATTTTTCTTCTTCATTTTCTTTGGTTGGAGCTTGACTTGGGGCTTGAATTTGGGTTTCCCAAGACCTCCGTTCTTTTCACCTCCACCTGATGAGCTTGAACTTGAGCCTTTCCCATGCCGTCACCGGCTCTAGCACGCTCTTCGATATCTATAGCAGCTGACAGTTCATTGAGCGTCAAGCGCTCCTTTATATGTCTATGAGCGGTCACAAAGTCACGCCATGAAGGTGGTAACTTAGCCAGAATGACATTCACTTGGAACTTCTCTGGCAGGATGCAGTCGTACTGACTTAAATCATGTACATGGAGTTGAAGCTCGTGGAGCTGCTCCATCACCGACCGCCCCTCAACCATCTTGTAGTTCAAGTAATTGGCTGTAATAAAGGACTCATTTCCCTTATCTCCTTCAGAGTATTTCTCATCGAGCTCATCCCAAAGTTGCTTGGCATTCGTGAAGTTGACATAGACGTCAAACAAACGATTAGACAGGATGGCCAGCAAACGGGCTAAGACTGCGTTATTAGCTTCTTCCCATTTCATCATTTCAGGGATCGCCAGCAGAAACGCCGGTGGATTTGAAATGACCTAGAAGAGCTTAAGATCAGTCAGCTAAAGTTTTGCTCTCGCCTGCCAGCGCTTGAAATTGACTCCGTCAAAAACTTCAGGTTTTACGACATCAGATGAGGAAGCCATTTCTTTATGAATAGATTTTCTGGATTGTTGTAAATATTGCGGTATAAGCATGTTTTCACATTTAATTCCAGCCAAAATAATCATACAAATAATATATTTCCAGCATAAGAAGAATGACACTAATAGCATATAAATATGAAATTCTACTTTGTCATTCATCTCTAAATATATATTCAAAGTATACAACTTCCATGCAGCTGAAAATAACATGTAAAGCAGTCCTAACAGCAGCAAAACAACTAATTCCAGCATATAACAAATTAATTGTTTTATTCTTGCTCTCAGAACAAAGTTGCGCAAAATCAAAGATTTTGGCCTTCTCATGTTAATATCAACATTCATCGTGACTAATCTGACAACTAGAGACTAGGAATTGAGCTCACAAATATGAATTTCATCACATCGATTGCTAAATAATGTAAAATGACAAGCGAATATTTCGGTCTATCAATTTACAAACAGCCAGATGACATGCAGTATTCAGTGGACAACTACCAGAGATTATAGATCAACAGAATGTAAACTGTTGTGGCTACAGGCCAAACAGTAGAGAAGGGAACTAGTAGAAGAGGAAGAAGAGAGCTAGAGCTATGGGAGAGTTGGTATGAATGAGAGGATCCTCCCTTTGCCCCCTCCTGGGGGTTTATATATATGAGTGGGGTAGAATGGGAAATCCTCATTCTACCCCTTAGTACTTACAAAGGATGAGGATACATTGGTATATTTACACTGGTATATTCCTCTATACTATTGGGCCTATTACATGTTGAACTAGTTGCACGGCCCAGTCGCGGGGGGTTGGGCCACCCCCACAACAGGTACTCCCTCGACAGCAAGCGTTGAGGTCCCGATGGGCGAGCTGACGCGATAAACTATCCCAGCCCCCCGTTCCCCGACAGCAAGCGCAAGGGTGCCGACTGGTGAGCCGATGCAACTGATAGTTTCTAGACCGCAGAGGCAATGCCTACGAAGAAATCGATGAACGCTGCGCTAAATCCGCGCTGCCCCGCCGAGGCGATGCCTACGAGCGACACGCGCGATCAAGCACCGAGACGTGCCGCCCGCCGGCGATGCCTACCAGCGACGGCGAGTCGAGCGCCAAAGACGCGTGCCGTCCGCCGAGGCGATGCCTTTGAGGCGACGGCGAGTCGAGTGTCAAGACGTGTCGCCGAGCGCCGAAGACGCGCCGCCCCGCCGAGGCGATGCCTTCAGGCGGACGGCGAAATCGAAAGCCAAGACGCGTGTCGCCGAAGCGCCAAGACGTGCCGCCCCGCCGAGGCGATGCCTTCGAGGCGACGGCGGTCGAAGCGCGAAGGTGTGCCGCCTCGCCGAGGCGATGCCTACGAGGCGACGGCGAGTCGAGCGCCAAGACGTGCCGCCCCGCCGAGGCGATGCCGACGCAGGCGACGGCGAGTCGAGCACCAAGACGTGTCGTCGAGCGCCGAAGACGTGTCGTCCCGCCGAGGCGATGTCTACGAGGCGGACGGCGAAGTCGAGCACCGAAGATGTGCCGTCCCGCCGAGGCGATGCCTGCGAGGCGAACGGCGTAGTCGAGCGCCAAGGACATGTCATCGAGCGCCGCAGACGTGCCGTCCCGCCGAGGCGATGCCTACGAGGCGGACGGCGAAGTCGAGCGCCGAGGATGTGCCGTCCCGCCGAGGCGATGCCTACGACGTAGACGGCGTAGTCGAGCGCCGAAGATGTGCCGTACCGCTGAGGCGATGCCTACGAGGCGGACGGTGTAGTCGAGCGCCGAAGACGTGCCGTCCGCCGAGGCGATGCCTATGAGGCGGACGGCGTAGTTGAGCGTCGAATACGTGTCGTCGAGCGTCGAAGACGTGCCATCCCACCGAGGCGATACCTTCGAGGCGGACGGCGAAGTCGAGCGCCGAAGACGTGTTGTCAAGCGCCGAAGTCGTGCCGTCCCGCCGAGGCGATGCCTTCGAGGCGGACGGCGAATTCGAGCGCCGAAGATGTGCCGTCCCGCCGAGGCGATGCCTACGTGGCGGACGGCGTAGTCGAGCGCCGAAGACGTGCCGTCCCGCCGAGGCAATGCCTACGAAGTGGACGGCGTAGTCGAGCGCCGAAGATGTGCTGTCCCGCCAAGGCGATGCCTACGAGGCGGACGGCGTAGTCGAGCGCCGAAGATGTGCCGTCCCGCCGAGGCGATGCCTACGAAGTGGACGGCGTAGTCGAGCGCCGAAGATGTGCCGTCTCGCCGAGGTGATGCCTACGAGGCGGACGGCGTAGTCCAGCGCCGAAGACGTGTCGTCGAGCGCCGAAGACGTGTCGTCGAGCGCCGAAGTCGTGCCGTCCCGCCAAGGCGATGCCACGAGGCGGACGGTAAAGACAGTGCCCGCGGAGAGCGGGCGCTTGCGGCGTAGGCCGAGGGCGCTACACACGCGCTACGCACACACAGGCAGGGAGGCGACACTACTGTTCCCCTACCTTCAAAAACAGTGCCCGCGGGGAGCGGGTGCTTGTGGCGTAGGCCGAGGGCGATACGCGCGCGGAGGCAGAGAGGCGACACCACCGTTCCCCTACCTTCAAAAACAGTGCCCGCGGGGAGCGGGCGCTTGCGGCGTTGGCCGAGGGCGATACGCGCGCGGAGGCAGAACCGCCGTTCCCTACCTTTGAAAACAGTGCCCGCGGAGAGCGGGCGCTTGCGGCATAGGCCGAGGGCGCTACGCACACAGAGGCAGGGAGGCGGAGCCGCCGTTCCCCTACTTTCAAAAACGTGCCGCGGGAGCGGCGCTGCGGCGTAGGCCGAGGGCGTCACGCAGCGAGGAGGAGGAGGCAGAGCCGCGTTCCCCTACCTTTGAAAGCAAGTGCTCGCGAGAGCGGGCGCTATGCATAGGCCGAGGGCGCTACGCACACAGAGCGAGGAGGCGGAGCCGCTGTTCCCTACCTTCAAAAACAAAGTGCCGCGGAGCGGCGCGCGCGTGGCGAGGCCGAGCGCGATACGCGCGCAGAGGCAGAGAGGCGACACCGCCGTTCCCCTACCTTCAAAAACAGTGCCCGCGGGGAGCGGGCGCTTGCGGCGTAGGCCGAGGGCGATACGCGCGCGGAGGTAGAGAGGCGACACCGCCGTTCCCCTACCTTCAAAAACAGTGTCCATGCGCGTCTTATTTATACTCCGTAGAGTGCGTGGGATCAACATCCACGTCTTATTTATACTCCGGAGAGTGCGCGTAAGGACAATGTCCATGCGTGCGCGGCATCTGTGTCTTGTCTATACTCCGTAGAGTGCGTAGGGACAACATACGCGTCTTATTTATACTCCGTAGAGTGCGTGCGATCAACATCCACGTCTTATTTATACTCCGGAGAGTACGCGTAAGGACAACATCCACGCGTGCGCGGCATCCGCGTCTTGTTTATACTCCGTAGAGTGCGCAGGGACAACATCTGCGTCTTATTTATACTCCGTAGAGTGCGTGCGGAGGCGGACCTCACGCTACGTCTTATTTAGAGTCCGTAGACTGCACGCGGAGGCAAGCCTCCGCGCGTTGCGGGCGGTGAAGGTGCGTGTGGAGGCGGACCTCGCGCGACGTTTTATTTATACTCCGTAGAGTGCGCGCGGGGGCGTCCCCTCGCTGCGTCTTATTTATACTCCGTAGAGTGCGTGCGGAGGCAGACTCGCGCTACGTCTTATTTAGAGTCCGTAGACTGCGCGCGGAGGCAAGCCTCCGCGCGTTGCGGGCGGTGAAGGTGCGTCCGGAGGCGGACCTCGCGCGACGTCTTATTTATACTCTGTAGAGTGCGTGCGGAGGTGGACCTCGCGCTACGTCTTATTTAGAGTCCATAGACTATGTGGGAATATCAAACCACGTCTTATTTATACTCCGTAGAGTACGCGTAGGGACAACATCCACGCGTGCGCGGAGCATCCGCGTCTTGTTTATACTCAGTAGAGTGCGCAGGGACAACATCCGCGTCTTATTTATACTCCGGAGAGTACGCCGACGCCCGAGGCGACCGTGCGATTTAAATCCAAAAGAGGGCCAAAACAGAGGCAGCAAAGAAATGGCCAAAGACTTGTGACAAGAAGACGCTCCAGAATGCAGGACCAGAAAAACATTTGATACCACGGTAGCCCACAGCGGGCAAAAACTGGAGGAGCAAATACGGCCAAATCAGATGCTCTCAGAATGGAAATGTAGCCGCAAGACATGATTTGAACAACCGTTTCTTTACTACCATGCACGCCAGAAATACAGGGGCTACTATTAAAGCCTCACACGTGATCACTTGCAGTGCGTACCAGGCGGGACAGTGGCGACGCGGAGTAGACTTCGCAGGTGCGGAGACCCTGGCTGCGCGGAGCTAGCAGAGGCCTCGTCGCGAGGTGTAGAGGCGACGCCATGAGGCAAATGCTCTGGTTGCGGCCGCCCATGCATGGATTGCTGTATGAATTTGCTTGCTCTCTGCATGTCCTCATGCATGTATTGAAGCCGAGGCAGAGTGGTGCTAGCAGGCCGGCGGAACCGTCGCAGAGTTGAACGAAGGCAGGCGAGGATTCTCCAGAGTCGATCGGTGGCGACACAACCGCGATGGCGACGCTGGCCGAGACGCCCCTGGGCGCCTTGACGCTTGCGCGGCTGTGTCATGCACCCATACGAGCAATGCATGCCTTGCCATTTGCTACGTGCATGCGCCATGCAAACGCATGAGTGATGCATGCATTGCTGCCTGCTTCGTCCCTGCGCACGGTGATGGCCGAGAATCCTCTGCAGCGCGGAGACAGGCGAGTCGAAGTCGGTCTTCGACAGCGCGGAGACGAGTAGGGTCGAAGCTGGTCTTTGGCGGCACGGAGACAAGCGTAGCCGAAGTTGGTCTTCGGTAGCGCGGAGACGAGCATAGCCGAAGCTGGTCTTCGGTCCCTGCGAAGGCCTTTGGAGCCGCGGACTCCGCGCAGACAGACTTCGTCGGCGCGGGAGCAGAGGCCATCACCTGGATGGAACTTACCGGTGCGGTTTTGTCGAGGTCCCGGGGCTCGATGCGGAGCCTAGGCGGAGGCCGGCGACGTCCCCGTGAAGGCGAGGCGAAGGCCGGTGGAGTCAGGAGTCCCCGTGCGTCGAGGCGAAGGCCGGCGAAGTCCCCGTGAAGGCGAGGCGAAGGCCGGCGGAGTCCCCGTGCGTCGAGGCGAAGGCCGGCGAAGTCCCCGTGAAGGCGAGGCGAAGGCCGGCGCAGTCACCGTGCGTCGAGGTGAAGGCCGGCGAAGTCCCCGTGAAGGCGAGGCGAAGGCCGGCGGAGTCCCCGTGCGTCGAGGCGAAGGCCGGCGAAGTCCCCGTGAAGGCGAGGCGAAGGCCGGCGGAGTCCCCGCGGCGCCGGGCGAAGGCGCGCGGTCCCCGTGAAGGCGAGGCGGGCCGGCGAGTCCCCGCGGCGTCGCGGGCGGGCGCGAAGTCCCCGTGAAGGTGAGGCGAAGGCCGACGGAGTCCCCGTGCGTCGAGGCGAAGGCCGGCGGAGTCCTCGTGCATCGAGGCGAAGGCTTCGCGCAGCTTCCGCGGGCGCCCGGCGAGGTGGAGCCCTCGGCCAATACAGAGACCGGCGCCGCGGAGGTCCATACGACGTCGCACAAAGGCGGAGACTGACGCACGTAGAGGTACGAAGCGGAGGACCTTCGTATACGACTGGCTCCCTGATGCCGTGTGCCGTCGACGCAGTGGCTAGGACCAGCTGAAGGACGCCTCGCTCTCCGTCAATATTTCACGCGCTTGACGACGTAGAGGGTAGACTCGACGATGCGGAGACTTCGGAGGCGGGGCGCTCGACGACGTGAAGCGCGGGCTCCTCGGCCGAGGTGCAGACGCAACGTCACGCGGAGGCTATGAAGATGCCATCGCCAATGCCCGGCCTACGCCGAACACCGCCGGGCGCCCTGGCGATCTCGCTCAGGCGTTGGACGAGGATGCCGCCCGCCAGGACCTCGCCGAGGAGCGTGACGCGGAGGCCGAAGCTGGGCTCCCCGGGCAGATGCACACCGCAGCGCCACCCCTCACGGTTGCCTGTTCGCGTCTCGCGTCTGCGGGCGGAGACGAGACGCAGCCAGCTTCCACGCAGGGCGTTGGACGAGGACGCCGCTAGGAGAGAGAAGGAAGACGTGAAGTTTGTCAGCGCGGAGAAGGCCTCGCCGCGAGCCGTCAAAGACCTCCCCGAGCCGAGGCGAAGGCCGACGAAGTCCTCGTGGAGCCGAGGCGGAGGCCGAGGCATCATTTCCCTGGGCGGAGATGCCATCCCCGAGCTACAGCGGCTGCAGCTCACGCTTGCAAGGACGAACTCCTGCGTACAACTTGCATGGATGTATGGGTGGCGAAGCCACTGCAACAATCACCACGTCGGCCACGCAGAGACGAGCAAAGTCAGCTGGTCGTCAGCCGCGCGGAGACGAGCGGAGCCGGGGCTGGTGCGGAGGCCGACGCGGAGTCCGTATGGAGCTCGGAGAAGAAGCGCGAAGACTTGAAGCGCGGAGACCATGCAACACGCGGAGATAGACGCTTTGCACATATATTTGCTTTTTCGTGAAGCTTGACGTTCCTTGATGTTTGCGGCGCGGGGGTCGGAGCCCCTGCTTCGGCGGTGCGGAGCCCGCCGAGCGGAGGCCAGGGCGACGGACTGCTGCGCGGAGGTCGGAGCCCCTGCTTCGGCGGTGCGGAGTCCACCGGGCGGAGGCCGAGAGTGCGGGGATTCAGCATGGAGGCTCGATGTGAAAGCTCTACGCTGCCTGCGCGGAGTACCCGCATCATCCCACCCTGGCCAGAAGGATCATGCCGCTAGGCCACCCAAGGATGACTCGATTAGATCTATTCAATATACCATCTACGAACAGGCGACTCGACTAGATCTACTCAACATTTCACCTACGAGCGGGCGATTCGAGCAGATCTACTCAAAACACCCTCTACAAAACATGGCGAAATATAATTAAATTTTTAGTGAGCAAGTTACTTATCTGTCGCTGATGGCCCGAAGCAGCATGCTCTCAGGAGCAAAAAGATCCACATAGCCACTGCTTTTGTTGGATACTGGAGAAATCTCTTCCATACGTAACTTCTAGTCGTTCCCCACGGACGGCGCCATCTGTTGTGGCTACAGGCCAAACAGTAGAGAAGGGGACTAGTAGAAGAGGAAGAAGAGAGCTAGAGCTATGGGAGAGTTGGTATGAATGAGAGGATCCTCCCTTTGCCCCCTCCTGGGGGTTTATATATATGAGTGGGTTAGAATGGGAAATCCCCATTCTACCTCTTAGTACTTACAAAGGATGAGGATACATTGGTATATTTACACTGGTATATTGCTCTATACTATTGGACCTATTACATGTTGAACTAGTTGCACGGTCCAGTCGCGGGGGGTTGGGCCACCCCCACAACATAAACAATATGATCTAAACAAGATTGAACAAGATCCTCCTACTGCATCACAGAAAAATCAACAGTATGTAAACTAATCTCACTGGCCGAAATAAACCTTATCAACAGACAGAACAGTAGAGCACCAAATGAGCTCAATTCTAGTTTAGTTAATCAGACTATTTTCAGTTTTCGATATTATCATCATAGAGCAAATTTCAGATCCCACAAACATTCATAGCAAACCTCTAATACTTGAGCAGATTAACAGATCAAGAATTACTGCTGTAAATGCAAAGTATCACAAATACTCACTGAGCAGACAATACTCTAAACTGTCTAGAAGCCAATAAGTCGAAGAACTCAAACGATCGGGCAAGGGGCGATGAAATCACTGTCCCAGAAAATCTATCAACCCGCTGTCGAAAGCAAGTAGATGATTTACGGGGATACAATACCACACTTATCCTTTCAGCCGAACACAAAGAAGAAGCTGAGGTCCAAAGATGCTGCACAAGACCACAATATGCGCACTGGCCGAGCGCGCACACGAACTGCAGAGAGTTGTCACTCTCTTCTTCCTTCCGCACGGATTAGCTTTCACCCTCGGACTCAACACCCCACACAGGGCAGTCGAATTCAGAAGCTAAAGGGCCCTCAATCGGTAATGGGGCCTAGGCCTCCAACCGCCGCACCGCCCGAAATCGGAGATGAAGAAGACGATACCCGAGAGCACAACTAGATCAGAGAAAAGAGAACACTCACCGCACGGAGGAGCGCAGATCTAGAAATAGCGGAGGCGGGAGGTTGCGGAGAGTCGGCGTGAGCGGCCGGCCCCGAGAGACCCGGGCCTGCCCGCGCCATCCTCTCTGCCTCCATTCGCCGCTCCTACCGAAGAAAGCGGATCTCAGTAAACCAACCGAAACGGCAGCTAGGGTCGGCGCGTCCAAACACGCACGGGTGCCTGGTGAGGAGGACTTCCTTCCCCCTTATCTCTTGCGCGGCTCACCGACAAGTGGGCCCGCCTTCATTTCTCTTTTATTTCTTTTGCCAATTGAGAAATTACTGATATGCCCTCGCGTATGCAACAGCAATAAACGGCGCCGGAGCTAGCTAGCCGGTCGTTCCTCACAAACAGGATACTCGTTTCCATTAATGCATGCATGCATGCAGATATTCATCAAGGTCTGCACATACATGCATGGAATGCATGCATGAGCCCGTACATCTTCCCCCTCCAACCCTTCAGATCGAAATCAGCAAGGATAACCACTACCATGCAACAATGGAGTCTTCGCACGATGCCAGAGCCACCAAGCATCACGGTCGTCATCAGTGGCGGACCTGCCCTTCGGGCGAGGTCGGGCGGCCGCCCGAGCTCCCGGGGCTGGCGGAACCCCCCTCCTCCTCCAGAGCACGGGCGTGCAAAGTGGGAGAGTCCTAGACGCCGTGCTGCGCCCCGCCGTCCGTCGCCCCGTTACTCCAGCCGAGCTTCCCCGCCCCGCCACCCGTCACTCCCTCCTCCTCCTCCTCGCCGCGTGGTTCTCTCGCCAGATCGCGCCCTCATTTCCCAACGCCCTCCGTTGTGGCGGAAGCCCCATGCTCATCGCCTCGCTCAACGCTACCGGTGACCTAGGGGCGGCGGCGAGATGAAGAACCCGAGGTGGTGACCAGATTGTGCAGCAGCTCGGCTCGACGGCGACACCCTCGTCGCCTCCGCCGCCGACGCCGAGCGCCGCCACGCCTTCTTCGCCTCCTCCGTCAACTTCTCTACTCGCCGCCGCCCGGAGGAGGCGGCGAGGGCGCCGCCCGCCCCCAAAGTGTCGGGCCCCATATACATGTATATGTGCTAGCAAATGCATTTTGGTCAAAGTCGCGTTGTGTGGGCCCAATGGCCCATGGGTTCACTGAGCGCAAATCTTGCGGCAGTTGTTTGTTCTGTTTTGAAAGATGTGGGCTATGCACTTATCTAATCTTTCGAAAAGGCCTCCTTAAACAGATTGCATGTGGATAAAGTCGCGTGTTCCTGAGGTAAAGAACCAAAAGAACTAGAGCCAATCCGTAACAAAGTGACTGCTCCAACTTACGTGAAGTTTGAGGAAGAATCTCATCTACCTCTCTTTATACTTTGAGGCAACCAAACACACACACGCACATAATACGCGAGGAACCGGGTACTATACTACTATCAAGAATGGATTCCAACATGCGAGCAAGCCAAATAAGGGGTGCAACGCATCCCGAAGCCGCTCATGGTCGCGCACCGCGGCGATTTGGAGCGCTAAAGCGTCTTCGAACAAGGAAAATTACGCAACGGCGCTGGCGGCGCCTCACCGTGGCATTGTCTCGTGAAGTCATTGTCGACGTTGAGGAGGCGGCTCGACCTCCAAACCGCCGACACCGAGAAGTTCGATGTCGCCTCCCGAGGCGGTGACCATTGGGCGGGACTCAGATTCCATGTGGTAGCGCCTGTGGAGACGGCGACGAGTTCTTGGAGAGCGCAACGACGATCTACGGCAAGTTCAAGCACCTCCGGACACGAGCAACAAGAAGGGCGACACGCCCGCATCGCGCCGCCGGCGGGGTGTTAGGATGCTCTCTCATCTCAATTATTGGATGAGATTGATATCAATATCATCATCAATGACTTCGCATCTAGAAATGTTAGAAGAAATTTTTAAGGTAATATCTATAAACTCTTTGATATGAATTTTTCTTTAATATATAACGTATTTTAAGTGTTTGTTGGTAAAATTAGATATATATATATATATATATATATATATATATATATATATATATATATATATATATATATATATATATATATGTGTGTGTGTATGTAGATTTATATTTAGATATTTATACTAGGTCTCTATTTCTAGTTTCGTCCCAGGCCCCTAAAATCCCAGGATCGGCCCTGCCTCTACTCCGTCCACCTCCCGGCCACCACTCAGGTACAGCTTTTCCACTCACCAATTCCATTACATTTGGTGGCAACTGCTGGTTCTCAATAGTAATAGCGGTAGCAAATTAGCAATAGCATACTCAATACAAGAGGGATACACGCATTTGGGTGTTTATTTAATAGTTGTATGATTGTGTCGAAGGATACATCTTGTATGTATTATCAGATTCTAATGGTTTGTGGATTAGATACACTCGTGCTAGACTGCGAAATATATGCTGGCAAATTTCTACTAGTTCAAGCTGAAAATTACACATAAAAAACTCTTCTTCATCTTCGATTTACAATGGTACCACTACACTGCTATCATAAATATTAAATATATAGGATTTTGTTTTAATCTAGAAAAGATGTCGGTGTGGTGAGTACGTCTGCTTTGCTAGTATTTTCTGTTTTGTTGATCGCCCTGCTTTGTCCCTCATAGCAACCACTGTAATGGAGCCAAACTACTCTAGACTCAGATGTGGAGGAGGTTGTTCTTGAACCTGGAGATTGCATAGTTGCCATGGATTATCTAATGGTGGAGGAGTCTCTAATCCTTGTGGAAATCAAATGAATTATTGAAATGTATTGAGGTATTGTCATTGCTTGCTTATTTGATTCGCTAGAAATGGATTTGAAGAGCTATTTTAGCAAAATTTCAAATATTTTGAAATATATTTTTCTGAAGTCTACATGCAAATTGTAGTTGTTGTTTCTATTTTAGATACATACTCTTATTAATACGATTGCAACGTAGTTTGATCAAGAATTATTTTGCTTTTAGGTAATAATATTTGTTTCGCACTTCTGACTCTGTCCTAACTCTATTTTATTCCTGGGTCCGCCACTTGTCGTCATCTTGGGTTGCTAAGATCTGACTCCGAGATCATCCATATTAGCCGTCGGGGATTTCGTCAGAACCCTCTATCGCATGTCCGCGTGGCCGTCGCCGACCACTGCGCATGACGTCGCCGAGTCTCATCCGAGTCACCACCACCGCACGTGACGCCGCTGCAGGACGCCGCGATGGATGTTTGTTGCTGATTTGCAGCGGAAAAGTGAAGGCATAATGGTATACTAGCCACGTAGGCGTGGCGACACGCCATACCAGTCACCGTATGAGCTGAAGTAAAAGAGGCGAAAATTCGTGAGAAGCTTTTTAAAAAAATCGAGGACACATGCGTATTTTCGGAAAAATCGAAGGTCTTTTTTGTAAAAAATCGAGGGTATGTACGTAAATAAACGAGGACCCGTACGGAATTTAGAAAACTGCGGGGCGCTATCCTGCAACGGATACAAAATTTCGGTGAAGTGGGGAAAAATTGAGGACACATGCGTATTTTCGGAAAAGCCAAAGGGTTTTTTCGTAAAAAATCGAGGGCCTATACGTAAATAAACGAGGACCCGTACGTAATTTAAAAAACTACGGAGCGCTATCCTGCAAAGGATACAAAATTTCGGTGAAGTGAAGGGGTGTTTTTAAAAAAATAAAACTGGTAAGGACCTTTTTGCGAGGGATAAGAATTTTTTTGTGAGGGAAAAGGACTTTTACGTAATTTTTAAAAAATACAGAGAAAGCGGCTCTCCCGGCCGTACGAAAATTGCCCCGCCACGCGCCGGCCGGAGCGCGCGGGCGGGGTGACGTGGGCGAGCCTCCGCTCGTGCTTCCCCCCGCTAATATAGGCTGGTTATGCGTACATGCATGCCTGTATAAATCAAGAAGCTATACCCTTGAGCAAAGGACTTACGTGCACAGTGTCCATGCACAGCATGGCCATGCACATTGCTCCCTCTCTCTCATGCTCTCTACCACGCTTGAGCTCTCGCACGGGCGCCTCGCACGAGACGCCGAACCCTGCAGCATCAATTGATTCAACTTGACGTGCACGTCCGGAGGCCGAAACTGCCGGCTGCGGCGTCCACATCGCCGCAGCCGCTGCACCTACCAAGCCTCATGTCTGTTGGCAAGACCGCCATTCCTACCAAGAAGGCCGCACATTCGTAGCCGACTTAACCGAGCTTGATAGCCAGCTTAAAGCTATCTTGTCCGATCTCCTTTTAGTCTAACATGTAAACGTGCAGCAACATGCACGCATCGAAATGAGGATGGCCTGCCCTCGCCACTGGAGTTCGCCTACACGCGCTCCACTGCAATAGTCTTTCCAATGTTGCTGTCGATTCCGTCGACACCCTAGCGCTCATCTCCATTAACCTTACCATATGAACTATATTTACTGCCTGATGCTACTACTGAATCGTTAGATCGACCATGCTTGGCATGAACCATGTGTGCTTTTCAATTACCATAACTCTACATGCCATTCGATACCGACGAGGTCGAACGATAAGGGTGAGCATGATGTATATAAAGGCTACACTATCAACGGCCACATAGACCGACGAGCTTATGGATCATGCCAACATCTATATCTACATCAACCATGCAAATGAAGACTGAAAATGACAACCAATGTGTTGCTTAAATCGGATGTGTTCTTTGGGTTTATGTCACAGACGTAATTAACCGGGAGTTTTCCGAGACCCTGGGAACCAGAAGACTGCATCGTCTATATCATATCTTCTATACAAAGTAAGCCATGGAGCGCAATTATATAAAGAAAACATGTAATTTTATTATTTTCAAAAGAATAAATAAAATACATGTTTTCCTTTTTTTCTTGTGTTTATTTATTTTTATATACTAGCACGTCCGCATCCTTATTCCCACGCTAAAAAATCACAATCAGCTCGTAGCCAGTTGCTTTTGGTACCCATCCAATCCAGTTATATAAAGCTTCTGTGTACTACCATCAGATATCACATGGACCTGGAACCAGTAGCGCTGTCCTTCACTCCTTCTCGCCGTCGACAAGATCCGTGACCCTCTCCAGGAGCACGTCGAAGTCGTCCTGCGTCTTGATGAGGCTCACCCGCGTGTACCGGCTGCTGTCGTCGTATACTGCGCCGGACCGTGTGAGGATCTTCGCCTTCCGCAGCACATCTGAGCAGTCATGGTCTTCCTCCCTCTCGCATTTCACCCATGCATAAGCTGCATGCCCACCAAAAACATCAACTTACAGGGTTTAAGTGGCCGCAATAATGTCGATCTGAAATGTTTGAGCACATGTGTTCACCTGGGGATGGCTCTCTGATCTTCTTGAAGTACGTGCAGTACTGGGGAGGGATCTTCTGGAGCGAGATCCGGCGGGAGGGTGACACGACGGAGTTCAGCCTGCGCCATTTGGATCTCAGAACGTCGTGCCCGAAGCCGAAGATGTCGTCCCTGCTGTGCAGGTTGGCCAGCATGACCTTGATGATCTTGAGCATTCGGAGCTGGGTGTCACGGGACGCGCCCATGGTGCTCATCCGGACGTAGTCATTAGCCTTCTTGGCCACCTTCTCATCCCTTATCAGCGCCCATCTGTGCGATGCACGAGCGCGTCGCATTACAACCATACATGTAGATGCATCATGCATGTGCAGTAGCAATGGAGCGTACGTACCCGAATCTGCTACCAGCGTGGCCGGAGAGCTTAGACATGGAGAAGAGCATGACGTCCTCGTCGGCGGGCCCGGGGATGTGCGTGAAGTGCGGCCAGTAGTACGCGCGATCGTAGATCGCCGACGCGCCGACGAGGACTGTCTTGCGGAGCAGGGCGTCGGGGTTGTTCGGCGACGTGACGAACTCGATGAAGTCCTTGGTGGAGTTGCCTGATGCGTTGGCCCATTCAGCGGTGGTTCCGTCCCATTTGTACTCCCGGCCGTCGAACATCATGGTCAGCGTTCTGTACGGCTGCATGATGGATCAACAAAAGAAATCGTATTTTAGTTACCTGAATAACTTAACAACAGTGTGTGTACATTGTGGTTGAAAGCAGCGACCTGGTAAAACGGCGCGGTGGCGACGACGCTTGCCGTGGAGCCGGCCTTGCTGTCCGGGGAGAGCGCGTACACCAGCCCGTTGATCAGTTGCGTGGAACCGGTGGCGAAGACCAAGTGCTTGTCATAGACGACGGCGTTGCCGACGGCCCTATGCAGCCGCTTGATGTAGCGCTCGAGCTCGACGGACTGGTAGAGGCCGTCGGTGGTACTGTAGCTCAGGCGGTGCCACCCGGAGACCACCACGGCGCTGGCCACCGCGTGCCGCATCCAGTACGGCTCCAGGAACAGCGGGTCCCCGCTGCACCAGTCATTGGACGCACCGTGATTAGTTAGCACGTGACGGTAGATGTTCGGGCCGTTCCGATGCAGCAAGAAGCATTATGAAAAAAAAATTATGATTTATGACGCGACCATGCAAGAATTGCTGTGTCGACATAAGAGTACAATTCGTTCTTAATCGACTCATTTTGGCTTTCTATCATTTTGTCGACATAGGAGCATCCCTCTGCACCAACGCTGACCTTCCAAAGTTCCAATTAAACCAAACCATCCACGGAGAACTTCACACAGAGCAAATGGATGCCCCAATCAATCAGCAACCAACGCCATGCCACGCAGTACGTACACGCACGAGAACGAACGAACGGAGCCAAACCGAGGGGGAGGCATGTATCTAGCTTGAGAAATCGATCGGTACCTTTCGGCGTTGGCGGTGCAGTTTGGCGTCCGGACGGAGCAGTCCGTCCCGCCGAAGCAACTGTTGCACTCGCACCCGGGCCGCCCGTCCTGGCCGCTGACTCCATCCAGGAACACGCGGCCGTGGCCGGAGCAGTCCGTGGCGGCCACGGCCTCGGCCTCCCTGGCCGCCTGCAGCGCCCAGCTCAGCCCGCGGCCATCGTTGTCAGCCGCGCCGAGGAAGCGCCGGGACGCCGGCGGCGACGCCGAGAGGAAGTGGTGGGCGAAGAAGAGGGCGTTGACGAGCAACGATGAGCAGAGGAGGACGTGGAGCCCGAGGCCTGCAGGTGGTCTAAAGGGCTCCATCGTTTTCGTTTGGTTGTGTTCTAAAAGCCGCGATCTCTATTAATAGTACTCCACTAGTAGCAATCAAGCAGTACGGAATCCGGGGTTACGTTTATGGCGCGCATATGGTCCTGCTCCCGTTCATATTGATTTCCCATTCATATTGATTTTTTATTTTAGCTTATAAATAATAATAGTTTATAAATAAATTTATAGAGAGCCACTCGTATGCAATTTTAACCGATATAAATAAAGTTATTATAGTATATACGACAATCAATTAGTAGACTTAGCTAAGTTAGCAATTTTTTCCGTTAAAAAAGTCCGTCCACATCAGCCTTCGACTTAAATGCGAAGCTAATTAAGCTCTATTACTTGTGCAGAGACTCAAACGTGTAAAAAACTAACATCGATTTATAATAGACTTAGACACTGTACATTAGAGTTGTTTCTAGCTTTTTTTTTCCAATTTTTTATGTTTTTTTGTCTTTTTTTTTTGCATTATTCCGTGATGATATAATTTTTTAAAAAAATTAATTACGCTGAAAAAACTACCAGTAGCTATAGTGTATTTCCTATTGTTACAATATAAAATAAGTTATAAACCTAAGGCATGTAAATCCAAATAAACACCAGTATGACCTTATATTTGGCCACATCTTAAGCTTTATTAGCTCGGTTCCTGCAAACTGGATGAACGTAAACTGATATGTGGAGGACACCAGTAAGCTACGAAACCGTAGATTAATTTCATTTGGCTACTTCCTCTCTGCTTAACATGTCGCTATAACTAGATGTTGCGTACATATCCTATCCTTTCTGTCCGTGCCCCTGTCGTTGTCTCATTGTTCAAAGTCGAGCTAGGCCATCTTAGAACTATTGGAAACATCGTAGAATCTTGCCTCGGCCCTTCACGTCGAATTTTTTCCTTCCGTGACCCCCCGGTGCCTTTTTTTTTTTTCGGATTTGGTCTCCCCGGAGCGTGGATAAACGGATGCTTGACAGGTGGTTACTCGGTGCCCCTGGAGCGCGCTAGCTAGTGTTAGAACTAATCTTGATATTTTAGATGTGGTCGCAAATTTAGCTTGGTTTCTTTATACATAGTCGTATGGTTGCTTAGCCATGGTCATAAGTTTATTTGGTTGTCATGGTCATAAGCACTTGTTAGATGTGGTCGTATGTATGTTTGTAAGTGGTTGTAGGAAGTAGTGTAGTAGGGCACCGAGTCGAAATGTTTCGGTCGATACTCGAAGAGTGCTGTGGCAATCTGAAAGTTACTGTAACAGTCATAATGGGTACTGTAGCAGTCGTGAGTACTGAACAGGGAGCAGTTGTAACTCGTAGGAGCCCGGACATAGTCTTAGTGAGACCGGGTTTTTCGGGTAGTGCACGATGTGCGCGAGTCGTGGAGTCGTGGCCGTTAGAACCGGATCACAAAGTGTCTATTTATATCTTTGTAATCAGTTTGTTAAAGAGGAGATGTGAATAATAGAGAAAAGTGAAAAATGACGTAAATCGAGTTCATGTCGAAACATTACTGTACTGTTCATCATCTTCCCCATGTAGTGTGCGTCCACAGGCGTATCGAGTGTGTGATTCCTGGATTGAGTTTCAACAATTGGTATCAGAGCTTGGTGAATACCCAAAATCATACCGAGAAGTATGGAGATCATCGATCCGACGGCGTCAGCATCGATGAGCGCACCGGCGAAGGAGTGTTCCGCGGTGTCGCTTCACTACCCCGTGCTCACGAGGAACAACTACGCGACGTGAGCGATGAAGATGAATGTGTATATGAAGGCCCAAGGCATATGGGACGTCATCGAGCCCGACGACACCGACACGTGCAAGGACCAGATGGTATTGACGACCATCTACCAAGGTATCCCCGAAGATATGCTCTTCCTACTGGCTGAAAAAGAGATAGCCAAAGCCGCGTGGGGAGCTGAGCACGTGAGGGAAGGCAAGGTTCAGACCCTCAAGTCAGAGTTTGAGGTGCTGCGCATGACGGAGTCCGAGACAATTTGACGACTTCACCATCCGGTTGACAACTATCATCAACAAATTTTGAGAGCTCGGTGACAAGATGGAGGAGATCTATGCGATAAGAAATTTTCTTCGTACAGTTCCCGCCAAGTTTCTACCAGTAGTCATTTGAAGGTGCATGAAGAACGATGGGTATCCCATGGTGTAGACACAGAGGATCAACACTTGCTACCGACAAAGGGTGAGTGGGAGGATGAGCCAATGCTGCTTTAAAGCCAACATTAAGTCATATGTGTATATGACACAGTAGGAGAGTTGCATGTGTCATGTATTTGTTTATGTACGTAGGAGGTGTGTTATATACGAGTACATATTTGTGTCATGGTCGTGCATGTAGATGAGTCAGTGCATAATTAATGCATGTGAGAGTGCGTGAGTTCTTGTGTTAGATGTCTCCACAAGAAAGTATATGTCCATAGTACATGCGTGTGTTCTTGTGTTAGTTGTGTCCACGAGAAAGCATGAGAAAGCATGAGTAATCAGGAGTATGCAAGCTTCAGTCTGAGTCTCCATCGTCGTCAAGTTATGTCATTGGCGAAAGATGATTGGAGCTAAGGAGTTGGTTGAAGTTGTCGACGAGGTGTGTCACCGGCAGTAAAAATGTGTCACTGACAGTAAAGATGTAGAAGACGCCGGCAAGTTGTGTCACTGGCAGCATGTTCAGCAAAAAGAAATCAAAACTCCTTGAAGATGTATCAGGAGATCGGACTTCGTCTTGTGAGTCAAAGTATCAAGATTAAGAGTAAGAATGTTATAACTAATCTTGATATTTTAGATGTGGTCGTAAACTTAGTTTGATTTCTTCATGCATGGTCGTATGGTTGCTTAGTCATAGTCATAAGTTTGTTTGGTGGTCGCGGTCATAAGCACTTGTTAGATGTGATCGTATGCATGTTTGTAAGTGGTTGTAGAAAGTAGTGTGGCCAGGCGCCGAGTCGAAGTGTTTCAGTCGGTACTCGAACAGTACTGTAGCAGTCGTGATGGATACTGTAGCAGTCGTGAGTATTGTAGCAGGGAGAAGTCGTAAGTCGTAGGAGCCCGGACGTGGTCTCAGCGAGACCAGGTCTTTCACGTAGTGCGCAATGTGCGCGAGTCGTGGAGTCATGGCTGTTAGAACTGGATCATAGAGTGTCTATTTATATCTTTGTAATTCGTTTGTTAAAGAGGAGAGGTGAATAATAGAGAAAAGTGAAAAACGATGCAAGTCGAGTTCGTCTTGGAAAATTATTGTATTGTTCATCGTCTTCCCTATGTAGTGTATGTCCATGAACAAATCAAGTATATGATTCTTGGGTTGAGTTCCTACAGCTAGGCATCTGCACCCACCTACGGCGCCACTCGATTGCAGGAAGTAGCTCGCGCACAAGTACATTGTTTGAATTTGGCATTTGCCAACGAAGAAGTCGAGCAATATGTTGATTGTTCCTTCCGATTGGTGCTAATCGTGATTAACTTGGTGGCTTCAGAGGAATATTGGTAATTGGCCTCTTTGCCCACGCGCAAGTACACTGTTTGAATTTGGCTTTTGCTAACGAAGAAGTCAAGCAAGATGTTGATTGTTCCTTCTGATTGGTGCTAATCGTGATTAACTTTGTTGCCTTAGAGGAATATTGGTAATTGGCCTCTTTGCTCACGCGCAAGTACATTGTTTGAATTTGGCATTTGCCAACGAAGAAGTCGAGCAACATGTTGACTGTTCCTTTCTCCTCTCCTCCTCAGACTCCATTAACGCCGCCGAGCCCTAGTTTTGGACTATTGCATGATGTGTTGTTTAGATGGCTTAATATTTCCACCTGTTTATATCTTGAAGAAGTCATCTTTATATCCAACATGTCATCTGCGCATTCTTCAACACCATCGTCGGATGCGTCCGCTCCAAAATCAAAACGTCAAGGAAGAGGGCTATCAAAAAAGCCTGAGGGCCGATTTACTATCACAGATGTCGATGGATCTAGGACCCCTCTCCTTCCTCACCGAGTAGCATGCGCATTCCGAAGAATGATTGGAATAGTTGCACGAGAATGGATTGAGATCACATTCGATTCATGGAAGAGCGTGACTGGGACTCGGAAACGTGAGCTACTGACATAAATTTTGGCGTCGTTCGAGATCCCAGAAGAACACCAAGACACCGTGCAACGACATGCCTTGCTAGCGACGTGCAAAGTATGCAAGAACTTCAAGAGCAAGCTTGTCAAGAACTACGTGGAGAAGGATGAAACACCCTTTCATAAATACAGATTCCTGGAAAACAATGAATGGCGTCTGAGGAGGAGATTTGCGCACCTTAGGGTTCGGCGGCGTTAATGGAGTCCGAGGAGGAGAGGAGAAAGGGGAGGAGGAGGGAGTGCTCACCGGTCGACCGAGGACGCAGATGACTTATTTAGCATAATTGTGCAACCCAATTGGCTAGTTGTGAAAAAAGCGCACAATGAAACCTTTTTTTATCATAGTCACATGACAATCATATAATATATTTGTGATAATAATACCTTCTTGATTGTATATTAATATATGACTTCTAGTCTTCTACAAATATTTCCTGGTGAAAAATAACAGTAGAGATTGATTTAATTGGCACTGTATTTTGATTCATGTTCTGCACGCAACATGATAGGACAATATACTGGAAATAAAAGGTCAACTCCACTAACTTTTAGTATGAACACCTCAGTGGATTATTTCATCCACCATGCATGTCATTTCCTAATCACGAAGGAAAGCCTGCTGGTAGACAGGTTTTTCGTCTTTTCCTGATTTTTTAGTTTTTTGAGATTTTTTTAATCTTTTTTTCGTATTTATTTACATTGTCTGTGATTAGCTAACCTGTTTTTCTATTTTTAAAATTTTTAAATTTAATTACGTCATTAGGTCACCATCAGCTAAAATATAAATTCAACCGGTTAGAATATAATTTTAGTTATAAATTATTTTTTTCAGTTGAAATGAGCGGGATTTCCGAAATTCCTCGTAGCGCACGGCGCCGCTACTTGGCAGTTCGTCCTCTCCACGCACGGCAGCACCACGTGTCATCAATCAAACCCTCCGTCCTGTAGGGGTGTGTTTGGTTGCTAGGATGGGGTGGGATGGAATGGGATGGTTCCTTTGACCAAGCCTATCTATGTGTTTGGTTTGAGGGATGGAATGGGATGGAATGGTCCAAAGTGGGATGAGCCTGTGCAAATTTAAAGAATATTCTTCTTAGATACTGGACCATGTGATTTCACTTTTTTTATAGAACCATCTCATCTCATCCTATCCCATCCTACTCTATCCAGCAACCAAAACACACCTAAGTCTTCGCGCTCGGGCCATCAACTCCACGTCACACAGGTTGGCAGCCGTGAAGAAAAGGCGCACGTGAAGAAAAGTCACTTCAAGCGTCTCTCTCTGTCCCCGTGAAGTCCCATTAATGCAACACCACGTGCAGCTGAAAGGAAATACAACGGAAAAAACCATCGCTGATTTCTGTGCAACGCCAAAGCATTGGTCGTCCCATTAACTTTATTTTCCAGTGCATGCATTGATTTACGGCTCCACTCATTTTAACTTACCTTCTACTTTCTAGCTTATTTTTTAGTATTTATAAATTTTATTTTTTTAAAACTTTTGGTTTATTTGTACTTTTTTTATCGATTCTTTTTCTGTATTTATTTATATTATATGTGATAGGCTAACATATTTTTTTAATTTTATATTTTTTTAATTTAATTATGCTAAATAAGTCATCTGGACCCTCGGTCGGCTTGCGGGCTCTCTCACCCCACCGTACGTCGTCGGTCCGCGCGTGTGAAGAATCTTCAGATAGCTTCGTGATTTGATTCACAGCGCAAGGCGTTGATTGATCCACAGCCGTCGGCTGCACGTAAATCGTGAAGAAAAAAAATCACAACGTGATTGATCCACGTCCTCTGTTGGACCAATCTCCGGTGGTTGACTTGAGCGTGCGCGCATGACTATGTTCAAGGGCAATGGCGTGCTCTCTAGCAGGTAACGTGAAGCGTGGAGGTAACGTGAAGATTTTTTTTATGGCTTTATCTCTCTAGCAGGTGACGTGGAGCATGGAGGTGCTGCGGAACTGGCATTCGGTTGTTGTTCTGTCCATGCCAAGGCGCACGCAAGAATCTCCAGCGCACGATATGATAATACTTAGAATCTATTTTATGACTTTGCTTCTAGAAATAAAAATTAATACAAACACTTTAATTTTTAAGTTGCTTTTATCAGCTGCTACCATTTATCATTCATATATTATAATATACTTTGTATTTTATTATGTCATAATTTCTTAGATCGTATGGTGATCCGAATATTGTTGAACCTTTTGTTACACCGTCTTTCTTACATAAAGTAATACTATTTATCAGTCACTACTATTCATTAACTTATTCTATCAGCCACTTCTACTAGCCACTACTATTCATTAGTCACAGCAAAAAGTCATTAGCAGAAACCAATATGAACATGCTCTAACTCCCAACGGCAACTAACAGTTCTTTCTGAACTGCTTACAACTTGAAAATTGGATCGCTCAAATTTTATGGTTTTGAAAAAAAGAAAATTTATGTTTATTTACTTTTTGCTGAAAATATAGATTATGCAATAGACAAAAACGAACCAAAAAAGCCAGAAATGATGTCACTGTTAGGGAAAAGGAAAATTATGCAAACAAAATGAGATTTGCACTAGGGATAATAAAAATGGCTCGAATTTTTATGTTGAGATCAATGACTGATTTTTTGGTGAACAAAATGCACGGAAAATAATGCGCAATCTGGAACATGATTTTGGTGATGTATCTCTTATTAAAATGCTTAATCTTGTTAATCACTTTCGCTCTACTAAACTCTGTGTTTAGTAGAGGAATTAATGAGCATCTTAATAAACTCTGTGTTTTAACAAAGGAATTAAAATTTAAAAATATTAACTATCCTTTTTCAGAAGAAGTGCAGGTCATAGTTGTTCTAAACTCTTTGCCAAATTCATGGAAACAATTTAAGATATCTTTTTTTGTCATTCTGAAAGGATACTCAATATCCGCACTCTGAGACATCATTTGCTTATGAAACAAGATAGAAAACTCTCTCAAGGAAAGAAAAGAAATACTTATAATTCTGAGTTACACCTTGGAGAGAAAAAAAAGTAATTATAAAAGGTATTGGTAAAAGAGGTATCCTAATAGTGATTTAAGAGAAAAGCTTAGCAAAAAATATGATCAGGATGATCGTGAAAATTATAACTCAATTCAGAGGAATGATAAGTACAAAAAAATTTAAGTATCACAACTGTGGTCAGTATGGGTATATTTGAGAGCTGACTATCAGACAAAGAAGAAGTAGAATGAGCAAAAGAATCAAACACAACCAACTAGTCGAGTGTAAAGGTAATTCTTCACCTGATGGTACATCTGTTATTTTTGTATGCACTAAATCTTTAATTACTACTACTTTTCTAAATAGTTGGGTTGTTGATTATGGTGCTACATCTCATATTACTAAAGATATTAGAACTTTTACTTCTATGCGAATAATTTCAAGGGAAAATAGATATGTCTTTTTGGACACTAATGCTAAAGCTGATATACTTGGAATTAAAAATTATATCCTAAAACTCCTTAATGGAGGAAAATTATTATTACAGCACACTTTATATTCACCTAACATGGGAAACCATTTAATTTCTATTGCTCAGTTGGAATCTATTGGTTATGATATATTGTTTAAAAAATGAAGAATTAAAATATTACTCAATGAAAAATTGGTTCATACTAGAACTCGTCATGAATATCTTTATTTTCTTAATGAACTATCAAATGATGACAATATTGATTGCTTAGTTAGTAAAAATAACTTTATAGTGAGAAATACTAATGATAGGAATACATGATCAAAATCTTATTTATGGCATTTATGATTTAGTTACATATCTAAAAATAGAATTAAGAGGATTATTAATTCTAAAATTCTGTACTTTAAGTGGGAGGATTTTGGTATTTGTGAAGCATGTATAATGGGTAAGATGACTTGTGCGTCTGTGCATCTTTTCCAAAGGCAGAAAGATCTAATGAGTCTCTTGCCATTATTCATTCTGATATTTACGGTAAAATCTCTATTTTTTAGATTTGGATATGTGTATCTTCGTAAACAAAAGTTAGAAGGTTTTGATGTGTCCAAGACATTTTAAAATTGAAGTGAAAAATCAATTGAATAGAAAGATCAAAGTTTTGAGAATTGGTCGTGGAGAAGAATACACTTTAGGAATATTAAATGATTTTTTGTAAAGAGCACAGAATTATTCATTATTATACTATACCTTACATTCTGCAACAAAATAGTGCTACTGAAGGGAGGAATAGAACACTTATTGATATGGTTAGGTCTATGATGGCTTATTCAGATCTTCCTTTATCTTTTTGGAGGGAAATTTTACATACTGTTGTTTATTTATTGAATCATTCACCATCTAAATCTATAATAGTCACTCCTTATAAGTTGTGGACTAGAAGGAAACTATCACGTCGCCACTTAGCAGTTTGGGGTGTGATGCTTGGAGTGCAAAACAAAATCGTATAAAATTGCAGCCTAAAAGCACACTAGAAATTTTTATTGCTTATTCTTTCGAATCATAATGGTATAGATTTTATGATCCAAAATAGAATAAACTGGTAAAAAGTAGAGATGCAGTATTTTTAGATCAAAACACATCTTACCGTGCTAAGCGAGCAAGGGTGGAATTATTGGTAACTCCATTGGAAATACAGATTGATACATCTAAAATTAACTATCACACTGAAGAGGTTTAGCTCTTGAAGAAAATACAAATCAAACTCCCAACACTAACATGCTTAGGAGAAATAGGAGGAATTTAAGTACACTCCAATATGTAGATGATTATTACTTGTTCTTTGGGAAATTCCACTCTAAAATTTTAGATTTAGATGAAGAACCAAAGACTTATCAAGAAGTAATAACCTGCTCATAATCTAAACTATGGGTGGAAGCAATACGGAAAAATAAAACTCGATGAAAAGGGAAAAAAAAGTTTGGAACCTTATTGATCTACCAAACAATCGTAAGCCCATAGGTTATAAATGGATTTTTACAAGGAAATTGAATGCAGCAGGTTTAGTGAAAAATATAAGACTAGGCTTGTTGCTAAAGGCTTTACACAAAGTAAAGACGTTGACTTTGTGGAAACTTTTCTTCTGTTGCTAAATTTACTTCAATTCACATTATTAGTGATTTGATGGCTTATTATGATCTTGAACTCCATCAAATAGATGTTAAAACTGCTTTTCTTAATGGTCTTTTGGAGGATGAAATATATATGAAACAAAAAAGAAAACGAAAATAAGGTTTGCAAGTTGCATAGATCAATTTATGGTCTTAAACAAGCTTCGCATCAATGGTATATTCTATTTGATAATGCTATTACGTTATATGTTTTTTTATTGACAGAAAGTGATCATTGCATATATACAAAAGTTATGAGTAAATATTTTGTCTTTCTATCTTTATATGTTGATGATATTCTTGTTGCTTCTAATAATAAAAATACATTGATGAAAGTGAAATCTTGGTTGCCTTCTAAATTTAATATAAAAGATATGGGAGAAACTTCCTATGTTATAAGAGTGGAAATACATAGAGATCGAAATACAAGAATTCTTAGGTTGTCCCAAAGGCATACCTTAGAAGTGTTTTCAAATGATTTTCTAGGAAAAACAACAAATCTGTTAATGCACCTATTGTGAAGGGAACTATACTCAGTGATGAATTATGTCCAAATACCCTTGAGAAAAAAGGGAACTATACTGAGTGAGAAATTATGTCAAAATATTCTTGAGGAAAAAAGCTAGAATGAATGGAATTCCTTATTCTTCAGCTTTGGAATGTCTTATGTATGCTATGCTATTTACACGACCTGATATAGAATCCTGAGGAAGAGCACTGAAAATAAATCAAATATATACTGCGTTATGTCAAAGAAACTATGAATTATTCATTATGTTTTAATGGTCATAATCTTCAGCTGCAATGTTATACTGATGCTGATTGACAAATAGCTTCTGATTATCTATTTACTTTAGAAGGAGGTGCTATTTTTAGTGCAGCAAAAAAGAGGATACAATTGCTCATTCCTCCATGAAAGTTGAATACATGGCTGCATCTGAAACAACAAAGGAAGGTATATAGTTAAGCGAATTTCTTGCATCACTTAAAGTCATGAAAAATGCATCACAACCTGTCACTTATTTCAAAGTAAAAGTAAACACATTGAAAAAAGATCCATTGACTAAGCCACATAGTCAAAAATATTTTCTAAGCTTGATTAAGTCATGGGACTTTAGTTTATTTATCCTTTTATGTATTTTAAGATTAATATTACTTTTGTTAGAGAAAAAAAGTATAGGAACATTTCTCTATTTTCTGAACGGAAAAATAAATGTAAAGAGCGTAGAAACTATTGGCGGGCCTGCTCGTTTAGGCAGGCATGGTGGCCTAAGCCAGATTGTAGCTTCCGCTGGAGAACGGTTGCCTAGCTAGCCCAACAACGCCATGTCTTCATTGTCTTGGACGTGATAAGCGACCACACGTTTCTTAACCCATTTGATCGGTCTATCGGCCCGGCCCACAAGGCTTCGATCGAAGAGGTAAAATGCGAAGGTATTTTTCAGCATTTTTGTTTTGCCTCCATAGATACAGATATTTTATTCACGGAAGCTACGTTGATGAGACAGAGTAGATGATATTTTTGTACCCTCACTTCACTTACTTTTCTAGAAAGAGGACATTACTGGGCACCGTTTAAAAGTGATGTTGCTGACACCGTAGCGGATGTCAATTTTTAAGATATTAATTAAAGAAAAATAAAGAAAAAATAGAAAAAAAAAGTATTATATCTTCACAGATAACCTAATGAAAATGAAAAAAAAGAAAAGAATGAAAAAGAAAAAGGAGCGTTAAGAAGCTAATACGGTACAAACTAATTTTAGCTTCTAAAAACAGAAACTATCGCTGTTAAGAATAGGATCTATGTTGGTTAATTTATGGTCCCTTTGTTCTTCGGTCCTGTTCCAAAATTAATTCTCTTTTCTCTAACAACATCTCTAAGAAAGTTTGGCGTGCAGATGCTATCAGTGACAGAACTAGGATTTAGTTACGCCTTGGGTTCATTGGTGAAATGATCTAAGCTATCTGGACTGGATCATGAAAATATTATCTAGACTGGACTGAATTTATCTGAACTATACACTAAATATATTTCTACACTTTAGACTGAAATCTACTCTACTCATGGTATGGTTCCACCCCTCAATGCTACGAGCCAACGAGGCGGATGTCACAAAATGCATTGTGCTGCGAAAGCTTCCGTGTCGCTTTCGATGCACTGTGCTGTCCAGGCTCCGTGCTTGGTGGATAGTAACTTGTCATGATCTGCAGAAGATCGCACATCTCGCTGTGACGCTGTCACTACTACTGAACAGCAGCAGCAGCTCTTTTGCTTAAGGGCCAAGAAGAATAGAAGGTAGTGCTTCACTGTAGATTGGCAGGAGAATATTTCTGCAGGTAAAGGTAGGCCGCGAATCTCTCGTCACATTTGCTGGAGCTGGTTCAACCACTGGGAGCCGAAGTAGATGTGGTGGAAGCCCGGCTGATCTTGCGAGCATGATGCGATGCCATGATGCCATTGCCATTTAGTGACCTTCAACTTGCAAAATTGAAGCCGAACAACAGTAGCTTCTCTGACCAAAAGAAGATAATACAACTGGTATTTAGGCAACCTTCTTTCAGCTAATTCATTAATCCCACAGGTCATCTTCCAAATGCTTTCCGGATCTTAATGCTACTGCTTGATTGTGCGCTCCGTTCTGATTACAGCAAAATGGGACCGATCAAAAGCTGTTCTAGGGGGGGCACGATTTGGGGACCATCTCAATCTCTCCGCAATATCATATGTGCTTGAACTGCTCAAAAGCAGAGGCCCGAAGCACCGCTGCGACGGAATCCAGTGGGGATGGCAACATGGTTGGCACAGAAATGGTCAAATGACCATCTACGCTACTAGTATGCTGTGCGTATGTCACGGAGGAATTGGATCTCTCTCTCTCTCTCTTCAAAGTGGATGGTGCACGAGATTCCGAAAAAAAAAATGTGGCATTTTACACATCAGGGACAAATATCCTCTTGCCGTTGCTGTTGTAACGGCACCGTCGTGCCTTTACTTTCATCCTGCCGGTCATTACAAATCAATGGAGAAGATAACATCTTTCTAGGGTAGATGTCTCTCTTTCTCCTTCATGTACATGATGGTCACTCCAAAGCCTCAACGTGGGAAGACCAGCAAGCGCTAACTCCTGATCAGATCCTTACTCCAAGCTTGCAAGCTTTGCTCTGCTTACATGCGAACGACGACGGCTACATAGCCACCGTGCCGCTGCGGCGCTGCTACCTTTTCTTTGCACAGCTGTGACCGTACGTCTGCATGGAAAGACACTAGCACTGTCCAACATGAAATTGTCTCTGAAGTTTTCCTTTGGAGTTCTTTTTCTCGTGGAGGTATTTTTGAAGTGAAAAGACTCCGTCCTTAGAAACATCTTTGAATCTTTTGACTGGTATTTGGGGCAAGTTCATCTCAAAGATTTTGTTCGAGAGGAAGCAATTGAGGGACGATCAAACACAGCGCCTCTTTCTTGCTTCGTTCAGAAGTTCAGAGAGGAGTTTATGATGGGCCTGCAAAACCTTCTTGTTGGCTTCCAAACGAATGGCTAGATGAAGATAAAGGCATGTTGTTCAGTTATAACGGGACAGCAGAGGATATGCTTCCTGCACACCGGTAGTCGCCAAGTCGAAGGTGAGAACAATTCCTAGGCTTTTAGCTAGCCATGTAGGTCTTGGCCTCCATACTCCGTAACTTTTCATTTCATTTACGTAGGTGTTTAGAAAATATATGAGTTTTTTTTCTTAAATGGTACTCAAATTTTGAGTCGTTGGATCTATATCTAAAGGATATGTTCCTCTCTCAAATCACATATATTCCTCTCTTTCCCTCACCTCCCTAAACCCTAGCCATCGACCCTCTCCACCATCACTATCGCCCACCTCCTCCTCCGCCGCTTCTATCTCCCTCCCTCTCGTGCCGCCCTTCTTTCTCCTCTCTGGCGAACTGCTTAACACCCCACCTTCTTCTTCTCTCTGGTGAAACCCCTCATGTCACCATCCTTCTTTGTCTCCAGTGGCTACCGCCGCCGTCGCCCCCTAACCACCCATCCTTGTTACGTCACCGACTGTTCGTGGCCAAAGTGGCTCCACCACCGCCTCGCCATCCCATCGTCGGTTTGCCACCACCCCTTTGGCCTTCCTCTAAATCCGGGGGAGCTTAGGTGAATCCAACCTGAACTTTAACTTGCTGTAGCTATCATCGGAACCGAAAAGGTAGGTGGAGCACAAATCTCGAGGCAAAATTCTACAGCAAAAATTCAAATACTCAATTTAGCAATTACCTCATTCAAAGTCATGCTCATCAGATCGATCATGAGTTCATAAAGCCCCGCTTATTTTGGCTTCTTCATTGTGTTTTTGACTTCTAACTTTTAGTTTCTTAATTTCGTCTTTTTTGCATATTTGGTTTTTGGGTTTTTTGCCTTTTCTTTTTTTTCGTATTTCTTTGCATTGTTTATGATAAGCTAACATTTTTTCTATTTTTAATTTTTAAAATTTAATTATACAAAAAAAGTCATCAATAACTATAGTTTAAAATAAGATAGCTATAGTGTCAAATAGTTAAAAAAAGGGGGGGAAAGCCTAAATGAGCTGAAGCTTGTGGAATGTATCGGTTAATTAACGGCCTTGACTTTATCTTAACGACAGCAATTCAGTGCATTCATTTTCCTACTTAGCGTACAGTTTGGAGCCTTCGTTCAAGGACGGCCCCTCGAATTCTCGTAAGCTGTACCGGTGGACTTCATGGAGTAATATGCATTTTCAAGCTGCTACAAATTTCTCATCACCCTCTCCTCATATATGCTTGACCTGCACAATGATGGTAGCAAACCTGACAACAATGCACTTCTCGGGGCATTTGCAGAAGCTCCTGTCAAATCATTAGAACCTGGCAGTACATCAATGTCCTCTAAACTAAATCCCATCCTCAGTGAGTGTCTTCTCTCAACCTCTGCAATGTCTGTTTATAAGCTTGCAAGATCTGCTGATAACTTGGCAGCCTGCATCTCCTTTTCTTTTTTCAGTTGAGAAAGGAAATTCAGCAACAAACCAGATTCTGCGTCTTCTTCATTGACAGCAAAAGGTGCCTGATTTAACAACGACAAATTTCGACCCTCATTTATCAAGTCACGCCCTAGAATGTCTCTGACGAAAAAGCAAAATGGCTATTAGGCACTAATTTATGTGGAATTATCATCCCCATTCTGCAGATGGCAAAGAAACATCATCTAAATAGACACAAAAGGAATACTAATGAGCAAATTTTATAGATTTTTTCCATGCAATGAACAAATAAAGGATTCCTTAGACACAAAATAGCACTTCTCCATGGACTTATGTGTGCTTTTTCATGGCACAAATAAGGTATCCAAAATCTCAATTCCCTGTATAATTCTACAAATAAAGCTCAAGAATCAGATAAAGGCCTTCCCTCCAAGTACAGTCACGGAAAACAGAAGGGAACAACAAAGGTAATATAGGTGCCAAGAATAATTGGTGCTCATTTTACAATGAAATAACCATGTATTCAGATCTCTTCCTTTCATTCCACTGGAGAAATAATTCACCAAAATGGAACCCAGTGAACATTTGATTCTATTCACCTAATCAGTAAGCAACTGTCTTGTTTTGTGATGAGAAAGAGATGAATATGCTCACCTTGCCTTTGGTCGAGAACAAGGATATGGATGCACTAACCAAAGACAGAAACAAATCTCCTTAGGACTTCCTGAAAGAAAATTTGGAGGCAGAATCGATGGCGAAGATCTGACATTGCAGCACAATGCCCCCAGAAGGCCTGGCAATGCCCCGCGCTGTGGCGCACGGCGGTCCGTACGAGATCGCGTCCAGGGGCAGCTCCCTCCAGTCCCTCCCCGGCGGCGGCTGCCAGAAGTGGAATGCCTTAAGGGGGAGCGGTCGGGCTTTCTTGTGCCTGCGGCGAATTTGAGGAGTCGCCGGCGGCGGCTGCGGAGGCCACGAGGAGGGCATGGCGAGGTGGAGTGTTAGGGCTTTTCTGTACATCGGACCGAGCAGGATCGCCATCCCCGGCTAGGGTTAGGATTTTGGGTCGGGAGGGAGGCGAATCGGGATGGTTGGTGGGGATTTGATTTGATTTTGCGGAGGTGGGCGAGGAGATGCGAGAGAGAGCGGAGATCTGAGGGTACCTGGGCTAGGACGCGCTGCGGGAGGTCCTTGAAGAAGGTGACGGCCTCCTGGCCGCTGATCCGGCCGTCGCGGTCCAGATCCGCGGCGCGGAAGTAGGCGTCTAACACCGCCTCCATCGCTGCTGGCGGTGAGGGTTTCCGGCGAGATCGGGAGAGAGGGTGTTAACGGGGGTGCGCGGCGGGAGAAATTTGGTATATAACGGTGGCACAATTGGGAAACCCACCTCAATTGTAGGGTCATCATAAGTCACGACACGTGGGTCAGGAACTAAATCCATCTATGGGAGGGTATATGATGAATAAACACGTGACTAATCCATTGTGATTTGTAGAGAGGGCTTTATGGGAATTTCCCAATTGAGAAAAGAGTGGAAGGGAGCCCTAGCGGTGGGGTCCACCTGTCGGTCACACGAGCAAAGAGATAAGGGGGAGAATTTGTCTTCTCCCCGATTCGGTTGCTGGCAGATTTGGTGGCTCTTCCCCATGCGACGGTTTTTCCATCCTCTCCCAGATCCGGGATGCTCGGTGCTTGAGGGGAGCTGGCGCGTGGAGAGGCGAGCGGGAGGCGCGGGTGGCCGGGTTCTTGGGCCGCTCGCGCCGCCTTCTCGCAGACCCCGCCTCTTCTCTTCATAAACCGAGCTCTCTCTATGGGGAGTGAGAGCTTCTTCCGATCTGGTTCTTGCCCTCTTGAGTCTTCTTCCTCCTCTTTGATTTTTGGTGGTGCTGAGGGTATTGGCTTCGGCCATTTCCGATTGAGGCTTGGTCTTGATCTCCTGCGCAAACCCTAATTTGGGGTGTGGGGACTCGGGACCTTGGAGCTCCATCCGAGAGAGGAGAAGGCGACGCCGGCTCCCTGCTGTGTTTGTGCGCGCTTGGCCAGTACGCATATCGTGGTCTTGTGTGGCATCTCTGAACCTCGACTTTTTTCTCTGGTTTTTGGCTGAGAGAAGAAGTGCGGCATTGTATCTCCGTGGATCATCTACTCGCTTGCGACAGCGGGTTGATAGATTTTCTGGGACAGCGAGTTCTTCGTGCCTTGCCATATTAATTGTGATCTTTGGCTCGTTTGCTTCTTGACAGTTTTGAGTACTGTTAGTTCTGTGAGTATATTCAGTTCTTTATCATTTACAGCAGTATATCTTGATCTGAGTATTTGTTCAAGTATTAGAGGCTTGCTGTGAATGATTGTGGGCGCATTAACTTGCTCTGTGATGATTATAGTCCATAACTGAGTGTGATCTTGTTAGAAGAATCGGGTTTGAGCTCTATTTGTTGATCTTGCTGTTTGAACCATAGCCTGCTGTCTATTAGTTAATGGACTTGTAGATTTGTTAACATGCCTATGAATTGATTCAGTATGCTGTAGTTTCTGCTATATTCTGGTCATATCAATCTGTTGGTATATAGTGATATCTATTGTTCCTTTAGATTGATTTCATTAATCTGTGTTAGCAGTCGCTTCCTGCTGTCTTCGGTCAGCGGTTTGGGAGTATACTGTTTTATTATTTGTGCATGTAAACATCTACAACTAGTAGTTGAATATCTCTGTATCTTCGGTCGGTTCAATTGCTAGATTTAGAGCTCAAATCCAGATTTAGTAACAAGATTATATATATGAAGAGTGTGGACATGTGCATGAGAAGGCCAAAATCTTTGATTTTGTGCAACTCTGTTCTGAGAGCAATAATAAAACAATTAATTTGTTTTATGCTAGATTTAATTGTTCTATTGTTCTTAGGACTGTTCTATATATTGTTATTTCCAGCAGTATTAATGTTATATTCTTTGAATATATATGTAGAGATGAATGACAAAGTAGATTTTCATGTTTATATGATGTTTGTGTCATTCTTCTTATGCTGGAAGTATGTCCTTTATGTTATTCTTTTGGCTGGAATTAAATATAAAAATATGCTTATACCGCAATATTTACAACAGACATGTATTGTTGTAGCAACAGGTAATTTTTTTACTGTTTTATATTGTAGATGATACGACGAAAAATATTTTTTTATTTGTTTGCTACAGTATAAAACAGTAAAAATATTTTTTATTAGTTGCTACAGTACTATATGCCATGTATCAACGTTGGATTGATTTGTGGCACAAACCGTTTTATGTCACCGTGATATAACAAAATTTCTCGCGTGGCGAGCGGGCAAGGGTGGTGCTAGGGATGGATGTAAGATGAAATAGAAGGAGGCCCACGAGTCGGCGCAATTGATTTTGTGAGGAGGGAACTACCATTGACTTTTTCATTCCAGTAGTGGCGATATAAATCTCGTGCCAATTGGCCGACGTAAGGTTTTGTAACCCTGTATTGCAGACAAAGTTCTTTACCTTTTTTATGGCCTTTTAAGTAGTAGTTTTATTACTGGTCATTTGGTACGGAGAGAAGGTCCAGATAGCACGATAAGGCCAGTCTCAGTGGGGGTTTCATGGAGTTTCATGGACATTAAATACGCTGACATGGCACTGTATTGATGAAGAGAGGGATGATAAAAGTTTCATGGGAGTAGAGAGAGTTTTATGGGGATGAAACTCTTCTGCACTGTTTCCAAAATATGGGTGTGTTGGAAACTGGGACATGAAACCTCCACTGAGACTGGCCTCAGGGGCGGAGCCAACATATAAGCATTGAGGTCCAGTGACATCAACGAAATTTAACAAATTCTATAGAAAATTACTGTTTATTACTGTTCATCAGTGGAGGGGACATTATCGTGCAATGCAGGTGACCTCAATGCTCCTGTCGTCTGGCTTCGCCCCTGACTGGCCTAAGTTGCACGTTTTCCTAACAAACTCGGATGTTCGCTAGCAGTTAAAGCGGCGGCGTTTCCACGTATGCTAACTCAGACGCTGACATGGGCGACGTACGAAACGTTGGATGAGCAGCGTGACGACTCCCAAGCTGAACGCTCTGGAACAAGTAGCGGCTCTGAACGCTCGGCCTAGAGAAGCTGTGAAAAAGGTCGATGTGCTCTACAGTTTCCGCGAAAGCTTTTCTGGAAAGTGACTGCGTATTTTGTTCTCCATTTTCTGAATAACTCATGTGTAGTGATAGCATTGGCCTAACTAACTGTGCATGCTTACTAAACTAGCATGTTCCCTTCTGCGCGTGGTCCGCATCCGTCGCGTAGCGCGTGGTCCAAGCGCGGGCGCGCACCGCTGCCACCGAACGCCATCGCCGCCGCATGCCCTTCCGACGAACGCACGCTCTACCGAATGCATCTCTTTCTTTTTGTTATAATTAAGAAGATGTATCGAAGACGGCGGCACCACTCGTTCCCGGAGGTGACGGCGAAGAAGATGAAGGGTGCCGGAGAGGCCACTGGAGACCGGAAAGATCGATGACGCTCACATAAGGAGGCTTTCCTCTAAAAGAGCTTTCGCTACTTAAGTAATTAATATTCACTGTACAGAGGGACTGGCTACCAATAAAGATCCCTCACTGCACATTTTATATAGTTCTGTACCCGTGAATAAAATTATACTGCATCTGCTATTAGCATTTTCTAAAAAATAAAAATTAAAAAACGTTGTATTGTTATGGACAATATAAAAGAATAAGAAAAAAATATAAAAGGAAAAAATATAAAAGTTAAAATAAACTGAAATTAAAAGTTGATATATTTTAAATAAGTTCTAACTTAAATAAAAAAGGAAGCCATCACAGTTAAGGGCAACTCGGCCCCGCTTGGTTGGGCTGAAAAGTTATGGTTTATGGCTGAAATTGCACTGTAGCAGTTAAAATTTTACTATAGCTGAAGGTGACTTATTTAGCTTAATTAAATTTTAAAAAAATTAAAAATAGAAAAAAATATGTTAGCTTATTACGGATAACGCGAATGAATATGGGAAAAAACTGGCAAAAAAGCTTAAAAAATCAAAAGTCCAGAAAAAGACGAAATTTATGAATAGTAAAAAATAAGTCAGAATTTAGAAACTGAAACTGAAATGAGCGGGATTCGCCGCTGGCAGGTGCGGCGGTAGCCTTATCCTTACATCATGTATATACATATGCACTAGCACAGAATCGAAGTACATATCTCAATCTGCAAGTACCACATGGGGAAAGATCGCCGACTGAATCAAGAAAGAACAAAAAGATTGGACTCTAATTCGCTGCTCTTGTGGTACGTACAGGTGACCCAGCACAAAAATATATGGCGGTACTTTTGACGTTTACCCAGTTCTGCATCGTAATTCCCACCGAGGAGCACGTAGGGGATTTGACAGTTTAAAGCTTGCATATATAATGTTGGCTGGTTAAGGTCTATAATGTGCTGCGTAAGGACCATACCACATGTGTATTTCATCAACTCAAACTGATGATGGAGTCATGCGAGCAATCTTGAAACATTATCAGAGTGACGTCTTGACAGCAACACCACGTCATTTGCACGCGGTCTCAAAAGTCAAGTGTATGTGCCACAAAATCGAACCATGCCTGTTTGTGGTCCAAATGTTGCTAACCGAGACGCAAATATGTTAGAGGCCAATATCGGCCATCCGTTTATTTTTCTATTTATATCTTCAGATGCTATAAGATTTGGCAATTCTGACGTGGATTTGACAAAGTGCCTCTATTTTTTCTTCCCATAAAATCGAAACCGAGATGTCATTACTATAAAAAAAGGTTATATTAGACGTGTCATCTCAGATGGTTCGGTGGAACTGTCAGTGTTAAAAATTACCACAAACGGTTTTACAAGTGCATCGCTAGAACCCTCTGTGATACATAATTATCACATATGGTTATTTTTATGAACCATCTATGAATTATCACAGATGATTCGGATTAAAAACCGTCCGTGATATCAGCAATTATCACAGACGGTTATTAATAAGAATGGTTTGTGATAATTCACAGACGGTTATTACCAAGAACCTAGATAGTTTTAAATTCAAACCGTCTACGATAATGCCCTGCCACATCATTGATCCGCGGCATCTCCCTTAGGATCCCGATCTCACTTGTCCATTCTCTTCGCATCGAATGGCAGGCACCGGGTCTCCTCCCACCTCTCGCAAATTATTAATCCCCTACCCTTTCCCCTATTCACTCCAAGAACTAACACAACATGTACGTACCTGATTCTTCACCATGCATGGTTGCAGAGTCCCCAATGAGCGCAGCCTCATCGTCTCTTCCCTGGTACGAATCCGTCCATTCCAAGTAGATATCTTTCTTTAATTCTTCTGTTCCAAGAATTACAAATCTAATTCAGAGTTTTGATTGAGGTGACTTTTTTGGTGCTAGTAGGAGAACGACATGAAGCCAAAGTTCGGGCTGGCACCACAGGGCGTCGAGCATGCGCGCTCCACCAGCAAATCGCTTTGGAAGGTATCGAAATCGAATTGTTATGTGTGTTTTCGTTATTGTGTGCCATGTCTTTTTGGTTGGGACGTGCAGTAGTGACTTGGGGAAGTAATTTTGTGTGTGCAGGAGCTAAAATAAAGAAACCCCCATGTGGTAGAGAAATTCCCTCACGGAACTTCGACCACGGCTTTGACTATGATGCTTCGATCATGACTTTGATCATGGCACTTCGACCACGACGCTTCGACCATGGCTTCAACCACGGCACTTCGACCATGGCTTCGACCATGATGTTTCGATCACGACGCTTCGACTGCAACTAGAACGAAACAAATAAATTGGATGCCTTCAGTTTCCCACTAATTAGACAATAAATTGGATATCAACCACAGACCGAACTTGACAGAATAAAACAAGTAAATAATTACACGGCAACAAAAAATATAACAAAAAATAGAATCATCTATGATGACTACATATCACAGACGATTTTTGGTAGTAGCCATCTGTGATAGTAAACTTTCACAAATGGTTCTTTATACGAACCGTCTATAATAGTAGGTTTTCATAAATGGTTCTTTATATAAATCGTCTGTATTGTGATTTATCATAGACGGCTTATAAATCATCAGTGGTAACTGTCTATTATTACAAACACATAAATTTAGATGGTTCAAAAAACCATTTATAACAGTAATTTAGAACTATCTGTAATGATTTTTTTTATAGTAGTGTATGTGTTCCACTATACACAATTGTTTTCCAACCGCATGCAAGTTTGCGACGCTAGCACGATCGACGTACATAGATCCGAGCGTACGTATCTGAGTTTTGATGGTCCAACCTTAACTCGGGTTTAAAAGTTCAAACACTTTTTCATCATATGCAACCTTTTCCTTTTGTTAAACCGTAAATTAAGAGCAGGCCCTGTATGAAGTTGTTGTGCTAATTAAGCTGCATTAGAGCAACAGGATGATGAATTAGCCCACGCAGATTGCATGGCGCCGCGTGGAAGTTATCTATAAACACGCACTAATAATCTTTAGTTTGCATCAAATCAACCGGCGTTTTTCCTCCCAAGTCGTGCTGTTTGGGATCGTACTGGATCCCACCGCGCCCGCCCAAGAGGAGGACGCCACGTGCCCGCGTGGTACTCGGGGCCAACGCGGCCACAGCTATGTCGCTGTCCCCACCTCCACACGGGATCCGACGTGGTCGATAACTGTCCATACAGGTGGCGCTCGCTGATAGGATGGCCGGTACCCGCCCTCGCTTTTGCGAACCGCACCTTCGCTTCTAAAACAATTGGGAGGTGCGCCCTCGGTTCAGCCAGACTGGCGTGTTTATGGATTTTTGCAAGTTGGATTCTTGTCGGAATCCAGGACTGTTGAATCATTTCGTGGAATCATCGATAGAGGATACTTTGGACCCATGCCGATACTAAAGGAAATTCATTAGTATTCGGGTTCATAAATTCTCTTTCGCCACGAGTTCAATAGTTCTGATATTTATTGTCTTTAATTGTAAATATGAATCGAACATTTTTAGGTTGATAATCAGAGCCCGCTTGGCATGGCTTTGGCTCCTGGATTCTCATTCGAGCAGCCGGAGCTAAGCCAAACGGCCCGTCTCCTCAAATTCATGAATCGAGTTTGGTGACTTCGGAGTTGGTCGTAGTGCATTTGCGTGGAGTGGGCGAGGGGTTGCTCCCTGTCGAAGCCGCAACAATGCTTACCATTTAACTCCTAAAGTTCGGTTTATCTACCCGCAAAATGCCATAGAGCCTACCCCGCTTGCCGTTGTCTTGCTTGTCTCGCCCCTATTCCCATTCGGCGCCCCACTCGCAAACCCTAGAGAGGAGAGAGGAGGGAGGCGAGTGAAGGAAGGCCCGTCTCCCTGGAGCCAGCGGCACGAGCTCATTCTAATCGGCGAACAATCTATACCTGTTATTATGAGTCAATGGTGAGTTTGTTAATCAATGACAATCGGTTTATGGAACTAATATTTTTATGAGTTAGTAAAATAAGTTATATCCTATGTTATGATGACTATAGATAGCTCTATGTGTTAATTATCATCAAGTCAAGAAATGTGTATCATGTGTTGATGATCAAGTTAAGAACCTAGACTTGGAGTGAAAATGTTCGACATCAAGCTTAAAGAGGATACGCAATACCAAGGTACAACTAGCACATGCTAAGAATGTGTTCCTAATTTTTAGCCAATCTCGGGTTTGGTTGAGAGACCAGATTGCTATTGTAGGTTGCCGTACTATTAAGAGTGGTCTTTACTAGTAGCTTGAGTGTGTAATGTGTTGATAACTCAATATGCTTGCTCTAGCTCTTGTTAACATGATGTTAGTATTTGCGAACGTATTTGGTAAATAGTTGAGTCTTATACATAATTTTTTGTAGCATGTGACTTAAGTTTGCGAATGTGTTTTACATGTGGTTCGAGTCCATATCCCTATTCCTTGTGGCATGATTTTAATTTTTGTGAATGTGTTTTGCAATTTGTCGTGAATCATGTTTCAACTTTGGTTTGCATGGTACTACAATTTGCAATTGTGTTTTGTACATTTGTTGAAGTACATGCAAATATGGCCTTTGTTGGAAATTACTGGCCAATCTGACCGCCATGTGTTAGCCGGTCTGACTGGCGGAGCGTTGGACCACAAATTAGATGCCATTGCATTTTTCGAAGGCATGCTTTTCTACCTTCTCTGCCTCGCCGCAAGTGATCAGATCGCCATGTGTTGGCCGATCTAATCGGTGAGCATGGTCCAACCGGGCTTTAATAGCTGGTTTGGATTTTCCAAAGAGCATCACCTTGATTTTCTTTGAGCCGAAGTGGAGCGGTCTGACGGATCCATGTGAGCAGTTTGACGTGCTCGGTGGTTCAACCGGGCATTTGCTGCCGATGCTTTTTCCTAGAGAGTTGATTTTTTGCTCATCTCTGGAGTTTGTTAAATGGTTTAACCGGCCCTTCATGGGAAGTCTAATCGGTGAATAAGATAGAAATTATTAATCGGATGAGAAAATCTATACCATATTCGTATCCTATTAAATACGGTAGTCAAATAATACGGATAACTTGTATCCAGTTTTCACCCCTAGGTATGGCCAGATTCATTTATTTGACCAATATAGGTCCTTCTGAAGAATGGCGAGAAGACTTTCAGGGGGCATCTGCAAAATCCCGCGTAACGGACTTTATTTATACGCGCCCCCTCCTGGACCCCGGAGGAGAAAACCATACCGAAAGAGAGCAGATCAGATAGGGGAAAACTCGCTGTTACTTGCAACACTTTTTTTTCTCTCTAATCTCGCTTCAGGGGGACAAGAAAAATCTAAATCGAAAAGAAAAACAACAAAACAAGAAGGAAGCGCCAAATCCTCCATTTCTAGTTCATTCCTCTTCGCTTTTCTCCGGGTTTAATCGCGTGCAAAAGAAAAGAAAACGTGTGATTAGCGAGGATGGTGGCGATCGAGAACCAGAGCCAGGGCCCGAGGGCGGCGGAGGCGGCGCGGATCCCGAAGGAGGCGCGGCGGCTGCTGCACGAGCTGGCGGCGGCGTGGGCGGACGTGGCGGACTGCCGGGCGCTGGAGGTGGTGCCGCTCAAGGGCGCCATGACCAACGAGGTCTACCAGGTGCGCTGGCTCACCTCCCCCGCCGGCGGCGAGGCGGAGGCCACGAAGAGGGAGGTCAGGAAGGTGCTCGTGCGGATATACGGCGACGGCGTCGAGCTCTTCTTCGACCGCGAGGACGAGGTGCGCACCTTCGAGTGCATGTCCCGCCACGGCCAGGGCCCCCGCCTCCTCGGCCGCTTCCCCAACGGCCGCGTCGAGGAGTTCATCCACGCTCGGGTAGGTGCACATGCATACTGAATATACCGCGTTTAATCGAACTATCCGGCCTTTCTTGGACGAGTTCTTCAATTTGTATTTCTCCTCTCGATTTTCCTTGTTTTAAGGCCATTTTTTTGTGGTGTTTTCCTCTGTTTCTGTTCGCCTTTCTTGAACTCTTAAACATGCCCCAATTTTTGGGAATTTGATGGCACTTTAGTTTCTTCGGACGAGTAATTCTTTTGGTTTTACTGCGTTCGTGGTTGGTTTGTATTTATGGTAAATTTAGTGCTAAATTTAGGCAGTGGGTGGAATTTGTTCTTGTGTAGTTAATTACTGAGCTGATCTCCTGGTAGTTTAGGCTTAAACTACTGTTTTCTTGATACTTTTTGAGATTCTACTAGTACGGGGCCGACTAATTTATTGCAGTGTGGTTCTCGTCCTCTGAATGTTTTGCCGTGGGAATCTAGCATTCTAAAATTGTGACCTTTCTTAATCTTTCAAGTCTTATCCATCAATTCAGAAAATGTTTATTGAAGTCATTAGTCAATGAACTGTCCAATTTAGCAGGAATTATTTGTCCCAAGCGAGTTAGCCGAAAGCTACTTGTTTTGTTGCTTTCGTGATATCTAAGAATATATATTTTTGTTGCTTTCGTGATATCTCAAAAAAAAAAAAATCGTACTCGTGGCGTGAAGAATATAATACCAATTGCAAAGCTATTGTCATCAATTGAAATCTCTGTTCCTTAGATCATTACCTGTCAATAAAATAGCGATGCGAAGTCAATAGTTGATGTAATTAGTACTTATTTTTTTAAAAAAGTTAATTTGAAAATGGAACATGGGGTGTTGAATTGGTCAGCTAGAGTCGATGATAATTGTCCATACGACAACAGGAAACGTCTCTCTCAGAAAAGCTATCAGTTGAGATCAATTGATTAGACTTGGGAAAGTAGGACAGATGACTAAATTGGCAAAACTAGCATAATTTGTGGCAAAGTAAGTTGAGAACGAAGTAGCTTTAGGCAATATGCATGGTCTTTAGAACGTGAATTTTCCTGTAGCTAGAACATTGGAAGGCGCCGTAGCACTTTTTGGATTATTTGCTTTACTTTATTATTTGTGTCGCTCTCATGAAAGGGAGAATCTTATGCTGTTTTCTTGGGTGAAAAAAGGGATGAAAATGAAATATGCTGCAATACTATCAGATTTTTCTGCTCAAGTTTTCCAGTGACAAAGGTATCAGGATGGCCGAACAATAATTCTATTATTTCAGTAAACATGCTAATGCAATTGTTTCTTTCAGACACTGTCAGCTGCCGACCTTCGTGATCCTGAAATTTCAGCTCTGGTGGCTTCAAAACTGAGGGAATTCCATAACCTTGACATGCCTGGCCCGAAATCAGTGCTCATTTGGGACAGGCTGAAGTAAGGACAATTTTTGGCTAAATGATTGCTCTATTAAGCACTGCTTATAACTTCTAAGTATACTATCAAACCTGGTCGCATCTTATCTAGGAACTGGCTCAAAACTGCCAAGAACCTTTGCTTATCTGATGAAGCCAAGGAATTTCGCTTGGATAGCCTGGAGAACGAGATTAGTGCATTGGAGAAAGAATTTTCAGGGGATTACCACTGGGTTGGTTTTTGCCACAACGATCTTCAGTATGGCAATATCATGATAGATGAAGAGACCAACATGCTGACAATCATTGTGAGTTATATGCATTCACAATAGTTCCTTCTAATCTTATTTATTTTTGTAGTGGTAGAAATATTCTTGTCTGGTGTGTATCAATTATGTGCCTATAATGTGAATACAAATATGAAATGGGGAAACTCTTGAACGTGGGCAGGTAGAAATTTCAAGTTTCTTCTCTTAAGCAACCTTCTCTTCTGTTGAGCAACACGCCATGACTTGTGAGAAGTGGGGATGGTTGGAATTGTTGTATCATTTTTCCCTAGTTGGAATAGGGCCGAGTTTTTTTTTCCTTCCCTTTCATACAAGTTGGCGCTTGTTTTGTTTTGTTCCCTTCCCCCTCGACATTCTAAGTTGTCACGCCTCTACTAAAAACAGAGTTTTAGTTTTGGAGACTACGAACAGAGTTTTAGTTTTGGAGACTACATACTATATGAAGGATTGATGCTTGCTTTTCTTGTTGTTTCTGCTGTGTACCAACCTGTCATGACAGTTTCTTAAGCGAAGTTGGCAAGTTGGTTTTATCTTATTTTGTCACTTCTCGTGTGTTTACAGGATTATGAGTATGCAGGCTTCAATCCAGTTGCATATGACATTGCTAACCATTTCTGCGAGATGGCCGCAGACTACCACTCAGCAGAGCCTCATATACTAGACTACAGTAAATATCCAGGTATTGCATTTCTTACAAAACTACTGATGCATGCAGTTTTGCTTTTATTTTGGTTCTGCCTGCAGGCTAGCTTATTTGCTATTTTCTACTCTCTGACAGATATTGATGAGCAGAAGCGTTTCGTGAAGACCTACCTGAGCATTTCTGGTAAGTACAAATTCATTCTTTGGTTTGATTATCTGACGATTTCTTTGGTACTACTATGATTTCCTTGAGCAGTTTCTGTTCTGATGCAAATTTTCATGATGTCCATTGAAAACTCTTGTTCCCTATAACTGGCTAATATATCCTTATAATTTTCTTGAGTAGGTGAGGAGCCTGATGCGGAAGAGGTGGAGAATCTGCTACAAAGCATTGAGAAGTACACACTCGCCAGTCATCTAGTTTGGGGCCTCTGGGGAATAATATCGGTGAGTTTATATCTCCAGTTCTTCATTTTGTCGGTGTAAACATATGTGCTATTTTCTAAATACCATCTTTTACAGGATCATGTCAACGACATCGACTTCGACTACAAGGAGTACGCAAGACAGAGATTCGAGCAGTACTGGCAGAAGAAGCCTGCAATTTTGATTTCATGAATTGATGTATAAACCCATGGCTTCAGGAACTCCCTGAGGGCCTGTGCTGCACATAACCTGTGCGATGTTACTGACACATCCCCTTGCTGGGGCAGAAAGGTTGTGAAAAGAAGACGACGATGAAGAAGAAGAAACCCATTTCGGGATCAGGAGTTCTCATTCCGAAATTTCATAAGGTTCAGCTTCAGGAAGGAAGCTACGGGGCTTTGGTTGCATGTTTATAGTCCAAACGCAACGAAGATAAAACCCCGGGGTTGCGTTTTGTATGTTCGGTTTGCTAAGCACAGCTGTGGTGCTAGTGCTGTTGTGTTTCGAGTGTATGTATAGTTAATGGAGAATATATGTACTGGAGATCTTGACCTCCTGCTTGGAGTGTCTTAGTTTTTTTTGAAGGTGGAGTGTCTTAGTTTGAGACAGTTATGCATGAATGCACCGCTGAAACAGTAAACTTTTTTTGTTGATAATAAGACGATGTTGATAGTACAGAAACAGTATTTTTTTTGTTGGTAATAAGACGAAGTTGATAGTACATAGTACCGAAACTCATGTTTATCTTCAGACCATGAATGTGGTACAGTGGTGAGCTACGAGAGGGTGACAGATAGTTTTTACTTCTCTAGATCTCGGTAATATCTGATGATACATCCATTTGCATAGATCTGCTGGAGATCAATGCTAAACCTGAACGCTTCTTTTTTCTGCAGTTCTAGACTTATTCCAAAATCCAGATGGCACTACGGGGGGCTTTGAAATGCTGAAGTGAGACCTTACATGCAACATCACCACAACGGCTCAAATCCATACGCATTAATTTATTGTTGGAATAACTTTGATGCAACATCACCACAACGCATTAATTTTAGTAGTTTTAGAGTATGCTCAAATCCATACGGCTCAACATCCATCTGCTGGTACCTGCTGATTGCCGCCTCTCCAGACCTCACCACAACGCCGAAATCGTTTTTCTCCATCAGAGGCCCGGGAATTCGTTTTGCAATTTTGAAAGGGAAAATTGATATTCGAAAAAGAAACAAAATGGAAAAACATCTCCATGGGCCCGTCATTCAAAACACAAGAGAAAATGACAAAGACGAGAGTAATTCTAACGTTGGCTCGGGCTGATGGCAAAACAGCGCCGTGGGCCCGTCATGCGGAGTAGTGTAGCTCAGCCAGCCAGGCGGCGTCCTGAACATCGACAGGGCTGAGCCTTTCGAGTTGAGCATAGAAAGTAAACTAGACCGGGCCGCATGGCAGCACGGGGGTGCCTACCCGGCCGAGCCGGAGATCAGCCAGACTTCCAATATCCAATTGGCCCGGCGCCGCGGTTCCACGGCCCTCCTGGGCTCCTGGCCTCCTATCCACGCCCAGCGGAAGCCGCGAGTCCGCGACACTCGCGTTGCCCTTTTCTGCTTCCGCCCCACAAAAATGATATCGGTTCGTTATTTTCCTCTGTGGCTTATAACTTATACTAGCTGAATATCTATATGCTGCTACAGATTTTTAAAAGAAACTCACAGGTTGTAAATTTTTTTAAAATATACATACAAACATGTTCTAAAAGTTTTTAATTCTGTAACAACACACGGGCATTCAGCTAGTGCATGTCAATTATCCAAAGGCAAGAGGAATCAAGGGCATAATTCAAATGATGATGAGTTAATTTTCATCAGTTCCTAACTATACAAATTTCACAGATTTGCATTACCAAGAAAGATAGGGCATATAAAAAATTATACAGTCCAAGCAAGAAGGGAGGGATGCGAGAGAGGCCGGGTAGAAGAGGAGGTGGGAGATGGTAACTCTTGGTGGAAGTGGAGATGAGGGGTAGTTAGATATGAGAGAGAGGGAGAGGGATGTTAGATAGATGGTCAAGATTTCAGTATTCAGATCGGACGGTTAAGAGGGGGGACGGAGAATGCACTAACCACAAACTTAAATTTATTAAATAATAAAGATTTTTAATGTAGGTACTTATATGAATAAATCAAATATCAATAAATCGTTTTGAAAGATAGAGAAGTTATTCTATTATCTGTAGCTTATATTTTTAATGTAGGTACTTATATGAATAAATCAAATATTTATAAATTGTTTTGAAGGATAGAGAAGTTATTCTATTATCTGTTTGAGGGAAAACGGTAAGATGAAAGGAACGGGGCAACGCTGTGTCCGTGCGATCGCGCAATCGCGCGACCAAAACAGGCTGCGCGGGAAGCACGCGCGCCGAGACCCTCCCCCACCCACCACCCTCAGCAAACGATCCCACCTGCCCACCGCCCCGCGGCCGTTGCCTGCGGCGTGCGGTCTCGCTCTCGCTGCTCGGCGTGGTGGGGATGGGAATATGGGACGGCGATCAACTAGCACTGGGCACGTCAAGACGGGGTTCGACTCCGTCTCGCACCACGCCGTCCAACTGAGTCGTCGGCTCGTGGCCCGCGTCGACGTACGGCTGCCACTACCACCGGTAAGCTCACGAAAAAACTCCTGCCTTCTACACCAGCACAGCATATATTACCTACAGGAACCCAGAATGTATGGAGATTTCGAGACGGTCTACACCGAATGCGCGCAGTTTGCCTCCTAATCGATATCTGTTTCAAGAAACTGAAATCTAATTTACCGTAGAGGTAAAATTGAAAACATAGGGGGAAAAACAACGAAACTGAACTGCACAATCAGCCTGCCTGGAAATTTACAGTGTTCAATTGTTTAATTACAATCAGATCGTTACAAAAGGACTTCATTACACAAACAAAAATAGGGGAACAATGACATGACACACCCTGGTTTCAAAGTATGGTCAGAGCATGGAAGAAATGTACATGACTACCTACTCTCAGCGAAGAGACCATGGCTTGACATGATTAAGCGGCAGTGTTTGAATCTTGGTTTCAAAATACTAACCTTGGACTTATCATAGTCCAAAGCTGTAGACTCCAGAGGTGCTCTCTTCCTCAAAGGATAGTTGATCCTCAACCTCTGCATCGGTGAAGGTAAGAGCTCTCTGCAACTTTTTGGGACAGAAAACCTCAACATCCGCCATGTATACAGCTTTAACAGGACGGTGATCGGATAGCCTGAGATCAACTGTCTTGTAGGACAACAGCCTCATTCCCTTACCGTAGGAAAGAATTCGGTCACACCTACAAAGGTAGACGAGAAAATGTTTGCTGTTAACACACGTCACAGCAACTTTTGAGATTTATGGACATAACCTCAATTCTGAGATGTTCATGAATAAAGAATCATCTATGAGGTGAATCATGTAGAAACAACGAGGAGAATTGTTTCTTTCAGGGCTGAGGAGGAGAATTGTTGTTGAAAAAGAAAGAAAGAAAGCAAAAAGTGTTGAGTTTGTGATCTGAATTCATTTCGGTTTTATTTCCGTTTCTAACATAGAGTTCTACTCTTATACGATGTCTCGTTTGTATCTTTTATGAATATACCTCTATAGACCGTAGAGTAAGAAAAAAGCCTAATTGTAAATATCCCTCCATGTAACTCTCTTCATAGAATAATTTCGTCTTTGTGCGTTCGTGGTTTTTCCCCACAAGGATTTTTCACGTAAAATTCATGTCTCTCTCTCTCTCTCTCTCTCTCTCTATTTTTCAACAGAAAGAAAGACAAGGAGCTTATGTAGGTGCAGTTATGCTTATCAGACTATAGCATACCATGCAGGTGTCCTCCTTCCTGATCTTGGCTCATCACTTGTGTATTTCTCTGAGTTAAACTTGTACTTATATGTTGGAGGAAAGTTGATAACTCCTTCTGTCCACCCATCAAATAGATGCCCTTTCCTCAGTTCTCCTTTTAGCTATCATAGGGGAAAAAAGTGAGCTAGAACAATGGAGTATTACACAGTATGCTGCTAAAAGTTTACCTGATCTTTCTCAAACAATCCATTCCAGTCCTGCTTGGATATGAATTCATGTGTTTTTTCATATGATAAGTTGATCCTATAATTGAGATCCCCTAACCATACAATCCTTCTGAAATATTCAACAAAATACAAAATATTAGGTACCGTTAAAGGATTGATATAGTAAGGTAGACTCCTGTAATCCTTAAATCACACTAACCTTGAATGAACTAGATAATTAAATGTACAATTTTGATTTTGTGCAACCACATGCTTTATTATGCTACTCATATGCACTTCGTCATTTATCCCCTCCCCCCGCAAAATATTTACGTTAGTACAAGATAAACTACCAAAATGTAGAGGCAAATAGAAATAGAGCAGCATCAATCTAAGAAAACATCTTGATCAGTATCTAAGAAATCATCCAAGAAATCACCATGATGCCATGGATAAACAGTGGTTTATTTTATGTTGAAAAGGAGCTTTGGTAATTGGGAGGGTAACATATAATTCTCAAAATTTGCAAGTTTGCAAACTTACTCATGGTCATATATTGTCTTAGGCATGCAAACTCTGGAAACTGTATTAAATATTGTCCTTCGATGGATTTCTTGGACATCAGCATTCCTTTTTAGTTCGTCTCCATCCTTTCCTCCAGAGGTCAGGTGACAACATATAAAACAAAAATGTGACTGATATATGGACATGCTTACTGCTATTGATCCCTGGAGCATGTTGAAGAAAGAAACGTTGAGCACATTATTTCCTAAACAATACATTGGCGTACTGATGTACAGTAAATGCAAGTGCTATGACAACTAGCCAAAGTGGAAGACATTAGGTGTTAAACAAAAATATAGTCTAAAACTAAAAGAATGCCAGTTGTCCCTCACCGTATTGGGATAGGTGGTAGCAACATTACAATTAGTGAAGAAATAAATACCTAGAAATAGAATTGTCCTAAGTGCACACATTTTGAAACTCAGTTTATGCAACAACACAGTGAGAGAAATGTGATTAATAGAAACTTGCCTTATTACCAATGTAGCCCATGGCACCGACACCTACAGTTGACACTTTCATATTCTGAATGTGCTTCCGCAGGCTTCTTCGTACCCATATTGAAAGAAACGCTCCAACCATCTGCTTGCTTATTATCCTTACAAAGTATGGTCTTTTCCTTTTAGCTATGGCACTGTTAATGTTTAAATCATGAAGTAAACCTTCCTCTGGAAAAGCACTGGAATCACCATTTACTGATTTGAAAGACAAATATGTTCTTAGTGCCTTTCCTGGAGCAAATGATTTTGTGCTGTCTGGAAGATGCCGAGCCAACATATCCAATGGTTGTTCAGGCCAAATCATTCCAAGCCTCTCTGAGTGACTGAGTGTTTTAGTTAACATCTTTTGATTGACCGGCTCTTCTAAATTAGATCCGTAGTCTTTAAAACTGAAGTTATGGGATCGATTAAAAGTCTTCATTGAAGGCACCCTGCTGAAGTTGTTGCCTTGTAGAGTAGTTTCATCAGGAGAAGAAGTGGAGTGTTCATATGTATTGCTACGAAGACCATCATCATCAACAAGAAAATCTTGTTCGTTCCATGGGTGCACTTCTCCGCCACTTTCGCTGTCAGACTCACTAATAAGTTCATCTTCCATCGCAAGAGCATCATCCGATGGTTTGAACCTTGATGGAGAAGGAGGATCACTGTGACATTTATATTTTGGTTTGTCTGGACTAATCTTATTTAATGTTTCACGAATGATATGTTCCCACATTGCAACAGGACGGTTGTCTTCAGCACCAAATATATTCCCAGCATTTAATGGAACAATTTCTTGGAATCTGAAATACAATAAAATCCTCTTACTAAATGAAACAAAAAAAGAGGACTAGCAGTAATATTAATAAAGAACAAGTGATAAAAAAACATTCATGTATCAGATGAATGTCAACATTTGGAGGTGAAAGAGGATAGGTGACAGCTAACTGATTGGTGTTCTTTGTAGAATTCAACAAGATGGGAGGTTCAGCAATTTACCCAAGAACATATATATCAGCTGGCTCCTCCATATCCAACCATTCTTGAATATCTAAGTCATTGGGTGGAAGTCTGCCTGCAACATTCCACGTTCCTACGCAAACCCTGCATATTGAACAACATTTTATCTAAAAGAACGGTAACAAAACAGAGTAGCTTTTAATAATTTTACATTTCTAGTCCGGCTGCAAGTAGCTTATATTAATTGTGGTTCTGCTGCTGTTAGGTTTTATATTAAGGGTATATGCCTGTTTAAGGCAAGACATGTATCTGAATGAACAATCAGTACTCATTTAACTTATTTAAGTAATTGCTTAAGAAAAAAACTGTCAATAAGCAGCTAGGTCGGAAAAAAAATGCTTAAAGGAGAACATATCCATGCCTGAGTTCCCTGACATCAATATATTGAGCACGAAGAGTCTCCGACTTGTGCCTTCTATTAAGCCTGTAGGGAACACCTTCCATTTGGCTTTCTGCAATGTTTGATAGATTGTCAGTGGCTCATGGCTCAGTGTCTCAGTGCATAAGGAAAGCTCTGTGTCTTCTCTGACAAAGAGTGTGTGTCATCCAAAATTAGTGAAAGAGAACACTGGATCTCTTAGTTTGTCAGCAGTTGTACTTAAATTCACACTAAGTGCATGGCCAATCTAACAGCTTCAAGCAAGTTGCAAATGCACATTAAGGAAAAACTTAAGAGAAACAGAAACTGGAAGTTAGTGTCCAAACAAAATTAAGCTTGCAAGTATGATTAATATACTAAATTATTTGATAGGAAGTTCTTTCCATGTGCTACAATTAGTAACCCTGTGGTCTAGCCAAACTAGCATGGTTCTTCTGTAGTTCAAAATTTCCATGTACATTGACTTATCAATTCCCAGCTCATACTTTCTAGATAGTCCTTTTGACAATGAAGAACATATGTTCGTTTCAAAAGAAAAAAAAATGAAGCACATATTTTGCCAGATATAATAATTATTGTCAAACACATCAAATTACCAATTGTCTCAGCGCCCACTCCACGCAGTCTCCTCTCCTCATCATATAGCTGGCGCTCCCATCTGCACATCTCTGCACAAATGCCATTACAAGGTCCACTGTAAAACTATTAGACTTTGTATGATCATCGCCAGGGATCAAAATCCCGGCGGTTACCGTTTCACGGTGGAGACCGGTAACCGAAAAACTGGCTGGTATGAATTTTTGATTTTCGAATTTTGGCCCGTTTTTTCCGGTTTTCCAGTAACCGACGGTTTTTCCAGTTACTAGCCGATTTTTCCGGTTACCGGTTTCAAAACATCTCAAAATTCAAATTTTGATTTTCAAATTGTGACCAATTTTTACGGTTTTTCGGTAACCGCCAGAATCGCGCCTGTTATCATTATCGCGCACGACCGAATTTCTTCCGGTTCCGGTTTTTGGAACCTTGATCATCGCAACCAATATGCAAACTTCAACTCAAGAAATTGCTAGAAATTGGCCCATATATTGAGGCCCATTTCCTTTAGAAATTCCAAAGCATGCATAATTTAATACCATATTGCCTAGCCAAGTGGAAGGAAGAATTTATAAGATGGATCTTGCTACTTTTTGAAACATATGACACATGGCATGAGGATGGCATAGAGAGGGCTTTGGCTAAACACACACACATGTATGTGCGCGTAGGCGTATTCGTGTATTTTCACGTGAAAAATCGCCTGACTTGTGACTTGCGGCAAGCGGCTGCACCATGTCGTAGCGCGTATCTTGACACATTAAAATCACTTCTTATTTTGCTGAATCATGCATTATCTCTCTAATTTTTCTATTTAAATGCAATTTAAACATCAGTTACTAGTGAGTTAATCGGTTAAAATTGAGTTAATGCCATCTGTTACTAGTGAGTAATTGTGCGTCTTTATAAGAACCTAGAGACGACTAGTTCTAAGGATAACCGAATATCTTCTCCATTCTTATTCCTCCTCGCTAGAGAGCTACACTGTGGTGTTGAGCAGTTGAACTGCACCGGCCTTCCTCCACGCGTGCACTAGGAAGGAGGGTGTACGGTATCTCCGAGCCGTTGCCGCAGAGAATACCTGCATAGGGCGGCTATAAGATTTCTGAGCAGCGCATATCTACGCGACCGCTCACTTCAGTACAACTATCTTTGTTATTTTTTGTTTTTTTTTGCTTTGGAATTGGTGGGGGATTGTTGGAAACTGGCCCATGAATTGAGGCCCATTTCCTTTAGAAATTCCAAAACATGCATAATTTAGTACCATATTGCCTAGCAATGTGGAGAAAAGATAATTTATAAGATAGAATCCTTGCCACTCCTCAAAACATGTGACACATGGCATGAGGATGACTTTGGCTAAACACACATGCATGTACGCGCATATTTACTTATTTTCGTGTGAAAAATTGCGTGACTTGTGACGAGCGACCGCGTCGTGTCATAGCGTGTCTCCTAGCACATTAAATCCACCTCTTATTTTGTTGAATCATGCATTATCTCTCTTGTTTATTCTATTTAAATGTGATTTAAACGTCAGTTACTAGTGAGTAATTGTCGTGCGTCTTTATAAAGATCTAGAGACGTCCAGGCATAAGGACAACCGAATTTCTTCTCCATTCTTTCTCCTCCTCGTTGAAGAGTTGTACTATGGTGTTGAGCCACTAAACCGCATCGGCCTTCCTCCTCGGCGTGCATTGCGAAGGAGGGTGAGCGGTATCTTCGAGTCTTTGCTACGGAGAATACCTGCCGAGCGGTAATAAGGTTTCTAAGTAACGCATATCTGCGCGACCGCTCACTTAACTGCTTCATTTATATTATGCACTGCATCAAGCCTGCACTGCTCTGCTTCCTGTTCTTCATGAAGCCCAACTGTAAGTCGTTCGCACGATTGATTGACTTTGTTATAATATTTTTCTTGCGTATTTCTGAAGTATAATGTGTAGCCTGTGTTAGATTTGTTTATTGCATTATTAATCTTTTATTGTATTTGTCTCCTAGTAAAATTTGGAATAAAAATATTGCTACATTTCCAACAGAAGTAAGAGGCATGCAATCTAATGCAATGCAGCTTTTGCTAAAAGGAATCAAAATTTTTAAAGCTAAACAACCATAGCCAACAAAGTAAAGTGCGATTCCATACTCCTTGTATTTCCTTTTAAAAAGTTTCTTACTTTTTGTAAGCAAGCATGTGCTGAACCTTTCTTTATCTTTTCTTTTTCACTTCCTTTAAATAATTGGAATATACTGACTTAGGAATAGAATGGGAGACCTTATCATTTTGACATGCACTAAGGAGAAACATTGCAATTTGCGTTCTTCGAATTCGACGCCCAATTTTGTTTTTGCTGTAAGAAAGGGAAGAATATTAACCAAAACGAATGGCTTAGAAACAGAACACCACAGGGAACAAAACAAACAATACAATTTGTGAGAATCATTCACTTGAATTTCTCACAAACGAAAAGAAGAATGTCAATTGCCAATTCCTCGAAATTGACTTCCATTTCTATCTTTTTTCCCCTGAAAATCAAGAAACTTATCGCTAAACAAATGGACCAGCTCGTGTTGAAGACTTGAAGGAAGCAGCCATCCACATACAAACAATCACACACACAAAAAAAAAGTCTCGTCTCTGTTGGTTGGAAGCAAAAATACCATCCGCCAATGTATTCTTCAGGTCCAAGTTTCTTTTTTTGGAAAAAAAACATGTTAGAAAAAGGAGCAATTCCGGAAAGAAGCGATCTGGAACCTGATCAAACCCGAATGCATTGGCCGCTTCGTTAAACTCCACACCAAATTTTTGCAAGAGAGAAAAAGAAAAAAAAGAACGGGGGTCTGTAGGGGCTGGATCATGCACCTTCATACTCTAACTCGCTGTCGGCGTCGTCGGTGGTGTCGCCCTCGTCGGCGCTGAAGTCGGACTCCGGCGACCTGATGTTGAGCCACTTCCGCAGCACCGTCTTCGGCCACAGCTGCGCACCCGCGCCCAAACAGCGCAACATCGCCTCAGCCCACGAATGCAAAACCAACCAAAAGAAACCGAAGAAAACTCGGATCCGGCAAGGAAACAGCGCCCACCTGCTTCTGCTTCCTGGCCTTGCGCCGTATCCGGGAGGCGCCGGCGGGGTGGCTCGCCATGTCCGACGCACCAAGCGGAGGCAATGGGCCAGGCGGCGGCGGCGGTGCGGTCCGTGTGGACGACGAGTAGGCGGCGGCCATTCGCGCTGCGACCCCGGCGGTTGCTTAGCCTAAGAACACAACGCAAACAGCTACGGCCGTAGCATTTTCCGCCCTCCTTTTCCTTTCCTCTTTTATAAAAGGAGACAAAGTAGAAAACGGCAAAATTTATTGGCGCCTGGAGCCCTGGACTAAACAGGCAGTGAAGAGGCACAGCCACTCACCGGACACCACTCGTAGATCTCGGCCGCGACCTGCGGGCTTATGACGGCGCGGCGCGGGGAGCGCTCGTGGGCTCGCAACTCGCACGCGCGACCAATCGGCGGTGGCGTCCGTGCGAGGGCCAGGGGCCCGGCTGCGACTGGTGATGAAGAGTTCCTCGCGCTGTCTGTGCCGACCCATGTTCTACATCCATCCGTCCGTCCGTCCGTCCGTCCGTCCACTTGACCAGAGTCTTATCCCAGTTCAGGGAATCCTACAGCTACTTGCAGCTGCAGCGAAGCTGCTTGCTGCGCGAAACTTGACGGTATCAACTCGACTTTGGTTTCTGATTTATTTTTATTATTTATAAATTTTATTTTATTTTTCTAAATTTTTGATTTTTTGTTGAGCTTTTTTGCCGATTTTCCCCGTATTTATTTGTATTATACGTAATAGGATAACATATTTTTTTATTTTTAAATTTTTTAAATTTAATTATGCTAAATAAGCCTTTGTTAGTTATAGTACTTTTTTCAGCCAGCTATAGTATTTTCAGTCATAAGCTCACGAGCTTTTCAGCCGAACCAATCACCACCGTAATTATCCGTAGAGCACGGACAAAGTTGATTTGATTTTGATCTTTGGATGTATGTGTTGCCGACAAGTGAGTTATTCGTGTACTTTAGCTGGATTGATTCCGGAGCATGGATCCTAACGGCCGTTGCATTGTCGTCTCATCAGAGAATTAACTGTGAAGTAAACTCTCAGGTTGCAGCGACCTGCGAAACAGAGTCGAGAACTGAAACTGGACTCTTGGGAGGGACCTATAGCTAGTCGACAAGTACGCATGCTTTGTGGGATTGATATTTCTTAGCAAATCTGTGTCACCTTTTATGTAGCAGTTCCGAATCGAATAAGAATTTATAAGATACAATATAAATATGCACAATATCAATGGTTACCCCATAGGTTTATATACTCTAGGCCTTCTCCAAAGTAGAGCTTGATTGCTTCTTATTCATGTTCTTGTTTGAGTTCTTTATGGTCATCCCTATATGTTTATATTTTCTTAGCCCCCTTTTCAAAGTAGAGTAGGAATCTTAATCTAAATATAAATAAAAGTTATAAACCTAATAGAATTTATCTAAGACTCTTTATAATATACATTTTCAAATCCTAAAGACTAACGGAAGTCACATCCTAATTCACCAACCTGCATGCGAGTTTTCACGCGAAGTAGCTTGATTTGTGTCTCCTTGCCTGTAGCTTGACAGCGAGCCTGATTTGAGCGGGATGAAAAAGACATTGGGATCTATAAACTGATGTTGCTTGTTTGGATACCGCATATAGCCTGAGTATTTGAGTGCCAGATTTTTCACTCTCTTTTGGATGCAGGTATCTTGATCCGGGTGTAGCACCAGCAGAGCCATTAGGCTACTGCCAGTGACGAAGTTTTTCTCCCTTATTTATCTTTCTTTGACAAAACTGTTTCTAGTTCACAGATTTCTTAGAGCAAGTACAATAATGGTTTTATAGCCAAACTAGTCAGTATTTTTGCTGATGTGGAGGAGAGAAGAGAGGAGAGAGATGAGAGCTTGGCTCTCATGCAAGCAACAAGCTGGGCACGGGAGCCTATGCAGTGGTGGGCCTAGATAATAAATGTATATGAGGAATAGGAAAGAGAATGTGAGATATGGTACCACATAATAATAAAAAATCTTTTGTAGACAAATTATTATATAACTTGGCTCTTATAATTTGATTTATAGCTAAACACTTAACTTTATTATTAGACTTGCTCTTAGGAATTCCATCTCTTCTACTTTTCGTGCGAGTTCGGCAGGTCCACAGGGCTTAGGCCTGTGCAAATATTAATACTGCATTACTTTGCCTACTAGTGACGTAAAAGGTTGTTTATTGTCTGGCCCCTTGAGCAGAAGAATCCTCTCGAAGGTCGTAAACAACAGGCAAGGTAGCCAACCAAGAAGAAACGAGTAAATGATTCACTCTACCAAGAAGACTGACCTGTCAAAGGATCAAGAGCTCATCCGTCGTTTGGGTACGATCAGTGACAGATTGTTTGAATTGATTCTAGATTCTTCCATAGGCAATAATCTACGAAGTACTCCTATCTTAAACAAATATTGTGAAGTTTTGTTGGTATTAGGTGTACTTTGACTACTCTCTCAACTGAGATGTTTTTAGATTTTTTAAAATCTCACTAGCATTTTGTGATCCAAGTCAATGTCGCTGCCTTCCATCAAACAGGAGTGAAATATATGAAATTTAGTATAATACACATTTGCTTACCAAATCGTTGATAACAATGGCCATATGTTTTCTTCGAGCACAAAAGACGGTGGTTAGATCATGCGGTGCCTACTACAATTATTATCAAGCAAATTTATTTTTGTTGTATATGGTCTGAGGAGAATATTTAAAGCACACATTTTTTTTCTCTAGTAAAGCATAGCTTGGTCAGTCCGAGACAACAGAATCCAATTAAATTTGCTGTACGAGAATAAACCATCATGCCATCCTTTTTTTCTCTTTTATAAAAGGAGACAAACCATGTTCTGTTGTACCAGGCACCCAATTAAAATGTGCCTGTGCAATTTATGCAACCAAATCCGGCGTCCTCTTTTCAATGCACCGGCCATTCACCCTCTCCAGAGTGCTTGCACATGAAAGCAGAGCAGGAACAGATCAGGCCATGTTGGTCGTTTGGGTTGGGACTTGGGAATGTCCCGTGCACCAAGCTTCATTATTGGGAACCTGACATAATTGCTCTTATGAATCCACTTCATCCGAAATTTTAGTTCATGTTTTATACCAAGATCTACTTAACGAGCAGTGTCGATGATTTGGAATTCGATCTTATAAGTATAAAGAAAAGACAAATTACTCAATAGACTATATGAAGGAGACAAATGCTTCTGTATTGCTAAAGGAATATTTACAAAGGGTGCTCAAGGAGCATTGGTTACTAAGAGAATGAAATCGGATTTTGCTTTTGGATCTATCTTGTGCTTGTGGCCTCTGGCCTAACCTTAAATAGCTTTTGAAGGGGTGGCGGTTCCTGTTTGCCAAAAGACGTCTTCTTGCTTACAAGACTCAGTCGAGAGACAACCGTTTGATTCATAGAATCCACACGTGTTGCCGGTTGCTGTCAGCAAGATGCCCTCCATGTAGGAACCATTGAACGGTTATTGTCAAAGAAATATTCTTCCCATATGAATTATCGTGCAGTTCTTGTCAGTGTCGTAGGAGAAAATGTGGGATTACAGAAGAAGTATAACGGCACACGTTGTTCCTCTCCAACTACGCAGGACAGGGCACTAAAAGGTTAATGACCACTCGGGGAATGGACCCACATGATGGTTCAGCGGATGCTTCTGAGTAGTCTTTGGTCAGGACTTGTTACTAATTGAGTACACTTACCCTCCAACCATGAGCATATTTGGAGGACCTTAGCTTGAATCAGTGTGATAGCTATAATTAATAAATTATTTAATTATAGATTGTTTAATCCTTGTTAGCTAGCCCCCTGACTTCAAGTGAAATATGACTTACTTAAGAAGGATGAGAAATGCTGATTAGAGGAATTCTTTCCGATCAAATGGTCTTTTGACTGGTGTAGACATAGTCAAAAAGGTCTATTCAGTTGGAGTTGTAAAAAGTAACACAACCAAAGAAAAGTAAGAAAAAAGAAAGGGGAAACGAAGAGTCATGGGAAGTTGTGTCATTGGACACAGTCTCCAGAAAGCTCGACAGTCAATGATTGAATCGTAATGTCTTCTTTATGGGGGAGAAGGATTGTAATCAATCGAGGATTATTTACACCTATTCATCGGTGGAGGAACAGGTAGACCTAGCTAGTCGTGCACACTTGTTGACTCCGACCAGCCAAATGATCCAATTGATGTCGTAGATTGATGGGGGGTGATTCCTACACCCTTCTCCATGATCTGAAGAAGGGGATGTCTCCACCTCAAAATGAAGATGCCTCCTATTTTGTTCTTGCGGTCGAAATCAATGGTTACGCTATTTGGCCATTTATAGGGACCCTTCATGTTGGGTCCTATTACTGCATCCTCGAGAGGAATTCACTAAGGACGTAAGGGTTTGGCTTCCCATCCTTTGCATCCGGTACCTTTCCTAGTGGTTGATAGTCACTTTGATGATGTCAGACACACAACTTGCAAGTAGATTGTACCCTGGTGTTCTTGCGAGTTTGGGATCTGGGTTACCATGAGGATCATCTACAAGTTATAGATTTTGCACCATTATCGAGTTATAGTGGGTGCGACCAGTCGGATGCCTCTACCTAGATGAATCTTAGGGACAAAAGTTGTGTTCTTGAGTGCATCTCTTGTCGCCGCCTTGCATCTTCCTTCCTTCTAGACTCGGGTCAGGCTGTTGAATAACTGGACCATAGTATGAACGTCCACCAGATCTGTGACCTCCAGTTCTCTCGGTGAATTTTGGAGCATTCAGAGCATCCTAATGAGAGGGTGGTTGGTGGCCTTCCATGAAGGAGTGAGCATGTGAGATCCATCTGGATTCTCGATTCCATTAACTTCATGTCCCCTGATCAAAATCACTTGATGAGCTCTCATCAAACTTGAGGGACACACTACCACTATTTCTATCAAGAGCTTCTAAGAGGGAGAACGGTTGGTGATTATCATCTCTAGTGGCTGACATGGAAGTGTCAACCTATCAACAATATCATCCACGACTAGTTCTGATGAGGACATGACCCCTATAGATACAACCATATTTGTTATACTTGTTGTTCCAATTACAAGAGCTCCTATACATTACTTAAATTATCAAGTAGGCTCGTTTTTAGGAGTGTATTTATATTATATGAACTATATGATGCTACCTAATAATGGAAATATATATTTGTGCAGCACCATGTTACTTTTGGTTCAAGACGAGCAAGAGTTTGAGCTGCACCCGTTTTGGAATCCAATTCAGTCTCCAGAGAAAGCACCAAATTCAAATGAGCATAACTTTCATATACGGACTCGTTTGAGGTCCACGAGTACTTGATGGAAAGCTTTTCTTGTCCTCTTTCCAACAGATTCAGCCTCACCTCCAATTCCTTCTAAGTGTGACGCAATCTAAAAAATAGTATGCTGCTATCTTTTATTCCCAACCGGGCTGGTGCTGCACCACCTCCACTTGGGCCCATGGGCCTTGTAACCCTAGGGGTGTGTGCCTCCTTGGTCGCCACCCTTTGGTCATCATCCTCATATAGTCTCATGTGTTCTATACTTTAGGGTTTGAATTTCATTTATGTTTAGTTTGCCTTCATTGCAACTTGTATCTTCTGTGTATGTCGACTAGACCACCCGACAAGATCCTTATTCGGAATCCCATCTTATCAAGTGCTTCAATCCTATTTGCAATACATTAGATTATGTTTTACCTTGTTTTTGCGTGATTCTTTGGTGTATGTAGGAATTGATCTTCATGATCATGTCATCTGGGTATTTGTGCAAGATTGATAACGACTTATCGAGCAGTTTAGTGATTGCGTGGTTTTAGGCCTTGCGAGTTCGTAGCCAGGATCGTGAGAGTTGAGCAACTTCTACCAAATTTATCTTCTCATCGAAATATCAGGGCACCCATCATCGCATCTGGACATGATTCCTATGGATACAACCATATTTGCTATGCTTGTTGTTCTAATTACAAGAGTTCCTACGTATCACTTAAATTATCAGGTGAACTTGTTTTTAGGAGTGCCTTTATATTATATGAATTATACGATGCTACCTAATAATACAAATATATATTTGTGCAATACCACGTCACTTTTGGTTCAAGACGAGTAAGAGTTTGAGCTGGACCCATTTTGGAATCCAATTCGACCTCTGGAGATAGCACCGTCTTCAAATGAGCATAACTTTCACATACGGACTCCGTTTGAGGTTCACAAGTACTTGATGAAAAGTTTATCTTGTCCTCTTTCCAATGGATTCAGCCCCACCTCCAATTCCTTCTAAGAATGACACAACATGGAAAAAAGTTCGCTGCTGTTCTGATTCCGAATTGGGCTGGTGCTGTGCCACCTCTACTTGACCTATGAGACTTGTAACTCTAGGGGCGTGCACCCACCCCCTTAGCCACCACCCTCTATCCGTCATCCTCATATAGTCTCATATGTGCTACACTTTAGGGTTTGGATTTTGTTTATATTTAGTTTGCCTTCATTGCAACTTGTATCTTCTATGTGTGTCAACTAGACCACTTAGTCAAGATCCTTATTCAGAATCCCATCTTATCAATTGCTTCAATCCTATTTGCAATACATTAGATTGTGTTTTACCTTGTTCTTGCGTGCTTCTTCGGTGTATGCAGGAATTGATCTTCGTGATCAGGTCATCCGGGTATTTATACACGGTTGATAACACCTTGTCGAGTAGTTCAGCAATTGTGTGGTTTCGAGCCTTGTGACTTCTACCGAATTTATCTTCACATCGAAAGATTGGGACACCCATCATCACATCAAGTTCTTTGGTGAGGGTAGTCACATGGTTACCATCACAAGGTGACGCCTTGCCCCCGAAATATGTGGGAGCAGTTGGAGAGTTAGTCTGGGATGGTTGCACTCCTGCTCTCAAGGGATGCCATTGCGCCCTCGAAATTGTGGAAGTTGTTGGACGCACTGGACATTAGGAAAGTACGTAAGCACTCTAATGCTGGGGGAATTTTTGTCTTCCCAGGGTTGCCTGACGCTGGGGGCGGTGTGTCCTCCATGAGGTCGACATTGTCAACCTCAGGAACAAATGAGTCTAGCCCAGAAGATTCGGATAATGAGTCACCATGGTCAAGCACCACCAAGCACACATCCATTTCAAGGTTCGCATAGGCGGTGGGATCAAACTAGTTCTCTTCATCCCAAAAGTTCGCCATGAGTGCATCAGGCTTTAGGACTTCAGAAATTCGTAGTGACATTCCCCACAGACGGTGCCAATTGTCGACAATTTGAAAGTCAATCTTCTGAGTATGAAGAAGAGGATCCTCAACAGACTATATGAAGGGTGCAAAGGCTTCTTTATTGCTAAAGGAATGTTTGCAAAGGGTGTCCAAGGAGCCTTGATTACAAAGAGAATGAAATCGAATTCTTCTTTTGAATCTATCTTGTGTTTGTCCCTTCTGGCCTAACTTAAATAGCTTCTGAACGGGTGGTAGTTGCCGTTTGCCAAGAGATATCTCCTGATTTCCAAGACTCAGTCAAGAAATGTCCGGTTGATTCATACAATCCACACATGCTTTCCATGTACAAACCGTCGAGCGGTTATTGTCAGAGAAACATTCTTCCATATGAACTGTCGTGTAGTTCTTGTTAGTGTCGTAGGAGAAAATGTGGGATTATAGCAGAAGCATAACCATACAAGTTGTTCCTCTCTAACTACGCAGAGAAGGCACTTAAAGCTTAACGATCACTTGGGACTTGTTACTGACCGAGTAGTCTTTTGTCAGAACTTGTTACTAATCGAATACACTTACCTTGTGACTAGGGGTATACTTAGATGACCCTAGAATCATTATAAAGGCTATAATTAATAAAGTATATATTTAATTATATATTATTTAATCTCGTCAAGTAGAAAAATAGGACAGCAACTTTCACGATTTGCGTCTAGCATGACGCAATATGCACTCTTATTTTCTTTTTTCATTGGTGCTGCAACCAGCAAACTTGCTCATCCCGTCAGCATTTGTATTTTGTACAATACAGGTCAATAACACTGCAATTGTACAACACAAATTATTATCAACTAAGATCAAACACCGATGACGCGTGGTGCGTGGGGAGGAGCTCGTCGCTGCTCACGCATATTTTCAAGCGCAGATAAGGGAAGCACACGCACATGTGTTGTCTTTCACCTCGCAGATGCGCGCGCTCCGTTGATTTTATGGACTTTTTATCCGACGCTCCCGTTCCCCGGATCGCGACCTGTGTTAGTGTGGGTGGCCACGGTGCGTTTGGCCGGCCGGTGCGGCCAATGGAGCTGTTGCGCCGGAGACGCGTGATTTGGCGACGATTCAACGCGCGCGATGCATCAAATTCCAACCGAACAAATGTAACCCGACCACTAACCGGGACGCCGTCTTTCTTTTTTAGTTCGGTAGAACTGTACAAGCGTCGCATTTGACACCTGTACGGCAGCTGGTCTCTACGCATCACGGTCGCGTATCTATCTTCTCAATACACGGCCGGTATTGACATTTGCTGCTGCACTGGTTGTGGTCGAGACGTCGACACGAGGCTACCAAAGGTGACTCGGGCGACTTCACTCATATCCTGGCGCACGCAGCTTAATCTGTCCCCCTCTTCTGTGACATGTAAGAGACTTAGATTATGTTATCTTCAGCTGGTATATACGTTACAGAAGGCTGAGATCGACATGGATGGGAGCCAGTCATATGCTATCAGATGTACGCGTGGGCTGCCATGATATGCTCGTGGAGAGTATGTTTTCCTGTTGGTCCCCAATTCCGAACTACCAATGCGTTTGTTTGTGGTAGCCTTTGTTTTGGTATATATTGCACACCGCCACCAATCAGTGTGTGCGCTAGTTCATATGCGACAATGACTCGGAGACAAAGATCGAACTCGGTTCTTATGCCGTGAAGTGGGAGCAGAGAGCATCACTCCCACTAGAGCTCTGCAGCCTTTCGCCCTGTCCCCTTTGCGTTTCTGCTCGTACGGTTTTGTATGCGAGCATCTTAGAGGGTTCTGGAAGGAACTTAGCATCATATGTGAAGTAATGAGACTCGAACGGTTAAAATGAAGTAGAATCTGTAACTCTTTTGAGTCTTGAGTAAGTGTGAAGTAATTTGTTACAGAGGGATCACATGGTGTTGATACGCGTTGCCGAGTTGTGTGTCACAATTTGCGCCAGAAGAGGTGGTGACGGAAGCACTGAGGTCATGCATGCATGCGATGTGTTCTTCGATCTCGCGGGAAAAGAATATAAGCTGCATCGGGAGCATCGAGTCCGCAATCGCAAAAATCTGGTAGGATTTGAGTGTCTCCTATGGCGCCTCGGTTGAAAGAAACGTGATTGTTCCAATGTCGATAGGGTTCAGATTGTTTGTCCGTTTCCAGTGTTGACATAGTATATACTATAAGCAACCAACAGTGCCGTATCTATATAAGTGCCGTATCTATGTAGGCAAAAATTGGGTGTATGCATGCACCAGCTGCGCACATTACTACAAGAAGTCTAATATTAGACGGTATATCACAGATGATTTTTTAAAACCGTCAGTGTTAAATCCAAGTATAGATGGTTTCTGCCAACGACAAAACCTATCTGTGAAGAGGTAATATCACAGACGGTTCATGATGAGAACCTTCTGTAAAAGTATCATAGACGGTTCTTACCGAGAATCGTCTGTGATATTGCCGAATATCACAGACGGTTTGTAATACAAATCATTTGTGATAATTCGACTATATTAACTGCGCGCAGACCCATTCGACCCTTTGTCATAAATTCCAGATCTAACTATTGCTTTGAGCTGAAGGCAAGAGCTTTGAGGCGGCGATTTGGTGAAAGAAAACTATTTGGCAAGAGTGATTATAGATCCATTCATTTCTTGACTACCTATGATTATTAATTTGTTCCTAATTGCATTATAATTTAGATTTATAGCTTTTGGTGAAAGAAGAATTGAAGATAGTTTAAATAGAGCTAGCTTGATCTAGAGAGAAGTTTATTTCTATCTAGAGAGTAGTTTATTAACCATAGGTAGTTTATTAACCATAGATTTAGATCTAGAGAGAAGTTTATACATCTAGTATTGTTTAGGGTTTAGTGAATTCATAGTTTATTTCTACTTAATTTAATTTAATTAGTTATTCTTGCTAAACTGTATGCGTAATGTAGGACCGAAGTTGGATGTATGCTAGGAACCGTGTGAGTGAAGAGTATATTAATGGCATGTCTGTTTTCACAAGAGCTGTCGAGGAAGATATGTTGAATAAGGGGATGGAATATATGTATTATCCATGCATTGACTGCGATAATCTAAAGATGTTTAAGAATCGAGCGCAGATTGAAGTACACTTGATTCGAAAGGGTTTCAAAAGGGGGTATACACATTGGACCAGTCATGGTGAAGAACAGACTACACAGGAAGGTAGTAATAATGATATCACCGACGAAGTCAATGATACGCCGCTGGATAATGTCAATTATGGTTCTGATTCGAATAGGCTGCATGATGACAATCTGGATTAGATGCTTTGTGATGCGGAAGGGAATTATGATGAGAGAGAGGGTATGTTAAATTCCAGGGCTTGATGGAGGACTCGGAGAAACCTTTGTTTACGTGATGCAAGTCAAAATACACAAGGTTGTCAACCGTGCTTGAACCGCTAAAATCGAAGGCAAGCAACGGTTGGTCCAACAAGAGTTTTACGGCACTATTAAGTCTTTTAGCAGACATGCTTCCGAAGGAAAACGAGTTGCCCAAAACCATGTACAAAGCCAAGAAGATTCTTTGTCCATTGGAAGTGGAAGTAGAAAGAATACATGTATATCCAAATGACTGTATTCTCTACAATAAAGAGTATGCAAACATGCATGCATGTTTGGTGTGCAATGCCTCCCGATACAAGCGTAATAATCAATTAGATGACGGCGAGGGAATAGAGATGAAGAGAGGACCTCCTGCGAAGGTGGTACAATATCTTCCTGTAATTCTCCGATTGAAGCGATTTTTTGCGAACCCAAGGAGGCAAAACTACTGTGTTGGCACTTGGGGGAGCGTAAGAATGATAGAATGCTAAGACACCTTGCTGATTCCGTCCAGTGGAAAACATCGATAGGAGGTTTGTAGACTTCAGTGTAGAACCGAGGAATATAAGGTTCCGATTGAGTACAGATGGAATGAATCCTTTTGATAACATGAACAGTTGGCATAGCATTTGGCCCGTGTCTCTCTGCATATACTACCTTTCTCCTTGGTTGTGTGTGAAGCGAAAGTATATTTTGTTGTTGATACTTATGTAAGGGCCAAAACAATCTGGGAATGATATTGATGTGTACCTAGCACCGTTGGTGGAAGATCTAAAAATACCGTGGATCGAAGAGGTACATATATGTGATACGTACAAACGAGAGAACTTCACTTTATGCTCGTTGTTGTTTTGCACCATAAATGATTATCCTGCCCATGCTAACCTGTCGAGCCAGAGTACAAAAGGGGCCAAAACCTGTACTCACTGTTTAGATGATACCAAGAGTGTGTGTGGCTGAAGCACTCACGTAAAACCATGTACATGCATCACCGTAGGTTCCTTCAGAGGGCTCACCCACTCCACAGGATGAAGCTTCGACAGAGAGAAGGAGGACAGTTCAACTCCAAGGCATTTAAGCGGAATATATATATATGATATGGTTAAAGATTTAGATGTTGTACTTGGAAAGAGGCGTAAATCGACGACCCGTGAGAAGAATGTCTGAAAGAAGAGATCAATATTTTGGGACTTACTTTATTAGGAGCACTTAGAAGTTCGCCACTGCATCGATGTCATGCATATAGAGAAGAACGTATGTGATAGCTTGATTGGTCTCTTACTGAATATTCATGGCAAAACAAAGGATGATGTCAACAAATGACTTGATTTGGTTGATATGGACATCAGGCCTAAGTTAGAACCAACAAAGACCGATAAATGATGAACTTACCTTCCCCCTGCTTGTTACACTCTATCCAAGGCTGAGAGAATTGAACTGTGTTAGTGCTTGCATGGTGTAAAAGTTTCATCTGGTTACTCCGCCAACATGAAGAAACTTGTTTTGATGGAAGATTTGAAGTTAGTTGGCATGAAGTCTCGTGATTGTCATGTGTTGATGACACAGATACTCGTTATTGCAATTAGAAATATTTTGCCGATCAAGATCCGAGAGACAATCATGAGGTTATGTTATTTTTTAACACAATTGTTTTGAAAGTCATCGATCCCGAAGGAATAGATGTTCTGAAGGACGAGGTGGTGATAACTTTATGTCATCTTGAGATGTATTTTTCTCTATCGTTTTTCGATATTATGGTCCATCTCATTGTTCACATTGTGCGGAAGATAAAAATATGTGGGCCTGTATTCCTATGTAGCATGTACCCATTCGAGAGGTTCATGGGAATTCTCAAGTCCTATGTACGGAATCTATCTTGACCGGAGGGCAGTATCGTCGAAGGTTATGTAATCGAAGAGGTCATTGAGTTCTACGTCGATTACATAGCTCAGATTGAACTGATAGATGTACCTCGATCTCACCATGAGGGGAGGCTCAAGGGTATCGGGACTATCAGAAGGAAAGCAATCACTCCAGATATGGATGCATGGTCAAGCCGCCTCCCCCGAGCTCTCCTCCCTCGAGCACGCCGCCTCCCCGAGCACTCCTCCTCCCTTGAGCTCTCCTCCCCCCAGCACGCCACCTACCCCGAGCACTCCTCCTCCCCCGAGCGTGCCGCCTCCCCCGAGCTCTCCTCCTTCCCCGAGCACGCTGCTTTCCCGAACCACATAGTGAGCTTTACTTTATGTTCTTAATTGTCGGCTGGCAGTGGGAGAACTATTGCATGATAGATTGTGGCTTTTTGATTGCTCAATGAGGAAATTGGTCAAAATTGAAATCTCAATGACAATCTAGGATTATTCTACTAGTTTGAATTCACATTTGCTAGTTGTATACTTCTGTGCAGTCAGTAACTTTGTTAATAACTAGTCCCTAATCTCCTGCTCAGTATTCCTTACTGCTGTCCTTCGGCTTTGTCGAATATATGTTGGTTCTGCATGCTCTTGACATTGATACTACACTAAGGTAATATTCAACTAGACAACCTAGCAGAATTTTTGAGGAATTGTCACTATGATGATTGAAATATTGACAAGAGTGGAAAAGGCCAAGTTTAGAACTTGTGCAACTCCTTACCTGAGAGCAAAAATACACTTCTTAATCTTTGCATTATGTAGATTTTTAATGCCTACTTTTATGTACTATTTAGCCTATTGCCATATGTTAATGACTTGAATAGTTTATATGTTAATGACCTATATATTCATGTCATTTTCATATTACTCAATTATATTATCTTTATTTTGGAGATGTCGTCCTCTCATTCTTTGAAATCATTGTTGGATGCATGTGATGCACCATCCTCTGGAAAATCCTGAAAAGGAAAAAGATTATCAAAAAAGCTCGAGGGCCAATTTACCATCATGGAGGTCGATCCGTCTGGGACCCCTCTCAATCCTCGTCGAGTAGTGTCTGCATTCTAGAGAATAGTTAGAATAATTACACGGGAATAGATTGAGATCATGTTTAATTCGTGGAAGAAGGTGACTGAAGCTCAGAAAAGTGAGCTGCTGATGGAAGTTTTTTGATCATTCGAGATCCTAGAAGAGCACCGGGCCTCCATGCAATGACATGCATTGCTAGTAGTGTACAAAGTGTGGAAGAACTTGAAGAGCCACCTTGTCAAGCAATATATGGAGAAGGATCAGACACCCTTCCACAAGTATCCATTTTTGGAACCGCAATGGGAATAGTTTGTGCAGATGAAGACAACAAATAATTTTAGGAGTAAAAGTGTGGCGCACAGGGCCCTTCAGGCAAAAAATACACATCTACACAGACTCGGCACTGCTGGCTATGCAGGTAAAATCCCGCAATGGAGGAAGGAGGACGAGCATGCAATCCTTTGGGCCACCGCCCCTACCATTTGCCAGGATCCCTGATTAGTGCGCCCGAAAATGGATAAGAGCAAGGTTATCTACCATGTTGTCGGGGGCCATCTCCTTTCAAAACCCCACAGACAAGGAAGTGTCCCACCGCCTGATAAGATATCGAACTACCTAGTTTGTAATTATTCCATAACTTCATAGAAAGTGAAATGACATGTCGAGCTTTTACAGGAAGTGCTGAGTGTAGAATCTTTCGAAGACTCATTCCGAGCAATTAGGGAGAGAGAGATATATATACTCTCTACGGCCCTGGGAAATAAAGAGCACCTGGGTCGCACGAGAGACCTTGGTCTTTATGTTCCTTGGAAACATGGTTTCTCAGAGGACTCCGAAGTGTATCGGAGTAGGAAGAGAGCCAAAGCTGAGCGTGAGGCATGGCTATGAGAGGACATTACAGCATCCCTTAGAGATGAGATGCAAAGGTATGTCAGAGATCAGATGGAAAAACATGACATCTCGAAAAATCAAAAGGAAGCCCCGCCGCACCTGTGGTAGGCAACCCCCAACCATTGGAGTAGCTACGCGTCCAACCCTACCTCGAAGAGTGACCACCGATTTTCTGTTGATGACATCCTAGTAATAATTATTATCTCTGCAATTCTTGATCCACTGATAGGCCTGTTAGAGTAGCTAATTTTGTATCGTTATGTAGGTTGCTATGAAGTGCAAGCTCCAAGTGAGATATGCTTCTGTTGCCCTATGGGCTGCTTTGGCCAGGCATATCCATCCAGGTCTAGAGCCTTGGTGCATGGTGTATCTTTAGCACCAGATTTCGTAAAAGTGAGTGTGGATGGTGTTCATGCCAATTGCGAGGTTGTCCCACTGTAGATACCCCCAAAACGACGAGGTCATGACTTTAAGGCAAGTCATTAGAATATTCATCCAGTGGCCCACGACGGACATCTGCTTGGAGGCTCTTGCACCAGTGCCAAGTCTACTCGAGCTATGTGCACTGGTGCCACATCCACAGGAGCTATTTGCACCGGTGCCAAGTCCACTAGGGCTATCCGTACTAGAGATACCTGCACAGACGCAACAAGGGCGCCGTGCATCTATATCTCATGTCCGATCGACTACTATGAAGTCGACCTACATCTAAGGCGGCAAGGCCAAACTAAAGAAGATCGATGATGAGATGCCCTACTTGCTGTTGGCCCAAAAATTTGTACTAGGCGAGTCATTGGTCATCCAGAAAGAGTGCATCCTACTCTAGGACTGGCTTGCTAGAGATTGCATGTATGGTACATGGAACAGGCCAACAAGCCAGAGGAACAACGACGCTTGAGTTTCACCGTCAAGTTCACACCGAATCATTTTTAGCACAATATTCATGACTGTGTCTCCATGGTGACTTTCGAGGACTTATTCGATCTCTACACACTCAACACACTCGACGCATTATTCGTTCAATGCTGGACACTGTAAGTGTGTACAATCACGGTCTACGTTCATGTAATACCGATAAATGTTATATATAACTCATTGCTTTTGTGTGTGTGTATAGATATATGGTGACTAAAGCTAGAGTAACGAGATCATCAATTGGTTTTCTTGAGCCACGCTTTTTCTCCATGGATACCATCAACGAGGATGCATCATTCGTCGAGAATTACATGATGAATGCATTGGAGGCTTATTACAACAAGGAATTCATACTTATGCCCTAAAACCAAGGGGTAAGTGTTGCACTAGTGGCTATACTTGTTGATTTATACTTTATAAGCAACACGAACATAGGTTTAATGACCATGACATACCTGTGTAGATTCCATTAGATTTTAATTGTAATTATACTAACAGAACAAGGTAATATACCTTGATTCCCTAGAGAGGACCAAAATCGACTTCACAGTTGTCTAACAATTAATTGATAGGTAAACACATTTCCTCTATGGATAACTGTATTGTAGTCTTTCCTTCCCAATGACTAAGGCTATCTTCTTGAAATTCGCCACGTACGTTGCAAAGGTACGGAAATCTAAAAGGATGGACACCCTGCGACACAATTTACATTTCTCGGTATTCGCTTGTACACATTAATCCTATATAACACTTCGTAGTAATGCCTGATGAACTAATAAATTATATTTTTACAGTGCTACCAGCAGCTACCGGGTAACACCTGTGGATTCTATGTTTGCTACAACATGCAACTGCTCATCAATTCCATGAAGATCAATATTGATCCTTAGGTTAATTTCTCAATTCTGCGATAATTATGTCATACTTATCAATTTACATATGTATGCACGACATTGATCTTCCTACCGTCAGGTTCTGTCCATTGCTACAACTCCGTTGGAACAGCCCGACCTCTCAGAGATTTGAGGACAGTGTGCATATTTCTTGTTGTCTAAAGTCATAAAAGAAGACGGGGAATTCCACAATGTATAACAAATTTCACTAGGTGATTGAGCTTAATTATTCATGTGTATATTTGTTCATGGATGGATAGTTTATTTCATTTCTGTTAATTGATTTTGTGAAATGGATATTCTTGTTTCTGAAATGAATGAATGTGAATTGGATATTCTTGTTTCTGAAATGAATGAATGTGAATTGGATGTATTATACTGTGTTGATCTGCTAGCTTGTTTCAGAGGTTATGACTAGCATTTCCTGAGACTAGCTAACAAACAGAAATAGATTTTGGAATGGAAAAAAAATATCTTAGACGGTTATTAACTCGTAACCGTTTGTGATTGTTGACTATCATAGATGGTTTTTAATAGAAACCGTATGTGATAATCAAGTCAACTATCACAGACGGTTTTGATTAAAAACCATCTGTGATAGTATTCAACACGGATGGTTTGAAAGCTTTCTGTGATGATATCGTATTATTACTGACCTATGAACTCAAATAGCTCACAAAACCGTCTGTGATAGCGTTTTGGAATCATCTGTGATGACTTTTTATATAGCAGTGACGACAAATAGAGGGATTGGCACCCGTTAGGAAGGAAACTGCTGTAGTACACTCCAGCTAAACTGCTACAAAAAATTGATGGAAAGTAATAGAAATATGCATGTGTGCTTGCCTGTGATTCTACCTACCTGTGTTTGTTGCAACATCCTACCCCACAGTGCACCCCCCCGGAGGCCGCAAAAATTGTATTATGCTGTACTACGGTGTAATAACGACGGCTGAGTTTGTATGTCTCTTGGGCCAGGCCTGATCACCTGACGACTTGATAGGCCAGTCTTGTGGGCTCCTTTTGTCGGCTTCCCGTGGACAAAGCACCACCATCATCTGCGCCTATGCTACCTGATGATGTACAAGTTAATACAGTAAATCGGAGTAGAACCTAGTAGCAGCCGCCAGGAGCCCAGGAGCTTCGCCACCGATCTCCACCGCTGGCCCCTTACCCCTCTTCTCCAGTACTCTTTTGCGTTGAGTGGGTGAGAGATCTATTAATTTTCAAAAGTAATTTTAATTTTTGTAAGTTTTTTTTGTGTTTTTCTTGTTGGTGAGTCACTTCGGAGGTAGGGAATGGAAACAACACATTTTTTTGGACTGATCGTTGGCTGCACGGTTGCTCGATTGAAAATCTTGCGCCAACAGTTTTTGCTTGTGTCTCTCCAAGAATCCGCAAGAGCCGTACTGTGGCTGAAGCTCTCAATAACATGGATTGGCTTAGGGACATTCAAGGAGGGCTGTCTTGGACTGGTATTAGAGAATTCTTAGGGGTTTGGGACTGCCTCATGGATTTTGAGTTGAATGACCAAGAGGATCGTCACACTTGGAGGCTAGATGCAAGTGGTTGTTATTCTTCCAAATCTGCTTACAAAGCTTATTTTCATGGCGCTGTGATCTTCGAGCCTTGGCGTCGTTTATGGAAGACCTGGGCCCCGGCCAAATGCAAAATGTTCTTGTGGTTGGCAATCCGAAACAGATGTTGGACAGCAGATAGGCTAGCTAAGAGGGGCCTCTCTCATCCGGATAAATGTCCATTATGCGATCAAGAAGACGAGACGATACAACATCTCTTATCAACGTGTGTTGTGGCAAGACAAGTTTGATTCAGATTGTTCAATCCGTTGGACCTAGCAGATTTAGTCTCTCGGCAAAACGAATGGAGCTTTGCAAATTGGTGGCGCAAGACGATGAGAAGAGTTAAAAAGGAGCATAAAAAAGGAGTGAACACTCTAATTATACTCGGCGCCTGGATTATTTGGAAACATAGGAATGCTTGTGTGTTTGAGGGGGCTTCTCCTTCGGTTAACTCGATTTTGAGTGAGTTGAACGACGAGCACAGCCTTTGGTGCATGGCCGGGGCGAAGCAGCTGCAAGGGTTAGGGTTTGTGCTTCCAACCTAGGTCAGAGAGGTCTAGGTCGAGTCGTGCTTGTTCGCTGTGTGCGTGTTTCTTGAGTCTGTGTAATAGCCTCACTCATACTTGGTCCCCGTATGAGTAAGGATCCTGTTGGGGACCCACCCCCTTTTTTGTTTCTTCCCCTTAATGCAATGAAACGCAGCTCTCCTGCGCTTTCGAGAAAAAAAAGGTCTTTACCCGATTTTCTCTACACATAATGGGTTTGTCATTGTAAGATCCAGAGTCTACGACGCGGAAGACAGAGAAGTTCAACACATTTATCGACTCAAGGACTTGGTCATATCATGTTGTTCTCTGAGTCTACAATGTAAAAGTTGGGTACTTAGGTACTTTAATCTTGCATTATTATTCATATAAACTTGAGGTTTTTTCTCAAAAAAAAAAAAAATCTGCGCCTATGCTTTGTTTGGAGCGTGCTTCTACTTGGGTAGAATTCACTTCTGGCCAGAGTACACACGAATCTGAGTCCACCACCTTCTTCTTTTCGACGTGACCACCTTCTTTAAGGAGTATCAAGCTTTGTTTACAGATTTAAACCCAAGGATGAGAATATTTGCTCATCGAACCAGAGAGTTGCTCTTTGTTTGTTTTGGTCAGCTTTCATACAATTCAGATAACCATTTTAAAAAGAACTAGCAAAGTGGCCTGCATATTTGCACGTCTATATTTGTATATCATTAATTTTCAATATTGGTATTTGCCGATGTCAGTTGTTTGATTTTTCCATAATTATAATTGATTTTCCTGACAACTGGATCAGCCTTGAGATGTTTGTCATTAAAAAAATTAATCCACAGCTCCTATTGCTTTAACCTTATCGTTCACGTGTCTTGTTGCCTTTTGCCTTGAGTCTCTCTTCCATCCTTCAGTCTCGATAGGCAATTAGACATCAAGGCCCATAACATTGAGGTCCACAGTATCTGCCATTCAAAACCTTACATTGTCTTTACTTTTCTAGCTTCTTCTCATCCACCGCTTCTCTCTTGCTGCATATCTTTTCATCAAGAATTGAAACAAAAACATTAGTGGCATTTACCGGTCATTAATAAACCTTATCTCCTCTTCCTCTATCTGCCTCACCACTCTCAACATTGCAGCTAAATTAATTAATTAGTGTGACAATATACCCTCAGAAACTATCCCGCGCCAAGCTTCCTCGTACTCCTCTTACTCTACCTAGCTCTACCTGTCAGCAGGGGCGGAGCCACACCCCGGACAGGGTAGACTTCAACCTAGGGTGTGGAAAAATATCTAGTGTACAGTCCGGGTAAATTCAGTTTAGTCTGAGTAACATTTTCATGGTTCAGCCCAGATAGTTTAGATCATTCTACCACTGAGTCCTGGTTCCGCCACTGCCTATCAGCAGCGAATCATTGCCCCTACTCATCCTCAAGTGTGCTCTTAACTACTCCGATTGCATCCTGTGGCACCCTGGCACCGGCCTCCCGTACTGGACCTATGCTAGACGCGTTATCGCAGGTGTTCCCCGACCTCAAGCTGCAATACCTATCCAACAACCACCTCCTGGGGTGCATCTCTGCCAACCTCTCCTTGCTGCACGGCGCCATCGTCATCATCTTGCATGGCTACCACCTCTCCGGCAGGATCCGCCGTTACTTCACCATTGTGCTGATGATCATCTCGCTGCTTCTCAATGGAAACCTGCTCGTTGTTGCCATCTTGCCGCTGGTGTAGCCCATGCTTCCGCAACAACCCCTCTGCCGAGAACCCGGCTGTGCTCGCACGGTTCAATCCATACTCCTTCGTTCCTAATGTCGAGCCCAGCGATTTGTATATCGTAATATCTTCGGCTTTTTTACATGCATGCAATCTCATGTCAAATACGTATCTACTATCTTATTAAAACATGTTAACATGGCAAAGTATTCTATGCAATCACCCGTTGTCGTGCACTTATGCAATTGCTTTCCGTTTGGACACCAAATCTACATCAAAAGTTCTTAAAAAATCTATATGTACTTCTCAGTTCTCCGTTTGGACACCAAATCATCATGAGAATTTTTTTTGAAAGAAATTCTATATGTACTTCTTAATTTGCTCTACTTATGAATAAAATTTTAAGTTGAAATTCAATCTATGCTAAGAGTATCCAAAATGGGAAAAATATAACAAATAATAAATAAAAAACGAATAGGAAAAAAAGATAAGAAAATTGCTACTATTCAGAGCATACCTATCTATTTTGTTTCTTCTAAGACATTGTGAATTTTAAGTTGAAAATTTAAAGGGTATTAGAAAACTCTATAGACTACATCATCAATTGTTTTCAGAATTTTCATGTTGATTTGGTGTCAATACTGAAAGTTGATTGCATGTATGCGCACAAAAAAGGTGATTGCATAGAGTAGAGTTGTATTCAAATGCTATAATTGTCTAGATCTAATCAATATCCGTACCATTATATTCTAGACCGACAAAAACTGATGGTATACATTTTTTTATTTTTCAGCGATTAACTTGGAACATCGTCTTAATAATATAATATAATATAATATAATATAATATAATATAATATAATATAATATAATATAATATAATATAATATAATATAATATAATATAATATAATATAATATAATATAATATAATATAATATAATATAATATAATATAATATAATATATAGATACATAGTATAATAATTTTATCCACTCAAAGGCTACTATCGTAATCGCAAAGAAAGACAGGATTTATAATTCCTTTTCCTTTGTGGTGCTTATATTAATTTGAACATAAAGTTCAATTTAAGGGAGCTCATGATAACACGAAGTAAATGCACTCTGTAGGAAGAAGTGAAGAACACGTATGTGCCTCCTTCAAGAATATGTACGTACATCAGTACATGCATCCAAACACCTACAAAAAGCTGCTGCACGTTGCCACTAGCTAGGCCGCTCGCGGTGGTGAGCAGCGTCGTGGTGCTTTGCGGTGATCAATCTTTGGTCTTGTGGTGCAATTAGAGGTACTACATGTTCTTGGTGGCCAGGTGCAGGTGCATGGTATATAGTTTTCGGCTAGTTGTACGCGATTGTGCAGGTGATATATAGACATATGGATCAGTATCCTCAATAGAGTTGTATTCGGTCATGCAATTCTAATACATACTTCAATATTATATCTGATTAATGTACATTGTTATGATTGGGTCTAGAGATGGCAATGGGTACCCGAAACCCGAGTACCCGATGGGTTTTACCCGATAAGGAGGCGGGTATGGAAAGATATCTTCACCCGCGGGTATGCTAATGGGAAAAAATCTCTACCCATCGGGTATGCGGTGCGGTGCGGTGTATACTACCCGTACCCGCATACCCATGGTAAAATATACCCGGCCGGGTGTATATTAGATATAGCAACAGTACATATACCGTGGTCCGTATATATATTCGAAACGAAGCCGATGGAAATACCCACACTCGTATATACCGTGTCTCCGTATATACCCTTATCAATTCGGGTATGGGTTACCCGTCGGGTATAAATACCCACGCGGTGCGGTATGGGTAAGTTTCTATCCCGTGTGTGGTACGGCGGGTATTAGCGGGTGCGGTGCGGTATCGAATGCACGGTATGGTTTGGCTATACCCGACGGGTATTTACCCGTTGCCATCTCTAATTGGGTCTCACCAAGGTTGTCAGAATCGTGATCCTGAATCGGATAGAAGTCACTCTGTAGGGTCGTATCCTAGAATCGAATCATATAATCTAAGATCCTATCCGATTCTATCAAAAGCATATTTTTTTCAATTTACTGTGTATTCCAAGAGTGATATGATTATTTATTTAGTCATTTGGCATCTAATTTGATTATTAAATGTCTATCTTATTCACAACTAGAATGGTGGTTTTAGTTCTATGTTGTTGAGAGCTACGACTAGAATAGTGATGTTATTAATATTGCCATTATCTGATCATTTTACATGGAAAGTGAAATTAATAAATAAAATTAATTTTTATTATTTCAAACCTTTGAATCTTAATGTCTAAACTATTAAGTATTTAGTACTTAATATATAACTTGAATTGATAGATAGGACATAACAAACACATAAGTCTTTCATAATTTAGGATGATGTATGATTCTATATGATTCTATGACTAGCATCGCGATTCTACCATGGTTCTGTCAGGTACCATGGATCATAGAATCGTATGATTCTACTATTAGGATTTTGATTTTAACAACCTTGGGTCTCACCAAAATCGACGGTATAGATCTTTCTCTTCTTTTACTAATAAACACAATGGCTTCTTTTTTCATCGTTTTAATAATATAACTAGAAGGGCGTCCTGCGCCTTTGCGCATTTAGATTTGTTTCAAAATTTGTAGTAGTAAATGATATAACTTAGATGCTTGAGAATATATTTACATATCTTATAGGCTATTTAGATTTTTAAGACATCATAAACATTGAAATGATAAAATAAGTTTAAAGGAAAGTGCAAATTGAGAAACATAATTCAAGTATGAGCTTTGATAGAAGAAAAACATGGAGCATAATAAGTTCGTGTTGTTAGACATGTAACCACCCTCCATCATGCATAGATCATTTAGCTGTATACCCCTATTTTTCCTTATTAGTCACTCTTTTTCATAATATATGCATGCATATATACCTCTATTTAATCTCAAGCAATAGGTTGATTATATGTGTAGAAAATCATCTTATTAGTTTATATGGTATTAGAGTACCTTTCTCATGCATATACCGATGCACCATGGGCGATGTACCTTGAACTTATCTTTCCACACACGCTAGTTGCCCATTGAATCGTGTGTCTTCTATCACTTCTCACCACCGCAACTTTTCTGCTTCAATCTCTAATAGCAAACTCAATTCTTCATCAATCCCTGTCAGCTACTACCTCTTCTAATAATACTCTACCAAATAGTTATCTTCTACTTCTCTCAAATGTTTGCTTAATGCTGACCGTTGCAAGATTACACACATACACATGCAACCATAGCCAATCCATACTGGGGGACCCGTCGTGCTCTCTCCGGTGACTGAGCCTATTCTCTATAGCTATGTCATCTCTACTTCAAGTATGTCTACTTTAGTCGTTGCCTAACAATATATGGAATATTCTTACCATTGTCGATGACACCATGCCCTTCACCAGCAATGGCACGCTCCTAGCTATCCATGGGCATGTATCGTCCATAACTCTTGTTCAATGCAAAGCTGCATCTTTTCTTTCTCAAGACTTCCCTATTGTCAAGCTTCATTGGCCACTGACTTATTCAACAACACCAATGCTCACCACGAGTCATTGCTGCTCTTGGCTCCTTCGACACTGGCCTTTCTCTTCAATGGCTCAAGCGAGTAGCATGGCGTTATCCTCGTCAAATGGGTAACATGAGTAGGATGACATTATCCTCGTCACCGCCATCACCGCCTCGGCTCTTCACTTCACTGTGGGTAAATGTTGCAGGATAAATTAACATCATTGCACTATTTCGTGGTCTATCCTTGTTATAACTTTTACTTTTATTTAAAATTTTAGTTATTTTTATTGGAGTTTGTATGTAAATTTAATTGGTAATTTTTTTATTAGAGTTCAAATGAAAATCAAATTCCAATTTTTTTTATTTTTGTTACTATTAATTTACAGATCCAATTGCTAATTTTTCTTTAATTTTTATTTTGAATTACTATTTTGTAGGGATTTTTTTGGAATTCGTATCAATTTTCTTCTATTTTTTATTCTGAATTTCAATAATTTTTTATTGCAATTTATATACAAATCTAATTGCTAGTTTTATTTACTTTTTGTTCTTAATTATTGTTATTTAGGAATTTTTCTCCAGAATTAATATCGAAATCAAATTGCTAATTTTATTATATTTTTTATTATGAATTTTAGTTTTTTTGTTGAAATTTATGTACCAGTCTAATTGTTAATTTTTTAATTTTTATTTTTTAATTATATTTATTTAGTGATTTTACTTATGATTTGTATGGAAATCAAATTGCTAACTTTATTGTATTATTATGCTGAATTTCATATTTTTCTCTTTTTTCATTGATTAGCGTGGGAATTTCTAGATCTTGAGAGCGAACGTGGTGGCTTTGTTTTCTATCACTTTACTAATGTAGTATGGCGGCCCGCATATTTGCGGAACTAGATTTGTTTCAAAGTTTGTAGTATCAAAAATATATAACTTTGATGCATGATAATATATTTATATATGTTGTATGCTATTTAGATTTTTAAGACAGCATAAACATTAGAAATGACAGTAAAACCTGAGGGAAAACACAACTTAAGGAACGTAATTGAGGTATGAGCTTAGATGGAACAAAATCATTAAGCATAATAAGTTGTTGGGATTCTTAGAAACGTAACCACTCTCTGTCATGAATGGATCATGTAACTATATATCCATGTTCTTTGTCTATTAGTTACTCATTTCCAAAAGGGAATTTGGTGTTTCTGCCCCTGTTCTGGACTGCAAATGTGATTTTACCCCTACTTTTTTAACTTTGTGATTTTGCCCTCGCGATTTTGAAATGAAGACTCCGTTTACCCCTGTTTTCTGACACCGTTAAGACTGGAGGATTAAATGGTAAAGAAAACAAAAGATGCCCACGCGAAAAGACAAGAATACCCCTTTACCTTATCCTTTCCACTGACGCGGGTTCTGGAGTGCATCCTCGGTCTCTCGGTTCGGTCCACGCGAAAGGCTAGGGTTAGGGCGAAGCGCGCGGCGGCACCCCACGCGAGCGCGCGGCGACCCAGCGCGCGGCGCGCGGTGGCCTCGAGGAGCGCGCGCGGCCCCGAGAGCGACGCGGCGCCCTCGAGTGCGGCTCGCGGCCGGCTGCAGCGTGGCGCGGTCGGCCCCAGCGCGGCGACCCCATGCGGCGCGGGTCCTCCGAGCCCAGCGGCGCGCGGCGGCTGCGGCGCGGCGCGGCGTGCGGCCGTCCTCCTCCAGTGCGGCGCGGCCGCCCCAGCGGCGCAGTCCTCGAGCCCGAGCGCGCGCGCCGCGGCAGCGCGCGCGCGCGCGGCGGCCGTCCTCCGGCGCGCGCGGCCGCCCCAGCGGCGCGGGTCCTCCAGGGCCCCAGGCGGCGCGAATTAGTGCCACAGCCACCATGGAAGAGCCTAGGTATTTTCTTCAAGCTTTGAGATGGATGGTATAGTGCGAAATAACAGCGGTGCGAAAATGAACCAGACAAACTTAACAAGTTTCACAACAATTTAAAGCTTTTTTCCAAGCATATTTGAGTTTACATTACTCCCTGATGCTATGATTCTTACATTCTACAGATATAATTCACTAGAAATGTGATTTGCAGTGAAAATATAGGGATTTGTGTGTTATTTTAACCAGAAAGTTGCATTTAATATATTGCCATGCTTCCAGGTCTTCAATGAAATAAATTGTAGGGAAATGGACAAGATCAATGTCTTCCGAGGGATATTCAGAAATTGGATCTTTGTCAGTATATTGACAGCTACTGTTATATTCCAAGTGATCATAGTGGAAATTCTTGGCACTTTGGCGAACACTGTGCCGTTGAGTTGGGAGTTATGGTTGCTCAGTGTCATTCTCGGCTCGATTAGCATGATTATCTCCGTTATCTTCAAGTGCATTCCTGTCGAATCTAGGAAGGCTAATATCAAACCCCATGGTTATGAGTTGATTCCTGAAGGTCCAGAAACTCTATAGTTTCACGGGAGGTATAGAAACTCTGCATTTTCCATGTTCAGCGACCTAATCTATCATAACGAAAAAGGATGTGTTGTCAAGATTTCTCTGTCTGTGTAATTTTAGTGAATAATATGGTCTCAGCGATCAGCCATTATGATGGTACCGAAGTATTACAGGAATTTGTGACCAAACGATTTGTTATGGGATTCAGCGTAGACATTAATGTGACATGTACATGTGTGGCATGATATCTCTTGATTATTCCTTACTCTCTTTAATGTTTACATGCAAGTTGTGTGATAAAAAATTGTGTTTCTCTGAATTTTGGCATAAATGCTGTCCAAATTTTGCAAAATTTGACAAATTTTGTCCAGATTTATATTAATAAAACGAATGCATAAATTTGTGTCTAATTCTGTTGACAACACCCCTACCAAATATGTCAAAACTTCAATTTCGAAATAGGGGTAAAATCACAAAGTTCTCTAACAAAACAGGGGTAAAATCACATGGGCAAACTTGTCTATTCGTGCAAAAGTTAACACCGTTAACTGGCTTTAACGGAATAGGGGCATACTCTCCCTTCAGTTCAAAAACACAGGGGTAAAATCACAAAGTTTAAAAAATGAGGGCAAAATCACCATTTCGCTTGAAAACGAGGGCATGAACGCTTAAGCCCCTTTCCAAAATGTAAGCATGCATGTGTATCTCTATTTAATCTCAAGCAATACGTTGATCATGCGTGTGATAAATTATATTATTAGTTTACATAGTATTAGAGTGCTTTGCTCACAAATATACTAAAGCACAATGAGTGAACTACCTTGAACTTATCATTTCCTCACACGCCGGTTGGCCCACCAAACTGTATCTTTTATCTCTTCTCGTTACCATAACTTTTCTTCTACAACATCCAACAACAAGTTCAATTCTTGATCAATCTCTCTTAGCTGCTACCCTTTCAATGTAATACTCTACCACATAGTTACCTTCTACTTCTCTCTAATTTTACTTCTCTCTTTTCATAAATGTCGTAATAGTGTCTTGTGCAGTCTTACCATCGTGACACAAAGGTGATGCTACTGTCGCCTCTCCTTCGCTGCAAGGCACTGCGGAAGCAGCTAGCTACCAAGACGGTGCTTAAGTCAGCGTCAAGGACATCCAACTCACACGCTGCTAGGATCTCTCTCCTTCTTCTATATTTTTGCCATGGGTTCGTAGGATTAGGATGTGTTCTTGCCATGTTCTTGCTGTGTTAGATGGGTAACCTGATCATTATTTTGTGATACTATAATGGTGGATTCTAATAGAATGTACTGCTATATTTGCTTGTTTTCAAAGGGTATATATAACATTATATTTCTTGAGACTAGCCAAAAAACAGAAAAATTTAGGTATAGTATGAACTATTACAGACGATTTTATGGTATAACCTGTCTATGAAGAACTATCATAGATGGTTTTATATTACAACCATCTGTGATACTCGCCCATCACAGACGGTTGGTAGCTAGAACCGTCTGTGATGTGTGAGTATCACAGATGGTTTTTGGTTCGAGCCGTCTGTGATAGTGTTCTTCACAGACGGTTCTAGTTACAAACCGTTTGTATTGTACTTATCATAAACAGCTCATAAACCGTCTGTGATAATCTCCGATTATCACTAATGCATAAATTCAGACGGTTCAAAAAATAGTCTGTGATGGCAGTTCTGAACCGTTTATGATGACTCTTTTTATGGTAGTGACATTGTCCCCGTTGAACAGCTAAAGTGGGTAACACGATATTGTCCTCTTGCCACCTAGGCTCTGCGCTTTTCCATGGGTCAATGCCTTTTTGGAGGACACATCAACGTTATTATACTCTTTCGTGGTCTCCTCTTGACACCTTTCATGCTATCCATATTATAACTTTTGTTTTTATTCAAAAATTTGTTATTTTCTGTTGGAGTTTGCATTCAAATCAAATTGCTAATTTTATTTAATTTATTTTGAATTCCAAATTTAAGTTATTTACGTGTTTTACTTATGATTTGTATGGAAATCAAATTAGAAATTTTCTTTTATTTTTATTCTGAATTTCATTTTTTGTTGGAATTCAAATATAAACTCAATTGATAATTTTTCTTTAATTTTTTTCTAAATTATAGTTATTTAGGGATTTTATTTTGGAATTCGTATAGAAATCAAATTGGTTATTTTATTTTTATTTTTTATTTGTACATTCAGTTATTTTAGTTGAAATTCGTATATAAATCCAATTGCTTTAATAAGATAACAATAGATAGAAGATAGATACATTGGTAGATGGATATATAGAACTATAGAAGTTGCAGACAACAGTGCAGTACATCCATGACAAACTGAATAAATGGACCATTCATCAGTTCAATTGCTGTAGCATCAGCTTGAACTTATTGGAGAAAACAGGGACAACCCTACACACATAGCGAGCGACTGCACGGTGAAAGCCCGGACTCAACACTGACTAAGCAGTCATCTGCAAAATTTATCCTAGTCATGAGCAAACAAAAAACACAGATCTGCGATCACCAATCAGGAGTTCAGTTCAGCTTCAGCACTTGGGCTTCCCGGCCAGCATGAAGGCCTTGAAGACAAGCTTCCTGGGCACCGTCGGCTGATCCCCCCACTCCTCCTCCACCGGTCCACCCCCTTCATGACGTCCTTCACCAGCTCTTTCAGATCCACCCCCTTCTCCATCGCCGTCGTCGCAACGGAGCCCGTCAACACGAACGCGGTCAGGTCGTCCAGCGTCATCTCCACCTCCATGTCGACGTCGGCCGGCTTGCCCTCGCAGCCCACCCCGACGGGCTCGAACGGGAACGGCAGCTCGCGGTACCTCTCCACGGCCAACCTCGTCCTCGGGTCCATGTACGGCCGAATGGCTGGGTACAGCTGCCCCTGCAGCTTGTCCTCGAACGGGTGGACGTCGAAGTTGTACCCCCACACTGCGAGGACGCCGCCGGGCTTCTTGAGGACGCGGTTGACCACGGCGTAGAAGAGCGGGATGTGGAACCAGTGTATCGAGGTCGCCACGATGACGAGGTCAAGGGAGCCCTCGCCGCCGACCAGGGCGACGAGGTCGTCCTCGGAGAGGTCCTCCGGAGTGTGCAGGTACCTCACCTTGGGGTGCGCGATGGCGTGGCGGAGCTGGCCCTCGCTCACGTCCGTCGCGATCACGCTTTCTTAGTGCTCCGCGATCTGAGACACGAGACGTTCGCCGGCCATTTTCTTCATCAGGTGCTATTCAGAATTCAGATCAAACGAATTAAGTAAAGACCGGACGCTTACGCTGGCGGAGGCCTGGCCGCTGCCGCAGCCGGCGTCCCAGGCGCGGTGGTGGCCGGCGGTGAGGGAGGCCAGCATGGAGAACCACTCCTTGGGGTACCGCGGTCGTTTCTTGGCGTACGCCTCCGACGTTTTCTCGTACAGCCCCGCCATTCTTGCTCTGCTATCTACTGTCAAGTGCGAATTGCAGGGCTGGATCTGGGTGGAATTTATAGACCACCAAGGAGGTCAGAGTCAAACTGCAAGTCAAAGTAGTCACATGATCCATATCAAAGAGGAACTTTGCACAATCCACTGGATTTTAAAATGGTAAACTGCAGCAATTTCCTCCCTCCGACAGTACACCACCACATGCACGAGATGAGAGATGGCTATCAATATGCCACCAAAAGGAAGGTGAAACAAGTAACTTGTGAAAATATGCTGACGCCGCTCTAAACAGATTCAGCTTCTAGATTTTTTAGGTTTCAACTTATTTAAGACATAAACCATTTGAAATATATCGGTTTCTAATTTCAGCTTATTTTATTTTTTTTAATTTTTTATACCTTTGCATTGTTCATAACGATATAATGGTTTTTTTAATTTTTATTTTTATTTAAAATACTGTCAGTTACTATAGGGCCTGTTCCGTTGGCGAGAAGCCGCCCGGCTTCTCGCAGCCGCTACAGTACCTAACTTTTAAACAGAGTATTTTCTCAAGACGGGGTCTATAAGTTAAACGTAGTACACGTTAAAAGCCCAACATCTGTACCAGTTAAAATCGCAAGTGAGTATCGATCTCTCCGTAATCTGTACCGTAAATAGCCAAAATTCAAAAATTTCAACTAAAAATCATAAACCACAGCCAAAAAAACAGGCCTATAGTACAATCTCTAGTGAAGCCAAAACCCCAGCCGAAGTCCCTCTGAGCGCCGCCAATGTACAAGCGGAAAAAGATGGGTTGAAGACTAAAGGCAGGCGACGCATCAGATCTGAAACCTTCAGATTGTAGAAAGATGAGGTAAAAACAGGAAATGCATCAAATCTGAAACCAGTAAATTGTTGAATAAACTCAATACAGCAGGTCAACCAGACGTGGGTGAGTTGCTTATCCCAACTTGTATAAACAGGAAATGCATCAAATCTGAAACCAGTAAATTGTGGAATAAACTCAATAAAGCAGGTCAACAAGACGTGGGTGAGTTGCTTACCCCAACTTGTCGGCCTCGCTCGTTTTAGTTTCAGCTTTTGGCTTATTTTTACCATTCATAAATTTTATCTTTTTCTATTTTTAGCTTTTTTGCCGGTTCTTTTTTTCTCATATGCCTTTGTATTATCCGAGATGAGCTAACATATTTTTTCTATTTTTAATTTTTTAAATTTAATTATGTCAAATAAGCCACCTTCAGCTACAGTGAAATTTTAGCCAGCTACAGTGTATTTTCAGTCATAAGCCACAGGTTTTTAGCTCAACTGAGCAGGGTCGACCAGACGCATCACTTTTGTTTGACTGTTGACCAAGGTGGCCCCTCCACACTGATACTGCACTGAACTGTCTGAACATCAGAAGATGCTTCAGCTGCCATATATGGGAACATTAGAAGATGCCTAGCATGTATGTATGAAACATCGGGTCTGCCATATATGGGAACATTAGAAGATGCCTAGCATGTATGTATGAAACATCGGGTCATCTATAATATGTTAAATGAAACGAAACCAATTTTCAAAGAAAATTTGGAATCCTATTTTGATTTGAGTTTCTCCTGATCCTTGACCTAGTCTAGCTCAATCTTAGCCATCCAAGCTAAAAAAATCCCTGCGACATTTGCTTCAACGATAAGTTTTCGCGCCAGCACTGTGCTCTGTTCAAAAACAGCCATCGCCGCTCCTGTTTTGTCGCTGAACGCCCCCTGTTTTGCTCTCCCGGCTCTCACAGCTCTCCCGGCCAACCTGACACAGCCCACCCCTTTTGACCACCGCTCTAAGTAGCTCGAGGCAGCCATGATAACCTGCACTGCCAGCCGCACCATGCCTCCTAGAGCTTTCTCGGCCACATCACACGCCACCGTTGCCTTGGCCGGACTCCTGTGTCGAACCGCCTCCACAGCACTATTTAAGCAACCTAGGCCCTCCAGTTGAAGCCAACACGCCCTAGAGCCAGCTGAACACCTTCCAAGCCTCTGCCGTCCCCTCTATTGCCGGCAATTACCAAAAGCCCCAAACGTAAGCCCTAACTCGAATTCACCTTTCCAAGCTTCCACTTTCCAATTACTCTCGTTCATAGCCTCCTTTGCCCCCCTAGAAGCACTCCCGAACCACCACCATGCCTTCCCGAGCAACCCTCTTCTCCGGCGTCGACAGCCATCACTCGGCCGAACCACCTCGCCGTGGCCAACCCAGCTCCGGCCTCCTCAGCCCAAACCGCCACTTCCACGAGACTCCCCTATCCCCACTGATTCCCAAACACTGGCCCGATTGTCCAATGAAGCCCTACTGAACCCACACTGTCCAAAATTTTCGCAAAAGAAAATAGCTCGCCGTCGGCGATCGCTGGACTTTCTGTCCCGACCGAACCCCAAAATGGAACCCTGCCAACCTTAGCAACCATCCATAGTCTCAAAACTTGACGCAAATAGCCCAAGCCTCACCAGTCGCCGCCGCTCCTCTCCTCTGTTTTAACATGTGCGCGCGCGGACGAGGGAGGAAGGTGAACAGTAACGGCCGGTTACTGTTCATCCGACCCAAAGAACCTGAGCCCGACACATTTAACCAGTGGCGGATCCAACCGACCGAACCCGTTGTGAATAGTAAAAACCCGTAATGAATAGTGCCCAACTCGTTATTGTTCACCCAAAACCCAAAATACATATTTATACCCATTTGGACCGTTTCGAGCCTACCGACCCATTTCTCAAGCCCATTTCACCTTTTGGACTCTCCTAAAAGCCTTAAACCTATTTTATTTGAGTTTCTTTAATTTTCTTTTTTATTTGTTTTCTTTCTTCCTCGCTTAGTCTTTTGAGCTTGGAATTGATTTGTTTTCTCTCCCTTTTTGCATTAGCTCCTGATGTTAATTTCCAAGAAGACCAAGGAGAAGAAGTGCAAGCTCAAGGGCCAGAAGTTTACGAACTTGTTGAAATAGTAAATCTGCAAGACAAGTCATATGTCATTGATCATATTGAACCTACATTTCTTTAATTATTTATTTATTAGTATTTTCATTACATTATTTGTGCACCGTTATTTTATGTAATATGAATGTTTAGAATGACATGATATTAGCTAATGTCCTACCACCGAAAAAGCCCTATTTAATTTGATGGTCATATTCATCTTGACAAAACTTAGTAATATTAAAGGTATTATTAATGTAATCACAGTAGATTAGGAAATTCAACAATCTTTTACTACAAAGAGTCTTGGTACTTTGCTGATAGAATTTTAAAAGTGATGCTAGGATAAGGAGATATCATGGGGAGCCACGAGATGGCTTAAGCCCATGATCTTATTCTAGGGTGGAGGCATGGTATGAAGTGGTGGCAGTGCCGCGGGCACTGAACATGGGTTTGTGAATAGAAGTTGTCTCGGTGAAAATATAAGGATTAGACCCTTATGCCAAGTAAAAAAACATAGCATCCGCTCAATCACAAGTGTTGACTTGTCAAGCCTGGTTTAGTAGCTTCTCAAATCGATTGAATATCTGCATAATGGTATTATATACTGTTCCAGAAAAGGGAACAACCGACGTTGAGTTGTGGTATGGAAACAGTAAAACCATACTTTCACAATGGTAGGCTCCGCTCTGTCAGGCCGCCGAATTCCGTGAGGGTCCATAATCTATCGGTTAGAGGCTACATAAAGAGATGAGCAGTGAACAATATTGTTTTCTTAACTTTGTCGCGAGAGTTAAGGGATCTTGTGGGTAATGTTGGGCAGCTCTGTAGAGTTATTTGTAAATGGTATTCGAATACAATGTGCTTCCGGTATATGAAGCTGTGTTTAATGGGTGATTCCAATAGCGAAGCATAAGTAGATTTGGAATGGTTTTGGAAATATGGAAGTGTGTTAATCAAGTTTGGAACCCCCAAATTCCTTAAGAAGTTTATAATTTGATATTTTATGCAAAGTGTTTATAAACAAAATTGCATCCACATAAAATAATAAACTGCTTTACTCTATTCCATGGCAATCTCTTGCATATAGTTAAAATAGCATTTCTCGTGTGACTTATTGAGTATGGTTGGTTGTACTCATACTTGCTAAAATCATAAATAGAGAATGCTTGTCAAGAAAATGAAGGAGTTTATCAAGACGACGCCAAACTCTACGATATAGACGATGCCTGGTGTTAGGGTTTATTCTACATGCAGGCATGCCTATGGAGTTTCTTTTGGTAATGTAACTTTGGGTTGTACGCCCGACTATATAAAATGTGGCTGCTAAGCCTAAATTTTGTAATAAAGTTTGATTTTTATGCTTAAGCTTGTCTTGGCAATGATGTACACTCATCTACAGTACTCGCAGCTAAATAATCCTGGGCAGTTGCGAGGGTAACCTAACGTCCCCAGAAATGGGGGTGTTACAGAGTGGTATCAGAGCAGCTCGCTTGACTGTAGGATAAAACCCTAAGTGATACTAGGAAAGTTTACAAAATTCTAATTTGAAAATATCAAAAGAGTTTTCATAAAATATAAGTATTACTGTTGTCTTTCCTGTCAGACCCGGATCTTTCAATCCGAATCATCGTGTTTAATCGCACTATTTCTGGATCGTAGATAGTGCACACGATTCTGATTCTGAATATCAAAGTACATATCATGCGGAAACGTAATATAATAGTAAACTTACTCATGGGCCGATTAGGCCGAAATCATTAAATTGCAGCAGCGGAAGAACGAAGCACACAGTGGGACCTTCAGACATGCCCACAAAGTGACCAAGCGGAGGTTCGCGACCTAGCCCTTGACATCTTCATCTTCTCGCCAGCGTGTCCAATCTTGTTCGAGGCGAGGTGATTTGATTCTGATTCTAAATTTTGTCGCAAAGCGAGTGAGCACTCCAACCCGTGCTCATGAGCCAATACACATAATGCAAATAAATAGTATGCATGGCTTAACAAAGGAGAGGCTCGGGTTATTTTATTTTGCGTAGAGTGCTTTTGAATACAATTAATTAAAAAGCCCTATGACTTAGCAATTTTGGAACAAATCATAATGTACAAGGAAATGCATTATTAATATTGATTCAGATTCCATCCACCGTTACATGGCATCTGCACCATATAACAATTCTTCAGCGTTATAGCCGCTTAACTTACCACTGGGACGACACCCAGGACAATTCCAAACTAGGGCCTTCCACTGCCCTTCATTTTTCCAATCCCATCCATAAAGCATTTTGAAATAGAACTATATCTGGTTAAGTTCCCATGTCCGCCCTTGACCGTGGGCACGGCTATTCGAATAGTTTTGACTCTGCAGAGTTTGTACACTTTCACCACAAGAGATAATCAACTCGTTGCCCCACATGATGCCTTAGTCATGTGGTTGAGCGAACCATCACGGTGACTTTTCAAAGTATCTAGACCCTTTGTCATCTCACCTTATGGGAAACCGCCCACTTGCGGTGGGTCCCATCTATGCGCGGATGTTTCCCACAGCCACTACGGCAGGCTTCTACCTTCCGCAACGTAGGACAGTGGGAAACTTCACCCTCCACTGGTGTCCCTTCAGGCCCCCTTGCCATAGCGTAGCCCCTTCACACCCCTACCAGTGAGATGAGTACGGAGTTTCGATAAATCTACTTAGCCAAGTTGTATTTTACAGACTTGTGGTTGTACGGTTTTACACGGGGTGACATGACAAGATTCAGTCCTTAGTGGTATCTGGGCGGTCTACCACTAATCCGCTTTGTGCATCCACTGCACCACACTCACACCCTCGAACCAATCCGCCCAGATATGTAAGCAAGTTGGGGAGTTTGAGAGCATAAAATAATCATTTCCAAAATATACCAGTCATTCCCATTATGACTGCCCAACCAATTTTTCTCAGGTTTACAAGTGATGCTTGGGCGCTCTCGCGCCCATGAGTATCTATGCAATACTAAGCATGGCATATAATTAGGGACTTATTTTCAAAGGTTAATATTATAGTTTTGCTAGGGCGACAATGTTCACATATTCAAATATTTCAAAGAGGGTGTAATATTATTCAAGGTAAACAATAGGCATGTAACTAGAATCTTAAATTAACATGGATTTGCATATAACATACAACATGCAATTTGATAATTTAAAACCAAAATAATTTGCAGAAATGTAGGTTCAACATGATCAAAGTATTGACTCGCCTGGCGCGGTTTACCGCGGTCTTGAGCTCACACAACACTTTCTCTCGAGCTTCTGGTCTTTATCTTCACTTCGAGCTTAATCCTGCTGGATCCACTGAATCTTCACGGCTTCCAATTTCTAATTACGTGACAATGACTGAATCCAAATGAAAGCAAATAACTCAAAAGATCCAAATAAATTTAACTTTTGTATTATTATGAGTTAATGGGTGATTTGGGTGACTTGAGGCAAGGCCGGTGGTAGAAAAGGATAACTCGACCTTTTATTAACAGTTTCTTTTATTATTTTTATATTTATCAAGGAAGTTCCATGAGTTAGAATGGACCTGTGAGTGGGTGTCATTTTATGTGATCCTAATTACTCGTGTTATTGGTTATACGTTCAATTTAGAGTATTTATATGTCTGTGAGATTATTTTAAATCTTGATGACCTAGGGCTATTATATTTAAAATATGTCACCGAAGTTTGTTTAATGGTGGTATGGTTAATATTGGGCATATATGCTTATATTTTATTTAAGTTTTATTGAATTGGACTTTTAACTAAAGCCATTTTTTTTATTAATGCCTTTAAGTAATATCTAGATGTTTAATTAGTCATTCCAGCTACCTTGATTATTCACATTTGATTGTTCACATATGATTAGGGGTGGAAACGGATCGGATACGGTCGAATAGTCTCAAATACGAATACGAATCCATATTTTTCAAACGAATACGGATACAAATTCGAATATTCTCAAATACGGATACGGATATTCTCGAATACGAATACGGATATTTTGAATACGGATTTTCTCGGATACGAATATCGGATAAAACGGATTCCTAGCGGTTTTACCGATTTTTCACCGGTTTTTGACCGGTTACGTTTTAATCGCCTAAATTCAAATTTTGAATCACAAAATTTGTACGAATTTGTCATATGTTCTAGAAACGGATCGAATACGAATCGAATAGTCTCGAATACGAATACGGATACGAATATTCTCGAATACGAATGCGAATACGAATACTCTCAAATACGGATACGAATATTCTCGAATACGAATACGAACATTTTCGAATACGGATTTTTGCTTACCACATTTATGTTTTCTCGGATACGAATACCGGATAAAACGAATTATCCGTTACCGTTTTCCACCCCTACATATGATAACTAGCCCATTACTAAATCTCAATTGATCTTACCTTGCACATTGCTCTATTTTATTTCTGTAATTAAGTTCTTATTTTGTATTTTAAATTTGTATTAATTACTCATATCTCACTTAATTATTTTCCAAGGTATATTCAATTATATACTATGAAACCTTTAACTTAGATCCCAATTATTTAAGTACTAGTAAGCTAATACTAAGCTACTCCTCTTAATCACTTAATTGCTCTTATACATATAAACTTTATATTCTGATGCATATATAAATTTCTATTTGATCCTATATCAATTTTGCTAGCTTTCTTGATTTATTTTCTAACTAATTCCTAGTTGAGATGACTAAAGAAACAAAAAGCCAAAAAATATGGCCGCAGGGAAACTCGAACTCGAGACCTGGGCATGCATTACTCACTCGGTTAGCCAGCTGGGCTTTCAGTCTTTCATGACTAAGAGGGGGAAGAGATAGCTGAAGAAGCGAGCAGGGCCGGGCTAAACAAAGGAACAGGCAGCAGCCAGGAACAGGGGAGGGGGCGGCGCGAGCTAGGCGGCGTGTCGCCGGAGAGGGGCGGCCGGGGAGCTGCTGGGGACCATCAAAAGGCATTGCGGGGAGGGTGAGGAAGTCGGTGGAGGGGGCGGTGCTGCTCGGGACGGCGACGAGGTGGCTCGGCGGCGAGGCTCAGCAGCCGGGGCGGTGGTGAAACGGGGCGCCGGTGCTGTGGGGGAAGGGGTGGAGTTGGGGAGGGGCGTGAGTGTGAGGGCGACACGAGGAAGCTTACCGTGGGGTTGGTCGTGTGAATGAGTGGCCGAGGTGGGCTGGCGGCGGTGGCTTGCGGCGGCGCAACGGGGGTCATGGTGCAGGCGACGTGGAGGCGGGGAAAGGCCCGGCCGATAGCGGGAGGAGCTAGGCGACGGCCCGAGGAAGCTCTGGCTCCGAGGAATCGGCTTGGGATGGCTCCAAGCGGCTGATTCCTCGCCGGCCGGAGTTAGAGAAGGAGGGCACGCCGGCGGCATTAGAGGCACAGAGGACACTATTCCTTTGGGGAGGAGGGTTAGTCGAGCAGGGCAGTTCGGCGGGGGCCTCGAGCGGGGTTTTAAAGGCGACGGAACCGGGCGGCGACGTGAGAGCAAATCGACGGACCGGCGGGATCGCGCGGCGACGCATGGATGCGATGACGGAAGGATCGGCGCGGGGCTCGGGGTGGCGTGGACCGGCGAGCGGCACGAGGGAGGCTAGGGCGGCGGCGCAGCACGCGCGACGCGGCCTTGGCGGCGGGCGCGGCCGTGTCGGCCGGCTTTTGCTGAGCGGAAAGGAGAGGAGGAAGGGGCCCCGGGCGCGCGGAGGGAGAAATGCGGGCGCGGCGGGGAAAGCAGAGAAGAACGAGAGGAGGAGAAGAAGCAGCGCGCAGAGAGAAAAAAAGCGGGGGCGCGCAGGAGGTAAGAGGAGAAATGGAGTGGGGAAAAGGGGGAGGTCGGCAGGAAGTAGGACCCGCAAGCAGTGAGAGCACAGGAAGGAAGGGATTGAGTGGAAAAAAGAGGAGAAAATATTTGGGGCTTTTATTTATTTATTTATTTAATGTACATACATGTATATATATACCAGTATGTATACATATGTATAGTGTGTAAATATATATTTTTTATTTATTTCTTGTTTTTGTATATGAACATATGTACTTATTTTATGTATGTATATATATACATATATACGTATATTCTGTTATTATTATTATTATTTTATAAATATGTGGGCTCTTGGATGTATAGGTATATATTTATGTATAATTTCTTATATTGTTATTTTGCTAGCTTCACAAATTTTTGCTTATTTTTATTTGCTATCTTTAACAGGCTCTTTCTTGCACAATTTTTATACACATACATACATACATACATACATACATACATACATATGCGTTTGTATTTTTATTCATGTACTTTTATTGCTAGTTATATCATGATTTCCAAAATGAGATTATATATATATGTATATATATTTTTAACTCAGGTTTCTCTCTTTTATCTTTGGATCATCTTTTCAGATTCGTATTTAAAATTTTTGTTTTCTATTATATACATATTTCCTTTTTGGCATTACTAATGTTTGTCTTTCTCTTTTATAAGTTCTTAAAATTTGAAACCTCATCCAAATTCAGAAAAATACCATAAAATCCAAACTTCAATGGAGTATATCGCAAAAATAATTCAAGAAATTTATATTTCCCAATTTAAAATTTTTGGAATGTTACATTTCCTCTCCTAAATGCTATCTCATCTATCCTAAAATTTTTATTTGGTTCGATTTTGTTTTTGAAAAAGGATTTACATCTATCCTTCTCTAACCTCAAAATATATGTTGTGAAGTTATGTAGATCACGTTAAAATAGAAGTAACCCTTTTGTAGTAATTTCCTTTGTGTGTAAAACGAGTTGTAATGCATACCTCGTATGTATGGTATGTGTTCAGCTTGTGAAGATAAATGAAAACTATGTTTGCTATCTTATAATTTGTTTGTTATTAATATCTAATATCTTACCTTCCTCAAAATTCTATCTCCCTCAATTCATCTTAGCTCATCTGGTTCAACTCCTCTCATCTTTGATTCTAGACCCTTACTCATCTATCTAATCTTATGAAAAATCGCTGCAGAACCAACTCCAAAACCCAAGCAGATAAGATGGCAGGAAATGGATCTCATGGCCAAGGTAGCCCACAAGCAGAGGAAGTTAATCAGACACGTTTGGCTGATATTCTGGCAATGATGGAACAAAACCAATTCCAAGCTGAATTCAATCAAAAGAAGATGATGGAGCAACAAGCCAAAATTTTGGAGCAGATAGCAATGCAGGGAGCAGCAACAGTAGAAGCAATGGCAAAAAGCTCATCAGGATTTACTACCAATCATGGAGGGATACAAATCGCTTCCAAGTGGTTAGATTTCCAGAAGACAAGACCTCCGATTTTCTCATCCTCTCCAGACCCAATAGAAGCCGATGATTGGATCAGAGACATTGAAAGGAAACTAAATACTGTGCAGTGTACGAATAAAGAAAAGACTTTGTATGCCTCACATCAATTACAAGGACCAGCCGCTGCATGGTGGATGAACTATCAAATCATGTGTGGAAACCAAGAAATATCATGGAAAGAATTTGAAGAGTCATTCCGCCAAGCCCACATTCCCACTGGAGTTGTAGAAGCAAAGAGACGAGAATTCCTCGCACTCAAACAAAAAGGACGAACAGTAATGGAATATCTTCACCAATTTAACCAACTTGCTCGTTATGCCCCAGACAATGTCAAGAATGAAGCAAAGAAGATGTAACGATTTAAAGAAGGATTGCAAAAATCCTTAAAATATCACATCTCAGCGATGGAATTTAAAGATTTAATTATCTAGCATGGTGAATAAGTTAATTATGTCCGAAGAAGCAAGGAATGAATTAAGAGATGCCCAAAAAAGAAATATAGAGCAAAAAGCATCGTTATCGAAAGCACCCAAAAAGAGAATGGTACTATCACCACACACCAGGAATCGACAAAATCAGCAAGTGATACTCACACCAAGACCTCAACACATTACTACTCCAAGCTCGCAGTATAACGCTCCCCAACTTACAACAGTACAATGTCATATTTGTGGAGAAAACCACTATTACCAAAATTGCCCAAATAAGGGAAACACATGTTTCCATTGCGGACAAGCCGGTCATCTCAAATATCGATGCCCTAATAGAGGACTACCTTCTGAAGTGGCAAAAGCTCAGGTTAAGGCTCAAGCTCAATCAACTAATCCTAAGCAAACTGCACCTGCGCCACCACCAACTGGAACATCAACAGGCATGTTAGCAGGAAAAGGAAAACCGAAGATACTTCATGGAAAAATAAATCACATCTCAAATACAGGAGAAGCAGGAGCCACTAATGTCGTTATGTGTACGTTTACTTGAAGCCCTCACCAGTTTTAATTGATCCTAGAGTTATGCATCTGTTTCTTTGGTGTTCATTGGAAAAGGGGTGCCATACAAAAGTCCTAAGCTTGAAAAGGATAGAAATATCGCCTTGAGTATATTAACCTTGGACATGACAAAGAGACTATTAAGGAACAAAATTGTCAAAGACTTCACAAAATCCCATGGCAGAATAACACAGTGGATAAAACAGCTTGGGACAAAGAATTGGGTTTGCAGCGAAACTTTCTAACTCGTTCCCCGAATCTCGAGGACGAGATTCTTTTTAAGGGGGTAGGTTGAAACGAAACCAATTTTCAAATAAAATTTGGAATCCTATTTTGGTTTGAGTTTCTCTTGATCCTTGACCTAGTCTAGCTCAATCTTAGCCATCGAAGCTACAAAAATCCCTGCGACATTTGCTTCAACGATAAGTTTTCACACCGGCACTGTGCTCTATCCAAAAACAGCTATCGCCGCTCCTGTTTTTGTCGCCGAACACCCCCTGTTTTGCTCTCTCGGCTCTCACAGCTCTCCGAGCCGACCTGACACAGCCTACCCCTTTTGACCACCGCTTTGAGTAGCTCAAGGCAGCCATGATAACATGCTCTGCCAGCCGCACCGCACCTCCTCGAGCTTTCCTGGCCACACCACGCGCCACCATCGCCATGGCTGGACTCCTGTGCCGAACCGCCTCTACGGCGCTATTTAAGCAACCGAGGCCCTCCAGTCGAAGCCAACACGCCCCAGAGCTAGCTGAATTCCCAAGCCTCCGCCATCCCCTCCATTGATGGCAATTGCGAAAAGCCCCAATGTAAGCCCTAACTCGAATTCACCTTTCCGTCCTAGAAGTTGCCTTGGTGAAAATATAAGGACTAGACCCTTATGCCAAGTAATGAACATAGCAACCGCTCAACTACAAGCGTTGACTTGTCAAACCTGGTTTAGTAGCTGCTCAAATTGATTGAATATCTACATAATGGTATGATTCCAGAAAAGGGAAAAGTCGGTGTTGGTTGTGGTATGGAAACGGTAAAACCATACTTTCACAATGGTAGACTCCGCTCTATCAGGCTGCCGAATTCCATGACAGAGGGTCCATAGTCTATCGGGTAGAGGCTACATAAAGAGATGAGCAGTGAACAATATTGTTTTCTTAACTTTGTCGCGAGAGTTAAGGGATCTTGTGGGTAAAGTTGGGCAGCTCTGCAGAGTTATTTGTAAATGGTATTCGAATACAATGTGCTGCTGGTATATGAAGCTGGGTTTAATGGGTGATTCCAATAGCGAAGCATAAGTAGATTTGGAATGGTTTTGGAAATATGGAAGTGTGTTAATCAAGTTTGGAAAACCCCCAAATTCCTTAAGAAGCTTATGATTTGATATTTTATGAAAAGTGTTTATAAACAAAATTGCATCCACATAAAATAATAAACTGCTTTACTCTATTCCATGGCAATCTCTTGCATATAGTTAAAATAGCATTTCCCGTGTGACTTATTGAGTATGGTTGGTTGTACTCATACTTGCTAAAATCATAAATAGAGAATTCTTGTCAAGAAAATGAAGGAGTTTATCAAGACGATGCCAAACTCTACTATATAGACGATGTCTAGTGTTAGGGTTTATTCTACACTCAGGCCTACCTATGGAGTTTTTTTGGCAATGTAACTTTGGGTTGTACGCCCACTATGTAAAACGTGGCTGCTAAGCCTTAATTTTGTAATAAAGTTTGGTTTTTATACTTAAGCTTGTCTTGGCAATGATGTACACTCATCTACAGTACTCACAGCTGAACAATCCTGGGTAGTTGCGAGGGTAACCTAACGTCCCCAGAAATGGGGGTGTTACATTAAAAGCCTTGTGCCTCTTGATTATAAGTTTACAATAAGCAGTTTACTCTTGTTTTCATCAACAAAGATATGAACATCACTATATCAGATGATGTCGCTCACTACTACAATACAACATATACCAGCAGAGGCTCCTAAACACCAAGATAATTGTACGTCAACAAAATGAGAACTCTGAAGCCTATTATTGGGGATTTGGGACTGGCACAGCAAATGCAGCTAGGCAAGCCGCTGTCCTGCTATGTATGAGCGTCAAGGGTTTATATAAGAGATGGAGATGTCCCTTGATCGTTGCATGCGAAGTCACCTGCTGTTGTAAAGATAGGTAAGGCGGGCCTGCAGGAAAGCAAAAAATTGCAATTAATAGCTTAGATCACAAAAAAGTGTTTCACAGAACAATCTTGTATCTAACATAGTTTTTAAGCATTGGAGACCCTGATGGAAGCCACAAAAGCGAGGCATTAGATGATAAGTGTTGTAGCCTTGCTGCATCAGGGAGTACATGTACCTCTTTCTCCATGGGAGGAAATAGAGCTAGAGAGAGCTGAAGATAGTAGAAAGAGACCTTGTGTGTAAAATGAGTGGATCTCCCCTTCTCATACTCCTCACAGGGGTTTATATACATGAATGGGGTAAGATGAGAAATTCCCATCCTACCCCTTTGATAATTACAAAATGTAAGGGTACATTGGTACATTTCTCTGTGCTATTGAGCCTATTAAATATTGAACCAGTTACAAGGCACGGTCACAGGGGTTAGGCCACTCCTACAACATGCCAGCAAGCACGAAGGTCCCAATGGGTGAACTGACATGACCAACTATCCTAACCCCTTGTCCCTTGCCAGCAAGCACGAAGGTCCCGATGGGCGAGGTGATCCAATTGGTACCTCCAGTCCTCGGGGGTGTGGATGTTGTAAATGTCCCAGCGTAGGGTTCTTTTGTGTGGCCTAGTCTTAGGTGTTGTGTAGGTGCGTGCGAGGAAGTCTGACACCGAGGCTGTGACCGTGTCGCTGAGGTCGTATTCCCGGCGTGGGCGGCACATGTGGGTAGAATCGTAGCTTGGGTCCATCTTTCGAGGCGATGCCTATGAGGACAACGAAATCCCACGACGAAGTTGTTGGTGCCCATCGAGGTTGTGTTTTTGAGGTGGAGCTATGGGTGAGGCTGCCCCTCTTAGGCGATGCCTACGAGGAGGGTGGCAAAGTCCCGTGACTCAGCCGAGGGCGGTTTGTCGAGGCCGATTTTTTGAGGCATAGTCGTGGGTGAGGCTGTCTCTCTGAGGTGGTGCTATGAGGATGGCGAGTCTCGATCGTGAGTTGGTCGGATGTGTCGATGACCACGAGGTGGTCGAACAAAATTTGTGCGACCACGAGGTAGTCGGATGAGGTGTCGACCGTGAGGCGGTCGGATAAAGTCACAACAGCGATGCGGTCGAACACTCCCAACCGCGAGGTGGTCAGACGAAATGTTTATGACCATGAGGTGGTCGGACGAAGTCCCGACCGCAATGCTATTAAACAAAGTCTGGACCGTGAGGCGGCCGGACAAAGCGTGTATGACCACAAGGTGGTCGTACGTAGTCCCGACCACGATGCGGTCAGATAAAGTCTGGACCATGAGATGATCAGACAAAGCCATGACCGTGAGGCATTGGACGAAGTCATGACCACGAGGCAATCGAACAACGCATCCACGACAATGAGGCGGTACGACAAAAGTGGACGAAGTCGAGGACGAGACTAAGCCTTGACATGCACGATCCGTCCCGCATGGGCCGAAGACTTGCATGCGTGCTTCATCAACATTACATAGTTAGCGGTGGGGCAAAGCCTTGCGCGCGTAGCCTGCTGCCTACCCTTCAGACTTGGCATCGATGAAGTCGGCGATGGGTCAAAGCCCTGTGCACGTGGTCAATCCTTTACCCTTTGGACATGGCGTCAATGAAGCTGGCGATGAAACAAATCTCTGACACACACGGTCGGCATGCACAGTGCATCCCCACCCTTCGGACTTGGCGTACACAAAGTTGATGGCAAGATGAATCCTTGCGTGTGCAGCCCGTCCCCCATCCTTCGAACTTGGCATCAACAAATTTAGAGGTGAGATGAATCCTTGTGTGCACGGCCCATCCTCCATCCTTCGAACTTGGGGTCGAGGAAGGCGGTAGCAAGACAAAGCTATGACACATGCGGTTTGTCCCCACCCTTCAAAGTTGGCATCGACGAAGTCGACAGCGGGTCAATGCCTTGCGCACACGGTCCATCCCCCAACCTTTGAACTTGGTGTCGATGAAGTCGGTGGCGAGACAAATCTCTGACAAGCGCGGTTGGCATGCACAGTGCATCCCCACCCTTCGAAATTGGCATCGATGAAGTCGGCAGCGAGATGAATCCCTATGTGTGTGGCCCGTCCCCTACCCTTCAGACTTGGCATCGGCAAAGTTGGCGGCACGATGAATCCTTACGCGTGTGGCATGTCCTCCGTCCTTCAAACTTGGTGTCAACGAAGGAGATGGTGAGATGAAGCTACGATGCACGCAGTCCATCCCCACCCTTCGGACTTGGCGTCGATGAAGTCGGTGATGGGTCAAAGCCTTGCGCGCACGGTCTGTCCTCCACCCTTTGGACTTGGCGTCGATGAAGTCAGCAGTGAGATGAATCTCTAATGCATGCAGTCAACACGCATAGTGTGTCCCCACCCTTCGGACTTGGCATCGACGAAGTCGGCATCGAGATGAATCCTTACGCGCATGGCCCATCTCCCACCCTTCGAACTTGGGGTCAACAAAGGCAGTGGCAAGATGAAGCTACGGCGTGCACGGTTTGTCCCACCCTTTATACTTGGTGTCGGTGAACTCGGGGTCTCAACGCCCCCTTCGTCGACCCCAAGTCCGAAGGGTGGGGGATGGGCCACACTCGCAAGGATTCGTCTCACTGCCGACTTCGTCGACGCTAAGTCCGAATTATGGGGGACAGGCCGAATAGGCAAGGATTCATCTCACCACTAACTTCGTCAACATCAAGTCTGAAGGTTGGGTACCCAAGGGTGTAGCTTCACCGTTGACTATCCACCAGAAACCTCTAGAGACACCTGTCCACCACTCGTCTCTGGGTACTCATGCGATGAAGCATGGCCGAGTGGATGTAATTCTATCCTCACCCATTCAGAAGGCGTCCCTGGAGACCGGAGTAGCAAAGCGTGGTCAGATGTCTTCTCCTGTACCCACAGGTTTTCGGTTCCAAGTGGCACTGACAGTGCTGGTGGGGGACTCAGACTCCGACACTAGTGGCGGCACTTCCCGACCAGCGTCCCCTGGTCGAGCCGCAGGTATGCCTAACTCATTCTCCTCTTGCGATTTTGTGAGGCTTTCCCCACTTTGCTCCCTGACACTATCCTCGGCGTCAGCTAGGGATGGCAATTGTGCCCGTTTACCTGTATACCCATGGGTAAATACCCTAATGGAGTCGGGTATGAGATATTTTCTTTACCCATGGGTATGGAAATGGGAGGAACATTCTACCTGTCGGGTAAACGGGCATGGGTATGGGTAAGCTCCACCCGTACCCGTACCCGCCCCGCCCGTTTACCCATGATATAGATTGACAGGTGGCACAGCCATAGCAATATCTCTAATTGCTATTAATTGTTATAAAATTTTGCATATCTCTAATTGCTATTGATTGTTATAAACTTTTTTGATAGCTATTATATTTTCGAGCAACAACTGCTGCTTATATGCACCTATCATTAGTTCAACTTTTAGATGGTGACTCTCAGTTCGTGGGTAAACGGGTGTGCCCACGGGCGACAGGTACCTGCGGGCAATGGGTATGGGTGAAGTTCTTCACCCGTCATCCTTCGTGGGTATGCCCGTGGGTGTAAACTAGGGTCGCGGGTACAAGTATGGGCGAGCACTACCCATACCCGTCACGCCTGTTTGCCATCTCTAGCGTCAGCGGGCCCCCATTGTCGGGGTGTGCACAGGGCTCTAGCAATGGAACTGGTCGTGTCCCGGCCGACGCTGTCGCCACAGACATGTCTTTGGGTCCAACCATCCTTGAGGCTATCGGCTTGGAATCACAGCTGCTTGTTGTGGTAGACTTTGTGCCTCGTCCTAAGGTGCTGAGGGCTTTCCAAGGGGTTGTGGACTATGTGGACACTGCCTTGGACCACCACACGCTTTCTTCATGTGGCTCAAAGCTCCTGGAGGGTGCTCTCAAGGACATAGAGATGAAGGTATGTGTAAGTGAGTACAATAGCCCACTTTTGTAGTTTGGTTGTTGAGACTAGATCGGCATGCAAGCCCTTGCCTTTGCTTGTGCTGTCCAAGCTACGAGGCACCGAGAATAGAACGCTCTATAGGAGGGACTAGTCGCCGCAGAGGTAGAGGCCATTTTCGCTCGACACTCCGCCGAGGATGCGGTTGCTTCTATAGTGGTGAAGGATGACCGCATTCAGTTCCTGGAGATGGAGGGCGCGAAGGCCATTACCGAGGCGCACGCCTTGGTGGAGCATGGTAGTCGTAGTCCCTCCTCTGTCACATGGACCCAAGGACCTACTCTGCAACCTTTGGAGGATTAGGGAGGCTTGGTCGCTTGCTCTGAGTGCTACGTGTGCATATGGGAACCACTGTTCACTTACAACCAACCAGATGCTTCTCAGTCTACTTCACCTCTGGGCTACTTGCACATGGGCGACCTGGCTAACCCCCAATTGGACTCGCATATGGAAAACACAACAATGGCCAATGCGTTGTACTATCGGACCCCGGGGCAACAACTCCGAAACCCTCTGTGTTAATCGCACTAGTCCAGGTCTCCAGGATCAGCTAGTGCACACAGTGATAACAGGGATACATATCAAGCACAATGACAAACTTTATTTAACTTAATATGGGCCTGATGGCCAAAGTTTATATCAATGGCACATAAGCCAAAATTAAATATAAGCAGCGGAAGGAAAAACCAAAACGGAAGAAGCCTACTGAGTCTGCCCACAGGCAAATGACAGTAAGATGCGGCCTACTCGTCTTGATCTTCACCGTAGTCGAAGTCGTCTTTCTCTGTGTGGAGATAGCAAGGTGAGTACAAACTTGTACTCTGCAAGTCACACGGAGAAATGCATCATAATGATAAAGGCAACAAAGGAAGGCATATAGGGTTATTTGAGCGTAAAGCAGCATTTAAAGAAATACAGTAAATAGATTGAAATTGCTGAATTTAATACAGTAAGTAAAAACAGTAATTGTAAATGAAATTAATACCGTTAGTGCAGGCTCCAACCAAACACTAACCTAACCACGGGCATCCCACCTGGACCATCTTTTCCAAAAGATCTCGTATAGATTCCATCCATCCACACGCTTCCAATCACTCATGGATTCCATCTATCCACAAGGTTTTCATAAACCATTTTAAAAGCAAAGTCTAATCCATGAAAAACTTTACTCAGCATGCTCATGATCGTGGGCACGGCTATCTAGGATAGATTATACACTCTGTAGAGGTTGTACAGCTTTACCCACAAGGCATGATCATCCCATATTGCCACTGGACTAACACATTTCCTTAGGTGTGCGGCGAGGAGATCATGACAAGGTCTTTACAATGCAAAGCCTTCAACCTGGCCAAGCCAACACTAAGGTTTCACCCCCAATAAGGAATCCACCAGACCGGGACCCCCCTCTTGAGCCAAGTGAGACTTCTCATGGCCTACGCCACGCTCACTTTCAACCTACGATGAGACTTAGGTTGGGACCCACAAATTAATTAGTCAGGACTGTCCCATACCAGTCTTATGGTAGTACGATAGGGCTTTGCAACAGTAACTCACAGACCGGTCCTTAATTGACTTAGGCTCAACCACATACCCCCTGTGCCCGACAATCAACACTGTGTCTCCGAATAACAGTGCATGCCTGCACCCACCACCTAACCATTAGCCTAAGTCTAAACCAGATTTTGTATTTCATTTCAAAATATTTCATATTCCTTCTTGACTCTTCGAAATCAAGAATACATTTGAAAACTTTATCATTTTACGTGAAAAGGTATCCCAAAACAAGATTATGTCTAAGCAGGTTTAAGCATTTGTTATAAAACTCTCTATCCAATACTAGTGTACTAACTAGAGTTTGCTTCTAGGGTGACAAGGTATAATGTTGCACAAGATCAAAGGTGGCAATAACAATTGGGGATTAACTAAGTTTAAAACTGAAATTGAAATACTCGAATAAACATATACATGTAGTATAATTTAAAACAAGATAATTTTCTTTGCAAACTGGCATCAACATAATCAACGTGTGTGACTTGGCTTGCTCTGTAGTCTGGTGTGAGTCGTCGTTGAATTCTTTCAAATCGTCGTAGTCTACACGCGAAAAACCAAAGCGAATAAATTCAAATAAAATCCAAAAATTATAAAATATATATTGAGGGATAGATTATGATTTTAAATGAATTTAGGAGAAAGAATCAACAGATTCAGAGTTCGTATGAGGGAGAACGAATATCTGGAAGTTTTGGATATCACATGAAATGATAACAAAATCCGAGACTTATCTTTCAAATAGTACGGTGTCGGTTCGCTGCGAGGTGGCTGGCAAATGGGCAAAATGGAACATCGGCGATGAGGCGAAGGTGGTGACGCAGGTACGGTGGCAAGTAACGATGGTAATCACCGGCGGAAACGGCAGTGACGGCGTGGTAGCGATAGCGACAGGTTGGAGAGAGATAGTACCGGGTATGGAACGTGGAGATGTAGGGTGAGCATGGGATAGAACACGGTATGGTGAAGCTAGAAAAATTATCGGCTAAGCTGAAAATTCATCGGAGATGATACAATCAACGTTTGAACGACGACGGTAGAGAAAAAGGATAAACTAGATATCTTGGAGCTCAATGAAGTGACTCTAAAACCACTTGAAAGGTAGCTACCTGGGATGGTTTGGCACGTTTTGATGTGAAAGAATTGGAGAAATCATCACCGGATAGATGGGAACGCGAGATGGCTTAGACGGCTATGGCTAGGTGTCAGAGGTAAAAGTTTGTGGATGGTTGAGGAAAGATGGGAAGCACAACATAGAATGCGATGAGACAATTCTAACAGAGGTGACAAAATAGGCTAAAACTCACCGGAGGCGACGAATCGACGTCAGGAGTCGAAAACAGCCATTTTCGCGAAAAGTTCAATTTTTGACAATTGGCTCCACGAAAAATTAAATAAAAATGGTAGATAAATTTCTTAGAAGCTAGGAAACGATATGGCATGAACAAAAATCAAAGCACTCACCGAAAAAGTGGTGTATGTGAAGAGACAATTTTAGCGTCAGTGCCCGACAAGGTCGACGAGGACTCAAGAAATCTTCAGGTAATGACGATGGAAGCACGACATAGAACGCGTTGAGGCAAACTTAACGGTAACAAATGGTTCGGCCAAAGGACATCAGATGGTGGCAGAACACAGTGGAGAAGACCTTCTGCGACCGGCGGGTTGGCGTTGGCGTTTCAAGCAAATGGAGAGGAGTTAGCGAGTGAGGTTTGCGGCGAAACGAAGAGGAGAACACGGGGAATGCAGTGCTCACCTTGGTTGTGGTGGAACAAGCATGGTCGGTCGACAGCGACAGAGACACGATGGCGTGATTTGGCCATGGTGCTCCGGCGAAGCTCCAGCGAAGGCGAGGAAAGCACCATATAGAACGCGTGAAGAGGAAGTCGGTGGTGTGGTCAAAAGTGGCAGAACTCCACTGTAGGTGGCGCAAATGGCCGAGGAATGCCGTTCAGTTGGCGAGAGAAAAATGCCGATTGTGGCGAGGAGGAAGGGAGAGAGGCCTTGAAATTTTTGGGGCTGGATGAGGATGAGGAGGGGCACCCAGTGCTCCCTTTTATAGGCGCGGAGGTAGACCAGATGAGGAGATCCGTGAGGCATGTCTTTTCGGTGGCAAGGAATATTCCCGTGAAATGGGTGCACCAAATTGGGGGCTAAGGCCAGAATTGGAAGAGTCTTGATGAGAGGATTTGAATGCCTTCGATTGCGCGAAAATCCGTTGAGAAAATCATGGGGATTTGAAGCTTCTAGAGGACGGCAATGGCGGCTATGCGCTCGGCTCGGGACGAAGCGTTACGTAAAGAAGATGAAGAAATGAGAGGAGAGAGAGAAAATGGAAAACCTAAAAAAATTCCAAAAATAAAATAAATTCAAAAAAATTCAGGAAAATTTCACCAAAATCCTTGGAACCTGAAAAGATCAAATAAAATAATTTCGGATTTAATTGAAGTTTATTTTAACTATTTAAAATATTTTTACTTTCTAAGATTTAATTTAATCCAAATAAACTTAAAACGACTCTAAAAATTTGAAAAGAGGATATAAATGGATAGATTGGAATTTTTGAAGAATTTAAAAATTGAACGGGCTCAATCCGAGCTAGAATAAAGGTGAACGAGCTTCTGGAAGTTTGAAACTAAAGAAAAAGGAAAAAAAAAATGAGATTTTCGAAATTATTTTTATACTGAAAATGAAAGATTATGACATCAGCAAGGAATTGAATTATTTTTCTTCGGGAAAAGGGATTTATGACGTGAGGGCGACGTGAGCAAGGAAATTGATTTTTCTGTTGATTTTTTTAAAAGAAAAAAGAATTATATTTGGCTGATAGGTGGGGTCGGGTCTATGATGAACTGGATTCATGGACGAGGGTTGGGGATCAAATTGGGTGGTGCAGATTGGATCCAAGCCATCGGATGGAGATAGAGTTGGTTATGTGAAGGCGGCGGGCCGATATTTAATCAGGTGTGGAAGATTGGATCTAGGCGTGACGCTTGTCAACCTGAGAAGTGAGGCGGTTTAAAAGTAGATTTAGATTTTCACGAACTTTAAAAAGCACTTAGAAAATAGGAAATAAAGTCTAAAAATTCTAGAAAAATTCACAGAAATTTCTGGAGATGATTTAGATTAGGAAAAATATTTCCAACTTAAAGTTAGTCTTTTAATTTTTACAAAAATACTTTTTAGCTTTGAAATTGATTTTTAAAAATCCATAAAACACTTAAAATCTAGATAAATGCCAAATGCTTTTAAAACAATTAATGTTAAATTTGATTTTTATACAAAATCAAAATATCATTTTATTTAATAATATTTTTTTTATGTTTTTACCTAAATTACTTTTGAAATCCAACGTTTTCAAAAGCAGAAAAATCAGGGCAAATCAAAAATAAATTTAGGCAACCAAAACACTTATTTTTATTTTAAATTATTTTTACTATTATTATTTTTATAAAAACCTGGGCTGTTACAATCTACCCCCTTAAAAAGAATCTCATCCCCGAGATTCGCACTGGCTAGCAAATAAATAGGTTGGATCTTACTCTGTATGGCTTGAGTGGTGATCTGATTTGGTCGTCCTTTTGCGAACTTATGTGGCCTTCTATTTGTTGTTTGGAGGTTGTTGGAAGTTGGTGCTTTAACTTGATGCTTCCAAAGATTAGATCCTCGTGAAAACACAACTTAAGGAACGTAATTGAAGTATGAGCTTAGATGGAAGAAAATCATTAAGCATAATAAATTGTTGGGATTCTTAGAAATGTAACCACTCTCTGTCATGAATGGATCATGTAACTACATATCCCTGTTCTTTGTCTATTAGTTACTCATTTCCAAAATGTATGCATGCATGTGTATCTCTATTTAATCTCAAGCAATACGTTGATCATGTGTGTGATAAATTATCTTATTAGTTTACATAGTATTAGAGTACTTTGCTCACAAATATACTAAAGCACAATGAGTGAACTACCTTGAACTTATCTTTTCCTCACACGCCGGTTGGCCCACCAAACTGTATCTTTTATCTCTTCTCGTTACCATAACTTTTCTTCTACAACATCCAACAACAAGCTCAATTCTTATCAATCTCTCTTAGCTGCTACCCTTTCAATGTAATACTCTACCATATAGTTACCTTCTACTTCTCTCTAATTATTGCTTAATGCTGACTATTGCGAAATCAACACACATACACATGCAACTATCATTGATCCATACTAAACACCCGTCACACTCTCTTCGGTAGCCCTGAGCTTATTCCCTCTGACTACGCCATCTCTACTCTAAACTCTTTGCTCTTCTACTTCTACGCACCCGTGCTTCTGTTCGTACGAACGCATGCATGTATACATATATGCATGCTGTTATACATGCTCGATGCCCTCTTCTCCCATGTTGGTTGCTCCTCTTCTTCGACATTGGCCAATTCAACATTGTGGCTTCCTCACTAATCACGGTGACCTCTTACCTTTACTGATGTAGGCATATCTGCTTTAATCCTTGTCTAATAATATGGAGAATCTTCTCGCCATCGTCGGTGACACCGTACCCCTCATTAGCGACGGCATACTTCTAGCTACCCAATGGACCCATATTGTCCATAACTCATGTTCAATGCAAAGCTTCATCTCCTCTCAATCATGGCTTCTTTGTCATCAAGCTTTTTTAATCACTGACTTCTTCAAAAACACCATGAAATCCAAATCAAATTTTGGATCATCTTTTCAGATTCTAAATTACAATTTGAATTTACCTTCTTAATTGTATATTTTCTTTTTATTTCAAACTTTGGGAACCTCAACCAAAAATCTTGAAGAAACACCATGAAATCCAAATAAAAAATAGAATATATTGCAAAGTGTCTCAAGGGCTCCACATTTTACAAAATCATATTTTTAGGGATGTTACAAACCTACCCCCCTTAAATGAATCTCGACCCCGAGATTCCTGTAGAGCAGAAAGAATAGAGATGAGTTATGTTGGCTAGCAATGAGTTTCAGGGTGTTGCTCGACATATAATTCTTTAGCTCCATCGAGATATGAAATTCTGCACAATAAGGGTTAACACTTGGAGAAGTCAAAAGGGAAGAGAGAAACCTGGTTCTCCCGGATAGACCGTAGACTTCCAAATACTTGCTCTTGATGTTGTTGTAGTTCCTCGACATTTTTGTCTCATAGTGCTACCCCCCTTAAAATAAATGTCACTAATCATTATTCGTGTCTTCTAGATCCAGGCATGATGGGTCTTGTGGCGAGTTAAGGACTCATTCGTGGTACTTTGGCTGCTTGGTCAGTAATAGACTCGAGGGCAATCCTTGGGGCAAGGGTCTAGTCCTTTGCAAAGAAAACACATGACCTTGATCATTGGACACTCACCTGACGGGTGGTTTTCTCCATAGTGATGTTGTTTTCCTTAATTATTGGAAGGTTGTGAAGTATTCGCTTCTTCTTGGTTGCCCTGGTTTTGGGTTACTTGTTATTTCGATCCTTTGGATCCGATAGGGTTTTCAGCAAGAGGTGAGAGGGAATAGCATGAGGTAAGGATGAATTCGTGGGGATAAGGCAATCCAAACCCATTCTAATTTTAAAAGAGCACATCCAGGGAACTGGAGTGATACTGAGCCACACAATTTTTTTAGCAAGCTTTTCCTGTGACTGCGAAATAGGACACCCGAGGGCAAGAAAGCAGTGCACAGGGCCAAATAAAATCTTGCAACAATACATCGTCTACTCGGGGAGCACACATAAGATGCACAGGGTTCATCTGCATAGTTCGTTTAGAACGAAACCACCCTATCTTCATGAATATCTCCGACATTCCTAACCTTAAAATTTGGAGTAGGGGTATGAGAAGAGGATCAAAATTTTCCTTTTGAAATCAATAGACAGAAGAGGAGGGTGTTTGGGGGTAAATTGATATCAGCACTCATTCTTGTGTTATTGTTTTGTCTTCGGGGTAAGAGAGCTCTAGCAGTAAAAATGGCTATGGCAGCATTTGGGTGAGAGGGAATCATTTAAGAGAGATAAGAATGAGCAGTATAACTTACATTTTTGGAGATAGTATTTCAATGAAATATTTCTAGTCATGAAACTAGCGGCCAGGCTAACTAGGTCACGACCTGCAGTCGATATGCTCTGATACCATCGCTGTCGGACCCGGATTTTTCAATCCAAATCCACTGTGTTATTGCACTATTCCCTGGATCAGTAGATAGTGCTCACAGATTATAGTTTTGAATATCATAGTACATATCATACGGAAGCATAAATATAATAGTAAACTTACACATGGGCCGATTAGGCCGAAATCATTAAATTGCAGCAGCGGAAGAACGAAGCACACAGGTGGGACCTTCAGGACATGCCCACAGGCAGCCAACTGGAGGTGCGCGACCTAGCCCTTGACATCTTCATCTTCTCGCCACTTGTCCAATCTTGTTGCTGAGGCGAGGTGATTTGATTCCTGATTCTGAATTTTATCGCAAAAGCGAGTGTGAGCACTCCAACCCCGTGCTCGCAAGCCAACACACAGAATGCAAATATATATAACATGCATGACTTGACAAAGGAAAGGCATAGGGTAATTTTGTTTTGCCGAAGAGTGCTTTTGAATACAATTACTTAAAATTCCCTATGACCTAGCAGGTTTGAAATCACATTTTTAAACCATTCGTTGTAATAATCCATATAATCATTGTTTTCCATATTTATGGCATCCCACCATATCCCATTCTTGGCATCACACCAAGTGTTGCATATGACATCGCACCATATGCTTATTATTGGCATCACACCAACTAACCTTATGGCATCGCACCATAAGTTACCTCTTGGCATCACACCAAGGGTTGCGTATGACATCGCACCATACGCTCATTGTCGGCATCGCACCAACTATCCTTATGGCATCGCACCATAAGTTACCCCTTGGCATCACACCAAGGGTTGCGTATGACATCGCACCATACGCTATTTGTCGGCATCGCACCAACATTACATATGGCATCGCACCATATGTTGCTTATGGCATCACACCATAAGTTACCCATTGTGTTCATAATAGTTTGAAGAATATTCCTTGGGGCATTAGTGTCACCCCAAGTATCTAGCATTCCTAAGCATGCCGTATAAGTAAGGACTTATTTTGTGAAATCATATGTTAATTCTTACTATGGCGACAAGGTTCACATTTCCAAGATTGGCAAGGAGAATAATATACACAACAGCAACAACAGGATTTAACTAACTTGCTGAAATCAACATAACATATTTTATGAAATAATAGCATGCAATTGCTAGTTTAAAAGGAAATAGCTTTGAAATACTGGGTTCAATATGATCAAAGTGTTGACTCGCCTGGGTCGTTAGTGTCCGGGTCTTGACTATCGGGACTGGTGTCGTCTGCTGCCTCCTCTTGCTGGGCCTCGAACGCTATATACGTTGCGTGAAATTTTTGGATAAAAATTAGCAAATCATACAATCCACAATCAAAAATTCAAATGAACTCAAAAATTCATGGTTTTGGTTCCATTGGACAGATCTTGAATTTAGATGAATTTACAAATTTGTTTCATTCAATTTGGAGTTAAAATGAAAAGGTTATAATCAGTCAAAGTTCTCTGTCCCGGTCAAATCCAAAAATTACTAAAATCTTGACATGTGGGGTCCATTGTCAGCCTCTGGTCTCTATTTCGATTTTCCATTTTATTTTTCTTTTATATCCTCTGTGCTACTGACATGTGGGTCCAGCTATTGTTCAGTGGGGTCTGTTTGTCAGTACGGGTTTCTCTTAGGGGTGTCACTGACCAGTGGGGCCCAGTGGTCAGTGGGCAGCTCCAACTACAGCGGCTGATAGGTGGGGCCCACCTGTCAGCCCGAAGGAAAATAAGAAAACTCAACCCGACGCTGCGGAGCCAGAGGCTCGAACGCGTGATCGGGAGTTGGGAAGGAGAGCGGCGATGATAGCCAGGAGAGTCGGGGAATTTATCTTACCCCTATAGAGCGATTTATTCCTTTGAGGTGGGTCGGCAGCCGGGTCGGACAGTGGAGTTGGGGATGACAGTGGCCGGCGGCGAGGGAGTGTCGGGGAGGTCCGGCGGAGAGGTGAAATGCGTTCCTCGTGCTACGGTGCAGACAATGACGCAGTCGCTAGGGGCCGAGGAGGTCCGAAGATGGGTCGGCGTCGAGCGGCGGCGGCGGCTCGGGAAGGCTCTCGACGACGGTGATCCTCGGGCGACGGGGAGCTCGAGCGAGGGTCGGGGAAGCTTCGCGACGCTCTGGAGATGGCCCTGGCGCGGGGAATTAGGCTCTGGTGCGGTAGGTCAGTGGGGAGCTAAGCCGCCGGAGTTGGGGGAGAAATGGCTCGCCGGCGGCTACGGGGCACGGGCGCTCGATTACCTTCGGGAGAACGGAGAGGGCGGCGTGGGGAACCCAACGGAGGGCTTGGTGTCTTTTATAAGCGACCGAGTGAAGCTGGCAACGGGCGGGTGGTCGTTCGGTCCTGTCGGAGCAGGTGGCGGTGGCAGACGATGACGTAGGCGGCGTAATGGCCAGGTAGAGCTGCGAAGCGCCTCCCCTCGTGCGGTCTCCTCAGCTCTTACCGCCTCCCATGCACGGACAGAGCGCAAAAACCAGCGCCACGTGGTGGCCGGCGGCCGGCGGAGGGAAGCGTAGGCGGTGGCGCCGCATCGGGGCGGAGGCGGCAAAACCAGGTGCGGAGGCGGCCTCGCAGGCTTTCCCACCGGGCGATGGGACGGCGCGGCAAAGGCGACGCCGGCGCATGTATGCCACGGGGAGGAACGGCGCAGAGCTGGGCATGATGGCGCGGGCGCACGCGGGCGAAGGAGGGAGAAGGAAGGAGCGTGGCGCGGGAGGGCCACCGCCGCCGAGGAGCGAAGCCCCCCAGCAGCAACGACGGGAGAAGACGTGGGCGGGAGGGCCCGGTCGAGAAAGAGAGCGGAGTGCGGCGGGGCCCGCTGCGAGCGCATGCGCACGCGCGCGCAGTGGCTGGACCGAGCGGATCTTTGGGTCGGAGTGATGGCCGGCCCGGCTCCTTTGTATATATATATTTTTTCTTTTGTTTTCGTTGCTTTATATTTCTTGCTATATTTTGGGTTAACTTTGGTACAAATTCAAATATAAATTCCAGATTTTATCTTAAGTTCCTCCCTCCTATATTCTGGATCATCTTTTCAGATTCTAAATTACAATTTGAATTTACCTTCTTAATTGTATATTTTCTTTTTATTTCAAACTTTGGGAACCTCAACCAAAAATCTTGAAGAAACACCATGAAATCCAAATCAAAAATAGAATATATTGCAAAGTGTCTCAAGGGCTCCACATTTTACAAAATCATATTTTTAGGGATGTTACATCCTTTTACTCTGCCTTTTCTCTTCAACAGTTCTGGCAAGTAGCACGACACACTACTACAAAAGAGGCTATACTGGACTGCTACATCACAGATAGTTCCGATAATCCGTCTATGCTGCAACTATCATAGACGGTTCATACTAACGACCATCTGCGATATTTTCACCAACGGTTATTTATATGAACCGTCTGTGATAAAGCAGGATATCACAGACGATTCTTATTAATAACTGTCTGTGAAAATATCAGAGATAATTTGTTATACGAACTATCTATGATAATGCAAGATATCACAAACGGTTCGTATTAATAACCACATGTGATAATTCATAGACGTTTATTTATAAGAATCATCTATGATATGTGCATTATCACAGATGGTTCGTATAACAAACCATCTCTGATAATGCCATGACACCGATCCGTGGCATCTCCCCTAGGATTCTAATCTCACCTGTCCATTCTCTCCGTATCGAACGGCAGGCACCAGTTCCTCCCACCTCTTGCCACTTATTAATTACTCCCCTTTCCCTTTCACTTCGAGATGCGTGAGTTCTATCGGCTGCTCCTAGCTAGTTCATCCACTCCTAGCTTGTTCCTCGATGACGCCGACTACCGCCGTGAGCTAGTGCCTCTGTTGTGACACCACGGTCGACTGCACAACACACTCTTTTCATAAATGTCGTAAGAGCGACTTGTGCAGTCTCACCATCGTGACACAAAGGTGACACTACCACCGCCTCTCCTTCGCTGCAAGGCACTGCGGAAGCAGCTAGCTACCGAGATGGTGCTTAAGTCGGCGTCAAGGACATCTAACTCACACGCTGCTAGGATCTCTCCTTCTTCTATGTTTTTGCCATGGGTTCATAGGATTATGATGTGTTCTTGCCATGTTCTTGCTGTGTTAGATGGGTAACCTGATCATTATCTTGTGATACTATAATGTGGATTCTAATAGAATGTGCTACTATATTTGCTTATTTTCAAAGGGTATAGATAACATTATATTTATTGAGACTAGCCAAAAAAACAGAAAAATTTAGGTATAGTATGAACTATCACAGACGATTTGTGGTATAAATTGTCTATGAAGGACTATCATAGATGGTTTTATATTACAACCATCTGTGATACTCGCCCATCACAGACGGTTGGTAGCTAGAACCGTCTGTGATGTGTGAGTATCACAGACGGTTTTTGGTTCGAGCCGTCTGTGATAGTGTTCTTCACAGACGGTTCTAGTTATAAACCGTTTGTATTGTACTTATCATAGATAGCTCACAAACCGTCTGTGATAACCTCCGATTATCACTGATGCATAAATTCAAACAGTTCAAAAAATCGTCTGTGATGGCAGTTCCGAACCGTTTGTGATGACTCTTTTTGTGGTAGTGACATTGTCCTCGTTGAACAGCTAAAGTGAGTAACACGATATTGTCCTCTTGCCACCAAGGCTTTGAGCTTTCCCATGGGTCAATGCCTTTTTTTAGGACACATCAATGTTATTATACTCTTTTGTGGTCTCCTCTTAACACCTTTCGTGCTATCCATATTATAACTTTTGTTTTTATTCAAAATTTTGTTATTTTTTGTTGGAGTTTGCATTCAAATCAAATTGCTAATTTTATTTAATTTATTTTGAATTCCAAATTTAAGTTATTTAGGCATTTTACTTATGATTTGTATGGAAATCAAATTACAAATTTTCTTTTATTTTTATTCTGAATTTCATTTTTTGTTGGAATTCAAATATAAACTCAATTGCTAATTTTTCTTTAATATTTATTCTAAATTATAGTTATTTGGGGATTTTATTTTGAAATTCTTTTCGAAATCAAATTGGTTATTTTATTTCATTTTTTATTTGTACATTCAGTTATTTTTAGTTGAAATTCGTATATAAATTCAATTGCTTTAATAAGATATTAATGATAGATAGATAGAAGATAGATAAATTGGTAGATGTATATATAGAAGTTGCAGACAACAGGGCAGTACATCCATGACAAACTGAATAAATGGACCATTCATCAGTTCAATTGCTGTAGCATCAGCTTGAACTTATTGGAGAAAACAGGGACAACCCTACACACATAGCGAGCGACTGCACGGTGAAAGCCCGGACTCAACACTGACTAAGCAGTCATCTGCAAAATTTATCCTAGTCATGAGCAAACAAAAAGCACAGATCTGCGATCACCAATCAGGAGTTCAGTTCAGCTTCAGCACTTGGGCTTCCCGGCCAGCATGAAGGCCTTGAAGACAAGCTTCCTGGGCACCGTCGGCTGATCCCCCCACTCCTCCTCCACCCCCTTCATGACGTCCTTCACCAGCTCTTTCAGATCCACCCCCTTCTCCATCGCCGTCGTCGCAACGGAGCCCGTCAACACGAACGCGGTCAGGTCGTCCAGCGTCATCTCCACCTCCATGTCGACGTCGGCCGGCTTGCCCTCGCAGCCAACCCCGACGGGCTCGAACGGGAACGGCAGCTCGCGGTACCTCTCCATGGCCAGCCTCGTCCTCGGGTCCATGTACGGCCGCATGACTGGGTACAGCTGCCCCTGCAGCTTGTCCTCGAACGGGTGGATGTCGTAGTTGTACCCCCACACTGCGAGGACGCCGCCGGGCTTCTTGAGGACGCGGTTGACCACGGCGTAGAAGAGCGGGACGTGGAACCAGTGTATCGAGGTCGCCACGATGACGAGGTCAAGGGAGCCCTCGCCGCCGACCAGGGCGACGAGGTCGTCCTCGGAGAGGTCCTCCGGAGTGTGCAGGTACCTCACCTTGGGGTGCGCGATGGCGTGGCGGAGCTGGCCCTCGCTCACGTCCGTCGCGATCACGCTTTCGTAGTGCTCCGCGATCTGAGACACGAGACGTTCGCCGGCCATTTTCTTCATCAGGTGCTATTCAGAATTCAGATCAAACGAATTAAGTAAAGACCGGACGCTTACGCTGACGGAGGCCTGGCCGCTGCCGCAGCCGGCGTCCCAGGCGCGGTGGTGGCCGGCGGTGAGGGAGGCCAGCATGGAGAACCACTCCTTGGGGTACCGCGGCCGTTTCTTGGCGTACGTCTCCGACGTTTTCTCGTACAGCCCCGCCATTCTTGCTCTGCTATCTACTGTCAAGTGCGAATTGCTGGGCTGGATCTGGGTGGAATTTATAGACCACCAAGGAGGTCAGAGTCAAACTGCAAGTCAAAGTAGTCACATGATCCATATCAAAGCGGAACTTTGCACAATCCACTGGATTTTAAAATGGTAAACTGCAGCAATTTCCTCCCTCCGACAGTACACCACCACATGCACGAGATGAGAGATGGCTATCAATATGCCACCAAAAGGAAGGTAAAACAAGTAAATTGTGAAAATATGCCAGGGCAGTTCTAAACGGCTTCAGCTTCTAGTTTTTTTAGGTTTCAACTTATTTAAGACATAAACTACTTAGAACACATTGGCTTCTAATTTCAACTTATTTTAGCTTTTTTGGTTTTTCTTCTTTATTCTATTGCATTGTTTATGACGATATAATGGTTGTTAAAATTTTTTCTCAAATTTTTTAAAGAAAAAATTATTAATCACTACTGTGCAATTTCTGCCGAAAGCGAGAGCCCCAGCCGAGGCCCCTTTGAGCGCCGCCAATGTACAAGCGGAAAAATGGGTTGAAGACTAAAGGCAGGCGACGCATTAGATCTGAAACCTTCATATTGTAGAAGAGATGAGGTAAAAACAGGAAATGCATCAAATCTGAAACCAGTAAATTGTTGAACAAACTCAATAAAGCAGGTCAACCAGACGTTGGTGAGTTGCTTACCCCAACTTGTATAAACAGGAAATGCATCGAATCTGAAACCAGTAAATTGTGGAATAAACTCAATAAAGCAGGTCAACAAGACGTGGGTGAGTTGCTTACCCCCAACTTGTCCGAGTTATCTGTCCAGATACATCACTTTTGTTTGACTGTTGACCAAGGTGGCCCCACCACACTGATACTGCACTGAACTGTCTGAACATCAGAAGATGCTTCAGCTGCTATATATGTGAACATTACAAGATGCTTAGCATGTATGTATGAAACATCCGATCATCTATAATATATTAAAAGCCTTGTGCCTCTTGATTATAAGTTTACTCTTGTTTTCATCAACACGGATATGAACATCACTATATCAGATGATGTCGCTCTCTACTACAATACAGCATATACCAGCAGAGGCTCCTAAACACCAAGATAATTGTACGTCAACAAAATGAGAACTCCGAAGTATATTATTGGGGATTTGGGACTGGCACAGCAAATGCTGCGAGGCAAGCCTCTGGCCTGCTATGTATGAGCGTGGAAGGTTTATCTAAGGGATGGAGATGTCCCTTGATCATTGCATGCGAAGTCACCTGCTGTTGTAGGGATAGGTAAGGCGGGCCTGCAGGAAAGCAGAAAAATTGCAATTAATAGCTTAGACACAAAAGTGTTTCACAGAACAATCATGTATCTAACATAGTTTTTAAGCATTGGAAACCCTGATGGAAGCCACAAAAGCGAGGCATTAGATGATAAGTGTTGTAGCCTTGTTGCAATAGGGAGTTTAGGTACCCCTTTCTCTGTGGGAGGAAGTAGAGCTAGAGAGAGCTGAAGATAGGAGGGAGAGACCTCGTGTGTAAAATGAGTGAATCTCTCCTTCTCATACCCTTCCTGGGGTTTATATACATGAATAGGGTAGGATGAGAAATTTGCATCCTATCCTTTTGATAATTACAAAAGGTGAGAGTACATTGGTACATTTCTCTGTGCTATTGAGCCTATTACATATTGGACCAGTGCAAGGCACAGCCATGGGGTTAGACCACCCCTACAACAATACTCCATCGACAGTAAGCACGGAGGTCCCGATGGGTGAACTGACGTGACCAACTACCTAGCCCCTATCCCCTGCCAGCAAGCACGAAGGTCTCGATGGGCGAGCTGATCCAATTGATACCTCCAGCCCCCGGGGGTGTGGATGCTGTAATCTCCCGCGTAGGTTCTTTTGCGTGGCCCGGTCTTGGGTGCCACGTAGGCACGTGCGAGGAAGTCCGACGCCGAGGTTGCGACCTGTCTCCGAGGTTGTACTCTCGGCGTGGGCGGCACATGTGGGTAGAATCGTAGGTTGGGTCCATCTTTCGAGGCGATGCCTATGAGGACTACGAAGTCCCATAACGAAGCCGAAGGTGCCTGTCGAGGTCGTGTTTTTGAGGCGGAGCTATGGATGAGGCTGCCCCTCCTAGGCGATGCCTACGAGGAGGGCGGTGAAGTCCCATGACGTAGCCGAGGTGGTCGGACATGTCGACAACCACGAGGTGGTCGGACGAAATTCGTGTGACCACGAGCGGTCAAAAGAGGTGTCGACCGCGAGGCGGTCGGATGAAGTCACGACAGCGATACGATCGGACACTCCCGACTGTGAGGTGGTTGGACAAAGTGTCTACGACCACACACTATTACAAAAAGGGTCATCATAGACGGTTCGGAACTGTCATCACAAACGGTTTTCTGAACCGCATGTATTTATGTGTCAGTGATAATTAGATATTATCACAGATGGTTTGTGAGTCATCTATGATAAAGACAACATAGACAGTTTGTAACTAGAACCGTCTGTGAAGAAAATTATTATAAACAGCTCGAAACAAAAACGTCTGTGATACTCACACATCACAGATAGTTCTAGTTACCAACCGTCTGTGATTGGTGAGTATCACAGACGGTTGGTATATAGAACCGTCTGTGATAGTTCATTCTATATCTATGCCCTTTGAAAACAAGCAAATACAATAGAAAACACAACAGTACATTCCATTTCTATTATGATTAGAATCCACCATTACAGTATAACAAGATAATGAACTCAACTCTTTAACACGACAAGAATATATAAGACTTTCTCATGTAGATCACCATGAAAGAATGTATTCTTAACTCCATTTGAGAAAGTTTCCATGATTGAACAGTAGCCACAACCGTCAAAGTGCGAACTATCCTCATGTGAGCAACTGGAGCAAAGGCCTCATCATAAGTTTGACCATGAGCCTACTGAAAACCTCTAGCAATAAGTCAAGCCTTATAACGTTCCATATAACCATCTGACATGGTTTTTACCTTGTACACTCATTTGCACATAATAGGGATTGACTGAGGAGGTAATGGCACCAAATCTCATGTACCAGTACCCTTTAGCGTTGCAAGCTCCTCAGACATAGATAGTTGCCACTCATGTAGTAGAACCACCTCCTGATAAGTACTAGGCTCATGAGCTGCTCCTGCACATAAATCATATTTGTCTAGAATCTTAATGGAAGAACGGTCACAAAGAGCATACCTCGATGTTTGAGAGGAGTCATTAGTGCAGGCTATGTAGCACGAACACTTCGCAAAACAGCCGTATCCGTGTCTGACACCGTGTCCGACACGGATACGACACGGACACGTCTTCGACACGTGTCGGAGACGTATCGGCCGATTTTAGAATTAATTTTAATTAGTAAAATTCTCGACACGTGTCGGACACATTAAATACATGAATCGGACTCGGCCTGGACACAGCCGGCCCGCCCAGGACACGGCCGGCCCAGGCCCATAACGCACGCCGTGCGTGCCTTAACCCTACGCACGCATCGCACACACGAGCGGCCGAGCGCGTTATTCCCCATTGGCCTCTTGCTGCGCAGCTTGTCCGCATCGGCCGCTGCCTGTCGGCTTCCTCGCCGCCGCCCGCTCCCGCACCTCGCCGCCGCCCGTCAGCTTCCTTCCCAAGCGCCGCCGGCTTCTTCCCCGCTTGTCGCTGGATTCGTCCCCGCGTGTCGCCGATTCGTCCCCGCGTGTCGCCGGCTTCCTCGCCAAGCGTCGCCCGTCGGTTTCCTCCCCAAGCGCCGCCGGCTTCTTCCCCATGCGCCGCCGGATTCGTCCCCGCGCGCCGCCTGATTCCTCGCCAAGCTCCACCGGCTTCTTCCCCAAGCGCCACCCGTCGGCTTCCTCCCCAAGCGCTGCTGGCTTCTTCCCCACTCGCCGCCGGATTCATCCATGCGCGCCACCGAAGTATCATCTCCCCCTTCTCTGTTCAGTACTTCAGCATTTAGCCCCTCTGCTTCTTGGCACATCAGAAGCATATAGCCAAGGAATTTTGTTATTATGGGTGAAGCAAAAATCCTAAGGAATTCTGCCCTAAGTGTAGTGCTTGGAATAGTCCTAGTAATCATCTGATCCATACTCAAGCATTGTTCCTTGAATGCTAGTAAGCCGTGTGGAAACATATAAAATAATACATATATATATACACACATATATATACATATATATATACATATATATATATATATAATTTATTGTTTAAATATATATAGCCGTGTCGCCGTATCGGTCTTTTTGGGAAAACGGCGAATTCCCGTGTCGGTGTCGTGTCGTGTCGAGTCGACGTATCCGTGTCCGTGCTACATAGAGTGCAGGATCAGTAGTACTAGCCGAAGGAGCAGAAGTCAAAGTAATAGAAAGAATCAGATGAAACTTTGGGATGATGACTGTAATGGAAAGGAAATGTATCTAAAGATGGAGCTGATGAGGGAAAGGGAGGAAGCTATGAAGGTGGCTCTGGTGACAACGATGATGATGATAGGTGGGAGAGAAAGAAACAAGGTAGACTCTAAGGAAATTGAGGATGATGATTGAGTGGAAGAAGAATAGAAGAAAGATCAACCCTCAACAAAAGTGACAGCTCGAGAATACCAAATGCGACGAGCGGAGAGATCATAGCAACGATAATCCTTATGCTCAAGACTGTACCTAAGAAAAACATATTCAACAGATTGAGCAGTCAATTTGGTATGCTCATGAGGTGCTAAGAGAACATAGCAAGTGCAACAAAAAACACGAAGTTGGTCATACTTGGGAGGAGAACCAAACAGAATCTCACAAGAGCATTTGCCCTGAAGACGAGAGAAAGACTGAAGATTAATGAGATAGACAGTTGTTGAAACAGCTTCACCACAGAAATGAGCAGGAACAAAAGAGGAAATCATAAGAGTATGGGCTATCTCAATAATATGATGATACTTACGCTCAGCAACACCATTCTGAGCATAAGCACCTAGACATGAAAGCTGAGGAAGAGTATCTTCAGGAGAGAGAAACTCATGAAAGGCTGTGGATAGGTACTCTCCTTCTGAGTCAGAACGAAAAACACAAATAGTACTATAAAACTATGTATGAACCATACGAGCAAAAGCCTAATATATAGAAATCAATTGAGAATGATGCTTCATGAAACAGACCCAAGTATATCGAGAGTAATCATCAATAAATATAACATAGTGTTTGTGAACACCCTTCAAAACAAAAGGGGAAGGACCCCCACACATCAGAGTGCACTAAATCAAAAGGATGACTAAAACAAGTAGTGCTAGAAGGGTAAGCTGTATCTGTTTGCCTAGCTTGCAACCTTTACAATAGAAGCCAACATCTACAGTAACACGACCCAAAACACCCTGTTGAGCTAAAGTGGACAAATGAGAACCACATAGATGACCTAGGTGATGATGCCACTAGGCAAAAGTGGACACTGAAGTGGAAGTAGCGGAAATGACAGATAACGTGGAAGTTGGAAGGTGTAAGGTATCAAGAACGTAGAGGCACGTAGATCCTCTACGGCAACAACTAATACCAATCACCATTTTGCTCTAACAATCCTATACATAACAAGAAATGTCACCAAAACTAATGAAATAATTCATATCAGCTAGTTGATCAACAGACATAAGATTCATGGACAACTGTGGAGCAAAAGAAATAGCAAAAACAAAAACTTAGATGTGGAAAGAGAACCCTAATGTGTAATAGAACAAGATATACCATCAACTGTCTGAACAGATGGACCATCCTTCACTAGCTAGCAGGACACAAGTTGATAGCAATCAGAGGTTACATGAAAAGAAGCCCCTGAATCAAGTACCCAAGGCTGAACAGCACCAGAAGTAAATTGGGAGGCAACTGAAACTGAGGCACTCTTCGCTGAAGGCTCTAACTCAAAGACTACAGTGGTAGAGGGTCTCCTAGTAGATGCACAATGGTGTTGTAAAGGAAGCCTCTTATAGTACTTAGCCAACATCTCAAGATGAAGGGCAAAGCAGCGATCAGATGTGTGTCCAGACTTCTTGCAATAGGGACAGACTACATCTCCTGAGGAAGAACCTTGATGCTGAGAGGCAAGAATACTGGTGTGAGTCATCAATGCAATAGGTCCTCAAGACCAATTGCCCTCACAACTATCAGGGCCGAGAAGGCCCACTCCTTGTAATTGGAACCATATAGCTTGATGTCAGTGATCAAGAGGGAGCCATCCTTTGCCATGGTAGTAGAGAACAACACAGGAACCGAGCCACCACAGCAAGGGACAGTAGAGAGGATGATCCTCTGCTAGACGAAGATGAAGAAGCCGACAGCGACTCTCCTAGCAACGAGGAACGAGAAGAAAGGGGCTGGCTTTTTCGTTTACAGAATGAGGCAACTGCTAGTAATACTGATGCAAATCAGGACTTTGATGTGCACGAAAACTGTGACAAGCAAAAAAGTTCCAAGATCGAGGCCACAACTGCGGAAGCTGAAGCTTTTTCTAAAGGACCAAGACTGGCAATGCGCCGGCAATGCAGTACGAACAGAGGAGAGGTAGTGGCAACTCACCAGCGATGCAGCACGAACAGAGGAGAGGTCGGCGACGACTAGAAGACCTGGCAATGAGCCGAGATGTAGCACAAACAAAGGAGAGGAAGCGGCAACTCGCCAACGATGCAGCACGAATAGAGGAGAGACGACAACTCTTGTGTGCGTGGTCGGCGGGTGGTGGCCATGCCATTCCTTCCCTTCAGAAGCCGACGCCAAGAGGAAGGAGAAGAAAGGGCCAGCGATTTAGGAGAAAATTGATCATTTGCCACTTTGAAAAGTGGGCCTCGCAAAATTGCCACTTTCAAAATTGACTTCACAAAAATGCCATGCAGTACATTTACCTCTTGATTACCATGCCATTTGAGCCATTTAACTCATTTAATATTGTTTTTTCTAATTTTAGGGGCTGGAAAAGACCTTTCTACCCTTGCTCCTCAATATACATATACACTTACACAGCGCCCCCTTCTACCCTTTCTACCCTTTCCACGGCGGCCTCCCGCGCGCCTCCCAGCGGCGGCCGCCCTACGCCGCACGCCGCTCCCGAGCGGCGGCCTCCGGCGCCGCGGCATCCTCGGCAGCCACCCGCCGGCTTCCCAGCGAGCCTCCCACCGCCGGCCGGCCTCCCGCGCCGCTCCGAAGCGGCGGCCTCCCCCCCGCACCAGCCTCCCGAGCGGTGGCCTCCGCGGTCCCGAGCGATGTCCTCCGGCAGACCACCGCGCCGGCTTCCCGAGCGAGCCTCCCACCGCCGGCCGGCCTCACGCATGCGCCGCCTCACGCGCCGGCGGCCTCCGCGCTGCCGCCCCGGCCTCCCCGCCGCCTCCACGCGCCGCCCTCCCCGCGGCGGCCTCCGACGCCGCGGCGTCCTCCGGCCAGCCACCCTGTGTAAGTGTATATGCATATTGAGGAGCAAGGGTAGAAAGGTCTTTTCCAGCCCCTGAAATTAGAAAAAAAAAATTAAATGAGTTAAATGGCTCAAATGGCATGGTAATCAAGAGATAAATGTACTGCATGACATTTTTGCGAAACCAATTTTGAAAGTGGCAATTTTGCGAAGCCCACTCTTCAAAGTGGCAAATGATCAATTTTCTCCCATTCTGTGTATTGCCAAAAGAGAAAGCTCATATACAAGTGGGTATGGGCCTCATGGGCCTAATTAATGCTATGGGCCCTATACAAGGAGAGATACTGCTCTTCATAGAGGTATCCTCTGCAAATAAGCAGGACACAAAGATAAATGAAAAGGCAATTTGCCTGCTGACATAGATCAAATGTGCAACTGTATAACTTCAGTGAAATCCTTGCTATGGGACAAATGCTTCCATTGCCCTTGCTATCGCCTTTCTTGCCACCACCAGCAGTGTCCGGTCCGCCACTTTAACCATGCTGATTCCGTTTCCTAGCTTTATGCTATTCAATGTCCCTCCTGAGAGCCATACTAAATAGTTGTCTAGCCTAGAGGTTACGCAAGTAGCGGTGCGACAAGTCTACCATGGCGCTTCCCAGACCTTGTAATCCTGTCCCTCGGCAGCAACAATCCAATCTATGGGACCGCTTGGCTCAAAATGTCCTGAGCCAATCTTCATTGTTATCTTCTCATCAATCTCTGCCGCATATAAACTCTTTTCTGCCTTGAGTATCTTGATCTGTACATGATATATATCACCATCAGTTTAAGAAAGTATTGTCACTGCATATACGAAAATGGCATATATACAAGGAAAAGGAACAATAGGAATTTGTTTAGCCCTTTTTTAGATCATTTGTTTAGCCACTTTTCTGTACATGTTTTATACCTTGCTGCGGCAATGGATCTTTTGTCGATGTCTGACAGTGATTAATTTAGCTATCTCTGGTTGCAAGTGTGAAAAGACGTGATCATAGAAGACTGCTGGAGTGCCAGGATGCGTCAAGATGTATGCATATCCTTGCAACTCCATACCAAAGGGGAATCTCCAATGACCCTACAGATATACCCAAAACAATATTAGAAGGATCATGTAAAATAGGCAGTAGAAAAACTTGCAGGAGCCTGAAGGTTCCAATTTGGGAGGGTGATGGATATCAAGCAATATTTTCGTAGAATATAACTGAGCTTCAAATTTGACTAGGATTCACAAGATTAGAACCTTGCATATTCAAAAGAGTTCAACAACAATGGAGTGGTCAATATTTATTTATTTGAAAACAGGAAACTAAGCAATATTAAATAAGGGCAAGGCAGCTGCAGTCTGATCATTATTAAGAATAAATGCATCGGAATGGTCAGGATATCCGGTATGTAGCTCCATGTACTTTTTGGTATTTCTATGCAGATACAATTAAACTAGGATATGTCCACTTGTTAAGAGTCCTGAGCAATATGTTAGTTTTATGAAGAAAGAGCTTATTTGTGTACCTAGAGGATATTGTATTGTCCTGTACCTGAGTAGAACCGGTGTCGTGATTTTCTATAAATGTTACTGCACGTGAAGGCCACCAACCTAATACTCCAGGGGGTTTTCCTTTTTCATCAGACAAGCGCCAATACTCAGATTTTTCAAGTGCCTGAATTGAAAATTCCATATTACAAATGCAGAAAAAATAGGGAAACAGCAAATGTAGGAAAGGAGTACACAAGGTCGCAGTGCTAGATTACAACAACATCCTTCCCAAACGATGGGGAGGACTGCATTCCAATCTTAGATGAGTAAACTCCAATCAGGAAACCACTTTACAACAGATTAATAAAATATTTAATGATTGTCATAGAATGGGACTACTATGCAAGATGCAAGTTTAATTAATTGACATTGTGATAGGTTTGCATTTTGCATCTAGCATAACAGTTGATAAAGCATTAACGACTTGCAGAGAAAAATACTGAAGAATCAATTAATAACATTATATGATCATCCTCTCAAAAGAAAAAAGATATATAATCTAACCATGGCAAAGAAATCTAGAGATACTAAGTCACCCATAAACACTATAGTAAAACTTGAAAGAAAATGTTAGCTGAAATCTTACAGTATGAAGTATTCCTTTAGTGGTGACATCAAATGCAGCAGCAGTTCCATTTGTAGCATTTATCCAGTCAACGATTCTCTGCCTGTGGGCATCTTGATTATAATCCATTGCACCATAAGTGTAGCTGAGAGAGTCCCAGTACTCTCCTACTGCAAAGTATGGTTCACTTGCTTCCAAGTAGTATTTGACGTATCCACCCCAAAAACCACGAACAAAATCAAATCTCCATCCATCATATCCAATTTCATTTCTGCAAGTCAAGCAGAACATCTATGAATGAAACATGTGGTGCTGACATTTTGTGCACATCTCCAAAAAAATGGGAGACATTTCGTGCAACACTCAGGTCCATGGTTCAAAATCCCGGCGGTTACCGGCCGGTAACCGCCATTTTTACTCGTGGAGACCGGTAACTGAAAAAACTGGACGGTATCAATTTTTGAATTTCGAATTTTGGCCGGTTTTTTCCGGGTTTTCCGGTAACCGGCCGGTTTTTCCGGTTACCGGCCTGTTTTCCCGGTTACCGGTTTCAAAACATCTCAAAATTCAAATTTTGATTTTCAAATTTTGACCGGTTTTTCCGGTAACCGGCTGGTAACCGCCCGGTTACCGTTACCGGCCGCCGACCGGGATTTCTTCCGGTTCCGGTATTTGGAACCTTGCTCAGGTCTAATGTTCTACAGTCCAATTTATCCTATCCAACTAATGACAAATATACCACATTAGGACTTGTAGGCTACTGTCCCCGTATTGGAGTAGTGCGAAAATCACATGTTCTGTCTCCAAAGAAAGGAAAAGATAGTATTTCCTAATAAATTATCTGCTGATCCAAGAAACAGTTTCAGTATTAATATAGGAAAGGGCTCATGCAATAACTTGGTTTCTTTGCCTATTTCCACTTAATCTCAAAAGCTATGGGGGCAAAAGCATTATACACATCCAGAAATGACCTACAAAATCATTTTCCAAAGTATGAAAAAAAAAACCTGGTCGTAGACTGACGAAAATTTGCAGTTTGTAGTGCACCCTTCACTCATTCCATTTTGTTGGAGCTAAGCAGACTACAGTATTTATCTTTTTCCAAAGTGTGTAAAAATCTGGTGGTAGAGTGGTGAGAATTTGCAGAGTTTCCAGTGCACCATTCGTTCATTCCAATTTGTTGTTGAGTTAAGAAGACTACAGCATATATCCTGTGCATTAAAGTATTAGAAATTATATGAAAATTCAGCTTTCAAAAGAATGTGATGTGAGGCAAGGATATTAACACTCAACTGCAAGTTAGGTCCAGAAATCATGCATGTACATGGAGTCTATTTACTTTGTTCTATGGCAATGCTGCAGCATAGGACCATTTGCTCAGGTAATGTACATACAGTAACAAACTGTTAAGCAGGAGCTTTGGTCTTTGGCCAAGAAATGACAGAATAACTGACCTCATCCAGCAAAGCCATTCTTTAAGATCACTCCTCACAAACTCTTGAGAGTGATCAATGTTTGGTGCTGCGTGGAAGTTATCTCCACTACTCTTGTTTCCTCTTCCCTACAAGAGTTTTACACCCCCCCAACATACAAAGGGAGAATAGAATATCACACGCTGCATAATTTTAAGTGAACTAAAATGGTAAAAACTAGTTTCTGAAACTAAAAAGATGTAGAACAACATTGTATTTTTCAATGACTGCTGAAGTTCAGGTTTTTTTTTTTCCTTTTGGAACTCAGGTTAAGTTCCCTGAAGTTCTTTAAGCAACTTAAGTACCAATGTGACTTTGTGCATTTTTACTGTCAATACTGAATATATGCAAGTAAAAAAAAGTGAAGAGTTAATCAGAGTTTGTAGGTCATTCAGTGAGACTACCTTCAAGCATAATTTTGTTGGTTGAGCTAAGCTTATATGCGCAGAACTTCAGCAAGTCCCATTGGAGTTAAATATTGTTGAAATGAAATTAATAATTCATGCAGAGGAACAATGTTATCCATTTTATGTATGCATCTTTGCTGCAAATTATAGCAGGGAAATGGAGGACCCAAATAACCACAATAGGTGTTGATATTAGAGAATCATAATTCTAAGTCTTCCAAGTAAATATGATTTAAAAGAAAAGGCCTCACCTGGAAATGTGGATCATCAGCAACAACCGCTCGATCATCCCAGTTAAGACGCCCACCAAAAATATTCCAGACACCATTTTGGTTCTGAAACTGAGCACACCTGTGATTTAAAACAGCATCACCAAGAACCTTCAAACCAGCTTCATGAAAAACTTTCACAAGCTCCTTCAACTCTTCCATGGTGCCATATCTGAAACATTGATGTTATCACGATAATGCATGACATCAGCTCGCATGATGTGTTCATAATATACTGTTTAAAAACACAGATTTCTTAAGTCTCATATTTTTCCCTTTGAGGATCATTGACTCTTACGCAAGGAAGATAAAAAAACTAAGCAGCTTTCTAAGGCCAGTCAAAGTCAAGTATACTGAGCTATAGCTTTCTGGACCAGGGAAAACTTCAGACGGCGTAAGTAACACAAAGGGTTGAGACTAACTAAAGAAGGAAAAGCAAGCTCGCACAATTTTGAAACAAGATTAGTGTCCTTGTCATTTATTACCCCAACCGCAAATGCTAGCCTGGTTATGTTTCTACACGAAAAATTTAGTAGCAAAATCTTCCAAACTCTAAGTAGACACCAAAGAGTTAGAATGTTCCCTACATAACTCATCTGTAAGACGGTAATCTTAAACAGAACATGCAATACCTGCCTCGTTCATTCATCAGGAGAGTTCCTGATAAGTTCATCAGTTACTCATCAATCACCATGGTTCTTTATTTGTGTGTGTGTGGTTTTCATATGGACATGCATTACATAACAGGCACAACTTTCTGCAAGCAAATTTGTGAACAATTCGGCTATATGATGAGTCATAGGCTCACCAAATTTCGGGCTTATTCTTTTCAGCTTTTAAAAGTTGTCTTTTGACTTTTCTATAGTAACTAGCTTTTAAACGGAGAGTCTTTTCAAGATGGAGTCTACAAATTAATTGTAGTACACACTATAGTGACTTCATTTATATCAACTAAAATCACACACAAGTTTCTGTTACTTTGTACTCTCTCTCAGAATAACCTAAAAATCATAAACCGTAGCCAAAAACCATAGCTGAAGCCAAAAAAAGGCCTGAAAGTTCATGCATAATGACCAACGAAGCAGAATGCATAAATCAAGCAGAAAACAGTATCATGGACACTTTCTAGGAAGGAAAAAAATGTCTCAGATATTTAGTGCTTGCACTAACATTTTGCATCTTGCACAAAATTATACTAGAACATCCAGCAAGTGAGCTTCGTTAATCAATTTGCATATTTTGATCAAGCTCAAAATAAGACGGCACTAGTTTGCACATTTATTGACTACAGTTATGTTCCAAGCAGCTTAGCATGTTCTTTTAGTCTGCGGATTATTAATAATGAATAGTGATTGCTGAGAGAAACCGAAAGTAACTGAAAAGCCAAAAAGAATAGGGTTGACTTCTAACTTCTAGCTTCCAAAAGCCATAAGCCGTTTTGAACGTGTTGGCTTCTTAACACGACCATTTTCTTTTTTTTCCTTTTCCTTTGTATTATCCGTGGAGATATAACGGTTTTTTCTCTCTTTTTCCTCTTTTTTCTTCATTTTCTTTTAATTGAATGTCTAGCTAAAAACTAACCGCCGCTATAGTGCCATTTCAACCACAAGCCATTAGCCGCAGCCGAATTGAACGAAGCCTATTACTCCAACATAAGGAATCAGTAAAGAAGACACTATGATTATTAATAATGAATAGTGATCGCTGAGAGAAACCAAAAGTCACTGAAAAGCCAAAAAGAACAGGGTTGGCTTCTAACTTTTAGCTTCTAGTAGCTATAAGCCGTTTTGAACTCATTGGCTTCTTAACACGATTTTTTTTTTTTTTTCTTTTTTTTTGTATTATCCGTGGGGATATAACGGTTTTCTCTTTTTTTTCTTCATTTTCTTTTAATTGACTGTCTAGCCAAAAACTAACTGCCACTATAATGCCATTTCATCCAAAAGCTATTAGCCGCAGCCGAATTGAACGAAGCCTATAACTCCAACATAAGGAATCAATAAAGGAGATACTATGATGTAAAAATAGATGAAATAAAATAAGACCAATAAACTAAGCTTATCCGATCTTTAAACAACGAGTAACTTAAAAGAACACAATAATTTTGCAAAAAGAAATATACCTGGAATTAAGATTATATAAATCCCTTGGCATGTATCCTTCAGGCGAAACAGAATCAGTAGGTGGTGGTGACCAAACAATGGTAAAACCCAGGGATGCGAACTCCATGGCCTTTGTACCAAGTTCAATATACCATTTTCCTGACTTATGAGATTCCCAGTTAAATCCTTGGCACAATATTTCAAAGCCAGATCCAGTGCCAGAGCAAGCAGGCTTCACACTTGATGGGTCATCGATGTAAACAGATTCCTCTACAGTATCAATAGTGGGGCTCCTAAAAATGCTATAAGCTTCTGCTGCTAACCTTTCAATTTCTTGCAGGATATTCACTTGCAGAGCTTTATTATTTGCTCGCTGACCTCTTCTAGATGATAGGCCAACCACCAGATTCCTTATATCACTGATTAAGCCATCAGTTTGTGAGGACTTACCATCAATTTTTTGTTTCTCAGCCTTATGAGGTTCTTGGGTGCTTCCACCTTGTTCTACTCTTGTAAGAGGAATGTAGAAATCAAATCCGTTCTCCAGATTTCTCAACCAAGTATACTCATCAAGTTTGAGCACAAAAACCAGCCCGGAATACTCTGCATCCAGTAAGAATGATATAGAGTTGCCTGTTCCATCAGCTTTTTGCTGCAGTATGAGATAAGATGTGTGAAGAGGAATAGTTTACTGATTTCATATAGCTCAAGTTACCGAATCGTCAAGAAGAACATATATAAGTGCTCTACGAAATGGAAAAGGCAACAAGCAAGGCAATTTTTTTGTTGCACTGGGCATCATCATAATTTACCACTTTAATCCATGCTGTGGGTGGTGAATTCTAGTTACCTATTTTTGGAGTACAAGTAGAATCAGAAAAATCCCAAAAATACAAGTGGGCCTCATGTAAATACTTCTTTGAAACACCTTTGCTTGTTAATTGTTATAGAACACAGCTTGTTAGTATTTTATGTGTTACTTTATACAATTTGATTTCATATTTTTGCCTCTTCCGAGGACACGGCGCTATTTCCTTACCTCTAGCAAGGTCTGAAGAGCTTTATGTTGGAACATCTTGGTTGTTGGTGGATGTGGTTCTGGCGGGATCTCCCATGTCATAGTATTACCCTTGCAAACTCCCCAGTGAATGATAACTTCTCCAGGAATATCAGTGTCAAATTCCACAAGATTTTTATCTGTTTCATTGTTTTTCTTCACAGTAACAGTTATAAAATTCTGAACATACTCTGATTTTAAGATGGGGTATTCCTCATAAAATCTTGAAATGTGTTTGCCACTTGAACCTTCATCCCCAGGTACAGGTTCTTGTGGTGGAGCACTAGATCCCTCAGGTTTCTTCAACATGTTAAATAGCAGCCCTAAAATTCCTAAGAAATTAGAAATTGCAACATGTTAGATAAAACAGGTCATCCACGTAAACAACACTACTCCCAGGAAAAAGAACACCAGAATGATAAGGAGTAACACATTGTTTTTGAAACAAAAATAACACATTATACATGTTGGCATTCTTATATCATTTGCTTGTAACTATGATTGCTCAAGAGAGGACTCCCTCGGTTTGTGCTAGTTGAAATCCATAGCCTGTATGTTCATGTTCTATAGTCTCAGAGAAGAATCAGATGGCATGGCATGGAGAGTACATTTTGCACATCCGTGATGAAAGATACTTCCAGAAGACTGTTGCTATGAAATATCAGGATGTAAGTGGGACGTATTGCAGCAGCCCTCCACTTGCCCACACCGGCCGCCAAGGGTGGACCCTCCCTTCGGGCGAGGCCGGGCAGCCGCCAGAGCTCCCTCGCCGGTTGGACCCTCCTGGCCCCTCCTCTAGCAGGCACCACCGCAGCAACAACCTAGCGAGCAAGAGAACATCACGGCGGCAGTTCGACCCGGGCCGGTCCCCTTTTTTGTTTGTGGCCGGGAACCCAGCGGCCCAACACATGTTGTGGGCAGGGTTAAACATTTCGGCTGAAATTTCGCCGAAATGCCCAAATTGCATCCTTTCCAGTGGGTGCCGAAAGGAAAACTATTCGGTCAAATTTTGGCCGAATTTATCACCATTTGAAATTTGTATAAAATTTGCTAAATTTTGGCTAAATTTTGTTAAAATTCAAATGATATTTGAATGTTTCGTCCGAAATTTCGGCCAAAATAAATGAAGTTTCGGAATTTCGTTTGTTTCGCTAGGCTCCGAATTTTTTTCCAAAGCGAACTAATTTTCCCTGGTTGTGAGATGGCCACCCAGTAGAAGTATCAAGCAAACAGCAGAATAGAGTGGCAGCTGAGCGAGCAGGGCAGCCGAGTGCCCGAGTCCAAGCCAGGCCAGGACTCCCACCCCCACCTCAGCACCTTGTGCTAACCCTAGACCTGCCCAGGGGCGCAGCTGCGGCCAAGGGAGCTGAGGGGGCGCGGCGGCAACCGGGGCGCTAACGGGGTGCAGTGTCCAAGGGGGATGGGAGGCGGCGACCAAGGGTGCTAAGGGGGGTGTGCCGCCAGAGAGCTGAGGGTGGCGCTGCAGCCAAGGGGCACGATGGCGAGCACCACCTACAAGGTTCGTGCCTCCGTGGAGCACTCTAGTTCCATTGGCACGTGCGCGCTAGGTGTCGAACTGTCTGTTGATGTCCCTCTCAGCTCATAGGGGTTCGTCGGTCCAGGTTTGCTAGCTGCGACTACGGCGGCCTGCAAATGCGTTGGCAACGCGCAGGTCGACGAGAGATCTTTAGGTGCCTCTCTCTTTCTCCCCGGACCACCTTCGTCTTCCCTGGACCATCTTCTCACCCCGCCTTTGACCGCTGACAGCAGCTCAGGCAGGCTGGCCGCCTAGCTCACTGATTTTGGCCAAGGTGCGGCAGCGGGGCTCCACCCAGGGCCTAGACCCGCCTAGGCGGCCGCCTAATACCGCCTTTTAGAACACTGCAGATAGTAGACGTCATCCTCGCTCCAGACCTTGTCATGTCATCCACCGAGCAGCCACCCGCACACCGCCGCTGTTCACGTCCATCTAGCTCGGCATCAATTGGATGACGGATAGCCTACAGGGCGTCAGTGAGGTAAGCCAGGGCGAAGCCACACCCCTGGGCAGGGTAGGCTTCAGCCCGGGGTGTGGAAAAATATCTAGTGTACGACTCAGATAAATTTAGTCTAGCCTAGGTAACATTTTCATAATCCAGCCCAGATGCCCTAGATTATTCCACCACTGAGCCCCGGGCGTAACCAAATTCTAACTCCGCCACTGAGGGAAGCAACACGCAGGTGAACGTGTCCACTGCAGGGAACCGGGAACACGGATTACCCGGTGGTGGACTTCGCTGACGAACTCCGGCAATAGCGGATGTGTATGTTGCTACCTCCACTAGTGCATGTACCATTTATAGGGCCAGGTTACAAGAAATTGAAGCAACTGATGGACTAGCCCTCCCTATCTCATGCCATCGCGATGCGGCCGTAGCTTCCGCCGCCGTGGCGGGTGTTGACCCGCCTTGCCCTTGCGCTCTCGCTCCTCCACGCGGCGTTGGCAGGGGCCGACGACCTGGCAGGCAACGCGCAAGTGCTGCTGGTCTTCCCCGACGCTGTGGGGCGGCGCCTGGTGTGGAACGGCACAGACCTCGGTGGCTCGCGTGGAACGGCATGAACCTAGCATCCGAGGAGGAGCCATCGTTGAAGCGGATGAGCTAGGGCAGTGGGTTATGCGGGATTAGTGGGCGGCCGCAAAACTCCGTGGGCCTCCGTGTTCACCCACTTTAGTTAGAGTAACTCGGCCGCAGACACCTCTTCATGTTTTATGTGGGGCGGGCTTTGTGGGCTGGCGGTCAGCCCACACCCACTTACACCCCTAATCATTATCATTACTATTGTAAAAGAATAAGTTGGTGGTTATACGTTTATTCTCCTCCAACCGCTCTATTTCCTTAACTTCTCATTATTCTCCACCTTCCAACGGATCAGAGTAACTCTCTTCTATAACACGATTCTCTATACATTCAATGAGTTCACAGGTACGTAACTAGTGAAATATCAAAGGTGAGAATGGAACAAACTGTCAATACAGCAGTATTATTTCATAGATAACTAATGGTTACATTTAAAATCTCCTGTGAGATAGCTTAAGGTTCTAAAATCCAACTAAGTACATATCACTCAGCGGTATCAAGTATTTTCTTATAGAACAGAGTAATAAACCAATCAACAGAAAGGGTACCGAAAGGAACAGAGTAATGAACCAATCAACAGAACAGGGCAATAAACCAATCAACAGAACAGAGTACCAAACCACTATAATAATCCAAACGGAAGTAATAGTCATTGAAATTCTTAATAACCTGGCCAGGTACCAATAGCCTGTTTTCCTCCTAATGGATCTCCACCATCGGAGGACCCACCTAAGGGTATTCTGAAATCCCTGCCCTTATGTTGAAACCATGCACCTGTTTCCTCTTCCTGGCAAACAACAGTCAATTGAGACATTCAAATTTCAAGCTGAATAAATAAACCCTTAAAAGCTAAAAGATCCAGAGCAATGCATAGAATTTAACCAATCTATGTATCCATCAAAATATTCAGCTCAAATGAGGCATGTGTTTCGTATTGCCTTTAGTGTACAGATATATATGTCTGTGGTACATGTTATCTTTTTCTTAGACTAGAGAACGTGAACACAACTTTCCATAGGCGCCTTCAGCTACTGTTTTGATTGCAATGACTGGGACAGAATATACTTATTGTAAGGCTTTTGATATAGAGTAGGAAAGCTGAGAAACATCATGTTGTCAAGGACATAAAATTGCCAGCAATGCAATAGTGTAAAGTTTGAACCTTTAGAACAAAATTTATAGCGGTAATTGGAGTGCCCTTATCAAATTTGATTTGCACTTCATGAAGCATCCGGCCTTCTGAGTTGGGTGAAATCTCTAGTGGTGTTTCGATTGCATAGTCCTGAAAGATTCAAATATTGTTCAGCATTTGGAAACATAAATGAGTAGAGTTATGGCTAAACGACAAATAAGAAAGCAGTGAGCTTTTTTTGACTGTCTCAGATATCAACATAAATTTGGAGGTTCCCAGCATGTTCATGTCACACCAACACCCACATGCAAGTGTCAATAGCTGCAACCTGTTCTGGGTACTTAAACAGTGTTCACAAGATTATTAGAACAACCTTGATTGGAACTGAACAGGGAGGTCTCGCTTCTGAAGGTGGTTGATCCCATTCTCTGCAAATATGAGTAACAGAGGATAAGATGAAACGGTTCATTAAACATTTTTCTTCCAAGAAGGCGGGATCTGAAGGCAACAATTAGATCGAAACAAGCAACAATTGTCATTTCTCCTTTTTACGGGAAACACATATACATTAAAGCTTGAATACGTTTAAAAAAAAAGAAACGACAAATCTTAATTAAATATGCCTTGGCAAATTATTCCTTCTTTAAGTAACGTATAGCAGGTCTGAATATCAAGACAACTTTGAATGAGCCAAGGAGACATAACGCCCACCAACCTGCAATCAAATTATGAGAACTTCTCCTTCCAATTTTGCCAACATGCAACTACTAATTGGTTTGCGCTTCAATGCTATTCCAAATAAAACAAACATGAATTTTGAAGCATTTACGATTGGACCAACGTGAGAACCAACCAAAACTGTTCCAACGCCAGCCCCTCATCCAATCAAAATTTTTATATGTTTCACGCTCTTTTTGTCTCCGGGGGTAGCATAGGAGCAGTGGCACACCCATCTGTTAATAAAATTTTGAAATCAACCTGATCATAATTCCCCTAAACGGACCCAAACCCAGATTATACATTGCATAGTATGCCATTTCACTACTATCCAAGTGTTCAATCTGAAGCAAAGCTGCGTGGATATCGCAAGCCAAACCTCAATGACAACGTGGGCATACATGCTGCCGGTCTGACCACCATTGTTGATCCCATCTATCGCTCTTAAGAATGCACAAATCACAACTCTGCGCGCGATTGATCAGCGCAAGGATGCACCCGCACCCAAAAAAAGAAGATTAGAAACAAAAAAAAATACCTTCCGTGCTCACCATCGTAGGAGACACCCCAGTGCAGCACCCACTTTCCCTCTACATCGCAGCCGATCACGACCTTGCACTTGCCGTCCCCGTCCGGCTCCCCATCCACCCTCACCCACGCCTTCCCTTCCACCTGGACACCACAAACCCATCACCAACCAACAAAAAAAAGCCACAGCTTCGGCACAGATCACACGACGGGGTAGAACAAGTTACAGTTTGGCATCGGCGCAAGGGGAACTTCTCGGAGAACACCACCCCAGCCTCTCTGGAGCCAGTCACCGGCGTCTCCGCCGCACCTGCACGGGCCACGACGACGCCGCCGAGCCTCACTCTTACAGGGGCGGCGCGGCACCGGCCCGCCAGCGGCCGCGCAGCCACTAGGAAGGCGCCACCGAGCAGCCCGCTCCTCGCCGGCGGGACCACCCGCGGGATCGCCGGAATGCTCCAGCTAGCCACCGACATGGCGCAGCTCTCTCTCTCTCTCTCTCCGTGTGTGCGCGCGCGCGCGCGAAGGAGCGGAAGCTGAGTGAATGCGAAGGGAAACGGAAGGGGAAAGGCGAAATGAGTTGGAATACAAAAAAATGAGTTGAAAAAGGTGGGGAGATACCCACGGCTTGGACTGTAAAATGGGCTGGACCCCACGTGGGGAGACTGTTTCGCGGGCCCAGGCGTCATCGGGGATAGCGAAGGGCCCGTGGGGGAAGTTGCCAGGTTGCAGCGGCCGCGACGAGCTTGATTGGGATTTGAAAAGAGGAAAGTTAATCGGGTGGGGCCCCGATTAGTAGTAATTAATTACGTGTCCGCTAATTAACGGTCGGAGAAGGGGAAGCCCGGGAGAAGACAAAAAGAGCGCGTGGGGATAGAGCATGGGGCCACACGTCTTTGAATTGTCCAAAAATGGATTTGCTCGGCAAGAATGGGAACCGTTCACAAAAATGCGGTAGTCAATTTTTTTTTAATTTGGTACTGGATCATCTTTTTTGCAAATTTAGTCTCCTATGTAGATCCATCGAACTCGATAGATGTCTCGGTAGATGCGTTGCCTAGCCCCAGTGCGACAGCATTTAATGCCTTATGATTAGCATTTAATTAAACTCATGATTAGTGCATATTAAATACAATTAGTACTAAATAAATATGGTTAGCACTAATTAAACAACACACTAATCTTGGGTATTTAATTGCTGCCACGATGGGGTGCTCGATAGGTTTCTGCAGAGCTATGTAGCTTGGCATTAGCTCGCCGGTACCTGTCGAGTTCGGCAGGACAAGGAGGAGGCTATATTTATAAAAATCTAGTATTTAAGGATATATAATTTTAAAAAATAACTGTATTTGTGTAAACAGTTCCAAGGTGGGAGATCGTCCGGAGATTCCCTGCATGCCATGGTGAACATTAGTCTGTGTAGCTAACCATGCTTATGCACATCTTAGCGCTAGAGAGTAGAGAAGTATGCTGAAAATTTTCAAATTCGAATTACCTAAGAAGTTCGATGAATTTGGTTGTGCATTAGATAAGTTGGTCGTGTCTCAATTTATAGATACATTGAGAATTTTTTTTGTACGAATAATCTTTTTTTATTCAAAATTACAAAAATATACCTGCAACAACATTTTTTACGTAAATAGACTCACGCCAAGCAACAAATGTCCAATACCGACCCTCGGCGCATCGCAACCAGCTGTTCCCCATTGGGCGACTTGATGTGCAGTCGCCCACCCATTGGGCGACTGCACTCAATCCCCATGAATTTTGTAAATTTTGTAGTTTTTAACTGGAAAATAATCTGCTGGAGTTATAATAAAGGTTTATGTTCATTGTATGTTGTAGGTGCGTAACAAATTTTGAAAAAAAAATTTTAAGAACAATTGACCGTACAACGATCGGTACATACGATGGTAAGTGATATGTTGATGTTACTGAGAATTCGTGTACAGAGAAAACCGGTATGTTAATATTGTTACATGACCTGTTATGTGAATCATTGAATGCAAAAAGACGAGATAATAAGCTTGTTTGAATTTAAATAAACTTCATAATACAGTTAGGAGGAACATATCGCGTACTTTTTTATTACATGCATAACATATAGTATCATGTGCGACTAACCCATCCAACTGCTCGTATGACCTACTGTGTGAACCGGGGCCATTTTCCTTTCCTTGCCCGCTCAGCGTTGAACTCCTCGGCGGCCTCTTTTGCCTTAGCCGCCATTTCTCTCTTTCTCTCGCGCTCCCTCTCACGAGCCTCCCGCTCCCTACGCGTGCACGCTTCGAGATGAGCTTTCGCCTCACATTGTATATGCAGGGTTTGCTCATTCTTGTGCGCTCCTCCTCTCGCATCTCCGATGACCTTGCGACATTTCACTCCTCGAAGTCGAGGGCCCAATGGTCCTCGGCGTGGATCTCAAGATCGATCCATTTGCAGTAGGCACATAGGGGTTTCGGGGACTGTAAATACATGGGAGAGATTGTTAGTGCGTGCTGTGAAGGAGAAAAGGTAGGGGAAAATGGTGCACCTGGTCCTTACGGGCTGCCGGTAGGTTGCGGTGTCTAGACGACGGTCGGGGTAGTTACTGGAGTGGTTTGCGCAACCTCAGTAACGCATACCTACGCTGATTCGGTGCTTAGACTTGAAGAACTTGCACATGTCCCCGCACCAACAAAGGTGGGGTGTCTCCCCCTCAGGTGGGAGTTGCGGCGAACGCTCGGTGGGAATGTTAGGGATGAGGTTGTTGCTACGGGGCCCCTCATTGCGGAGAGCTGACCTCGTAGCGCGCTGGGCTTGTCTGCTTGGGCCGCAATAGCCCTTATTTCTCATCGCGGGCGGCAGCTGACCGTGCTAGATCGCGGTTCTCCTCCCATTGCTTCATCATCTTATCCCATTGCTTCTGTTGCCCTTTGTCCATACCGGTGTGGTGAAGGAAGCGTGGTGTAGTGTGGGGTTTGCTTGCGCAGTATTCTCTGAGAAATCCCGATGACCTCAATTTATAGTGTGCAAAGCTGGTAAAGCTGGGCCGTGAGGTCTTGTCGCTGCGGAAAGTTGCATTGTCATGTCATGTCACTGCGCAAAGCTGGCACGTTCGGTCTTCTCACTGTGCAAAGTTGACCCGTGCTGTCATGTCACTGCAAAAAGCTACGTCATCATATCATGTCACTGAGGAAAGCTGGCACGTTTGGTCTTCTCACTGCGCAAAGCTGGCCCGTGCTATCATGTCACTGCGAAAAGCTGCGTTGTCATGTCATGTCACTGAGGAAAACTGGCATGTTCGGTCTTCTCATTGCGTAAAGCTGACCCGTGCTGTCATGTCACTGTGAAAAGCTGCGTCGTCATGTCATCTCACTAAGGAAAGCTGGCACGTTCGGTCTTCTCACTGTGCAAAACTGGCCCGTGCTGTCATATCACTGCGAAAAGCTGTGCTGTCATGTCATGTCACTGAGGAAAGCTGGCCCGTGTGGTCATGTCAATGTGGAAAGCTGACCCATGAGATCATGTCGCAATGGAAAGCTGGTCTTCTCACTGCGCAAAGCTGGCACACCCGATCTTCTCACTGCGCAAAGCTGGGTTGTCATGTCATGTCACCGAGCAAATATGGGTCGAAGTTACGCTATATAATGAATGGATAAAGTGGTGCTGGTTGGAAGAACTATCTTCTCCGTCGTAGAGTAACCCACCATGACGAATGCCGAGGGACCACTAAAACATGAGTTACCACAGGAGGACCTTCCGCTCGAAAAGAAGGAGTACTTCGGCCCTACGTACCACTTGTTGCCAAGTAGGCGCACTCAGCCAACGTGGTCGAAATGCAAACACATGCAGGTGGCAAGAGGGCCATGAGCATGGTGGTCAACGTTTCTTTCGGTGCCCATACTCCGGGGTAAAAGTTCGCACTTGTCTATTTTATTGTACTGCTAATATAGCTTCGATGTTAATATTTGTTTGTAGCAGGTGGATAAATGTGACTTCAATGTGCTGGATCAACAATAATGATACTAGGATTGAATTCTACTTGAAACTTCTTTGGTTGAGTTGCACTCTCATTGGTTGGAAGAGTACTACTAGAATTGCTTGCGAAATAGTTACGCAAAGTTTATTTATCCATTATAGCAAATCTATCAACAAAGTGTAACACGTCAATCCTAATCGAACATATAAATCATAATTTTAATTTTAATCTCTAGTAATTCAATTTGGTCAATGGCAATAATACAACATACATTTAATCTCTAATTCTAAAAATTCAGGTTACTCAGTGTCAGTAACTCAATATAAACTATAAAGATTAAAGAGAACAGAAGTTTTACCCTCTGGGCTGTGGCTCGGACGCTCGTTGGTCGTCATGCTCAGTCTCGGCCAGCCGTCGGGCGTTGGCCGGTCAATCGATGACTCGGTGTGACAGTGTCGGTTATCCAAGACTCCAAGCCTCCAAGGCCAATTGGCAACCGGCCAAGGTGCCCAATTCCTCGCTCAGCCATAGGCCACTCCGGTCACCCACTCCCGAATCAAATGATCAAATCCAATCGGCAGGGGCGCAAGGCAACCACTGCCATTCCACTCCCCAGCTCACGCCTCACTGCCTCATACGCGACGGCAACACCTCCCTAGCTCCCCAGCAGCAGCTCCCAGCCTCCCCTCTTCAGGCTACAACGTAGGAAGCTAGTCAAGCCACAAAGCTCCGCTCGTCCGCCTGGAAATAAAGATTAACACTTCAAAAAGACCGAAGCGTACTTATCCATCATCCCCAGAAGTCGCCATGAAGATTAGCCGATCTTTAAGAGCAAGTGATGCTTTCTTACATGCTGAAAAACACATTTTGTAGCCTTCTCGATACACTTAATATTAATGCAGCATATGAGACTATACTTTTCCTGCCAATAAGCTTTGCTATCTTTGTACTTGTGGCTTTTAAAAAGCTTAATAATAATTGCAGAGTCTGAATGCTAAAACAGGATTGTTTACTAACCACATGAAGATTATACACCAAGACCCCAAATTGCATGCTCAGAGAGTTGCTGCAATCAAGGTAAGATGTCATGAGAATTGTTGTAACTGTATGGTCTTGTTAAATGTGAGCATTCGAGCTGGCTGACATTCATCTATTTTTTTCCTCTTTGCTTGAACTTGAAGAGAACAAAAGGTACTGCTTCTTCAAGAAAGCATGCTTCTGAATCACAAAAAGCATTCTTCAGGGATCCTGAGAATCGGCTCAAGAGAAGCATTGCCATGAAAGTTGATTGAACTACCTTATACTGACAAAAGTACATATCACAGTTAAGTTTTATGTCCACTTACACAGTTTGTTTCTTTAGCTGTTGTCTTTTTGTAGTTATGTCCTAAGTTAGCATGTGCATGTATCCTCTTTGTTTTAAGTGGTAGTACTAGTGTAGGGCCGGTATAGCAACATGGGGTGTAAATAGTGCTTTCAAAAATTTTCCCTAAGTATTCGCTTATCCTTCACTTTAGTAGCTACTGAACTATAAAGATCAAACTCACAACCCTGACGATCTGACCGCTGCCTACAGGCCGGTCTGAGCATGCTCCTAGCGGTTTGATCGCTCCCCTGTTCCACAGCAGAAAGATCAGCCTGAGGCGATGCAACTTTTGGTGTAACTCTAAAAATCCAAGTCCAAATGAGATGAGATTTTGCACACACCTTCTTTGGGGTCTCAGAAATTTATTACATCTAATGATCACATGAATTCTTATCAAAGTTTAGACCTTTCTTAAGAACAAACGAGGTTGCAACAAAGTTGACAAAAACCGAAAACTTGGAATATAACTTGCTTGTGGGTGGAGGATGGCTAAAATGGCTCTAAATGTATTTCTACATGTCACAGCAAGTAAAAACTCCTGAAGATTTGAGACAAAAACACTTAGATAAAGAAATCTCCTGAAAAGATCAAATCCAAGAAAAATTGGGCAACTTCATAAACTTGCAAGACATGATGCATTGATGCATAGATGGATAGGGATTAATCTCCATGAGTCATCTCCATCATTTACACGTCCTTGGCACACAGTAAGATCAAAAAGAGGAGAAAAGATCAAAACCAATAAGATCAAGAGTAAATCAATCAAAACACAAGAATTGTATAAGAGGTGAATAAAGTTGATGTATTGCTACTTGAAAATGAAGATTTTACAACCACTCCACCTCGTAGACAAGAGATCATATCTTAGTACTCACATTTATCAGATCCTAACCCTAGAACACTTGCTAGAACGAGAAAATGAGAAAATGATAGATGGTTAACTAGCAAATCTCTATTCCAACTCGTTAAATAGATGGGGCAACTAGCCCACATGAAACTCTAATAGATACTATCCACTAGCACATAAGGGAAAAACCCGTTAACTTCACACAATACTTTTACTCACACACTACACTCATATACGCTTTTCAAAGCATATGGGCATGACTCTACTAAGTTTTTAGCCTTTAATCCAACTTGACCATCTCAGCTTCTCTTTAACCTAAACCGTTTTCCCAACCGCCGCTTAAGCGCCGTGGTTTTGATCAAAACTAGTTTCTGATATTTGTTCAACTTATCAAATTTCCATTTTTTGACCCGGTTTTCATCTTCCCTTGCAAGCAATCGCCATGCTTGCCACATGTTGATGCATCACTGGCTTGTCATATGTCGGCAAGTCTCTTCCATTCTAGTTCCATCGGACCATGGCTCACTTAGACCGACCAAGCCACATGGTGCCATCCGTCACTCGAATCTTCCCATCAACATTTCCCGCCTTCTTTGTGCCATGCTTGAGCTTGGTCTTCTCACCTAACATTCTTGATCGTTCTGAGTCTCAGCTCCTCCATGAGCGTAACCTCGATCCTCACTGTTGACTATGGTTTATTTCAAGCATCCCTGCATATTCGAAGACCAAGAAATTATTTCCAAACATAAGTTCTTCATAACTTAATTTACATTAGTCGAAACATGCTTAATGCAATATATATGCACTAACCTAATACAATTCAAATCACCCTATGACCAAATTCCCAAATTTCTAATTCTTTGCCAAAGCAACTGATATGGCTGGTCAAACCGCTGATGTCAACCGGTTTGACCACTGGCAGTTGCCGATTAGACCGCTAGCGCTGGCCAATCTGATCGGTAGCCGGTCAGGCTGTCTGATCCAGATTCTGAAAAACTGCAAATTTGCAAAAAAAACCAAATCCTAGCTCCTCCAATTTGGCAATAGTTCATCACAACAAAAATTTGGACTTTCTCACATGGTCCTTTAACTAGAATCTAACTTATACTTTTTTGCCTAGATTATTTTACTTTCCGCTAAAATGGGACCTGCGGTTTACTTGGAACAACATTTAACACCTGTTGCTTCACAGGGGTGAAATTTTACTGCAGCAAATGCGAGCAAGAAGGACATATTGCCTATCAGTGAGGGAAATTTCGGACAGAGTGCAGTTCAAATGCCGGTTATGTGGGAGGAAGGGACATAATAGCCGAACATGTGGAAAGCCAAGGTCATAGAATGAGTATCAACGACAACTTCGGCACTGCAGCCGATGTGGTGAAAAGGGGCACATGCGCCATAACTGTCCCAAATCCACTGACGTGGAGACTGGTGCTTCTGGCTATATAGTTAACCAAATTAATGGTGGTAAATCTGTTATTTATTCCTGTAGTTTCTGCTCAGAAAAGGGGCATAATAGACGAACATGCCCGAAAAGGAAGGCTAACTGAAGATAATGGAAGCAATGGACAGTTTGAAAAATATTTATTAATTGGCAGTGCAATCATATGGAATATCTACTGAGTATTACTACTTAACACATGCAGTGAATGCTGTTGCCTAAATCTAATCTTTATGCCACTAAACAAGACCATTGTGAACGCTAATTTTTTTTCCAACTCAGAAAGAGCAAACAAATGACCCACACCTAAATACATGCCTGGTGTATGAGGTCAATTGATGGGTAGCTACTAACTACAATGACCCACACCTAATTACATGCCTGTGTATGAGGTCAACTGATGGGTAACTACTAACTACAATACCCTCTCCATTGTTTAGTTTTGTCCTTGTTGGCAACCATTCTTTTGGTATTAGTATATATATATATATGAAGTTTTTACCAGCAACACTCCCTTACATTGTTCAAAGCATGCTGAGTGGCCGGATACTACATGCGTCAGACTGCCAAAATAATAATGAAATAAAATGATAGGTATCTTCAAACTTGGCATCGGCCAATCTGTTGTCCTAGATTTTGTAAGAATGACATCTCTATTTTTTTAAATCTTTATTCAAGTCCCATGCTTCTTTAACAAATGGTAATGTTGAGTATTTTTTATTAGATCTTGGGTCAAGTGATGAAAACAGTTGTCTGAACTGACATAGAAATGACCTGAACAATGCAAAAAGGATTCTCATGAACGATTCTTTCTGTGCTACAGCAGTGAGATATACAAAATAGAGGTTAACCAATGAAAAGGAAGTTGTTTTATAGAAAATATGCTTTAATTTCAGATGATATTCTGTCTTGGACTCTTGGTTGCATCATTTGAGCGATCACTGTAAATCTGGCATGCTTACATGACCATTCCAAGTCATTCTCTCACTGTTGTCACTATACGGATTATTCTCTTGATATCCAATGATATTGCTGTAACTTCCGGTAGGCGAGAATGGGTCCAGCATGTCTGAAGTACCTCCATGAAAAAATCTGTGATATTCATTATCTTCTGTCTGTGAAACTGGCTCACTGATATCTCCTCTTATTTTGCTGTGGGCATCTGAGTTCTCTTCAACCAATTGCCTGAACACTGATGACTTAAATAGCAGACTGCGTGCGGTGGATGAGGCTCTTGTCCTTGAGCAATTGGGAGACATAGTGACCTCTTCATTTCCTTGTGTTGCGTTATGATCTAGGATAAAGGAATTGTTCTGAGAGAACTTCTGTGTTTCTCTTGGGAAAAGGTTCTCATTAGGAGTTGGCAATGCAAGAGCTTCAGCATTTGCAGTGTGTGACACACTTGGCTTTAGCCATGTGATGTATGACCTCAGGTCAAAATTAGTAACTGCGTTTATGCCTCTATACTCTATTGCGGCAATGTCATATGCACGTGCAGCCTCTTCTTGTGTACCTGTAGCGAAATTTACAAATGATAAAGTTGAAATATGAGTTATGAAGTGCCGATTAATCTTTTAGAGGAATTTGGTAGCTGATGTGAGTTCCTATACTGGAGTTTTGTGATTGTTGACTAGGAAGTATAAATTTTGCTGATATACTCACTGTAAGTCCCAAGGTAGAGATACTTGTTCCCGAAGACCCTCCCTATTCTAGCTTCCCATCTTCCATTATGATGATGCCTGCAACTTGCATTTACCATCTTAGTTTATAGATTTATTTTTAGAATTACTGATGAATATAGTTTGAAATGTTTTGTTGGTTTTACCTTGCAACCCCTCGGTACTTAGAAACACCTCTTGAGAAACCACTGCTCTTTCTGGTATTTATGTGACGTTTAGCAGATTTAAGTAGGTAATATACATGTGGAGGAGTATGAAATGTTCTGAAGTTCTTTACCTCCTTAATGATGCAAGGTACTCTTCCTTCGTGAGGTTCTCCATTATCTTCAGTTCATTCTTGTAGTAGATGACCTGATAAATATAAAACGAACTGACATTACTAATTCAGTTGGCTTATGGGTATAACATACTTTTACTGATCCATTATTTGCTGCTTTTCTCATAGCAAGCAACAGGTCACTCGATTTCATCCTTAATGGGTTAAACATCTGAACTTTCAGCTTTGCTAATCCTATATAACAACTAGCAAATATTATGAAGAAACTTCAGCAAGCTCATACAGGAAAATTCGTGTAGGTGGTTGATCCCCAGTATTTTAGGGCCGCAAGGTCATAAACCCTTGCGGCTGCCTCCTCCTCATCATATGCTCCTAAATAGACTGTTTATAATTCAAGAGCATACTCAGTGTTAATCATCTTGTATAGGTGTATGTAGGAAGCACCGAAGCAGAATGAAGAGGAAACTAAAATTTTAGAGAACCTACCCTGTTTCCCTTTCTTCCTCTGTGTCGGGTTCCAAGAATTCTTATCCCACAAATGGGCTTCGAAACGACCTGTCCATCTATGCCTGCACATCATCTGTTTAGTAGAATGTGTTGACGATAAATTGTTTAGCACTTAGCATAATATCCATATCTTGCACTTAGTGATGTGGCAGGGCTTTGGAACTGGATTTCGGTGGTCTGGAAGAGGCGGAAGCAGATGCAATCGGGAGCCTGGACAAGAACGCAAAGGATAGAGGGGATGGACGAACTCGCCCTCTGGCAACTGGACGGGATTTGCACCGGCCAGCGTCGAGGCTCTGAGCTGCCAAGGTAACGAAAGTAATCTTTATTGCTTACTGGTGAATTACATAGGAAGTCCCTTATATAACCCTCTCAACCGACACCTTATCATATATAACCTATTCTGGAACGCAACTAGGAAACCTAAACCGACTCAATATCCGTAAGGTGCACAACTAAACTTTCCTTGTCAGGCTTATACATCTAAGCCGAACCGGAGACCTGATCCTTCCCAAAAGACGCCAGCTGAAGCGTGTCCTCTTCGGACTGTAGCGATTCATGCCTTTGTCGGCAGCCGAGCAGCATCCGGTTCCCTAATGATGTCTGCCAGCACAGGCCGCTGTCTTGCCGCTCGTCGCGTATAATATCTCCCCCAATAAGAGTCCACAACACTTGGCATCTATTTTTTTGTTAGCTAACAGAACTCATTTATATTTTGATGGTATCATGTATGCGCATTTTGCATCTAGTGTTGTCATCTGATTTAGATCCTCATGATATCTGTTCCGTGCAAATAACTCTTTGCGCTCCTTTTTCCTTTGAGAAATGTAAGTGATCACATTTGTGAGCATTTCCACTTTTACCAAACAGTCAAGCATCTCCCCTCAAAAAGAAAAAAAAAAGGTCAAGCATCTTATCAAACCCTCCAATGATACGACATCGTTTTGCAATACCTTTGGCAACAACCTAAGTATGTTGCATCCTTATTGAGATACAGTGAATACTTTGCATCCAATCTGAGATACAGTGAATACTTTGAGCTTTTCTAGTTGGAAAGTTAGAATCAACAATCGAGGATCATTTCATCAAAACATCGAGGCATGCTTGAAGAGAACATATGATCAAAACATTGAAACAATGTGAGAAGAGAGCAATTATTGAAACAATGTGAGAAGAGAGCAATTATTGTCGTGTGTTACCTGCTAACTCCACGAAATCTGGAACTCTTAGTGGTGATGCTTGCTGTGGACTTCTCAGAATTGCTTCCATTGGTGCTGCTTGTGATTGGGGTAAGCAGAGCTGTCTCCCTTCGTCTCCTTTTGATAACTTTACTTGCCTGGCTGCCTTCTGACGCTCCAATCATCATGTTAGCAGGTAGCCTCAGATTGCTGTTGATCTCGGTCTTAACTATCATAGTGTTTTCCATAAGTGCAGCCTCTTGTTGATGGCCTCCAGAGGAGCTTTGGGTTTGAATGTGCAGCTTGCGTTAAGCTCTGTGAGACGCCAATACCTGCCTCTGTGCTTATATAACTGGTTTGGTTGGTGCCAATTGTTGTTTCTTTAGTACACTGAGGACAATAGGTTGATGTTTTCGTGGACTTCTCAGGTCATATTCTGCCTTGACTATGCAAATTTTCTCTCCATTTCTTGTTTCAAGAGATCGATTTTAACTGCATCACTTTTGTACGGTGTTGGCTGAGAACTGAGAACTGCGTGGTGTTTACTTTCATTTTTTTACTTTGGTGTTTACTTTCATTTTTTACTTTGGTGCACGAAATCAAGTTTGCTTCTGATCATTCAAGACATTTGCGATACCTCAAAATAATAAGATCGCTGGCTGTTTTTGCATGATTGGGTTACTTCAGCAAAGTTGTTATACAAAAAAGATGTACATAAATGAGGCATGACACAATGTACAGTTCTAATGTAATGTTGGTTTGAAAATTTGCCTTTTATTATTAATTTCACTTTTTTCCAAGCTAAAGAGAATTGAGTCCAAAGACCTGACAAAACCAGACACACTTTCAGTTGTAAGTCTTAACAAGAAGCCAAGATTTGTACTCAGGAGAGTCCAAAAACAGGTTTTGCCCTCTGCTGGCGAGAGACAAAGGCAGCAAAGCTAGGAGCTGAGAAACCTGTGCTCTCTAGTTTTGTCTGGACGTCGCCCAGCTTGCTTGCGCTGTCGAGTCCTATCGGATCTGCTCATGAAAGGGGGTCGACGCTTCTTGTACAATTCGCCTATGGGATTCTGCCTTTTGTTCCTTAGGCAAACGTCCAATGGGCGCGCTTTGTTTCTGCTCGTTCTAGAGATGTTTCAAGTTTCAATTCATCATTAGTTAAAAAAAAAGTTTCAACTCATCATTGCTTTCTTACCGCCTGCAAGGCTCTCGGTTTTGACGCGTTTGGTGTTGCATTTGGATTGTTAGGAAACTTATCCCGTAAGTGGGTGTGGTTAGGGCTGGTGGCCCAACACATTTTCTTTATTGGATTTGAAGTTAGAGATGTAGATTACTATAAATATAAAGAAGAGGTTTTCATTGTAAACACATTAATCGATATTAATAAAGAAGATTGTGTTCTCTCATCTCTTGTGTCAATTGTTTATTTACTTTAGTATTTCTTGATTGTGTGATTGTTCTTGCGTTTTAGTTGTGTTGATTGGCTTTTAGATTGCTTGGCGACACTAGTTATTCAACACATTATCGGCACAACTACTCTATAGGTCATGGTATGTTGTTGAATCAACCTCCTAGATTGGTGAGTTATTTTCCTAATTGTTTGCATGTTTCGATTGTTGCTCTCGTACGGTTCATTGTGCGAGTTTGATGATCAGGTGTACGTTCGCATATCGTTCGATGTGCGATTGTGGCAATGTGATTGGTTACAATTTTTAATCTTAAAAAGAGAAAGAAAAGAAAACTAACTGCCACCGGCCCGAACGCCAACGTGGCTGGCGACGGCATCGCCAGAAGACCATGCACCACATTGGCGCACCTGTCGGTCGCCCGTCAACCACAGTCCATCTCCAGCCTGGTCATCGCACTTGTGCCTGAGGCACACACTTGCCACTACTACTCAGGATTCTTTAGCAGCTCCGTCCAAGGACGTAGAAGCAGAAGAGAAGTCACGTCAGGACTTGACCATCGCTGGGACTCAAGTGGTCGAGAAGGAGGGAGCAAGTATGCTTCCTCCTTTCTTTGAAGATCATGAGGAGAGTCTCCTCACCCAAAGAACATCCCCGATTGAATCCGAATCTTCAACAATAAGAGACTCGAGGAGGTCTGGTTGAGGAAAATCTTGGACTGTCAATCAAAGACTGGTCCCGAGATGATTTACTCTACTTATGGTGACAAAGCAATCCAGTAAGACCGCTTAATTATACATTTTTGGAGTTTTTTTTAAAAAAACTTAGAAAAGTTTCCTTTTTGTTTTTTGTAGTATATAGTGGAGGACATCACTATGGTCAAAGAACTAAGTGAACTTCATCCTTGGAAAAGGAGAATCTCTAATTGAGAAGTAAATATGATCTTTAAACTTCTTCCACTACTTATTAATCCTTACTTTTTCTTAACTCTTTCTTGCCATAGTTGACAGAATTGGAGAGCTTTGAAAAAGAAACTAAGGCTAAAGAAGCCATTATCTTGAAGCTTGATGAAATATGTAAGACTAAAAACTGGTCGATCAAAAGCTGGTCGACTAGGTTCATGAAAACATCCTCAAGCACAAGGAAGCCATTGAAGTTTATGAGAAGAAAAATCAAGATAACTGATCTTTAATTTGACTAGTTTATTGTAGATTTATTTTGTCTAACTTTGAGCTACTCGTGCAGAGCAAGCCCTAAAGCTAGAAAGATTAGAAAAAGACTCTTGGTTTTGAAAAGGACAAGGAGGAGCTTGAAATGAGTCTTCAAGAGAAGATCCTTGCCTTCAACAAAATGCTTGCCAACATGGGTGTAGAAGCATGAGTCCACTTCAAAGGAGCCGGCCAAGAAGGTGAACTACCTTGGTAGACAACTCGAAATCCTTCAAGGCCTATTTGCTACTTTTCAGAGCAACCACACGCAGAAAATGAGAGATGTAGTGGCTGATGGAATTAGCTTTGTTTTGGCAAAGCTTAAAGCTTTCGACCCATCACTTAACCTTAAGTGCTCAAGACAAATTTCAACTGCTCGGAGGAGGATGCAGCCAGGTTTTTTTGAAGACATGAAGCCCTTTGGGAACAAGGTTGCTGAGGAGATGAAGATCAGGTCTCCATCGAACAGCGACCAGTCTAGTAGTTTTGATGAGTAGATAAATGTTTATGTAATATGACAAATTCCCATGTAAAAAACTTACATTTATCGTCAATAAAGCTTATGTCAATTTCTCAATTCATTAAGTACTCATATTTCCTAGCCCCTGACTGCTTGTTTAGTAGTAATACTTACTAAGAAAGTAGTGGACCAAAAATGAAAGAATAGTTTGCTTCGACCAATGGACTAAGTACATACTGATTTTGTTGTAGAAAGGATGTAGTTGTCACTAGGAAACCACTTTGGATAGAAGCAATAGATGATTTCGACTAGCCTTAAATACCATTTCTGTAATCAAAATACGTTATAGTTCAATATGAGCTGGTAAAATGACATAAAACTTGTTCATGATAAAAACAATAAGAATTTATGCAAGAATGATAAGTGCTTGTACTTATAAACTTTATCCGAACTGGTCGTAAAATTGCTGAGAACTAAAGACATGAATAATACTTCTCGAAACATATTCACACTTGAGTTTCAACTGGTAGGAAAAATTGTAGGAAAAAGACCATCGCTAGCAAACTCCTTCTAGTGGGTAGGACCATATACAAAGAGGAGAGATTTTGACTAAGAGGTTTTTCATGTCTTCTAAACAAGAGGAATAGAATGTTGAAGAGAAAAATAAGGCCTCCAAGCCCCCCGAGCATGTCTAGTTGTCTGTGTGACGCTTCTTTTACTTGAATCATCTCTATGAAGGTTACAAGAAGAATCTGCTTGATCGTTATTATTATAATGAACGGTTCTAGTAGAGCCAAATTAGTTCTGGAGCAAGCATGATGTTGTGGTTACAGACCAAACAGAGAGAGAGTGTAGTAGTGGAGAGTTGAGTAAAATGAATGGCTTCTTCCTTCCCCCCGTGGCCTACGCCACATATATATATTCACATAGGGAGTGCTTGTACAGTTGTACCCTTACACATGAGTATTCCCCTCGGGGGCTCTTATGTCATTACACATGTCCTATTTTGGACCTAACAGGCCTACTGGGCTTAGGCGGGGGCCACCCCTACAACAGGAGCCTCTCATGGTGAAGGGCTTCACGGACCGAAGCCATGCCGCTGAGTCCTTTGGCCCCCTCCGTCCCATCGGCCTGTGATGCTTGATGACTTGGATAGTTCGCACGTCCGCCCGTGCTTGCGCGAGGGCTATCTTCGGTCCCGAGTGGCGCGCTCGAGGCCGAAGGCGCCGGAAGACCAAGGCTTCGACGGGCCGAGGTCGTGCTTGTGCGAGGGCCGCCCCGCACTGGGCGGGCGCGCTCGAGGCCGAAGGCACCGGTAGGCCGAGGCTTCGACCGGCCGGGTCCGTGCATGCCCTACCTCGCGCTCCAGATATTTATGGGCGAAGCCGACTTGGTCGGCTGCCCTTGGCGGCCGAGTCTTGGGAAATGCGTCACGCGATGTGGCGCCAGCGCGGGGAGATGGTTGCTTGGTCCAGGAGTGCGCTTTAATGACACCTGAAATCACACCGGCCTTTGTCAGGGGTAGGCTGGCACAGCTGCCCCACCTGCCGTGCACTGGATGTGGGCACGTGGCCGGCTGTAATTGGAGCGTCGTGGGATGCCAGCGTTCCCACGACCACGGCCGTTCGCCTCTTCCCCAGGAAAAGTGGCCACGCGGCGGGAGTGTATGGGCGCATTGGGCGCTGAGCGGCCACCTACCGCCGCCTGTCGCGGTTGCCAGCGATTGCACTGCCCGATCGTGGGTAGCCGAACCGCTGTAATCTTTGTCGCCGGTCTTCTTCGTCAGGGAGACGGGGCTTTATAAGCGCCCCTGTGGGCATGCGATCGTTCGCTTGGTCGCTTGATCGCTTGCGTTGCTTCTTATTCTTCTTGCACCTCCTGCTGCTATTCTCGCCTTCGCGCGTGCCCGCCGCCGTGAGAGAGGGATGGCTGCGCGCGACGACCTCCCAGCTAACACTGGTGCCACCCTTGACGACCCTGCGCGTCGCCTTAGAGAGAGCGCCTCGTTGAGCCAGCACTGCCTGACGCCACCACTGGCGGAGTACCGCCTGGTTCCGCGCGACAGGAAGCAAACTACCCAGCGCTGGGATGCCGTGAAAAGGTCCAAAGGTCGCTGGTCCCGTGTGCTAGGGCGGAGCCGCGTCACAGAGGAGACCCTCCGAACCCTTCTTCAGGAGGAGTTGCGCCGGGGCTCGCCTGCCCAGGCCTGACGAAACGGAGCCGAACCCGGGAGAGTCGGAGGCGATCGTCTTCGTGGCATTCTTCGACGCCGGGCTCCGAATCCCCGCGACACACTTTGTTCGTGAAGTGCTACGAGCGTATGGGTTGGAGCTGGCGCAGCTGACTCCAACCGCAATCGTTCGGTTGGCCATCTTCACTTGGGCGATGCGGACGGAGGGTACCCATCCCCGCGCCGAGTTGTTCGCCATCCTGCACGACGCACGGTGCCAACCGAGGAGAGTGGAAGGGGGGCTTACTCGAACTTCGGCGGCGTGGACTTCGTGCTGAGGCCAGAGTGCTCGCACCTATTTCCCGCGTCGGCTATGCGGGAAAAGTGGGAGGCCGGCTGGACACGGCGATGGTTCTACTACACCGTGACGAGCACGAGCGGCCTCCGGAGCCGTGGAGAGCCGATGTCGTTCGACCGCTGTCCGAATGTGATGCCTCGACCCAGCGACGAGCAGCAGACGCGAAGACTTGCTGGGGTCGTACTCCGGTTCAACATGCCAGACCTTGCGGAGGAGTTCACCATGTACGGGGTATCCCCGCTTTCCTGTACCTGGAAGCACGAGCGGCGAAGGCCCGATCGGAAGGACGGCATCCACCCGGGGGTGTCTTCGCTTCATAGGCCCTCCGCGCCCTGTAAGTATCCCTGCGATATGCCAAGTACCCCGTGGGTGGTTGCAAACCCTTAGGTATGACACTCCGCTTGTGCATGCAGTACGCTAGTTAGAAGATGCGGAGTGCGCAGTAGCTGCGATACTTGGGCCGTACACGGCGAAGGAGCACAAGGCCCGTGAGTCCGCGACTTCCTTGGCGAAGCAGGGGCGGATTAATCGGGTGTGCGAGGTCTTGGAAATCCCGCCCGGAGCGCCCGATGCTCGCGGAATCGCCGGCGTGCGACGGTGGTAGCGCCATCTTCTCGAAGCGGGGTCCAGTCGGAGGTCATCGCCCTTAGTTCGCCGGCCGTGCCGCCTGTCGAGAACGTGAGGATGGGGGCGAGACGGGCACTGGGCTCAGATCGACCAGTTCGGGGGGCCGCGTAACTCCCAACGAGGCCGTATATGGTGGCAAGGTGATGAGCACGCGCCTCGCCGTTCTTGAAGATGACGCCTCGTCACCTCCAGCGGCAACCGCCGCGTTGTCACTGACGGCGACTCCCGCGGCTGCCCAGGTAGCCACGGAGGCTTCACCTACAACTCCGAAGGCAAAACGGCCTTGGGTGCAGTCGCCGCCGTCTTCTAGGGGCCGGTTCAGTGTGGCGGGTCCAGTGACCGCGGCCCTGACAGCTAGCGGGGATGCTCCTAAAGCCGGGAGGGTTGTCGCGCCTCAGGCCAGCAAGGCGCTCATGACCCAGGGGGAGGCCACGGTAGAGGGGACCGGAGGTAGGCGTAGTTCGTTTTCGTCGCGCGACTTCGCGAAACTCTCCCCGATTTGCTCGCTTATTCCGTCAACGCCAGGCGAGACGGGGTATCCCAAACGAGGGCAAGAATCGAGCAATTGGGGGCCCCGCGATGTCGCCGGCCTGCTTGAGCCGGGGACTGTGTGTGCCCCAACTGCTGCGGAAGGCATCGGGCGGGGCTCTAGGGCTCGACGTCTCCGACCGCACTGGTGAGGCGCCGCGCATGGAACGAGGTGGCGGAGTATCTTGGCGCCGCCTAGATCGACAGCGCCGCACTCTGCGGGCGACCTTTGGCGCCGCGCTGGGGCCTCCGAGATGAGGGTAATGGTCTCTGTTCTCGCTGCATACGCCTTGCTTACCTGATAGGTAACCCTTGTTATACTTTGTGTACACGCTTGCAATTAGCAAAGCCCTTGAAGAGACTCGCGCTCGCGAGCGGAGAGTACTGGAGGACCAGCTGCGCGTCGCGGACGACGCCAACGCCACCAAGGACGAGGTCATTCGAGTGCTGATGGCGGAGCGGGACGAGGCTATTGACGACACACAGCTGGTGGGCAGGAACGCGAAGAACGCGGCGGTGACCGCACAACTTGCGCTGGAGGAGGCCCAGCGCGCCGCGACGGAGGAGCGGACCACCCTTCTTCAGCGAATCTCCGCGCTAGAGGCGGAAAAGGGATAGCCTACCGCCTCCGTTGCGGAGAAGACGCTAACCTGGGATAACGCGTGCTCCTCCGCGTGGAATGCGATGGAGTCTTTGGAGCGGGCCCTCTGGGGCCTTTGTGTGCACGTGGAGGATGCCACTCATGGCCGCCAAGACCTGATGGAGACGCTTGAGCGAATCGAAGAGGGCTCGAGCGTCGCCCTCCCTAGCACCAAGGCTTTCGGCACCCACTGCGGCTATATGAGTGCTGGGCTTGCCCTCGCCTTGCTGCACGCTGGTGGGTGCGAGCATGTTAATGAGCTGGTGAACCCCCAGCTCGACTTGCCTACCCGTCCGGGGTGATATATGATGCCGTTCGTGCCGCCGAGCCCGTGACCCGAAACTTCCATGACCGAATTTGGAATTATGTCGGGGAGGGCGCCGCCGCGGTTGCTTTACGGCGGACGCTGCGGAACGAGGGGGACGTGCTTCGCTGGCTCGAAGAGGTCCCTAGGCGCAGCGCAGGCGACGCGGGCGCTCGTCGCGGCGAAGATGGCGCGGACTCATAGGAATAGCCAGGTTTTGGCGCGTTCCACACCATGCGTGTCTGCTTTTGTAATGTAATTGTCTTGCTCGGGCCAAGCGACAATTCTCCAATGCACTTGTTGTTATGTAATATGCTACGAGCTGGGAGGTCGTGTAAAGCGCGGGTATCGTGTCGCCCCTCGTTCGGGTATCAGCAAACGGGCTTGCAAACGCTTTGCGCCTCGGATCCCAGTTTTAGTCGCGGTAGACGTGCGAGCGCTCCATCCCCTACCCTTCGACGTGGTGGCGGCGGAGCTGGCGCCTAGTCGAGGTAGACGCGCGAGCGCTCCGTCCCCTACACTTCAACGTGGTGGCGACGGAGCTGGCGCCTAGTCGAGGTAGACGCGCGGCGCCCGTCCCCTACCCGCCAAGTGGTGGCGGCGGAGCTGGCGCCTAGTCGAGGTAGACGCGCGAGCGCTCCGTCCCCTACCCTTCGAAGTGGTGGCGGCGGAGCTGGCGCCTAGTCGAGGTAGACGCGCGAGCGCTCCGTCCCCTACCCTTCGAAGTGGTGGCGGCGGAGCTGGCGCCTAGTCGAGGTAGACGCGCGAGCGCTCCGTCCCCTACCCTTCGAAGTGGTGGCAGCGGAGCTGGCGCCTAATTGGGGCATGCATGGGAACCTCGACCACGCCCCTTGTTTTGTATGTTCCAGGGGGTGCGCGCAAGGGGCGCGGCCACGCGTGCTTGGGAGTATCCAAGCCGCAGTTGTACACCGTAAAGCGTGCGGAGATAGCATCTGCGTTGGTTTTTTTACTCCGGAGGAGTGCGCGGGATCGACATCCATGTCTTATTTATACTTCGAAGAGTACGCCCTGGGGCAACGCCCATGTGTGCGCGGGGTTCGCGTCTTGTTTATACTCCGTAGAGTGCGCAAGGATAGCATCCGCGTCTTTTTTTATACTCTGGAGGAGTGCGCGGGATCGACATCCACGCCTTATTTATACTCTGAAGAGTACGCCCTGGGGCAACGCCCATGCGTGCGCGGGGTTCGCGTCTTGTTTATACTCCGTAGAGTGCGCAGGGATAGCATCCGCGTCTTTTTTTATACTCCGGAGGAGTGCGCGGGATCGACATCCACGTCTTATTTATACTCCGAAGAATGCGCCCTGGGGCAACGCCCATGCATGCGCGGGGTTCGCATCTTGTTTATACTCTGTAGAGTGCGCAGGGATAGCGTCTGCGTCTTTTTTTATACTCCGGAGGAGTGCGTGCGGAGGCAGACCTCGACGCTACGTCTTGTTTAGAGTCCGTAGACTGCGCGTGGAGGCGAGCCTCCGCGCGTTGCGGGCGGTGAAATTGCGTGCGGAGGCGGACATCGACGCTACGTCTTATTTATACTCCATGGAGTGCGTGCGGAGGCGGACCTCGCGCTACGTCTTATTTAGAGTCCGTAGACTGCGCGCGGAGGCGAACCTCCACGCGTTGCGGGCGGTGAAATTGCGTGCGGAGGCGGACCCCGACGCTACGTCTTATTTATACTCCGTGGAGTGCGTGCGGAGGCGGACCTCGCGCTACGTCTTATTTAGAGTCTGTAGACTGCACGCGGAGGCGAACCTCCGCGCGTTGCGGGCGGTGAAATTGCGTACGGAGGCGGACCTCGACGCTACATCTTATTTATACTCCGTGGCCAAACAGAGAGAGAGTGTAGTAGTGGAGAGTTGAGTAAACTGAATGGCTTCTTCCTTCCCCCCGTGGCCTATGCCACATATATATATTCACATGGGGAGTGCTTGTACAGTTGTACCCTTACACATGAGTATTCCCCTCGGGGGCTCTTATGTCATTACACATGTCCTATTTCGGACCTAACAGGCCTACTGGGCTTAGGCGGGGGCCACCCCTACAACACGCGACCTCTGCTCCATAAACTAAAAAGAAGGATATTTCACCAGTCGCACGACTGGTCATGATTCGAATAGCCTATAATACAGAGGGATGTTCTTGAACCTAAGCTCCTGACCGTTATATTAACTGGTTGAATACTCAGCATTTGATTGCTTATATTTGTATGTCATTGGCTCGCTCTACTGCCCTGTTACTCTGTGGGAGGGCCACTGAGGTGTAACATATCTTGATACCTAGATCTTCATAGAATTCTTGAAAATTTTCGCTTGAGAACTGGATACCGTTATCTGTGATTATACAACTGGGGACACCAAATTGTATAATCACATTTTTTGTGTTGAACTGCTTGGCAAATTCAGTTGGCTCAGCTTCTATCCATTTTATAAGTGTATCAATCATGACAGAAAGGAATTCAAAGCCCCCAGGTGCTCTTGGAAAAGGTCCCAGAATGTCCAGCCTCAAGTTGTGAAAGGACAAGAAAGAGGTATTGTTTGCAAAGCTTGAGCAGGTTAATGTACTTGTCGGCTATGAAATTGATATTGTACACACTTTGTCACAAGATCTTTTGCATCACGGAGGGCAACTGGCCAGTAGTATCCTTGTCGGAAGGCTTTACAGATCAGAGTTTGTAGGAATGATGTGCTTCACAGACTCCACCATGTATGTCAGATAGAAATTTTAAACCATCCGTTTGAGATATGCATCTCATCAATACTCCGTGAGTTCTTCATTTGTAAATGGTACATTCAATCAGAGTGTATGATTTGGCTTTTCGAATTGTACAATTAGCCTCTACGTCATCTTCAGGAAGTGTGTTATGCTGAAGATATTCGAATGTTGATGTCATCTAATCACTACTGGGGTCAATTTGTATGACCTCCAGTGGAGCATCTTCGGAATGCTCGACTATCGAGAGTTTGTCGAGTTGCTTTAGAAAACTCCAGGCGGAACGGGAGATCTTAAGGAAGCTATCTGTGCCAACTGGTCTACCAGAAAGTTGTCCTTTCTAGAAATATGTTGGATTTCAAAGCCAAAGAAATGCCTTTCGAGTTTTTTAACTTCCATAAGATAAGATGACATCATGGTACTTGAACATTGATGCTCTTCCTTGACTTGATTCGCTACTAGTGAGAATAACCTTTCACTAGTAATCTGTAAATCCTGAGCGCTTTGGCTGCTCAGAGTCCTGCTAGTAAATCTTTATATTTTGTCACATTATTTATAGCAGAAAAGTTTAGCTGAATGTCGTATTTTATGTGTTCTCTAATAGGAGATACCATGACTACTTCAGCACCGAGCCTTTTAACATCAAGGAACCATCTAAGTACATTATTCACTCCTCGTGGTGTTCGTACTCGGGCCCTTAGGTGGGTTAAGGGTTTTGTCCATTCAGCGATAAATTCTGCTAAAGCCTGGGATTGGTTGTTGTTTGTGAAATGAAATGAAATGACAATTAAACTCCCCAAGTTCAACCGCCTATTTTGCTATACGTTCTGATAATTCCCTATTTTGGAGAACTTAACCAAGAGGTTACCCAGTTGGTATGTTGACTTTGTGGGCCTAAAAGTGATGCCTTAGTTTCTTTGAAGTATAAGAAGAACATATAGTAACTTTTGTATATTTGGATATCATTCTTTTGGTTCATGTAAGACTTCGCATATGTAATATACTGATCATTGGATATTGTCACGGTCAACGACCAATATGGCACTAACTGCTTGTGGAGTCGCAGCCAGATATAAGAGCAATATTTCTCCCGGTCTTGGAGAGACTAAAACCAGGGCACTCGAAAGGTACTTTTTAAGTTCTTCAAAGGCATTGTTTGCATTCTTAGTCCTTTCAAAACTTTCATGTTTTAGACAAAACTTAAAGAAAGGCAATCTTTTTTCCCTAACCGGGCAATAAAATGATTTAGCACTACCATACAGCCGGTTAGCTTTTGGACTTTCTTCTTTGTAGTAGGAGGATGCATCTTATCAATGGCTGCTATTTTTCTGGATTTGCTTCAATTCCTCTAGTCAAAATTAGGAATCCAAGTTTTCTAGAGAAAACTCTGAACACACATTCTCTGGATTTAACTTAAAAGTTATATCTTCTAAAGTTAGTGAAAATTTCTCGCAGATCAAAGATATAATCTCCAATATTGATACTTGTCATGACCAAGTCATCAACATAGGTCTTCAAGTTACTGCTAATCTACGGATCAAAGGTATACCAGTATAAACTAAAAAGATTAATCAACAGGTGAACTTGCTCCTACTTATATTTTTTAATTTACAAGAGAACTGATTACTATCTAATACTAATATTTTAATTATTTTTAGATTTGTACGTGGAGAGACTTAGAACTCAAAAAGATTATTTGATGTCTAGGATTACGTACCCCTGGAAGCGCTTCGTGTTTCCGAAAGAAAATCAATCTACTGTTCGCGTTGTGCTTTATCTCTCCAGCAGGAGGTCGCATCACATGAAGTCAACAGGAAAGAAGTCACCAGAGGGTGAATCACGTCCAGCTGCTGCTCCTTTGCATGTTGGGTGTAGGCGGCGTCCCACCGGCGGGTCCCATGAGGGGCCGTGTCGGAGGAATTTTGATCAAAATAGCACTATTGGTCATAAGAATATCAGATCTAACTTTTGAAGCACCATTATCCTATTTTTAGCTCTCTCTCTCTCACCGCGAGATTTCCAAAGCCCGACATGTGTGAATCGTGCGGTCGAGAACCGCACGATAGCGAGATCGTGCAATCCCCGACCGCACGATTCACACATGTCGGGCTTTGGAAATCCCGCGGTGAGAGAGAGAGCTAAAAATAGGATAATGGTGCTTCAAAAACTAGATGTGATATTCTTATGACCAATAGTGCTATTTTTGATCAAAATTCCTCCGACACGGCCCCCGACCACACGACCATTGTTCACGTCAGGGGCGTAGCTATGTGAGCTCGTTGGGGTCGATCGACCCCAACGATTTTACCGTAACCTCTTATAGCCAGCGATTTTTCATTACCTTAGACCCCGGTAGAAAATATATTCGACCCCAGCAGATTAGCGGCCAAAGATCCGCCCATCTTCCGCGATCCGGCCAAAGATCATGACCCGGTGACCATTTATCCCGCCGCTTACCGTTCACGTCGAAATCGTGCGAGGACCGCACGACTACTATTCACTCGAGTCGTGCGGTCCCCGACCTCACGACTTGCATATGTACAGAAGTCGTGCGGTTCCCGACCGCACGACTTGCATGCACACAGTGCATTGTTCGGTTCAGCTGCTCCGTGCGTTTGTTAGTCTCCGGTAATAAATACAAATTTTTTTATATATTTATAGAAATGCATTCAAAAGATAATAATTCTTAGATATAGGAAATGAGATTTAGAAATGCATTCAAAAGATAATAATTCAGAAGTTTTCTCACGTAAGGTTTTTAATGAGGAAACAAGTGTAATACAGTTTGCGTATGTGATGTACTCTTTTCTCAATTCTTTTTTTGAATGAATTTTTAGAAAGAGTTTTTAATGGGTCATTTACATGTTGCAGTATCTGCGGGGGTCCTTTGAAACCTATCCCATAAGGGGTGGGTTAGGCTAGGTGGCCTTGCGCATTTTCTTTCTTGGATTTCAAGTTGGAGATGTGGGCGTATACCAAAAGAACTCTAGACTATAAATATAGAGGAGATGCTTTTGTTGTAAACATATCAATTGAGATCAATACATGTTGCACTCTAATAGCCTTTCTTATGCATAGCAGCTCTTGAATCGGATCAGTTTGTGAAATACGGCACGAGCATGTACGGTATCAAGAATGAAAAAGTGAATCTTGTAGAGAGAACTAAAATAATGATATTGAACCCAAAATAATGATATTGAAGTAACCACGACGAGCGAGAAGATTTGATGAAGCCGGCCGCAAATTCCTTAAGCACAACTTCAAAAGAATATAAGGAATTGTCGCTCTCTCATAATTCTCTCAAATCTTTTAGAATCCTCGGATTCTTGCTCTATACAAGAATCTAGTGCTAAGCCTCTAATCCTCTCGTACATATCTACATTTGGATGAGTGGCTTATTTGCTTTGTTACTTGGTTGTTTGGGATCTCTATGACTACCCCTCATGGCTTTATATAGTCTCTCTAGCCTTCTTCTAAAGTGGAGTCCAACTCTAAAAGAACGTAGAGAAATCATAATTTTATTAGAATTCATCTATGACTCGTTATAGCGCATATTTTCAAATATTAAAAGATTAAGATATGAGTCATCAACTCAATAATAAAGAATATCACCGATTGTTCTCTCTCATCTCTTTTGTCAATTGTTTATTTACTTATATATTGCTTGATTGTGTGATTGTTCATGTTTTTTAGTTGTGTTGATTGGCTTTTGAATCGCTCGTGAAACTAGTTATTCAACCTGGATTATCAATTATGGGCCGGGGAACCGGAGGCAGCATAGTGCAATGGTCATTGTCTTGTGACGGTTAAGACAAGCACGCAACGACCGGGACTGTCTTGTGTGAAGGATGCTGCAAATCTGAAATTCCGTTCGGAAAACTTAGGTTTCTCAGTTTGGCCGGTGAAAATAACTTAGGATTCGGTCGGTGACAACGCCAGTTTTACGGGAAATTTAGATATCTGCTACAGTAGAGTACTTGATTCAGAGATGTGCTACTATAGAGTTTAAAATTTAAAATATGGCACTACGGAGTGATATCAATTTAAGAAATGTCATTATAAGAGATTAAAGACTATTGTACTCCTACCTTCTTCCTCCTCACACCATCCCCCTCAATTCCGGTCAGATCACTGAAACAAAATGGCCGCTGCCACCACCATACAATACGCACATCATTACAAGTGAACATGATGGTACTACATATAATTAAGCCCACAGTAAGCAACAAACACAATTCTAATCCTAATGATTAAAGCAATCAAATAACGCAATCTAAGCTAAACTGATCTTAGTAGGAGCAGTTGCAGAGGAGGCGAAGCACCTCCCGAGAGCTCGTTAGTCAAAATATCACAGAGGAGAATCGTGACCTTGCTTCGGTCCATGAATGGATGTCCAGTTAGTGATACATCCTAGAAATAATTATGTAGATGATTATATTACTTCTATATTTATAATATTTTAAATAAATATTATTATATTTCTTGAATGAATTATCATTTATAAAAGTTAGTAAGTATGTGACCTATTAGTGAAACCATTTGTTTGTTGTATGATGTCATTCTAAAAGATCTCTGATCGGATGTCACTGGTCAGAAACTAGTGACTTATAGACCAGCACATATATTGATTGATAACTATGTTTTACCAGTCATAGATTTGGAGATATCAAATCAATAATATGGCACATATTAGAGAACATGATGTTAGATTGGCCCACTTGAGACACTGTTGAGATTGTTATATTTTTATATGTCATTAGTTGGTCTCAAGTAATGATGATGTATAATCCTTGTATCTGGTATCAACATAGTTTTCTATATGTGTAATTGTGCACTCAAAGGTTGTCAAATGCTACTTCGTAATTTGGTAGTTATAAAGGTAGCTTTTAGGTATACTATAAAACATGCGTAGAAATGTGATTGGTAAGATATGGGATTTGTCCCTCCTACATAATAGGAGAGATATCTTTGGACCCCTCGATGTGATCGAATAAAGAAGGTTTGTAAGAAGTTATGAGCTGATCGTGAGTGACTAAGACTTGTTTGTAGATCATATTACATAAGGTTCGTCCAGATTAATCTTTGTGTATATTTAGGGGTCGATAGGTCCTGCTAGGGATTGCTACAGACCAGTTATCGAAAAGGTGTTTCCGAGTTACAACCAAACATGAACCTACAGGGTCACACATTTAACGGATTGGAACAATATGAGTCCGGATGATAGACTCCGAGTAAGATATGATCTCTACTCGTATTGGATAAGGCTTCGATCGGAGGCTTTCTGAGTTAGATATTATATCTAATAGTATCGGATAAGGATCCGACAGATGCCTATATATTAAGAGAGGTGTAGGGCTGAGGGTGGTATTGAAAATCAAGGATCAAAGAAAATCCTGGGACACACCCATCGAAATCCTAGCCGTCACCTCTGAAACTCTTGATGTGCGCGCTAGTACTAACACATCGGTGTACGACATTCTATTTTTGGACGTGTGGACCTCGATAGAGGCATTGTTATGACTGTGGTGTTGATCGGGACGATCACGAGGAGAAGACGGTTGGTTCATAAAGATTGACTATTGCTCATGGACGATCGACTACTTCCACTACATCGATGCACGCTACGTTAAACCGAGCTATTTCAACTCTTCTTCCGCTACACCGCGCACCTAGTGCTAACGACCTATGATCTTTTACTCGCATGGTTTCCAAGTTTACGTGGTAAAATTTTTAATTTACGCTAGTGTAGCTTACCCTATATCCGAACATGTCCTCCCCTACCCAGCAACACTATCGCTAATGCGATCCCCCTCACCGGTGCTCACTATACCCAACCCCACACACTTACGTACCCACCAGAAACTCCAGCCAACACATCAAAATCAGAAGTGGTCAGAGCTAGAGGCATAGATGCAGGAGGACGTGACTGATGTTGGTCCACAGACGTCTCCTCCTCCATTGGTGCTGCCACTAGGGTCACCAGTCAATTTGCTTCCCAATGCTAGCAACAATGTGCGCCCCAAGTGGCCTTTGCCTATTGCAGCCCAGCCCCTCCATTACCTGCATCTAATATCTTCTTCAAGGGCGATGGCAATGGTGTCCACTCTACTAGGGTAGGACATTTTCCCCCTTTTCCTCGCTTTCCTCAATGGGGTGGGACACGCAGCTAGGTTGGGTGGGAGAAGCCACATTTGGCCGATAAGCTCGAAGGTGGATGGGTGCTTGATGCCAGAATTGAAGGGGATGGAATGAGGAGAAACAAGGTGGGGATATAATGGTCTTTAATCCCTCTATAGTGGCATTTCTTAAATTAACTTCACTTGGTAATGATGTATTTCAAAATTTTAATTCTGTAGCGGTATATATCTGAATCAGTCACTCTAGGGTGGTATATGCCTAAATTTCCTGCAGTTTTTCACCCTCTCGACAAGCAAAAGGCTTCCGCCGTCAACGTGTCAGCACATTGGGGATACCATCTTGCTCTTGCCAGTTGCCACACGGAAGGAACCCTCGTCATCACGAATCAACATACCTGCAGCACCTTCCATCTTCTCCGAACTAAAAGCACCGTCAACATTCACTTTCGTAGAGCCTTGTGGATGATATGTCCAGCGCTCTTTCTCCGCTCTTTGTCAGCTAGAAGATTGCTTGTAATTGATCTGGATGAGCTCTGATGCTACACCTCGCGCCAGTTCACGGATTGACACCCCGCTCATTTCGATTTGAGCTTCTGACTTCTGACTTATTTTCACTATTCATAAATTTCGTCTTTTTATGAATTTTTGGCTTTTTTGAGCTTTTTTGCCGGTTCTTTTTTTTTCTCATATTCATTTGTGTTGTCTGTGATGAGCTAACATATTTTTTATTTTTAAATCTTTTTAAATTTAATTATATCAAGTAAACTACATCTAATTATAGTATAATTTCAATCATAAATTACTATTTTTCAGCTCAATCGAGCGGGCCTCCTCCTCACGGTTCCTCGTTGCATTTCGAGCCGACCACAGAGCATACATACCGCACAACATGGCTGCTGCCTTCTCGACTGGACAGAACTTGTCGTCAACAAGGTCAGACGACCATGTCGATGGGTGTAGGTCAGGGAGTCTGATGCTCGTCACATCCTTGAAAGCCGCCCAGAAAGCCTTGGCATATGTGCATGACAGGAGAACATGCCACACCGATTCCTGTCTATCAGGTTTCACAGAAACCAACTCGCTCGATATGTCGACGCTGAAGTGTAGCACGTGGTGGTGGGAAATCATGAATTACCCTCTAGTCCTCTATTAAAACACACATACCTTAGGTGGCACTGGCATCTTCTACAAGTTCTTGCACACTGGATTTCTCGATTAGTCAAACAACTCGAAAAGTTCAAAGGAATTTGAAATTCTTTAAACCTTGTTTCGTCTGAATCTTCACCCAATTCAGCACATTCCCAACCCTGTCTCTCCTGCCACCTATTCAAACTCTCGGTCGTTAGTACTATTCACAGTCTGACAAAAGATGCCGCCAACAGCCACCGCCATTCACATCGCAGTCAACCGCCACCACGTTCGAGTCATCTCTCCGTACCTCGTCTGCTGCACCACTGACAAGGCCCTCAATGCGTCTTGACATCTGTCTAAGCAGCTCGGACCAAAACTCCCTGCCGCCGCCATTTCCGTCTCTCGGCCGACAGGCCACTTGCCACCTTGACTGTGCTGCATCTCACTACCCGAGGGGGACACAAGACCCTAAGTGCCACCGCCACTTGCTAATTCTCCTGCCACTACGGCTGAAAGCTCTCATGCCCTCCCGCCATGGCCACGCGTCAAGGCCCAAACAACATCCTCCCCTGTGCCAATCGCCTTAAGCCCTCTATAAAAGGCCATGAGCCCTTCCGTAAACCGCCTAGGCACACCCCAATTCCCTCGCCAGCCTTCGCTCCATCGTCATCCTCAAAGACCCCTCAAGTAAGCCCAATTTCGATTCTTGTTATCCTGTCGATTTCATTTCAATTGCCTTGGCATGTAGCATCTTCACACCCCTAGAAATCTTACTGAAGCACTGCCGTGGCTCGTTTAACACCGTAGCTCGTCGGCCACCTTCTTCCTCGCCGACCACAACCACCTCACCATGGGCAAGCCACCACAAGCTACCATAGCTTGAGCCAGCCATCCCAACAACACCACCACACCCCAAGAATGCTCAAACCACCATGCACTCGCCCTACTAACCTTCCTAGAATACCTGGGTTGTGAGATTGTCCCGAGAGCTCCTCGCCTTGCCGCCGGCCACCTCATGGTTTTCAACCGCATCTAAGCCCAAAAATGGATCCCTCTTAGCCCCCTGAGTCCATCCATGACCTCGGTTTTCACCGGAGTTAACCGTAGTATCAGGAATTGCCGTCGCAAAACCCCCCTGTTTGGTCGCTATAGTAACCATAGGGTGAAGAAGATGAACTGTTGGGCCGGGAGGACACTGTTCATCCTGGGCCTCCACTGTAGCAACCAATCCAGATGAATAGTAAATACCCGTTACTGTTTACTTAGAACCCAAAATACATATTTATGTCCATTTCGTCCGTTTTGAGCCCCTCTACCCTATTTCTAGCCCCGTTTCCCTATTCCAGACCCCTATAAATCCTAAACCCATTTTGTTTGGTTTTTCTAGATTTTATTTCTTTATTTTCTTTCTTTTTTGTAGCTTATTTATGATCAGTGCCAAACCCGATAGTGAACAGTACATGTCCGTTACTGTTTACTCAGAACCTAAAATACATATTTATGTCCATTTCATCCGTTTTGAGCCCGTCTACCCTATTTCTAGCCCCATTCCCCATTCCAGACCCCTATAAATCCTAAACCCATTTTGTTTGATTTTTCTAGATTTTATTTCTTTATTTTCTTTCTTTTCATAGCTCATTCTTTTGAGCCCGAAGTTTTGAGTTGTCCTATTTTTATGCTAGCACATGACTTCATCGAGCAGCTCATTCGAGAAGATTTTCAAGGACAAGCTCAAGACACAGAAGAATACAAACCAATAGAATACTTTGAACAGCATGGCAAGTCACTTGTTTTTTATCATATTGAATCTACATTCCTTTAATTATTTAATTATCCGTTTTTTATTATGTTATTTATGCACTGTTATTTTATGTATAATAAATATTTAGAATGACATGATATTAATTATATTCTACCATAGAAAAAGCCATGTTTAATTTGATGGCCATATTCACCTTGACAAGCTTTAATAATAATATAATTACTATAAAATATACCATGGTATAACATAAATACAAATGTTTTATACTACTAAGTGATTCGGCGTTTTGCTGGTAGATTTATAAAATGATACTAGGGTAAGAGGCATCACGGGAAGCCACTAGATGGTTGGGTTCTATGATCTTATCCAAGGGGAGGCTTGGACTGGATAGGCGGCAATGTCATAGAGCATTGAAATAATGATTTGTGGATGGAAGTTGTCTCGGTGAAAAGTAAGGACTAGAACCTTATGCTAAGTATAGAACATAGTAACCGCTTAATCACAAGCGTTGACTTGTCAAACTTGGTCTAGTAGCTACTCAAATCAATTGAATATCTACAAGGATGATATAATATACTATTCTAGAAGAGAAAACAACTAGCATAAGGAGACGTGGTATGGAAACAGTAAAATCATACTTTTACAATGGTAGGCTTCATCCTGTTAGACTGCTGTATTCCATGACAGGGGTACATAGTCTACCACGTAGAGGCTATAAAAAGAGATGAGTAATGAAAAGGCTTGTTGTCACATCCCAAATTTTCGCTTTCTGAAAAATTTTATTTTTATTAATTATTTTAATGTATTTGAGTCTTATCTGGATTTATTCGAATTTATTTGGAGTTTATTTAAAATTTTAAAGCAAGAAAATGTGTTTAAAATATTTTATTAAAGCCAAAAATAGTTTATTATATTTTTCCTAGCCTTCCCTAAATTTTTAAGGAATTATTGAGAATTTTCTAGAATTTAAAATCAATTTTCAAAGTTAAAAGTATTTTATAAAGTTATTAAATTCAAATCTGAGATTAAAAATATTTTATTAAAGTTTAAAATACTTCCAGGAATATTCTATGATTTTTCTGGAATTTTTAGACATTAAATATTATTTTCAAGTATTATTAAAGTTTCTAGTAATTCCTGAAATTAAATCCGAAAATAAAAATCAATATATCCCTAGCCGCCACGTGTCGCCTCAGATGAAATCCATCTCTCTCACGTTTTAATCCTAGCCATCCACCACAACTTACCCTTCATAAAATCCAAAGCCTCTCATACACTCACTTGCCACGTGTCGCAAATCCGACGCCCGTGCCCCTTCACTTCCTCTCCTCTCTATTACACATGGGACCCACATGTCATATCCATCTTCAACCTCTTCTTCTTCCTCCTCCCACCCTCTCTCTCCACCTCCATTAACCCGAAAATGGAGCTCTTAAATCCGCCGTTTTTGCCCTTTAAACTCCGGCGTTTGCGCAATCAATTGCCCTCATCAATCCCCACTCATGGCGGCCGCATTATCCCTTTAATCCTCTCTAAATCGCCGGCTTTTCATCTCTTTTCTCCACCTATAAAAGTTAAACTCGGTGTTCCTCCTTCCATTTGGCCTTCCTCTCACCACCGCCTCCCCCTCCCGTTCGGCCGCCACCCCGCCGCCGCGCCTCCTCCCGCCGCCGTGCGCCTCCTCCCGCCGCCGGTCGCGCTGTTCGGCCATCTTCCGCCGCCGCCCAAGTTCCACCACCGCCGCGCCCCCTCCCCGCGCCGACCGCCGCGCCTCCCGCGCCGTCGGTAAGCCGCCGCTCTCTCTCACCGCGCGCCGCCGCCGCCGCTGCGGCCGCCGGCGCCGCGAAGCCGCCGGCCGGCCATCTCCGTCTTGATTCTGCGCGTGCGCCGCGTGGCCTCACGTCGGCCGGTTGTGCCGCGTGGCGCCACCTCGCACCGCGTGGCGCCATGTGGCCGGTGCGCCACGTCGGCGAACCCGTGGTCCGTGGATCCGGTTCACGGTGAGACCGGACCCACCCGTCATTCAAATAATAATTCCCGCTCAGAAAATTCGAAAATTGATGACGTCATAAATCATATTTCTCAGTACAAAAATAATTCCCGAAACTCGGTTTTTCCTTTTTCCCTAGTTTTAATCTTTCGGAAGCCATAACTTTCTCATTTTAAGTCCAAATTGATCCATTCAAATTTCTAAATTCATATAAAATTCTAATCTTTCAATTGGTATATTTAGTTTCAATTTTTTGAATTTTTTCTATTTTATTTTATTTATTTGGATTTCTTGATTTACGTGTAGAGACCGATTTGTCCGAAGAATTTCAAGAGCAAACTCCGGAAAATTTCAACCCAGCACAGGAAGGCAAGTCTCCTTTGATCATTTTGATCCTATGTTTTGCAAGTTTTCTTTGATCAACTTGCTCAAATGATTTATAAAATGATTAGGTAGTTAATTTAAATTATTGCATGCTTATGTTATATCAAGTGATAATTTGATTTAGAAAATTTAGTTAAATATCCAATTTGTTATACCTTCCATTGAAAATTGTTTACCTTGTACCATTGTCAACTTAGGATATCCCTTTGACTCAATAATGAGTTAGTATTACATCTGTTGAATTTTTTAAATATTAGCAAATGCTTAGCGTAGCAAATCAATGTAATAATGCTCAAATAAGTAGCATGTTTGCTAAATGTGTTGTTAAATGATTTGTTTGAACATTGGTAATGGATGTTACCATTGTTAAATGATTTGTTTGAAAAGTGGTAATGGATGTTACCATTTGTTAATTTAAAAAGTAAAAATGAATTTCAAAGGGAAAAGTTGACAAGGGTGGATGGAAGGTTTGGTAGTGCGATTAGCACGAGAATTTTTGGAATTGTGAATGAACCACCAGTCGTTTAAGGACCGACGCTTGTGTTTGTCCAAACCGAGCAAAGCAGTGCAACCACAAGTCTATATGGGTGCGACCTAGCTAACTAACCTATAAAGGTGTAGTTTAGGTATCACCAGTGGTGTATTGAGTGCCGGGTGTACTGGTTACTCATAGTGAGGGACAGGGTTTCTTGTACTCATACGGCGCAAGAGGGCTCAGGCTCGTGGATTCGAGTTGTGGTGAAACCTTAGCGGGTGGTATCTAGCTATACTGGAGTAGGTGAAAGGCTTTGTGATATTTTATCTGGGTCTCATGCCAAAGGAAGCATGTTGACTATTAAGATAATTTATCTCTTGTGGGTAAAGTGTACAAACTCTGCAGAGTAATAAACTATTCGAATAGCCGTGCCCACGGTCAAGGGCGGGCAAGGAATGCATTCACATGGTAGAAGTTTGATTTTGATTTTAAAATAAAATGGTTTGTCAAACTCGGGAGTGGTGTAACTCTCGTGATTTAAATCTGGTGGTGTAACCAGATCAGGTAGTTTAACCTGAGGTTTTTGAAAGTTGGCAGATAGCCTGAAATCATAGTGTTGGTGGTTTAACCTTCACTAAGTTATTTATCTAATTTCAATTATGAAAAACAAGGTGTTTATCAAATGGCTTTTGAAGTAATTAAGTAGATTTTAATTAAAATGCTGATTTTTGCAAAAGAAACATATAGCCTTCCTTTGTGAAACCTTGCATCTATGCATCTTTCCCAAGACTTGCGGAGTACAATTTTTGTACTCACCTGTTGCTCTATAATTATAATAGCAGAGGATGAAGAAGCTCAAGCTGGAGAATTCGACTTCTGTGCCGAGTGTGGATACGGTGGATTCTTCCCGGATGCTTAGGACTCGTTTCCCCAGTCAATTGCCTGTGGCAGATTGATGGGTCGATTAATTTACTTTTTGCTTCCGCTGTGTTAATTTTCGTTTTAAGGTTCTGTGAACCTTTGTAAGGCAATGACCTTTGTAAACCTTCAGTTATTATTGTAATAATTCGTGGATGACAATGTACCGTTTTTCTGGTTATCTGTGTGTACTAGCTTTGAACTGGGACTAGTACTGAAATGCACAGGGGGGTCCGGGAGTTTCTACTCCGGGTCTCACAGAAGTGGTATCAGAGCCATCTTGACTGTAGGACGAACCCTAGGTATTGGGAAGTTTTAAGGACTTATGTTTAAAAAGAATATATTAAAAATATATAAGCTTCTTTGCTTCTACTCTCCTTTTACTTAGTATCTTGTTTCTGTCCTCCTTTTCACTATTTAAAAATCTTTACTGATCTCTCCTCTTTCCAAACTTGTAGATGGCAGGTTCATCGTCATCAGCCCCATGGGATCATCATTCTCATGGCGAGAGCGAGGGAGCTTTTGCGACTCTTCTACGGCAGCTAATGCAGCATCTGAAGTACACCCAACAGCCTATCTTCAGAGGGCGGAACACGCGAGTGATGAGCACGGACTCCTGGAGCATGGAGGTGTTCATTTACGCTCCAGACGGGAGGATTGACCCAATTGGGCGTCATATTGAGTTTCCCCGGACCTTCTGCTCAGATGCGATCCAGGATGCAGCACAGTTGGCGATCTCGGAGTTGTGCAGGAGGCACAAGGAGGAGCTACGACGATCACCTTTTGCTTCTTCCCGACGGCGAGCGAGGCAGACTCATCGAGCTTTTCCGGTGGTGGTGGATGACCGCGCTTGTCTCACCAGTGCAAGCACACCTGGCGGCTTCAGCGACTTACGCGAGCTCGGCGGGAGATCGGACTTCTTCGGAGGCGCTACGTCGAGCCACGACCACTCGACACTCTCCGAGCCCAGCTCTGCAGAGTGAGGTTGCCCACGCCGACGCTGCTCAGCGAGGATCGCTGCCGAGGCAGAGGTAGAGCGTCTTCGGTATTACCACTACACCGACTCCACCAGCCCATTCTCGCTCGGTCGATCTACAGACCTCGCACTAGGCTTATCTGCGAGGAAGAGTGTGCGACGCTCCATCCGCCACCCGACATTGATATTGGAGGATCTGGCGGGGCGCGGCTATCTCGCTCCGGTTTTCCGACTTGATCGAGTCGATCACGGTCGCGTTCGCGAACAACCGCCATGGTTGTGGGACAGAGACACTTATCCGATTGGAGGAGGACCCCGAGGAGGAGCAGAGGAGCGCATCATCGTTGAGGATGATTAGATACTAGCCTATAGTTTACCTTTTGAGTTGTCGGCATTAGAACGTTTTATATTACTATGATGTAATAAAGTGGGTGTACCAAGCCTATGTGCATCGTGGTACAGCCATTCTTCAAAAGTTAATTTGAATTTAAAGGTTGCGTTTTCTCTCATGCATTGTGTTGATCTTGTGAGTTGTTTGGGATGTTGTTAAATTGCCCGACCATCTTATCTATGCTACTTTCATCTTACCTATACTTTTCTTGATGGAGCTTGGATGGTGAACACGGAAGGAATATCAACAACAATCAAGCGCCCAACAATAATGAAGCCCCAATTCCATCTCCATGACTCAAGCTCCCAATATGGAACAGATGATGGCCATGCAGTTGCAACTACTTCAAGCTTTGGCCCAAAACCAAGTCCAACAAGCCCAGCAAGCACCAGTTCAACAGCCACAGTCTAAACTTGGGGAATTTATGAGAACCCGACCTCCGACTTTTGCAGGATCTGTTGACCCTTTGGAGGCGGATGATTGGATTAAAGAAATAGAAAGAAAACTCAATTTGGCTCAATGTGCGAGAACATGAGAAGGTTCTCATGCGCGCTCACCAACTCAAGGAGTTCTTTGCTAATTGGTGGGATAACTCATGCGCACATCAAGATGCGAGAATATTACATGGGAAGAATTTTTGAAACCTTCCGCATCGCTCATATTCCTATGAGTATAATGGAAATGAAGAGGAAGGAGTTTCATCGGCTACAACAAGGAAACCTTAGTGTTTCCGCATATTTGAGTAAATTTATCCAATTATCAAGATATGCACGGAAGATGTGGCGCGATGCGCAAGGATCTGGAGGTTTATGGGAGGAATGGACCCAACCTCAAAGTTCAGCTAGTCTCCAATGACTACCCTACTTTTCAACATCCGTGAACAAAGCTTTAGTACAAGAAGATGCCAGTGTCGACTTTTGATGCTAGGAAAAGGAAGTTTCAAGCCCAACAGTTTGCTAGCGGTTCCGTCAACGCCCTACTCAACAACAAGTACAACGGCCTCCGGTGCATAATCATCCAAGGACACCCATTTCTGCGCCTCGCCCTTTGCCTCAAACTCCTAGAACTGGAAATGCAGCCCAACAACGGCGAGAATAGAAATGTAGCTGCAGGAGTGCAATGCTACAATTGCAAAAATATGGGACACTATGCCGCGATTGCCCACGAGGCGTCAAGCGGTAACCCGGTCGCTTCAACTGGATCCTACACCAAACAAGAGCTCCAACTACCGGTCAGGGCGTGGAAGCCCTCGGACTCCACGCACTCCACACCATTCAACAGAGGGCGATCAATCATGTCACTGCGAAGCGGAAGATGCACCAGACGTAGTTCTGGGTAAGTTCCTGGTTAATTCAGTACCAGCAATTATATTATTTGATTCTGGAGCTACACATTCATTCGTAACAAAAGCTTTTGCTGAAAGAAATAATTGGAATATTTGTATGCTAAAGAACCTTATGATAGTCCAATCTCCTGGAAAAGAATTGAGGACTAAATTGGTTAGCCCTAGTGCAACCATAATTATAAATGGAGTAAAGTTCCTAGCGAACCTCATTATAATAGACTCCGATGGCATAGATATAATACTTGGTATGGATTGGTTGATCAAGTATAAAGGACATATAGATTGTGCCAATCGTGCTATTACTCTTACCAATTCTGACGGAATTCAGATAAGACATGAGGCAGATATGCACTCAAAGAAGAACATTATGTTAACCAACCTAAAAGGAAAAAGTTGGAGGATGTGTCGGAGCTTGCGAATACCACGATGTTTTCCCGAGGAATTGCAGGATTGCCACGGATCGAGAGATTGAATTTGTTATAAACCGTACTGTACAGCCCTATATCAAAAAGACCTTATCGGATGTCGGTGATGATTTAGTGAAGTCAAAAGGCGATTCAAGAATTACAAGAGAAAATTTCATTAGACCAAGTTCTTCACCTTGGGAGCCCGATACTTTTGGTAAACAAGAAGGATGGTAGTCGGCGTATGTGCGTGGACTATAGAGCTTTAAATGAAGTAACTATAAAGAATAAGTATCCCTTACCCGGATCGACGATCCGTTCGATCAACTCAAAGGATCAAGCGTCTTCTCCAAGATTGATCTTGGTCGAGATATCACCGATTGAAGATTAGACCGAAGATATACCAAAGACGACTTTCGCCACAAGATATGGACTATATGAGTATACGGTGATGTCTTTCAGTCGACAAATGCCCCGCATACTTCATGAATTTGATGAATAAAGTATTTATGGATTATTTAGATAAGTTTGTTGTTGTCTTTATAGATGACATTCTTATCTATTCGAAAACGATAAAGAACATGAGGATCATCTAAGGATAGTATTGCAAAGACTCGTGAACACCGATTATATGCCAAGTTTAGCAAGTGTGCGTTTTGGTTAAAGGAAATTGAGTTTTGGGACACGTAATTTCAGTAGAAGGAGTATCTCAGTAGATCTGGAAAAGTTAAGGATGTATTAAATTGGACTCCACCCAAGACAAGAACAGAGATCGAAGTTTTAGGATTAGCTGGTTACTATCGTCGATTCATTGAAGGCTTTTCCAAGATTGCCAGACCTTTAACCCAGCTGTTAAAGAAAGAGAAGAAATTTGAATGGAGTAAATCCTGTGAGAATAGTTTTCAAGAGTTAAAGAAGAGGTTAACTTCAGCACCAGTTCTGCGATTACCGGATATTAGAAAAGATTTTGAAGTTTATTGTGACGCATCAAAACAAGGCCTTGGATGTGTACTAATGCAAGAAGGAAAGGTTGTTGCTTATGCATCAAGGCAGTTAAGGCCACATGAAGAAAATTACCCCACTCATGATTTAGAGCTAGCTGCTGTAGTGCATGCTCTGAAGTTGTGGAGGCATTATCTAATTAGTAATCGGTGTGAGATATATACGGATCATAAAAGTCTAAAGTATATATTCACTCAACCTGATCTTAATCTGAGACAAAGAAGATGGCTTGAACTGATAAAGGACTATGATGTGGGAATACACTATCATCCCGGAAAGGCTAATGTAGTGGCCGATGCTTTGAGTCGGAAGATCCATGTTAGCAATATGTTGATTCAAGACAGTCAGTCAACTCTTCGTGAAGAATTTCAGCGTCTCAATTTGGGAGTGATAAATGAAGGAATTCTGTCTACATTAAAGGTTCAACCCACTTTAGAAGATCAGATTAAGGCAGCTCAGAAAGAAGATGAGTATGTTAAAGAAATAAAGGATAACATGAAGAAAGGCAAAGCACCTGGATTCTCAGAAGATGAAGAAGGAATTCTTTGGTTTGGAAAAAGGATTTTAGTACCGGAGAGAAAGGAAATAAAAGATTTAATTCTAAAGGAAGCACATGAATCGGGATATTCCATTCATCCTAAGTACAAAGATGTACCAAGATCTAAAGGAAAATTCTTGGTGGACCAAGATGAAACGAGAAATTGCAGAATATGTAGCTTTATGTGATATATGTCAAAGGGTTAAAGCGAGCACCAACGACTGCCGGTCTTTTGCAACCTCTGAGATACCTGAATGGAAATGGGAGGAAATCGGAATGGATTTCATAACAGGACTACCAAGAACCAAGTCAGGGTATGATTCAATTTGGGTTATAGTGGATCGCTTAACAAAGGTTGCACATTTCATACCTGTAAAGACTACCTATTCAGGAGATAGATTGGCAGAGCTCTATATGTCAAGAATTGTATGTCTGCATGGAGTTCCAAAGAAGATCGTATCGGATAGAGGAACACAGTTTACCTCAAGATTTTGGCAGAAACTGCATGAAGTTTTGGGCACCAATTTAAATTTCAGTACTGCTTATCATCCTCAAACAGATGGCCAGACTGAACGAGTGAATCAGATATTGGAAGATATGCTAAGAGCGTGTGCATTGGCCAACAAAGTTAGTTGGGATCAAAGTTTACCCTATGCAGAATTTTCCTATAATAACAGTTACCAGTCTAGTCTGAAGATGTCTCCGTTTGAAGCCTTGTATGGCAGGAAATGCAGAACGCCATTATATTGGTCAGAGACTGGAGAAAGTCAAGTATTCGGACCCGATGTCTTGAAGCTAGCCGAAGAGCAAGTTCGATTAATACGAGACCGATTGAAAATAGCACGTACTGCATAAAAGAGTTATGCGATAATCGTCGCGAGAATGTTGGAATTCGCACCGGGAGATCATGTGTATTTGAAGGTGTCACCTTTAAAAGGGATGCGACGTTTTAAGGTCAGTGGAAAGCTTGCTCCAAGGTATATCGGACCATTTCTAGTTATAGCCAGAAGAGGTGAAGTTGCATATCAGTTAGAGCTTCCTCCTCAATTGTCAGATGTACATGATGTATTTCATGTATCACAGTTGAAGAAGTGCTTAAGAGTACCAGAGGAGTTAATACCTTTAGAAGAGGTGGATTTAAAAGAAGACTTGACGTATCCAGAGTTTCCTGTCAAGATTTTAGAAGAGGCAGAGCGCTGTACAAGAAACAAGACTATCAAATTTTGCAAGGTGCAGTGGAATAATCATCCAGAATCGGAAGCAACCTGGGAGCGTGAAGAGGATCTTCGAGCAGAGTTTCCTGATCTATTTCCCGGTCTTTCCGAATCTCGGGGTCGAGATTCTTTCTAAGGGGGGTAGGTTTGTCACATCCCAAATTTTCGCTTTCTGAAAAATTTTATTTTTATTAATTATTTTAATGTATTTGAGTCTTATCTGGATTTATTCGAATTTATTTGGAGTTTATTTAAAATTTTAAAGCAAGAAAATGTGTTTAAAATATTTTATTAAAGCCAAAAATAGTTTATTATATTTTTCCTAGCCTTCCCTAAATTTTTAAGGAATTATTGAGAATTTTCTAGAATTTAAAATCAATTTTCAAAGTTAAAAAGTATTTTATAAAGTTATTAAATTCAAATCTGAGATTAAAAATATTTTATTAAAGTTTAAAATACTTCCAGGAATATTCTATGATTTTTCTGGAATTTTTTTAGACATTAAATATTATTTTCAAGTATTATTAAAGTTTCTAGTAATTCCTGAAATTAAATCCGAAAATAAAAATCAATATATCCCTAGCCGCCACGTGTCGCCCTCAGATGAAATCCATCTCTCTCCACGTTTTAATCCTAGCCATCCACCACAACTTACCCCTTCATAAAATCCAAAGCCTCTCATACACTCACTTGCCACGTGTCGCAAATCCGACGGCCGTACCCCTTCACTTCCTCTCTTCTCTATTACACATAGGACCCACATGTCATATCCATCTTCAACCTCTTCTTCTTCCTCCTCCCACCTCTCTCTCCACCTCCATTAACCGAAAATGGAGCTCTTAAATCCGCCGTTTTTGCCCTTTAAACTCCGAGCGTTGCGCAATCAATTGCCCTCATCAATCCCCACTCATGGCCGGCGCATTATCCCTTTAATCCTCTCTAAATCGCGGCTTTTCATCTCTTTTTCTCCACCTATAAAGTTAAACTCCGGTGTTCCTCCTTCCATTTGGCCTTCCTCTCACCACCGCCCCTCCCTCCCGTTCGGCGCCACCCCGCGCCGTGCGCCGCCCTCCCCCGCGCGCGCCTCCCTCCCGCCGCCGCCGCCGCCGTTCGGCCATCTTCCGCCGCGCCAAGTTCCACCACCGCCGGCCTCCCACCTCCCTCGCCGACCGCCGCCTCCCGCCGCCGTCGGTAAGCCGCGCCGCTCTCTCACTCGCCGCCGCCGCCTTCGCCGCACGCCGGCCGCCGCCGCGGCGAAGCCGCCGGCCGCCATCTCCGTCGCGGTTGCGCGTGCGCCGCGTGGCCTCCACGTCGGCCGGTTGTGCCCGCGTGGCCGCCACCTCGCACCGCGTGGCGCCATGTGGCCGGTCGCGCCACGTCGGCGAACCCGTGGTCCGTGGATCCGGTTCACGGTGAGACCGGACCCACCCGTCATTCAAATAATAATTCCCGCTCAGAAAATTCGAAAATTGATGACGTCATAAATCATATTTCTCAGTACAAAAATAATTCCCGAAACTCGGTTTTCCTTTTCCTAGTTTTAATCTTTGGAAGCCATAACTTTCTCATTTTAAGTCCAAATTGATCCATTCAAATTTCTAAATTCATATAAAATTCTAATCTTTCAATTGGTATATTTAGTTTCAATTTTTGAATTTTTTCTATTTTATTTTATTTATTTGGATTTCTTGATTTACGTGTAGAGACCGATTTGTCCGAAGAATTTCAAGAGCAAACTCCGGAAAATTTCAACCCAGCACAGGAAGGCAAGTCTCCTTTGATCATTTTGATCCTATGTTTTGCAAGTTTTCTTTGATCAACTTGCTCAAATGATTTATAAAATGATTAGGTAGTTAATTTAAATTATTGCATGCTTATGTTATATCAAGTGATAATTTGATTTAGAAAATTTAGTTAAATATCCAATTTGTTATACCTTCCATTGAAAATTGTTTACCTTGTACCATTGTCAACTTAGGATATCCTTTGACTCAATAATGAGTTAGTATTACATCTGTTGAATTTTTAAATATTAGCAAATGCTTAGCGTAGCAAATCAATGTAATAATGCTCAAATAAGTAGCATGTTTGCTAAATGTGTTGTTAAATGATTTGTTTGAACATTGGTAATGGATGTTACCATTGTTAAATGATTTGTTTGAAAAGTGGTAATGGATGTTACCATTGTTAATTTAAAAAGTAAAAATGAATTTCAAAGGGAAAAGTTGACAAGGGTGGATGGAAGGTTTGGTGGTGCGATTAGCACGAGAATTTTTGAATTGTGAATGAACCACCACAGTCGTTTAAGGACCGACGCTTGTGTTTGTCCAAACCGAGCAAAGCAGTGCAACCACAAGTCTATATGGGTGCGACCTAGCTAACTAACCTATAAAGGTGTAGTTTAGGTATCACCAGTGGTGTATTGAGTGCCGTGGTGTACTGGTTACTCATAGTGAGGGACGGGGTTTCTGTACTCATACGGCGCAAGAGGGGCTCCACTCGTGGATTCGAGTTGTGGTGAAACCTTAGCGGGTGGTATCTAGCTATCTTGGAGTAGGTGAAAGGCTTTGTGATATTTTATCGGGTCTCATGCCAAAGGAAGCATGTTGACTATTAAGATAATTTATCTCTTGTGGGTAAAGTGTACAAACTCTGCAGAGTAATAAACTATTCGAATAGCCGTGCCCACGGTCAAGGGCGGGCAAGGAATGCATTCACATGGTAGAAGTTTGATTTTGATTTTAAAATAAAATGGTTTGTCAAACTCGGAGTGGTGTAACTCTCGTGATTTAAATCGGTGGTGTAACCGGATCGTAGTTTAACCCGAGGTTTTGAAAGTTGGCGAGATAGCCCGAAATCATAGTGTTGGTGGTTTAACCTTCACTAAGTTATTTATCTAATTTCAATTATGAAAAACAAGGTGTTTATCAAATGGCTTTTGAAGTAATTAAGTAGATTTTAATTAAAATGCTGATTTTTGCAAAAGAAACATATAGCCTTCCTTTGTGAAACCTTGCATCTATGCATCTTTCCCAAGACTTATGAGTACAATTTTTGTACTCACCTGTTGCTCTATAATTATAATAGCAGAGGATGAAGAAGCTCAAGCTGGAGAATTCGACTTCTGTGCCGAGTGTGGATACGGTGGATTCTTCCCGGATGCTTAGGACTCGTTTCCCCAGTCAATTGCACGTGGCGATTGATGGGTCGATTAATTACTTTTGCTTCATTGTGTTAATTTTCGTTTTAAGGTTCTCGTGAACCTTTGTAAGGCAATGACCTTTGTAAACCTTCGATTATTATTGTAATAATTCGTGGATGACAATGTACCGTTTTTCTGGTTATCTGTGTGTACTAGCTTTGAACTGGGACTAGTACTGAAATGCACAGGGGGGTCCGGGAGTTTCTACTCCGGGTCTCACACTTGTTTTCTTAACCCAGTCGTGGGGGTTAAGAAATCTTGTGGGTAAAAATGGACAACTCTACAGAGTCAAAATATAAATGGTATTCGAATACGCCGTACTTTTGGTAAATAAAACGGTGTTTAATGGGTAATTCCAATAGTAAAGCATAAGTAGATTTGAAAATGATTTGAAAATGGCGAAGGCTGGTAATCAAATTGTTGAAATCTCTTAAGATGTTTTTACTTTGTTATTTTGTATTTAAATATTTACAAATAAAATTACATCTACAAATACCACAATAAAACTATTATATCCCCATCTCTTGAAAATCTTGGCAAGTAGTTATATAGCGTTTTCCCATATGACTTGTTAAGTATGGTTAGTGTAATCACGCTTGCTAAACTATCACAGAAGATGCTTGGGAAAATATTGAAGGAACCCTTGAGGATCCGTGAACTTATCCAAGGGGGAGGCTTGGATCGGATAGGTGGCAATGTCGTAAGGCATTGAAATAATAGTTTGTGGATTGAAGTTGTCTTGGCGAAAAGTAAGGACTAGAACTTTATGCTAAGTATAGAACATAGTAACCGCTTAATCACAAGCGTTGATTTATAAAACCTGGTCTAGTTGCTGCTCAAATCAATTGAATATCTACAGGGATAATATAATATATTATTCCAGAAGAGGAAACAGCTGGCGTAAGGAGATGTGGTATGGAAATGGTAAAATCGTACTTCACAATGGTAGACTCCGTCCTATTAGGCCATCATATTCCGTGACAGGGGGTACATAGTCTATCAGGTAGAGGCTATAGAAAGAGATGAGCAATGAAAAGCCTTATTTTCTTAACCCAATCGCAGGGTTAAGAAATCTTGTGGTTAAAACTGGACAACTCTGCAGAGTCAAAATATAAATGGTATTCGAATATGCCGTACTTTTGGTAAATGAAGCTGTGTTTAATGAGTAATTCTAACAGTGAAGCATAAGTAGAATTGAAAATAATTTGGAAATGTTAAAGGCTGGTAATCAAGTTGTTGAAACCCCAATCTCTTAAGATGTTTTTACTTTGTTATTTTGTGTTTAAAATATTTACAAATAAAATTGCATCCACAAATACCATAATAAAACCATTATATCCCCATCTCTTGAAAATTTGGGCAAGTAGTTATATAGTGTTTCCCTATGTGACTTGTTAAGTATAGTTAGTGTAGTCACGCTTGCTAAACTATCATAGAAGATGCTTGGAAAAATGCTGAAGGAACCCTTGTGGAAAGTTTGAAGATTACTACAACGTAGACGATACCTGGTATTAGGGTTTATTCTACACTCAGACACGCATATGGAGTTCTTTTGTATTGTAATATAACTTTGGGCCGCACGCCCTATTGTGTAAAACCTGGCTGCTAAATCTTAATTTTGTAATAAAGTTTGGCTTTTATATATAAGCTAATAATGGCAATGATGTACATTCGTCTACAATACTCGCAGCTGAATAATCCTAGATAATTGTAAGAGAAACCTAACGACCCCTGAGATGGAGGCATTACAGTTAGGGTCTAGGAGTATCAAGATGTCGACCTCTGTACTAGATGCACACATGCTCAGCCCGTACAATTGCATAGGTTGTACTAGAAGATACCCCGCGCGTTGTTGTAAGAATTCTTAGCGATATCTAGAGATGGGCTATTTTGAGTGATGCATGTACATTGTAATAGCAGCCATATGGAATAATATGGAATGATCAATGCATATTGCACCAGAGATGAGATTAATAACAATAACGGTAGTAAGTAGGGATCACTTGTGTGGATATATAGGATTTGCAGTGCTCAACACATCCAAAGGCTTAAAACAATAGAGAATTAGAAATGATGTGGCTGCACATGAGAAGACGAAATTAGCATCGACCAAAGTTAGTGGGGACCATTTGTGTAGATATATAGGATTCTGTGTACACAATACCAGATCTACAATACATTCAATCTAGCACATAGACATACCCCGATGCACATGTAGTATTAATAGAAAAAAGAAAAAATAGACTATTTCCACTACTACAAAAGAGGCTATACTGAACGACTACAACATAGACGGTTCATAGAGAACCGTCTGTGCTGTAATTATCACAGATGGTTTTACAAACACGACCGTGTACTGTATGTGATACACAACTATGATAGACAGTTCATAAGAATTGAGAGACCATGTGGTCGTGACTCCATGAGAGTGATGAGTAATTGACAAGGGTTTAGGTCAGTTGAGTTTGGTTTGAGTGGCTCGGAGTCGAGTCGTTGCGTGGGCAATCGGGCTCGGTCGAACTTTGGTCAAACTTGGTCGTATGGGCTTAGAATGGATATTCTAATGTTTCGACATATTTGGACTTCATCATGGGTAAGCATGATGTGTTTATGTTGATTTATGCTTAATGTGTCGAGCGGTGCTATGTGATGTGTTTCTTGTCTGTGTGACTATAGGACTTCGGAGCTAGGTCATGGTGACGCGTGGAAAGACCGGGACTAGGCACAGGAGGTGTTGAGGTCCAGACGGTCGGGTACGCCGAGGATGATCGAGGCTGGTGAGGTGGTTGCGAGTCGGGAGACAAGGAACCGGAGCTGGAGCTACTGGTGGTGGACACAAAGGGCAACGGCGAGAGAACCAGGACATCGAGGCGGAGTCGTGGTGAGACACGAGGTGACCGGACTAGACGCAGGTGGCGTTGAGGTCAGAACGGTCGGATGTGTCGAAGACGGCGGAGATTCGATGTGGTTGCGAGTCGTGGGCGACAAGGAGCGCGGAAGCTTCCCGGAAGGTGCAGGAGGGGCGAATCGGGAAATTCGCAAGGCTGCACAAGCGGGAGCGGGCTCCGTTGGATATAGCGGGCGTAACGGGGCGGAGACCCGTTAGCCATGGGCTATAAAAGGAGTGGAGGGGCTGCATGCCCACTTGAGCACTTGTAGGGAATTAGGGTTTACACTAGTCAAAAGAGGCTTTAGGAAGGTTGTTTCCTTTAGCTCTTTAGTTGGTATGAGTTGGTGAAGGCAGAGTAGTGCTCCCTCTGTAGCTTCATCGATGGTTTCTATGTGAGCTCCTCTCTGTGTGTTCTTCCTCCCAAGAAGATGTGTGATTCTTGGTGTTCTTGAGGATTGAGAGGAGAGGGATTGAGTGGAGAGTCTTGTAATCATCTATGTCCTAATGTCCATGCGTATCGGGACTCCTCTGTATTCCTTGTGATTCAATGAATGAAATCAAGTTTGGTTTTTCCTGTTCGTAGCTTCATTCTTCATTTTCCTCTTGGCAAGATTTCTTGATTTTCGTGGTTTTGAGTTCTTGCTTGCTGGAGAGTGCCAAAATGGGTTGCTATGACATGGGTGATGCTCAAAAGCCATTTGGCTATTTAATCCCAAGAGCAAACCGAGTTTGATTCTCGATTTCAGTTTTGGCCTCCTCTGTTCTTGTTCTTCGTTTCTAGGTTTTGGTCCAGATTTTGATTCCCTTGTTAAGATGGCTTGAAATTTGGTATGAAGAGTCCAGAGGCTATTAATTAGCTTCCTCAAAATTTCATAGCCAAAGGATCAACGGTTGGGGAGTTATTTGGTTTTGGCTCGGTTCTTGCAAGATTTCAGTTTTTTACCCAAATCTGAAATTCTTGTTTCTTGGAGGGGTTTTCTTGATATTGGCTCTTGGCTTATTCTTCTGGGAGTGTTCCCTAGCTATCCTCAAAGTTTCCCAAGCCAAGGATCCAAGAATCATTGCGAATCTCTCATTTTTCAGAAAATCCTGTTTGCTGATTTTCTCGAGAGGTACTACCGCTCAGAGGTACTACCGCTCCTCAAGAGGTACTACCGCTCAGAGGTACTACCGCTCGTCCTAGCGGTACTACCGGTTATGTTCGGACCAGTCTGATCGGCAGCGAAGAAACGTTCGGACAAGTCCGATCGTCGTGCGGTACTACCGCTCCTCGAGAGGTACTACCGCTCAGAGGTACTACCGCTCCTGAAGAGGTACTACCGCTCAGAGGTACTACCGCTCGTCTCAGCGGTACTACCGCTTGCAGTCAGACTTTCTCTGATTTTATTTTTCTTGACTGCTTCTGTTTGGATCGGGTTTTTCCTTGTCTCTGTGTCTTCCAGTAGTGCATATCTTCTACCTTCATAGCTTCCATAGCTACTGGAGAAGAAGTATAAGAGTGGGTACTTGAGGGCGAATTTAATATTTTGAAGAGCGCCATTCACCCCTCTCGTCGCCATTTCGGTCCATCAAGAATAATCGTCTGTGATATTTTCACAGACGTCTATTAATACGAACTGTCTGTGATAATGCAAAAACATCACAGACGGTTTGTATCAATAACCGTCTGTGATAATGGTAGACATCACCGACGGTTCATATTAATAATCATCTGTGAAAGTTTACAAATGGTTATTAATACAAACCGTCTGTGATCATTTTATATTATAGACGGTTTGTGGTTGGAACCATCTGAGATACACCACGTTATTAAATAGCCATCATGGTCTCGACCGATCTGTTTTCATTGTGCTGCATTAAAGGAGGCGGCTAGATTTGGGGAGTTTGCTGAAAACATATCGCTTGTAGATCTAGCTCATAGATTTGTTTTTGATGATTAGAAGTTATTATTTGCTTCTAATAACTTAGATGCCTTGTAATAGAGATAGATGATAGTTTGCTCCAATTTAAGAATGGGTCAATACTCCTAGTTTACTTCAATATATTCTTGTTTGATAAATATACACATCATGCATATTGCTTCATGAATACGTGGCTAGCTACTTAATTTAGATATGGACAATTTATTATTAGGTGAATGACAATTATGTGTGTAAGTTGCTAGACTGGTTAACTAGCTATAGTAGCATTAGTAATCCAATTTGACACCAATTTGTCATATGCGTAGGGTAGATGGACCAAAGCTAGATGTATGTTGAGAACCATGTCAGTAAAGAGTACATTAATGGCGTATTTGCTTTTAGAAGAGTGGTCGGGCAGGATATGTTGAATAAGAGGATGGAATATATATTGTCCATGCATTGATTATAATAATCTGAACATGTTTACCAACTCAACACAAATCGAAACTCACTTGATTCGAAGGGGTTTCAAAAAGGGTATACATGTTGGACCAGTCATAGTGAAGAGAAGATTATACAGGAAGGTAATTATAACATCGTTGAGGGAGACAAATGATATACCAGTTGTGGACTGTGATTTCGATGAGGATAGGTCATATGATGACAATCTAGATTAGATGGTACGCGATGTAGAAGGAAACTATAGTGAGAGAGTTTGGCAAATTCGAGTGCTTACTGGAGAACCTAGAGAAACATTTGTTCCCTGGCTGTAAGCCGCAATACACAATGTTGTCATCTATTCTTTAACTACTGAAATTAAAGGCAAGCAATGGCTGGTCCGACAAGAGTTTCATGGCGTTATTAGGTCTCCTAACGAACATCCTTCAAAAGAAAAATGTGTTACCGAGAACCACCTACCAAACTAAGAATGTTCTTTGTCCATTGGGAATGGAAGTAGAAAGAATATATACATGTCCAAATGATTGTATCCTCTACCGTGAAGAATATACAAAATTACATGTTTGTCCAGTGTACAAAGTATTGAGTGAAGCAAGGACCTGCTAAGATGTTGTGGTATCTGCTTATAATTCCCCGTTTGAAGCATTTATTTGCGAACCGAAAGGATGCAAGATTGTTGCGTTAGCACTCGGAGGAGAGTAAGAAAGATGGAATGATAAGACACGTTGTTGATTCTACCCAGTGGAGGAACATCGATAGGATATTTATAGACTTCGGTGCAGAACTAAAGAATATAACGTTTGGGTTGAGTATAAATGGAATGAATTCTTTCAGTAACATGAGCAGCCGACATAGCACCTGGCTCGTCAATGTATGCATGTGCAACCTCTCTCCTTGGTTGTGTATGAAGCAAAAGTATATTTTAATGTCACTACTTTTCCGAGAGTCGAAGCAACCTAGGAACGATATTGATGTGCACCTAGCACAATTGATGTAAGATTTTGTGACACTATGGAACGAAAGGGTACATGTATGGGATGCGGACAAACGAGAGAACTTCACTTTGCGCGTCATGTTATTCTGCACCATCAATGATTTTCCTATGATGTCATAACTCATTGGTTATATATAGATCTATGATCTAACAAGTTCGACGACGGCGAGAACCGGTTGGTTGTCTTGACCCACACTTGGTCTCTGAGCAATCCATCAACGATAACAGATCCTTCATCCAAATTACATAACGAGGGGATTGCCTGCTCACAGTAACAAGGACTACATCATGGTACTCTTCAACAAGGGGTAAGTGCTTCACTAGTTGCAAAATAAGTTTCATTTGTACTTTATACGTAATATGAACTTAGGATTAATTACTATGGCGATATACATAACTAGAGGTCACTGGATTCTGATTGTGATTGTACCAAAGTGGAGCAAGGTAATATACCTTGATTCCCTATTAGGAGTAACCATGACTTCACTCGTGTGCAAAAAATAATTGATAGGTAAACTCATTTCCTCCATACATAACTCTATTATAGTCTTCCCTTCATTTCCAATGGCTGATGCTAACATTTTGAAATCACGTAGGTCATTCAGCACTTATGTTGTCCAGGGAGGGAGACAAGGAATCCGGCGCCACACTGTGATGGGACGCGATTTTCGGTACCCGCTACAACATAACAATCCTATATCACACTTCTATTTTTGTAGTGCCACCAGTAGCTACAGGGTAACGTATGTGAATTCTACGTTTGTCGCCATATAGTGAAATCATGGATGCTATATATATATATATATATATATATATATATATATATATATATATATATATATATATATATATATATATATATATATATATATATATATATATATATATATATATATATATATATATATATATATGTGTGTGTGTGTGTGTGTGTGTGTGTGTGTGTGTGTGTGTGTGTGTGTGTGTGTGTGTGTGTGTGTGTGTGTGTGTGTGCGCGCGCGCGCTAATGACTAGATGTTAAGACACTACTCCTAGCAATAGCGCGTGGAATTCAACGAAAGTGCAATCGATCTTGATAAACTCACCAAAATTGGAGGAAAGCTCTCCCAATTTTTAATAGTTGAGGTCATAAACAAGACTAAAGAGTTCTACCCTGGCGATGATTAAATGTTGAAACATTTGATACAATTATAATTACTCAATTATGCTTAATCAAATAATTCATTCAAATGTACATCATTTAGTTAAGATCTATGTAATGATTGTCGTGTGCTATATATGTGATCTGTTTGCTTGTTTTCTGAGAGCATGGGTAGCATTTCCTAATGTTAGTTAAAAAATAGAAAATAATATAGATATTTAAATAGCTATCACAGACAGTTTTTTAATATTAGCCATCTATGATATCTAAGATATCACACGGCTATGTCTGAGAACCGTCTGTGATATATGACATATCACATACGGTTTTTGGTATTAGCCGTCTGTGATACTTGATAAAAACTGTCTATGATACTTGATATACTGATATATTAAAGAACCGTTAGTGATACTTGATATATCACAGACTATTTTTTCGAAAAACCATCTATGTTGTAATTATCACAGACGGTTTAAGAGCCGTTTATGATAACTACATATTACCATAGACATAAAAATTCAGATGGTTTAAAAACTGTCTGTAATAAACCTTTCTGTAGTAGCGTTCATTGCCTCCTAGGCATGGCTTTACCTGTCAACATAGGCTTGTTAATGCACAAATCGTAGATTCTCGGTATCAACGTTCGTCATATACCATCCCATGCATTATGGATTATGTTTGGCTAGCGATCGATCAAGCTGGTTCTATGGCAACAAATATCATACCAGCAAGTGCTCTATACATATTTTTCACAGCTGCCTCTGTAGTATGGAATCAGATCATCTAACGTTGGCCTCCTGGACTTTCCTCTACAGTCGATCATCATAGCCATCCATTTTAGATCCAACCGTGAGACTCCAAAACTGTTGAACCTAACAAATTTAACAGGCCTGCAGCCGGCCCATCTTAGCCCAGCCACGCGACTCCCCCTGGGCGACTCGTACGGTCGTTTGTTCGTCGCCTCCGCCGCCGTTGCAGGTCGCCAGATCAGCACGCCCGTCCTCGCCAGGCCGTCACCGCAACGCTCGGGAGTTCCTCACCTTGTCGGCGCTCTCCTCCACTCCCTCCCCGATCTGGTGGCATGGCGCGTCAGCTGCTTCTCCACCTCGCCGGCGCTCCCCTCCCCGCCACCGTGCATGAGCGTCGTCGCCGCGGAAGCTGCCGTCCCGTGGCCGGTCGCGTCGGCGGCGCTCCTCACCACGTCGACGATTCCTCCCCGCCACCGTGACGATCGGCTTCATGGCTGCAGGCGGTGCCACTCCATGGCCAGGCACGCTGGTGGTCAGTAAAATGGAGAAGAATGTAAACTGTGTTCCCAGTACTGTAAATTGTGCAAGTGCTAGCAACCTATGCAACTTGTGACTGTATAGGAATTGTAAAGATTGCCATTGTGCAAGTGTGAGCAAGCTTGCCATTGTATTATAAATTGTTCTGTAATACTATTGTCAATGGAATGCACAAAAGCTATTGCTGATAATTGCAACTTCAGAGGCTGCATCCAGTTTCAAGTGTATATGACATTACTGCTGAATATTACACTTGAACCACAAAACCCAAAACTATCTGAACATGATTCAAAGGAGGCTGATGATCCATGTTCCATGATGCAGAGACTACATGATCTATACTACTAGAAGTCAGCAATAACACCATCTGTCATTGATCCCTGGAAAATAGAAGAACAATAATTCAACATAGTGGCCATGTATGATTCAGAGAAAATGTCTATTACTTTGAAATATTACCGTCAATAGTTCAAAGAAGCTATTGATGGCCATGTATGGTTCGGACATCCCTTCCTTGGGCAAAGAAGTACTAGGAGAAATATTTGGTGCTGCTGCACCATCATGGAATGCAACTTTTATAGTTTCTTGTTCCTTTAGATAAAAGAGAATCAAATAATGAAATACAACTGAACTTTTTTTTCCAGAGAATCAAATATGTTTTTTGTTGTTACATAACTTTGAAACCTTTTCCTTTTTCTTACCTCCCTTCTTTGCAAAAGTTTCTTGTTCCTTCAGATAAAAGAGAATCGAATAATGAAATACAATTGAACTTTTTTTCAGCGACTACAATCAGAGAATCAAATATGTTTTTTGTTGTTACATACCTTTGAACCCTTTTCCTTTTTCTTACACCTCTTCTTTGCAACCTTGCGTTTCTTGTCAAGCCAAGTTCTCTTGCGCTTGGAGCTTTTTGTTTCCACCTCCTTTTTCTTTAGTTTTGCTGTACTCACCAAATCAATGTGGGGAGTAACATTTGTGGGAGCAATGACAAGATCCATAGCACTAGTAAAACCATTGATTTCTTCTTCAACTTGTTTGCTAAGCTTGTCAAGTGTGTTGTTTACTAACAAGGTGCATCTAGGATGGCTGGCAGCTCGATGTGGCAAATTGATAAATTTGCGAGTCATATCTTTGTAGCAAAGCATGTCATCTAGTCTTGGATTCTCTATTATGTTTCAGCCTTGGTTGTCTTGTACTGTTCCACTACGTGCTTCTCGTGTCCATTGCTTCAATACATATTGTGTTGGCAGTGATTTGATATTCATCAAGTCAAGGACTTTTAGACCATGGCCACACAATATTCCAATTCTGTTGAACTGTCCATAGCTGCATGTACTGGTTTGCTCTAAAGGATCACCAATAACTTTGTACTCCTTCTCAAAGGTAAAATTTTCATCAAGACTCCCAATTGTTACAAGATATTCATTTTTGCCTTCCAATGCCGTGGTGCATGCTACCATAGACCTCTCATACTCACCTTGAAAAGCTTCAAAAAATAGTTGGTGTGTACAGCTTGCTAGCTTGGATTAACATAGGTTTCCTCATTTTGATTCTAGGCAATTTTTTCCTTGATTCGAATTCAGATTTCAGTTTGTTATTTCTTTTATATTCCACAATCCTTTCAAAATGCTTAAGAAATCGAATGATATCAAAATCAGATTTGAAATGTCGCTTCAGATCACTATTCAGACTCTCACTGAGTTGTGTACTTCTCATCCCTAATGTGAACACATCCTTCATATAACATTCAGCGCATTTTTCTCTTACCTTGTATATACTATCCAACCAAGTTTGCTTGCTCGCCTTTGATCTCATGATGTTAAATGCATGTTCAAATGTTGCTTCATCTTCGTACTCATACATACATGCACTAAAATATGAGAGAATACTTGGTTCTTTGTTGCTGTCTTCGGCTTCTTGTTTGGGAGAGGCACTTGATTCTTCATCGTCGGGTTCAGCTAGATGCTTGACAGCATTCTGCATAATGTGAAAAGTACACAGACCATGCCATGCTTCTGAAAAGACTTCCTTAACTGCTTTTCCCATTGCATAATCTTGATCGGTATAGATTGTTTTAGGTTGCTTGCCATTATGTGCTCTCAGGAAGGTCTCAAATAGCCACTTGAAGGACTCAAGTGTCTCATCATACATGAGAACAGCACCAAAAACCACAGTTTCCCTAAAATGATTGAACCCAACAAATACGCCAAAAGGCCTACTCTCCTTGTTTGTACCAAAAGTAGTATCAAAACTGATAACATCACCAAAATATGCATAGTCAGTGAGCATTTTAGCATCAACCCAGAATATGTTTGCAATTTGTTCTTCCCGGTCCATCTGCAATGCATATTGGAATGATGGGTTCTCGGCTATTTTTTCTTGAAAATACATAAGCATGCTTCCTGCTTGACCATATGCCATCTCCCGTTGGCGCTTGCCCCGTAAATAGCTCTTGTGGTCTTGAAGAGTGTAACTGAGATTAACTGAGCCACCAACTTGGATGCAAGCCAACTCATGTGCAGCTTTGGGCCCAATTCCTGCATCGTCAGCCGTCTCAATTTCAAAACCTTGTAACTCTAAAATTTTCCTTTGAGACACCATCAGGTGTGAAGTTTGTGGCAACTGAAGGGTGTGATTGTGTTCCAAAACCAGATCAGTCACTTTATAATTTCCCTTCTCCTTGTCCATTACAAGTTCTATGCGAACTTCACAATTGGTTCTAGTTTCAACTCTTGGACACTTTGTTAGATGATCCCTTTTATCTGGCAACCTGTGACCCTCATTTGCACAAACATATCTGCAGGAACTAATCTTTCCATCTAACTTTCTTTTGTTTGTGTACCTTTTTCTAACCTCAAAGCCTTTTTGACCCCCATAGCAAATCCAAAACATCCAAACCTCATCTATAGTACTGAACTCCATGCCAACTTGAGGTAATAGACTAGGAAGCAAACCCTCCCTACAATAAAACAAATAATGATGACAGGATATTATTTATGCTGTTCAAATAAATATTTGATTTGGTGGTGAACTGAACATCTAAAATCTATCCCCTAATCGGATGGACAAAAAGGAACAGCAGTGGCATTACATACCTATTTTCTTCCATCTTAAATATGTAGATTTTGTTTTGATGCAAGCAAGTTGATGTTTCCTTCAAGCTTCCATCTTAAACATGTTGATTTTGTTTTGATGTAGATTCTATCTCAGATTTCCTTAAATCCATCATTTCAGCACAATCAGATGAGGGAGGACACAAGCAATCAAATTAGAGGAACACCAATTTAAGTACACAGGAAGAGAGGATGTGAGTGCTGAGATTTTTGGAACCTGTATATCGATGGAGACCGAGCAGCACCAGGAGATGTCGATCACCGTCGCATGGGCTTCCACTCTCGACTTAGACCGAGCGGCACCAGGATACGTCGATTGCCGCCGCGCGCGATTGCACTCGCGCCAAAAACGTGAGGAGCCGCGCCACTCTCATTGGGCCAAAGCCCAGCGTGTGGAGGAGGGTAGCGCATATGATCTGGTCACCGTTCGATACGAGCGAGTGGTCATATTCCTCGCGACTGTAGAGAGACGTTAGTCTCCCAACGTTAGACGATCTGATTCCCTGTAGTATACGTCAGATATATATATTATGGTCAACTCCGCTAAAAAAAGATATTGTGGCCAACTCTTTTTTGGAGAGATAACATGGTCAATTAGGATTTAATTAAGAGATCGAGTAATTTCAGTCACAGGATTCAACTACTAGCTCACCTGGAAAATTTAAACCATCAAATCAATTATCAAACAAGTCGATGTGAACTGTTAACATCAGGTCAATTATTTTTTCATCAACAAATGATCGGGAGAGTAGACATCGTAGATCAACAAGCGAATTTGCACTAAATTAAGACGAAGGAGAATTAACTAGATAGATACTAGAAAAGATCAAGGGAGACCTTTTGATATATGTGAGTCTCTAATTTATATGTAGACTACCCGCGAGGCACGCTGAACCCTGCTGAACATGCACGTACTACATACATATATCTAATATTTTGTCCTCAAGAATCAGGGTGATGCATCCCGGCGACGAAAAAGCGGCCGGAGGCGGCGTCCTGGGTGGCGTAATAGACCGTGCCGGGGCTCACGTGGTTGTGAATCCCCTCGTACGTCGTCACGACGTAGCTCGGGTCGTCCCTATCTCTCTCGACCCTCTTCTTCACGTTGCACCCCTCCGTCGAGCACCGGTAGTAGTTCCTGCAGTCACCACAAAATTTAAGTCTGGATCAGCCCAATCCAACTTCGATACGTACATGCATGCCATAAAAAATGTGAGCAAGCGAATCAATATGCACTTCCAGTTAAGTACGTACGCACCTCGGGTTAGGGCTGTTCTTGACGGACTTCTTGCCGTACTTCCTCCAATTGTACCCGTCGTCGAGTCTCTCCTCCTCCGACCTCGTCCGGAACGCGATCCTGTCCGTCCTCGCCCCCTCCCCTGCCGTCGCCGCTGCAGTCCTGAAAAATGTCCAGATACCCAAACCGATTGACTTTTTACAAAGTAGATACGTGCATATGTAGACATATTATATTACGTATATGCACCAAACAAACTCACCTAGGATTAGCATAGTAGCCTCCAGCATCCGGCACGATCGGCTCAACCGGCATCAGCGGCGGAGGCGTCCCGAATGCGGCGGGCACAGACGACGGCCCGCCTTCGTCCGAGAAGTATTCCAGGACGTCGAGCTGCTGCTGCAGCGCCCCGGGTGGCGCCGCACCGAAGGTGGGAGAGAAAGAGGCTGCAGAGGCAGAGCTAGAACTGTAGGGGGAGCTCGAGCTGCCCCCATGCGGCGGCGGATACGCCATCGAGAAGACGTCGGCGGCGTCGTGCGGGTGGTAAAAAAGCGCTGTGCTGGCTCCTGCTACCGCCATGTGCATGGGCCAACTACAAGACGCGTGCGCGGGTGTTAATTAGTTTGCGGGGGCGCGCGCTCGGACGGCGACGTCCGATGGGGGCTTCGCACCGACCTTCCTTTGCGGGCGGAAGCTTCGGCGCGCGCGCGCGGTGTACGCGGTGCATAGGCTGTGCGACGGACGCAGCCGCCCCGTTCCGAATTGTTTGCCTCACGGCCCTGCCACTTAGCAACCGGTACGTCTACTGCTCGTAAGTTCTTTTTTAATTTTTCAGTAGATTTATAACTTCTGCTTGTTTTAGTAATTACTATTTAACAAATAAAGAAAAAACGATCGTATGTGTGGGTCTGGTGGAGTCGCAGAGAAATGGAGAGGCTGAATGGTCGTCGCCTTTTGCTTCGTGTGGCACTGTTGGTGGCTTGTATGTGTGGGGTCTGGTGGAGTCGCGGAGAAACGGAGAGGCTGAATGGTCGTCGCCTTTTGCTTCGTTTGGCACTGTTGGTGGCTGGTGGCGCCGTGGATGGGACCTGCGGCACGGTTGACCTAGGAGAAATTGTGTTGGGTATATATGTATGCGCACCATGCACTGTTACCAACTTACCAGTGTTTTCAAAGACGGTATTAGACGGCTAGGCGTTGGACGGAGCTCTACTGCCACGTTTTGGCTAAAATCGGTGAGCTAGGTGGCCAGCCCGCCTAAGCGACCGTCGGTGGTCAAAGGCGGGATGAGAAGATGATCCATGGCAGACGGAAGGTGATCCGGGGAGAAAGAGAGAGGCACCTGGAGATCTCTCGTCGGCCCGCGCATTGCCGGCGCATTTGCAGGCCGCCGTAGTCGCAGATGGCCCACATCGTGCCAATGCATCTACAGGCCACTGACACCATGTACAACACGTCAGCGATCAAATCCAACCGGATCTTGCCAGATCTAGATGCTAGCAACCTCTTCGAACAGAGAATAGCGGCGAAAACACTGCGGGAGAAGGAGAGGCGGTGGTGGTGCTAGGGGAGCAGGGGAGGGGAGCCGGCTACGGCTGGGGGAGTAGGGAGGGGAGGTAGTGACTGGGGGAGAAGGGTGGCGGTGACAGAGGAGGCGGTGGTGTCTTTTGGGAGAGCAAGAGTGGCGACGGTGGTGTCTTATGGGGAGCAGGGGAGGCGACGGCGTCACTAGGGGAGAAGGGGAGGCGGACAGGGAGATAGAAAAACAAGGGGTGTGCGGTGAGAAGTGAATGGGGAGAGAAAGAGGAGGTAAGGGGAGGTAAATGGGTCAGTGGGCTGGTTATATGTATAAATAGATCCAAAGACTAAATAGGCTAGGAAGAAAATAAAATAGAAATCGATAAACCTCATTTTTAATTTCGTTACCTAGGTCCCGTTCATGCCCCCATCTAAGCCTTCTAGACGCTAGGCTCCATCTCACCGTCCGTCTAGCATCTAGTTTCTTCTTAAACATGGACATGTTACACATTCGCCTGAGACTTGAGGCGCACATTAATTGATTGTTTTGTTAGGTGTGTATCGACAAGGTGTCTAGACGTAGACAGCATCAGCGTGCGTCTTGAAACCTATTCAACTCTAGTTTGCTCGGTTGTCTAATTGGAGCTAGTGAATCCCGCTATTATTGGCCAGTAGTAGTATGGTATAACTACGTCTCCTATAGTGTACTTTCCAATACCGTGCTTGATTATTTGTTCTTTCTGCGCTAGTGGATTTATAATTTATACTACTACTAAGTTTGCTGGTTCATGTATGTATGTATGTATGTATGTATGTATGTATGTATGTATGTATGTATGTATGTATGTATGTATGTATGTATGTATGTATGTATGTATGTATGTATGTATGTATGTATGTATGTATGTATGTATGTATGTATGTATGTATGTATGTATGTATGTATGTATGTATCGGTAGCTTTCGGTAAAGATTTTTCCCCGGTTCATATTTTTGCATGTGTAATCTGGCGGTCATCAATGTTGTCGAGAGCAGAAAGTTGCACGTATGCTACTCCATCTGTCGCTGTCACATGTCATGCAGAGTTACATACACATGGCAATGGAGAAGCATGCCGGCATACTCATCTAAGCAAGCAGTAGAACATGCATGCGAAAGTCGACTTGGAGAATAACTCACCAGGACGAAAACTCCCATCGAAACGTGAAGTGTTTTAACCCTCCTACCACTACCGTTTCTGAACCTTCTAGCCGCTGGCTTAGCAAGACCTGGGAAGGCGGCCAAGCTCGTGCAGTTCCGCGGAACAATATTATCTGCGGCCAACCCCAACGTCAAACGGAATTTTCGAGCATCATGGAAAAGTCCTTGCACCACGGTTTCCCAACAAAAAGGTTGTTCCATCTTCGGGTTTTTAAGTAGTTATAAAATCTAATAAATCACTAAGTAGTGCTATAGTGGAGATATGTATGAATATGACCACGACAGATTATGACATACGAAAGTGCTAGCGAACCACAAGCCAGCTGACCACTTCAGGTTGTGTTGTGCAGTGTCAACTTGACGAAAGCAAGTAGAAATGTTTGAATATTTTTAGTCAAAACAAGCTAATGTCATGAAAGAAAAGCTCTAATTCCTAAGGTTGCAACTTTGCTTTTACAACCCACTCGATGCAACAACACGAGTGCTCGATGCAACAACACGAGTCAGAACTGAAATCTGAACAAAATTGGAAGTTATCATCATACAAGACGTAAAGAGATTCATAATGTCTGAATATTTCAATCAACAGTGCAAGCTAGAAGCCGTCTTGATAGCCAAACATCCCCCAAACATTTACATTTTGCGCACACGGGAGACAGTTTACAAATGTTCATAATCATTTCGGACATGGAAAAACAATATGCCCGGCTCAACAAAAAAAATCAACGCTTTGGACGTCACTAAGTTACAGCTGCACGAATATAATTGAGGCATAGGAGATTGACCGCTGAGAGGTCATATCCCAGATTGTCTACCACTGTCATTCTTATTGCCCAATTGAAGAAACAAGGTTCATCAGTATTCCGTACGTACGAAAACCACAGTCGCTACCTATTGTACGGTGGCTACAAAAGCAAGTTGAATGGCCGCGCAGGAACCTTAGTGTACATTGTGAAAACTAAAAGAATGCTCAGCATCACTTGAAAAGAATGTCACAATCAGTAAGCAAAAACTGGAAGGGGAAAAGATGACTAACTGCTAGCATGCACATCCGCCTCTCTGTTCAGTCTCGGGGACATGATCTGCAACTGTCTGGAAGTAGCTGAAGGGCAGAAAAAATGGGTGTAAACAACCAAAAAGACAAGATCAATAGAGGTGAAACAGCTGTTCTATCTTTTTTGAAACAAGGTAATGAAACATAATAAACACAAGCATGAAAAATAAATAATTATAAACAGCAATCATCACACCGTTAAAACCAACAATGCAGTCATGCAATTCTACTACTTAATATTCAACAAAGAGACAAAACCCATATCCACAAGATAACTTAGTCCAAGCTAAGCAAAAGCTTCTTACCAACCAATAAAGTGGGAACGATGATTTTACTCACATGTCCTGATCACGCTCATGCTCTAAAGCAAGCTTGGCAACAGACAGGAACGCATTGTCAACATTGTAGTCCTCTTTTGCAGAAGTTTCGCAATAAGGAATATTGCCTTTGGAAGCACACCACTCAATTGCTTTCTTCTCAGAAACCTGTGTGAAAAATAGTAAGCAAATAGTGGCATATCTAGAGACAAAAGTTATGTCACATATTCAAGAAACTGACCACTCTGCTTTTTCCACCATCTACGTCAATCTTGTTCCCAAGTAAGATGAATGGAAAAGTTTTAGGATCTGATGGGCTAGCCTAAAAGCAAATGGAATATAGCTATTGTCAATTGAATTCGTCGAGATGCTACAATCTGCTACAAGAGATAGAAATGTCATAGTATTGAGATATTACCACTAACTAGATGCACAGATCAAAACATAGTAAAGCATAAGTCAGTGTACCAAATAATCCACCCAACAACTATATTGCGAAAAGTAGAAAACCAATGTAAGGGCATTGCAGAAATATAACCGAAAGGTTTTGTAATTCATTTTGTTGCAAAACTCACACATTTATACCTGTACTTGGAGAAAGAACACATGACCGTAACAATCTGAATGAGCTTGCTGTGTACCGCAGAATTATCGAAAGTCCCAGCACTATTTGAACCAAATGAATTTATATGGTTTATTATACCAAGGGTTCTGAAAACCTCTGCTAACTGGCCAGTAAATAGGAACCCGCCTGATTCCGGTTTTCAAAACCCTGGCCGGTTCACCCCAGACCCCCCTCCCCTTTTGATCCATTCTTCTTGCACAATATATGTATTAATATTTGTAGACAGGGATAGAAAAACCAGCTGTTACCGGCTGGTAACTGCTGGTAAACGGAAAAACTGGTGGGTACCAAGATTTAAAAACCGGCCAAATTTTTTCTGGTGTGAATTTAAATTTATGACCATATAATGCACTTTCTAGGTTGGTTTAGGCCTTTTTGTGTTAGATTACTTATTATATAAACTAAATATACATAAATTATTGTACTCCCAACTTGGGTTTTTCGGTTTTAGTGGTTTTCCTTGTTTAGCGGTTTTCCTGGTTTTTAAGCGGTTTTTCTGATTACTAGTTTTCAAACCATCCAAATTCAAATTTTGATTCCCGAATTTCATTTGGTATTTTCCAGGTTTTCCGGTAACTGGCCGGTTACCGGTACTGCCCGCCGGCCGGGTTTCCCTCCGGTTCTGGGTTTTCTATCCTTGCTTGTAGATTACATTCCAAACATCATACCTTGAAAAACTTAAATTTTAAAATTGTGAAAAGGAAACTAAACAGGTTTAGAGGGCGGGAACCAACAGGTTTCTGGGCAAAAACTGGAACCGGCCAGGTTCCAGTTTTCAGTCCCTAAACAGTTTCAGAAACCCTGATTACATCTCCAAATGGCAACGATCACACTTGACTCGGTTGCGTTATTTTAAAGATAAAGAAATAGCTCAAAGCAAGGAGTCTATCCAAAACAATGACCTTTTGAGAAATATAGTTGTTTTTTATCGTCATCATTCTTTTACTAACAAAGCTGGACTAAATAACAAGCATTTCTTAGGATAGCATCACAGCTACTCATGTACAGTTGAATTCCTCAATGGATATCTATGTATAGGTGAAACCTCGGTATATCAATATTGATGTTTACTCTTTAAAGTTTAAACCTTCACATAAGGTTAGAGACCCACTACCAATAACATGTATAGGTTAGTTAAACCCCCCTCAGTGACATGGATACAATTGATATGAAACAATAATTAAATTAGCCAGCTAATTCTTTGCTGACTTCATAAGTTTCAAGGAATAAGGATCAACCACATGATTCACATCAATTTGATAATTTTCTTTTGTGCAACTAAGTTACTATTTCCAGATCAGGTCAGTAACACCAGTAGTTACAAGGCATGAAAACAAACAATAGCACTCCTGTAGCTGGGAACTTGTATAATTGTTACAGGCAGTGGGATCTCTCCCTCAAAGCATGGCTAGTTAACTTTTAGAGTCCAAGGATAAAGCAAAACTAGCAAAGTAACACTAACGAGCACAAATTGAGGTTTCTGCCTCAACCCATACGCACAGTCAAGTAATCACAATTCACAAAGCATCAACAAGGTTGAGTTTTGTTCTTGATCTAAGGCAATGATTCCTGCCAAGTATATATCTGTGGCTTATTCCCCTGAAAAAAATCAAGTATATATAAGTATTTATGAGGCTGTAACTATGGGATCTAGGCAAGTCCTTCATAAGTCATTGTACAGGATAGTTATTTGTGTGTAAAATATTCAGTTAGAAAATTTGTATTTAAAAAGTTTAAAACTTTTGCTAGATTAACTTGATTAACATAAACTAGGCAGTGCTCTATACACATACAATTTCAACAAGATTTATTTGACTTTGTCTTTGCATTCTGTTACGATCATGTCTTTTGCACATTTAGTGCTACCATGCACTAGTCAACTTAAAGTGATCATTCATATATCACCAAATGACCATAATTGATGCCAATACCATCAAATATGCAACTTAAGGGGGGGAGCTAGAACAAGTTCTTGATAATACTAGCAACACCTTGCTTGTGTTCCAAAGCATGCTAAATAGAGTGTGAGCATAATGACAAAAAACATGCAGACCAGTATCAAATGAATAAAACATATGCAACAGATTCAAATTTGATAGAGCAAATGATTGGTTTTGAAATTGACAAGGTTGAACTTGATATATTGTCACTGTTGCATAAGGAAACTGCTCAGATAAGATATAATAGAGTTCTAGATAGTCTCTGTGTAGCTTAATATATATTCAGTATGCGTAATGAACCTGCTCAAGTATTGCATAACAGAGCTGCCCATATATGGGATGCTGTTGACTTATAGGTCCTTCGTTGCAAACATGCTTTGTCGCTTAAACAATGCAAAAAAAACCCAGATATGTAAGCATGCTTAAGCTTCAGAAAATTATTGATAGCATCACATCAAACTGTCAGCTAATGAAAACAATATCAGTACAATAAATGGTGAATTGCTCTATAGTCGATATGTACAACTATGAACAAGCATCACAATGACACACAAGATAAAATAATCTTACTTGGTTGAGGAACTCATCATGCCATGTGTTGAGCGTATCAAATGACCTGTTAACATTGACATCATAGACGAGCACACAACAATCTGCCCCTCTGTAGAACGCGACACCAAGACTCTGGAATCTCTCCTGCCCCGCGGTGTCCCAGATCTAGAATCAAAGCAACACATAATGATGACACTAGCACGGTCTCTTCATTCACAGTAAAAGAGCTGCAACTAAGGGTGACACTCACCTGCAATGTGACGAGCCTGTCTTCAATGAGGACCTCCTTGGTGACGAAATCCGCACCAATTGTAGCTTTGTACTGCTGACTGAACTTCTTGTGAACATATCTATGTAAAGTCAAGCATATCAAAGTACCCAAAGTACTAACATGAGTCTGGGAAGACACACTAAGATGCTTCTCCCATCACCTTGAATTGAACCAACATACTGTGGTAAGCAACTAAGCATGATGTGCTCATATACCAGAGATTTCACCATAGAGATTCACACAATCCTGGGCAATGTAATGCACAGCATAACGAACGAAACTAGCAGCATAAAATGCAGCTGAACAGAGATTCGCAGAGAGCTTACAGCATTCCAATTCCCAAAATGGGATTGCTCATAAATGCGTTCTTGCAGCTATAGGGATCAAACGTCCACAAGTAAAAGGCACAAATTTTCTACACGACCTGTAATTTGCCGCGTACCGAGCGAAGGGAGTCAATTGATTGGAGGGAAACAAAGGGGAAATCCCACCGAATACGGACCAACCCCACAGCAAGAGCGAACAAAATGAGGCGCGCTCGAGGTCAGGTCAAGGATACTGGTTCATCAGCGACGTCTTCCCGACCCTGCACAGATCAAACCGGGCCAAATCAAACCAGCACGCTAAACCTAACACTGGTTACAGCAACCACATCCAAATCGAGTCACTAATTCACGGAAAGGACTGGGCTCCGCCGGCAAGCGGATCCGAGGCCGGAGGGGAGGGAGGGGAGGGGGGATGGGCTGACCCGCTGTCGCCGAGGACGATGACCTTGAGGAGGGTTCGCCTGCGCGACGTCGACATGGGTCGGGACGATCGCGATCTCTCTCTCTCCCGCCGCTCGTCCTCTCGTCGCGAGGCGCACGAGGAGTTTCGGGAAGACAGCAAGAGAAATTGAAAGCAGGTGGCAGGTGGTGGTGGTGGTGGATTTGATGCGCGTTCTGGGGCGTGGCGGCCGTTCGGGTGAGGTGGCCGTGGTGGATGGGGAGGAGAGGACGTGCCAGGCGAGGAGATGGCCGGTGGGTGGGCCGGCTGGGTACGCGCCAGGCAGGCCGCTTTGAATGCTGCAGCATGTGTAAATGGCATTGCCAGTGTACATACATGTATCCATGTTCATCTCTTATCCTTAAAAAAAATGTTCATTTCTCGGGTCACAAAAGGAACGATCGCGACCATCTTATGGACTACAGCGCATGCAGATAGTAATGGTGCTGAAGTGATCGATTTCAGGTGTTGGAATTTCCATCCAATCGCTGAAAGATGCACCCCGGCATTGTAATCCTGTATGGAGCTTCGAATATGGTGTCACCCCTACAAGCAACAGATATATTGGAGCCTCGCTACTTCAGGTTCTGATCAGAAACTACGTATGTATACCGCTAAAAAAAAAAAATCGTGGGTAACCTAATTACAGTGGGATCAACTCAACCCAAAAGACACAGCCGATATTGGAATACCTGCAACAGGCCTGAATCCTGGGTAATAAACATCTGCCTCTTCCCTCCCAAAAGAAAAGAAAGAAAGAAAGAAAGAAAGAAAGAGGCTGGCCTAAAATGGTGTTGAAACAAGAATACAGTTGAGTAAAACCCTGCTATGATGACATGAACAAATCGGTATATACATTATCGACCTTGAATCATAAATATCTTTAGATGCAAGAGAGCTCAGAAAAGTAAGACCCTTGATCATGTTTATAAGACTCGTGAGTCGCGAGTATTTTGGCCTTGAAAGGTTCTCAATAAATATGACATCTTAGGGTGGTGGATCTTTTGTTCTTTAGGCTATGGCTAGAACACGAGGTGCATATGTTAATGTTTCTCCATTATCAGTCTAGTAGACCTTTTTTGGGCTGTGGTTAGGGATGAAAATAGATCAAATACAAACTGAATAGTATCTTTACTATATTTGTATTTATATTTTGTAAACAAATATAGATATAAATTTGAATATTCTATCTACTTAATTCGGTCAAATCTGGATGTCCTCATACCTTATGTAGTATGAAAATATTAATAACATATTATCCTCGTACAATCACGCTTAACCATTCTAATACATTTACTTCACCTAAAGAACATGAATTCACATTTAATTAAAAAAACTTGTCCAACTAATTAGTCATATTGTAATAAAATATGTATATTGCTTCATCAAATTCAAATAGTCCAGATAAATAATATTTCAGATGGTAAAAATCTATAGCATATTTGCATCCATTTTTTGTGTGAATTCGAATATGAATATAAGAACAATTGTTAATCGAATAGGAAAATATACACCATATTTGTATCTTATTGAATACAATAATCGAATAATACGAATAATTCATATCTATTTTTCACCCATAGGTGTTGTGGGGGATATTTCCCCGAATGACACGTTTAGAATGCAGATATCTGGCAAAAAGATCACATAAACAGCACAGGAAGATGGTGTAAATTAAGGCCCTGCTCGGTTAGCCTGAAAAGTTGTGGCTTATGGTTGAAAATACACTGTAACTGGCTGAAATTTCACTGTAGCTGAAGGTGACTTATTTGGCGTAATTAAATTTAAAAATAGAAAAAAATGTTAGCTCATCTCAGACACACACAAACAAATATAGGAAAAAGAACCGCAAAAAGCTCAAAAAGCTAAAAAATAAAAAAAGGAAATTTATGAATAGTAAAAAATAAGCCATAAATCAAAAGCTGAAGCTGAAACGAACGGTGAGTTCTTCTACGGGCCCTCAATCAGTATTCTGGATTGTGCTCCATTTATAAACAGACACATTTACGTCAAATTGGCTAGAGAAAACAAAAAAACTGGTACGATCCGCTTTCTCTTGATCCCCTTTCCTTTTTTTCCCCGTTGTTGATTTGCCTCGTTTACGTTCAGTTAAATTGTGCCCTGGTGATAATTCATGAATTATGATCGATTAATTAAATGTTGGTTCTGTTTGGAGGGTTGTGAAATTTTGCCACCTTTTGAACCAGATCTTGGATCCCGGGATCGCGACATCGTAGTGAGTTGGGTTTTTGCCAATCCATGATCTATGTGTTGCTGGTACTCTGTTCAATCTGGGTCTTGTTGGATGAATTTGCTCGGTTTAGCATTTACAGTAGATGCGAAAGGAGCTAAGAAAATCCCTTCTTCTGCAGTTTCAGTTTCTAAATTAGATAAGGTGCCAATTTTGTTTTGGATTTTGTTAAATATCATCCGGATATTTTCTTCCTAACTATCATCCAGATTTAAGACCATTAGACTAGAGATTCAATTGCCATGAATTCTCCCCCCTTTCTCTTGAATTCTACCATTCACTTTTGGAAAAAAAAAATCTCCCCTTTAAAAACAGATAAATTTGATGATTTGCCCTATCTTTATTTACAAACAGCTCATTTACTCTACAATTGATATCAATTGATTATTTGCCACATCTTTTAATTTTTAATTGATTATTTGCCCTCTTTGTATTTTCAAACCATTTTCTATTTTTATAATGATAAATTATCATAAAAATGACTAAATTACCCTTTGAGTCACCTGTCCACCTCCCATTCCATTCTTTAATCTGTCAACTGTCGCTAGGGTCATGCACCAGAAGCACACTGCCTGCATTCATAATACCGCCGGACCATTCGTTTCTGGTGGTGCACAACTGCTCGTCTAACGCACGCGTGACAGATTCCGACCTTCTACCTGTTCACTTGTGATGCTTCACCTATTCTCCAAATTACGATGACTACTGCTGCTGCTGCTGTCTGCTCTGTTGTCTTCTGTGGGATTGCCTTAACGAGAATACAAGAAATCTCCTCCAAAATCATCGCATGACAGGGGGGGCCAAGAATGTATGCCGAACTTATCAAGAATTGACTCAACTTGATATGAATTGTCTCCTTTCCTGATACATCGACAGTGTAACAGAGCATCTCCATTCTCTGAAATTATCGTTAGCTTCACCAGCTATTTTGAGCCGCATAAACCATTAGCTAGCAAACGCATGTACTAGATGGCAGAATGATCATGCTACACGAACGTTGGTAGCTCATTGAAAGGAGAACTCAGATCTGAACTGGAAGGCATCTCAAGAACAGACGAGCATGATTTTGCATTAGCTTTATTTACTGCAGGAGGCAAAAACATAAGGAATCAACCAAACATTTACATCGCCCAACGAACCCAAAAGAAGAGAAAAAAAAACAAACTGGACGTGCACTAGATCTACACAAGAAAGAATGGAATGGAATGGGATGCGGCTTGCGGGGGGCGACAGTTGACAGAGAAAAGAATGGAATGGGAGGTGGACAGGTGACTCAAAGGGTAATTTGGTCATTTTTATGGTAATTTAGCATTATAAAAATAGAAAATAGTTTGGAAATACAAAGAGAGCAAATGATCAATTGAAAATTAAAAGATGTGGCAAATAATCAATTGATATCAACTATGGGGCAAATGAGTTATTTGCAAATAAAGATAGGGCAAATCATCAAATTTCTCTTAAAAACAAGGGGCTCTTTAATCTCTAATCCAAAGATTACAAATTTAGATAATAATTAGGAAGAAAACATCAGAATGATGCCTAACACTCCCGATTGTTTTTAATGGAAAGTATGCATCGTAAACAAGTTTAGTTTGCATGTCTTTATCCTCGGCTTCCGTGATACTCATGCGCTTTGCCCTTTTTTGGTGTGTGATTCTACTAGTAATTCAGACGTTTGCCCGTATGTTTGGCTACTTATGGTCACACGGAAGACCCAGAAAGCTGACGATTTGATTTGATATATGTCGAAACTTCCAAGCTTGTCATGCAAAGGGCTCCTTAGTTCAGTAGTACAGATATACTACAAAAGGCGCCATGCTCAAAGAGCTTTCAAGGGCATCAAGGCGTGATATTTGAATTTGTTGAGGAACTATTTAGGCCAAACCAAGAAACCTGCATTTTTTTTTTTGGAAGGATAAGTGTCAAGTGTGGACAGCGAACTAGAATTGGACGCTTTTGATGTTGCACCCTTTGACATCTCTAGTCCATCTTTGCATATCCGAAATATTAATCATTATATTAATTTTCACTAACTGGTTGGTTGGATATGGGAGTGGTAATTTTGGTCGTTCCTCTACAGCGTACCATAGAATTTGGTGTTTTTTTATGCAACTGTCCTCTTTTTTCTTTTTCTTTTCTTGGTTTGGGTCCAATATGATTGGAAATTTTGGAATGCACTTAATTACCTGTTCTCTTTTTGACCTAAACAAGCAAAATGCAAAGTGCAATCATTCCGCTAGTGTGATTTTCTCCAGAGACAAATCATGTTCTGCTTTGTAAGAATTGCGAACAAGTGATAGTTCCCATTCAATTGTCTACAACATTGAACCCTCTAGTTCATTTTTAGACCATTCCTGTCCCCCTTAATAATCCCAGTGGTTGCCTGGCCCTGTTCTACTGTCTTAAAGGCATGTCAGTGTAGTTAACTAGTTATAGTCCCACAGCATCACATGTCTCATCATATTTTCAAACATTACGCAGGGAAGGGCATTATTTTCATCAACAAATTATCCTTAGTAATAACTGTATTCTTTCTAAGAACCCACCAAGATCATGATTTTAGTTAGAAACTTTGTCTTCCAGATGCCCACATTTGAATGCCTATTCTTTTTTAACAGTATGTCGATATAGATAAAAAAAAAGATAACACAATTCTCCAATTTCCATATAACCTCATCATTGTTGTTGTGGTTACACACCAAATAGTGGATACCGGAGCTTTGGGAGGCCCAAAGGGGCACATGGAGCCTAAAATCCGAGAGAAGGGAGAGGTGTAGTGTGTGTATCTCGGATTCAGTCTGAACTCAAGTCTTTTTCTTACACCCAAAATGTTTCATCCTTGTTTATGGTGCCCTAGAGACTATATTTATAGCAATGAATATGGAGGTTTATATAAACACCCCTCCTTTGATTCTTAACCAATAGGGGCAAACACGTCATTTCCTTGCAGTGGCCTTCATAGGTCTGGCTTCTATTTACATGTATACTTGGGCCTGCTCTTGGTGGGCCGAGTGGCCTAGGTGGGGGGCACTCCCTTAACAATTGCCATTCTCCAAAGTATAGTAATAGACTGTAGCTATGGGGTGTTCTTTTAGGCTATGGCTGATAGCTTTTAGCTATGGTCAATGGCTTTTGTCTACGTTTTTCAACATGGTAGTAGATGATAGAGACGCCAACGCGAATGGCACATATGGTTTTTTGGGCTCGGGAAGCTGTTTGGAGAATCTGCTTCAAGAGAATGTCCCTGTTTCGATATATGGTTCTTTCCGAGAAGTCAAAAGCCAAAAAGAACAGGGACATTGATCAATTCATCCTTTTCTTTTTTTTTCACTTTTCTATTCAATCACCTTCTGAAGTTGAACTGAAAATTACCGTCTATCACGTCCTGCACCATTATTTCTTTTTCTTGAACTAAAACATACATCACAGGATACCGTTTAGCCTATTTTCCTCCAGCTCCCAGCATAGTATATTAGCTTGTCGTGTAGCAAATCTGACTAATATAGATAGTCATCAAATATCTTCTTTATCTGAAAGATAGATTTACAACAAAGGTGATTTTTTTGCAGTTTTTTAATGCCTGTATCTCCTGTCGGAACATTATCCAACCTCACTAGGTGGTATTGCTTCTATGCTTCAACCCCTTGCCACAGAAACCGTGTCCTCACATAACTCATTTCATGAATATAGATGATATAGGCCTGCTGGCAGTATCTGGATAGGGCAGAAATTTTGTTGTCACCTGTATTTTTCATGTTAGATATCCTTCTTTAAATTTTCTTAACTAATATTCTAGAGGTCTTCTTTTTTATAAGAAAAAGGAAAGAAGACAAAAATTACATGGTTACAATGTTCAGGGCTTGATGTTAGTACATTCCGGGTGAATACGACACATAAAACACCATGCCTGGAACCATACAATGAACAAGCTTAAGCAAAGGATTTCCATGCAGGTCCAGGGTATTTGTGCTATACTCCATGCAACCACTGGGCTTAGTGCCTTCACAGATCAAGGATTTCCAAACCTTGAATGTTTTTAACTTTCTATCGTATTTTTGAATTTGCTTCTACGGTACTACCATCCACTTATAAAAAGAGAGGTTGTCAGTGTGTACAAATTGAAATAATAACTTCGCTAGAACTATTCGAATTTAGGACTCTTTGTTTTATGTTTTTTCTTTAATTATTTAGCATTTGCTTCGCAATTCACCATGTCAGCATCTACAACATTAGAAATTGTAGCTACACATAGGTATAGACAGGGGATAGGATCCTTTACCATTTAAGTTGCAACGGCAGAGGAACAGAGGGTTTGTGCATTTCCATTTTCTAGACGTTGGATCAAAACATGTATAGGTTGAATTTTACTGCTACAGCAAAAAAATACTATAGTGACCGACTAGGTGCTCTACTGTAGTACAATACAGTAGTTTGCGTTTCTAGTGTTCCTCCCTTTTTTTAAAAAAAAAACTTGAGAAGATATTAATCCGAAAGCATGATACTTTTTATTGGTTTTTCTAGTTTAAACCTGCCTTGTAATTCAGAGGCACATGGGTGGGTTCACGGAAAACCTCGAGCTTTGATCTTTTGGCACTTGTGGAGATGACAGTGCCCATTTACAATGGTGACTTTCTCCATAAGTTGTGAGACCACAAAAGCCAAATCCTTTTCAGGTACAATTTAAACTTGGATTTGTATTAGAAGCAAACTACTAACAACATACTTGAGCTTCACCACTGTTTTGGGAAAATTTTAGCATACTGCTGTTTCTGTAACAGTTTTAAGTTTGTATGGAATGTTCAGAGCTTAGGGATTCTGGGTTTTGGTTTGAATATAGTTCAGTGACCATTTTATTCATGGGCGTAAGGAAATGGGAATAGTAATAGAGAATGCTTATTCCCATCAATCAGTTGCAAAGAGGGTGCTGAACGCTGATAACAATAGAAATGTGTGTACAGAAACAGGCGTTTCAGCTGTGCTATATCTATGTTGCCGAATGTAATTGTAACATACTTTTATGGATTATATTGCTCAGTTAGCCTCATAACATGATAACTTTCTTGGTTAGAAGATTGATCTTCTAGAATGAAGAGGTATATCTTTTCTAATGAGTTTTCACATTTGAAATCTGTCAATTTGCTGGATAGTTTGCAATCCTATGCAATTTTATGTTATGTCCGTAAGGTTTGCTATAAGCGAAATACAATGGAAGGAACAGAGACACATGCAAAACATTAAGCAGCTGACTTCAAACTTTTTTTCAGGATATTACATATAAGCAGATTACTGAAAGTACAGGGGCTCCATCTAGATCAGGAACAGTCTCCTTCTGGCTCCTGGGAAACTTGGGCTTGAGTTTGGCTTCTCCTTCTGGCTCTTGCGAAACTTCGACCTCGGGAGTTAACGCAAAAACAAGCAAAACAAATTAATTCCATGCCCAAAGGATTGAGCTAGGAATAAAGAAAGAAAATCCAAAATCCAAATAAACAGGGTTTTGGGCTTTTAGGAGGGTCCAAATGGTGAAATGGGCTGGAGAAATGGGTGGGCGGGCTTGAAACGGTCAAAATGGTTATAAACATGCATTTTTGGGTTTGGGTGAATAGTAACGTGTCGGGCACTGTTTATTACGGGTTTTTACTATTCACAATGGGTTCGGCTGGTCGGATCCGCTACGGGTTAAACGGGTTGGGTTCAAGTGCATCAGGTCGGATGAACAGTAACCAAAATAGAGTAGGGAAGCGGCGACGTCTCGCCCGTGCGCGCGAGCCAAAATAGAGTAGGGAAGCGGCGACGTCTAGCGTGGCTAGGGTATTTTGCGACGAGTTTTGAGACCATGGGTGGGTTGCTAAGGGTGCCAAGGTTCCATTTTGGGGGTCGGCTGGGACAGGAGAGCTGACGATCGCCGGCGGTGAGCCTTTTTCTTCCGCGGCCGATTTAGACATTGTGGGTGTATGGGGGCTTCTCTGGGTGATTGGGCTAGCGTCTGAGCATCAGTGGGTAAGCTCGTGGAAGAGTCAGTTTGGGCTGAGGAAGTCGGAGCTAGGCTGGCCACGGTGAGATGTTTCGGCCGTTGGGTGGTTCTCGGCACCGAGGAAGAGGGGTGGTCGGGGAGCTAAGGCGATGGTTGGGATGTGTTCCTGAGAGCTCAGGGAGGCTACAGACGAGGTTAATCGGAGAATGTTTGGTCTGGAGAAGTAACATTGGGTTAGGGCTCACTTTTGGGGGTTTTTGCAATCGTCGGCAATGGAAGGGATGAAGGGAGCTTCGGGGGTGTCGGGCTGGCTCTAGGGAGTGTTGGCTTCGACTGGGGAACGTCGGTCGCTTATATAGGCCAATAGAGGTGGTTCGGCATAGTAAGCCGGCCAAAGCGGCGACGGCACGTGGCGTGGCCGGGAGGGTTTGGGAGGGCGCGGTGCGGCGGTCAGAGGGAAGTGTCAAGGCGACCTCGAGCAATGCAATGCGGCGGTCAAAAGAGACGGGCGGTGTCAGGTCGGCTGGGGAGGCTGTGAGAGCCGAGGGGCAAAACCAGGGGCGCGGCGGTGGCAAGAGTGGCCGGCGGTGTCTGACACCGGTGCAGGAGCATTAATGGGAGTGGTACGGCGATTGACAAGTGGGGTAGAGCTGGCAGGAACGTGTAGGCGCGAGAAGGCGCGAGGAGGTCAGCGGCGGCAAAAAAAATCAGCGGCAGTGACGATATTTTCGGATGAGGCACAGTGACAACACGGCTCTCATTCATTCAAGCAGCGACGGGGTGGATTAGGGGTGGGGTTGAGTCAAGATTCGTACGGATTAGGCTGAGGAAGCAAGAGATCAAAACCAAACGCAAATTCAAATCCATTTTCAAAAATCAATTTTGTTTCAGCATGGACTGGAGAAACTTCCTTACAACGTGCCTTCCATTTTTTTTTTGGCCTAAAGTTTAGAATTTACTGACAATCTCTGAATTCAGTGCGAACTCATCAATGTTCTCCGATTCCTTTATGCGAAGTATCTCAAAATCAGTCTTCAAGGTTGTATCTTTGCATTCTTCACCTGATCTGCTCCCAAGTGCATGGTCTCGAGAAACTCCCACGCCTCCTTGGTAGTTTTCTTCTCAACCAGCAGCAACAACGTCTCCTCAGGAATCCCTTGATAGATGGCCGCCATGGCCATCTTATGCTTCCTTTCTTCTATGGCGGCCTTTGCGTCCATGGGCTCGATGGCATCCCAGACGCCTTAAGGTTGCATGAGGACCTTCATCTTGATGGCCCAGTGGAGTAGTTGTTCTTCATTAGCACCGGGTATTGCAGTGACATTGAACCTTCCTTCTTCGACGCTTTCATGATCTCAGTGTGCGGCATACACTTGGGCTGATTCCCTCAGCTCTGATATCAAGTGTTAGTTTCAAGATCGGGATTATCGATTTTGCCTGTAGTAAGACCAGAGAATCACACATTTACTCACGCAAAGAGTGGGTAGACCGGAGACAGAGCACACACGAGAGACTCTGAACCCACTGCTTTCTTATTCTGAACTTTGCCCAACGGGGCATAGTACAGAGAGAGACACTCTGAACTCAACTGAAAAAAAGCCAACTGAATAACTAAACTAACTTCAAATCCACAATTGAAGCTTGATCCAATTTTCACGCACACGTACTATGCACAAGCTGAATCATGCAGTGCACGACATACACAATTTATTGACCCACTAGCTGAACATAGTTAGCACAAGACTCGGTACTGAAAGCACAAACTGAAATACGAAGTTCTAGATTATTACTAACATCTGGGCCCCATAGCGGAGCAGCTCTTTACCCCTCTACGGGGCCCGGGTGCATTGACATCCCAGTAGGGATTGCACCACCGGGCGTCTCGGTCGTGGTGCAGGTGATCTACCTTGCCCCTATGCGATGTCGACCACTTTTGCTGGCTTCTCTGCAGCGGCCTCGGCCTCGTCTCTGCAGATGAAAAACATGTAGAATCCAGCAAAAACCGTCGAGCAGGCCATCGCCCACACAACAACGGCAACTGGGAAGGGCATCAGCGTGGCCACTCGGTGGGAGAACATGATAGTGAGCGCAGTGGAGAGGATCCACACCACGGCTTTGACATGGACTCTATGGGGGGAGCCGCGAGGTAACCTCTCGAACACGCGGAGTGTGTAGAGGAGCGACAGGAGTACACTAAGCGAGGCCAAAATGAATGCCACGGACCAGGGGTCATGCCGCGACTGGTAGGCAGCAGCCCCGCAGTTGGCAATGAGGATGATCAAGGCAAAGGCCGATGCTAAGGACGAGCCGTCGGGCCCCGAGGTGCACGCTGGTTCGGTTTCCTCACGAGGTTCACCCTGTTTACGTGAGTCCGTCGGTAGGCTTTTGAGCGGATTCAAGCCTGACGCCATACACGCGTTGTTTTAACCCGCTGGACCGAATGGTTTTTCCGTAGCTTTTGGTTTTTGATTAAAATAGAATAGTAATAACCGAAAAAAGTAGCTTTTAAAAAAATTTGAAAAATAACTTTTGAAAGACGTGGACGTAGAGGAGATGATAAAGACTAACCAGCGCCTTTGAAAGCGGCTCAGAGAAGCTACTTTTAAAAGTGATTTAGAGAAATAACTTTTAGAAGCTAAAGTATTCAAATTAATTTATGACCTTTTTCAAGTAAAAATTGGAAGCTGGAACCGATTTGAGCACCCTGTATTATTTCGAGGAGGAGGAAGCAATCGTTCCCTTCGCTGAGGTGGGGAACTATATATAGGACGCGAATTGCTTAGCTGCCAAGTTATGTGGACAATCGAACGTTTTTCCCGGAAGTTGTCATGTTGGCTTCAGATTCCGACTAAAGTCAGTATGGACAGCGATGTCCTTTTTTAATCAAAAAATTTTGGGTGGGGAGGGGGTGTGGTGAATTGTTAGGAGCATACTTTTTTAAACTTTTCTCCCTTCTCACAAACTTCGCAGCCCAAGTTTAGTGTGGTCAATGCATGAAATAAACCTTGCTTATGGTGGTGATCGGTTCGGCTGAAAAGCTCATGGCTTATGACTGAAAATCACTGTAGCTGACTGAAAAAAGTATTGTAGCTGACAGAGGCTTATTTAGCATAATTAAATTTAAAAAAATTTAAAAATATAAAAAATATGTTAGCCCATTACGTATAATACAAACGAATATGGGAAAAAAAGAACCGGCAAAAAAGCTCAACAAAAAGCCAAAAGTTCAGAAAAAGACGAAATTAATGAATAGTGAAAAATAAGCCAGAAGCTCAAGCCGAATTGATCGGGTATGTGGTGATCAACAGAGCTTGTGGCTTATTTTTCACTATTCAAAAATTTCGTCTTTTTCTGAACTTTTGACTTTTTGTTGAGCTTTTTTGCCGGTTCTTTTTTTCTCGTATTTGTTTGTATTATACGTAATGGGCTAACATATTTTTTAATTTTTTAAAATTTAATTATGCTAAATAAGGCTCTGTCAGCTACAGTATTTTTTCAGTCAGCTATAGTGCTTTTCAGCCATAAACCAAAAAAGCCCAAATGATCACCCCCTAATACTACCCGCTAACATCAATGTAATGATGGTATTGCTATACTTCTGACGTCTGGAGCAAAAAAAAAAACCATATCAAATGTATCCGCTATCACGAATTTTTTGTACGGATAATCCATTTTTTATTCGAAAATACATAAATATACCCGCGACAAAATTTTTTACAAAAATAGTCTCCGCCGCCCCATTGGCGACTTCTTCCTTTCGCCCAACCTAAGCGACACAATATCATCATTTGGTTCTTGAGCGATCGCAAGTAGTCGCTTTACAATTGGGCGATCAGATGTCGTCGCCCAATGGATGGGCGACTTATAACTCGATCGCCCAATGGATCGCGACTTTACTCACTCCCCGTGATTTTGTAGAGTTTTGTCAATTTTGTAGTTTTAAACTGGAAAAAAATATGGTGTAGTTGTAATATAATGTTATGTTTATTGTATGTTGTACGTGCATTAAAAATTGTGAGAAATTTTTTTTAAGAACAATTGATTGTAGAACGTTTGATATATACATTGGTAAGTGATATTTTTATGTTACTAAGAATTAGTGTACGAAGAAAACTGGTATGTTAATTATTGTTACATGATTTGCTATCTGAATCATTCAATGCGAACACACGAGATAATAACCTTATGTGAATTGAAATAAACTTCATAATACAGTTGGGAGTAACATGCCGCTACAGTTTTATTACATGCATAACATATAGCATGATATGCGACTAACCCACCCAACTGCTCGTACCACCTACTGTGTGGACCGGGGCCACTTTCCTCGCCACATTTTGTCTACTGGGTGTAGCGTGGTTGTTTCCTTTTGTCGCGCTTGAAGATGGCTCGCTGCATCCTTCTTCCTGTCACTCTTGGACTTGAGGGCTGCCTCACGAGCTTGAAGCTCTTCCTCCCGACGCTTGATGGTCGCTTCACGCACTTAGCCGCTCCCGCCTCCTTTGCAGCTCATCCTCCTTGCCCTTCAGACGGATTTGGTCCACCTCACGCGGCGCTCTTGCTCAAGCCGCATCGTCATTCTACCTCGCGAGCTCGAGTCATCTTGACAAGGTATTGTCCTTTGTTTTCCACCTCCACCGCTCGGTTATTTGGCCATGCACACCTCGGGGTCCAATGAAAACTCGGGTCACCAATGCCGCACATCCGTCATTGGAGCATTCGTCATCCGAAGTACGAGTGACTTGCGGAAAATCCTCAAATCCACACCATTCGGACCTTCACGAATCATTCCGGCACCATAATACACTCTCAATGTAGTATCGCCATTAATGATGTACGCCTACATGTATGATTGAAATTTACGACATGTCAAATATTATCGTTCAACACTAAACTAAACTTTCTATACTAAAAAGAGTAGTAAAATTTCTATACTACAAAATGTTCCATACTACAAAATGTATACTACATCTACAATTTGTACTAACACTAATATTTCATCTAAATAATAGTGTAAATACAACCTAATTAACGAAAATACCGGATCCAAATCGATGGAATAGCTTGGTCTCCTTCCTCCTTCACCTCCTCCTTCTCTTCTCCCCTCCTCCTTTTCTTCCTCCTTCTCTTCTCCTCTTCTTTTCTTCCCTTCCTCCTCTCTTCTTCTTCTCTCGGCTCTCTGCGCGAATGGGGAAATGTGGTTGTTTGGCGTAATGAGGGGTAGTGGGCGATCGGTGGATATCCATTGCAGCGCCCTACCGTTGAGCGATTGAAATTGCGCCGCCATGCACGTTGAGCGATCGCAATTTCAGTCGCTCAACGGTAGGGCGATCGCAGTATCGCCCAACGGTTCGACATTCCCTTTGTGTCGCTTGCCGGTTGGCGAAAGGAAGAAGTCGCCAATGGGGCGATGGAGACTATTTTGTAAAAAATTTTGTCGCGGGTATATTTATGTATTTTCGAATAAAAAATGGATTATCCGTACAAAAAATTCCCGCTATCACCTACCCCTCGAACGCTTCTAGCCACCACCAGCCCATTCCTCCATTCCCCTAATAGATTCCTCCCACCGACGCCTCCTACCACGCGTATGCCGCATGCCGATGCTTCCCACCACGAGCGTCCGAGGGCGGGGCCGCACAATCCAACCTACTGGGCACGCTCGCTGCCTTTGTCACCATGTCCGCCGTGGGCACGCACCCCGTCCTCCGCTCCTTCACCTCCCTCAAGCTCTGTGCCGACCTCGCCAATGGCCGCGCTGTCCACGCCCAGCTCACCGCGCGGGGTTCAAGGCCCTCGTCGCCGCCGTCCTCGCCAACATGTACGCCAAGTGCCACTGCCCCCACTGACACCCGCAAGGTGTTCGACCGAATGCCCGTCAGGACTGCATCGCCTGGAACGCACTCGTCGCCAGCTACACATAGAGGTAGGTGTTTGTTTGTGCAATATTGTTGATTTCATGTGTGCAATATTTTGATTTTATATGTGTAGTATTTTATTTTTCATGTGTGCAACATTAAGATTTTATCAATTTTTTATTATATACATAGCAAAAAATATTACACATAAAAAATATTACGACGGACATTAGCAAATCCCATATAATAAAGCCTCCTGACCCTACTCACAGAAAGATAAGATCAATATAATGAATCCACCCTCATCCTTGTGTGTGAGTGAGACAGTCGGAGGGTTGGAAATTTAGAATTACTTAGCGGGACCAGATGTCGCTAGTCTACCCGTCCGACAGTAGCGACGAAACGAACGGTGGACCTTACCTTTTAGGGTATCTCCAATGGTCTGAGTCAGCTAGCTATATGCATGTACACATCAGCATATATCTTATGTGGAGGAAAGAGAGTATGCAAAAAAAACTGAGCCAGCTCTTCCTTAAGGGTATCTCCAATAGTCTGAGTCAGCTAGCTATATGCATGTACACATCAGCATATATCCTATGTGGAGGAAAGAGAATATGTAAAAAAAATCGAGCCAGCTCTTTCTTAAGCACTAGTCTATAACGCCAAACGAGGCAGCCTCTATAAATTCTGTGTGTGCATGTAAGCATCAAATAGCTATCCTTATAGATAGTTCTTTAGAATGCTAGCTTTAGTGTGTACTATATAGATGATGTGGAAGTCTTAGAGCAAGTTTAATAAGGCTGACTGTGCTAGCTACAAGGGAATCCATGTCAGCATAGTCCTATGTGGAGGGGAGAGAAAAGGGGAGAGAGAGCCAAGCCGGCTCCCATGCAAGAGTCAGGCTATAGCACAGGAAAAGAGGTGTTATCCATGCATGTACCAATAGAACTAACTGCTATATCCATGCATGTATTAAATTATCAATACCCATGTATGTATTAAATGATTGAGAGCTCTTGTGGAGATAACTTAGGGCATCTCCAATGGGTCTATAGCAGCTATCTATAAGAGAGTCCATGTCATCAACTGTCCTACGTGGAAGATATTAAATGAAGAAAGAGAACGCAGCTCTCTACAGCTCTAGAGATAGTCTATAGCACCAAACGAGGCAGCCTCCATAAATTCTGTGTGTGCATGTAAGCATCAAATAGCTATCCTTATAGATAGTTCTTTAGAATGCTAACTTTAGTGTGTACTATATAGATGATGTGGAAGTCTTATAGTTAGTTGCTACCTATAACCATTGGAGATGCCCTTATAGCCAGCTTATTGTATGAGTTAGCTGCATCATTATCTTTTGATGATATGGAAATGTATTGGAGGTAGCAGCTATCTATACTATTAAACTTGCTCTTATAGTTAGTTGCTAGCTATAACCATTGGAGATGCCGCACTAGTCTATAACGCCAAACAAGGCAGCCTCTATAAATTCTGTGTGTGCATGTAAACATCAAATAGCTATCCTTATAGATAGTTCTTTAGAATACTAGCTTTAATGTGTACTATATAAATGATATAGAAGTCTTATAGTTAATTGCTAACTAGAATCATTGGAGATGCCCTTAACGTCATTTACGAATCACGACGACTAGTGGATTGGCATTTTCGCCTTCCGTGTTCCTCACGGTTCGACTTGACCAGGGTATGTTCCCCTACCACTTCTTGGTTCCTTCCTGGCAAGTGCGTTGCTCAATTATTCACGTCTCAAGGTCAAGGGCTAAGGATCCGCTCGATTCGGCTTTAGGTTTTGGCTTCCAATTTATTATTCTTTAATTTTGTTTCTTCAGCCTTTTAGTTTTTTAGTATTTTGTCTTTTCTTTGCATTGTTTCAGTGTATTTATTTACATTATTTATGATGGACTAACCTATTTTTATTTTTTTAATTTTAATTATATTAAAAAACTATCAACGGTTACAGTGCGAAATAAGCTAACTATAGTTAAAAAAATCCATAAACCAGTTCATTTTAGCCAAACTGAGTGCCTCCTAAACTTTTGGGTGTTGTTGACGTGTAGATCAGGTAGAGTTTTTTATTTAATGAAATTCTATAGCGTGCCTATTTGCACAATAGTCTTGCGGCGTGCCAATTTGTTAGCCGTACAATAGGCGAAGGGGTTATGACTAATAGCTTGAAGTTAACATTGTGCCACTTTGATGCATGCATTTGAAACATCATGTTTGGAATCCTCTCTGAATTTCTTTTAGAAACCGGTATGACCGCAAGCATTTGAACGGTGGTACCGCTCCATCGGTACTACTGGCAGTTATATGCCGGTGGCTTTTTTCTAGAGAGATGCATTTCTGGTCTTTCATTGAAACGGTACTATTGCTTATGTTGACCGATAGTACCACAGAGCGATATGATCGCATTTGTTGGCCGGTAGTACCACTAAGCGGTATGACCGCACTAAGAGTCCAATATTACTTGAGTGCGGTATGACCGCATTTTAGTTGGCGGTAGCTAATTTCCAGATATATGTATTTTTAGAGCATTTTCTCTCCTCTGGAAATCAGTATTACCGCAACTAAAGTGTGGTACTATCGCGTGATCAGTACTACCGGACCTTGTGAGTGTGGTATTACCAAAATTTGATTTAACGGTTAGTTTCTATGCATGTAATAAATCTTAAGTAGTTGTTAAACAATAGATGTGGTAGTACCGCATATCCTAATTTTTAGGGATTTTTACCCCAATGGTCATCCTGGTAGGTGGAGCCTATAAATACCTCTCCAACAGTTGTAAGGAGCTCCTCTTAGATCTCATTGAATACATTGAGCTTTTGTTACTCTTTCTTTAACTCATTTGCTCTATTTTCATATTTTGAGATTGTTGAGAGCATTCAATTATATTGCATCATCTAGTTGATCATTATAGCACTTGGAAACCTTCAAGCAAGTGTCACTGGCTTATTACTCTTGGTATATACCGACACCTAGATAATTTGGAGGAGTTTGTATGGTGATTTCTTCAAAGAACATTGTGAAGAGACTCAGCACGATTATGAGTGGTGCCGTGCTCGCCACATCTAGAGTGGAGGAAGAGTAACCCTAGTGGATTTGAGATGGTTGGCTTATTTCATGGAGTCGGTTCAATTCATTTAAATTTACTTCAATGTGGATTTAAGGAGACCAGTAAGTTTTTGAGACAATGGGAAAACATCGCGTGTCATCTTTGTAGTTTATCTCTCTTGTCTTTACTGTTCGTATTTATATGTCTAACAATTATCTATTTGACTTGTGTTTTAGCCAACAGAATTTAAGAATCCCCAATTCACCCCTCTAGTCTATTATCCTTGATCCTACTGTGAGATATGGCCACACTCCAATGGGGGTCTCACGGTGATTAGTCGCACGGGGCAATGAGCCTTAGGTGCTAATTGTCTCAAGATCAATGTATGGCAATGAGGCCATAGCGAGTTCAATGTGCCAGCCAAGTCATCACCTTCCCTATTTGCATGCGCAGCGGCGGTGGCAACTCGAATCCTATCCCCACCCACCCACCCCCCAATAGCGACCGCATGCCCGCCGCTCTCGTTGCTGTCCACCTTAATCCTCTGCAGGTCCGCACATGCTAGCCCTGCCCGATGGCCACTCTGTGCCATCTGCTACAGCGCCGTCAGCGGTGAGTGCTTGCCTCCTCTTCTGTTTTACCAATTGGGCGGTTTTTTAGTGAAGATTGAGTTATGTGTTGGGAATTTTTTCTTTTCGATGGTGATTCAGAGGTTGTGGAAGAGGAAGTGACGGTTGGGATGGTAGGGGAGCTGTTGCTGGTGAACGCGATCAGGGGAAGGAAGGTGGAGAGGCTACCAGCTTGGCTCACGAGGCAGGGTGGGAGGTACACGAAGGCAGGTTCACTTTGCAAGCATTATATAGTTAGCATTCAGATGTGCAGTTAGAGAAGAAAATCTAAATTGCTTGCAATTGTTATGGTTTTAGTAGAGGATTAAGATGGGTGAAATAACAGAATTGAACCAAGATAATCCATAGTGGCATACTAGAGTACTAAAAGTTAGCACGGTACTAGGTTGTGGTCTGAATAGCAATGCGGCATCTCTTTCTAATATATCATCCAACATCTACTAGTTTTCAAAAAAATAGGAATGTGGCAATACTGAATAGTTAACTAGTAGTACTATAGAACTATACTATGAAAATTTCTTGCAGAATTAGTGATCATTGATAGTCGGTCCTATTTCTGGAAGCCTCTTAGGGACAATTTTCTTTTACTGCTATTTTCGTAAAAAAAGAGGTCAGATAACAAATGTCTCGTTCTATAAAAATGGGTCATGCATGTTGCATTAGTAAATATATTATGTTCTTGTTGGATCCTGGTCTGGAGTTTGCTGCCCATGATTTTTCCCAAAGTAAACATGAAATAATTTCTTCAATGGTATATAACACTCAATAGTGAGCTATGGTTATTTGAATCATGAGTAGGGATGGCAATCAGGCGCGGTGGGTACGGGTAGTACTCGCTCATACCCATACCCGCGACCTCGATTTACGCCCATGGGTATACCCGCGAAGGACGACGGGTGAAAAATCTCGCCCATACCCATCGCCCGTGAGCATACCCGTTTACCTACGAACTGAGAGTCACCATATGAGAGTTGAACTAATGATAGGTACATATAAGTAACAGCTGTTGCTAGGAAATATAATGGCTATCAAAAAAGTTTATAACAATCAATAGTAATTAGAGATATTGCTATGATGCGGCACCTGTCAATCTATATCGCGGGTAAACGGGCGGGACGGGTACGGGTGGAGCTTACCCATACCATGCATGTTTACCCGACGAGTAGAGTATTCCCCCAATTTTCATATCTGTGGGTAAAGAAAATATCTCATACCCGGCTCCATTAGGGTATTTACCCATGGGTATATGGATAAACGGGCACAATTGACATCTCTAATCATTGAGTCATGATGGATGCAATAGCGGATATGGTTGTAAGACATGGAGCAATAGCGGATAACATTATTAATTCCCTGTATAACTCAATATGTCGACCAACCGATAAACCACAACCAAGAAGGTAGAAAAATTTCCACCATCTATATTTTTATGAAAAAACATATTCATTGGAAAAACACATATATAAAAAAGATCTTGATGTAGTATCCTTCACCATTGAACTCCTACAGCAATCAATCAATTTCAGTTTAGCCCCAAGACAAATTCTTATTAGCTTTGTCAGTGCTACCCACCTGTTTGCCCTCTGTTGCCTCCTCTGTCTCCGCGCTAGGATCTACAAGACTACAACCTCAACCATCACCTTTTTCAGCAGGCAATGGTGGTGCTGTCGGGCGTCGGCCATGGGCTTGGAGGACGGCGATCGATTTGATAGCGACGATAAGAACCACAAGATCAACAAAGAGCAGATCAGATGTGTGCGGAAAGGTGGTGATCAAGTTAGGCATTGGTGGAGGCCACATTGAACATAAAAATACAAAACCTCACGTTCGTCGGGGATGGAGAAGTTGGTCTTTTTTTTTAAGTTTATGATTTATATATTTTCTTGAATAAATAAATAAAATAACTTCTCTACCATCGTTTTAAAGCGGTTTATCATAATAGTCTTTTTAAAGCAGCTTATCAGTATTCGGTTCGTTAACACAAACGCTCACGATAGAGCTAAAAATCATAAACCGCAGTCAAAAAGAACCCACCTATTATCACCAACCATTGAATCCGAATTGTCGCATGAGTCTTGAAGCGGATCAAACTACCGTATAATCGATCAACGTTAGGTGGAATTTTTATGGTGGTTAATTTGTACAGTAAGAGAACCAGAATCAGCATAATACAGTAAAAGAACAACCATAATCAGCATCCACCTTGGAATATGGGTGGGTTTTTTGTCTGTGCTTCATGGTTTAAAATTTTAAATTCTGTTTGTTCGAAAGATAGTATGAAGAGATTTACTCATATATAATTTTGACCGATATAGACAGGGGCGAATGCACTGAGAGCATTGGGGGGCAAAGGCCTCGCTCTGATTTTTAACTTTTACTACTTAAAGTCTAAATTTATACAATATATATCTCTATATTCTCACATTCTCCAAGCCCGAACTAGCTAACGCCACACCAGCCCAAGCCAAGTAGCCAACGCGAGTCACATGTGTAGTCACGCCAACATGAAGTCATCTATGCGGCCAGCTAGACGAGATGACGCGACGCCTTACCTTCCCCTAATCCCCTCCCCTGTTCCCACTCAGTTGACGCAATGACATAAGTTTGCAGCAGCGACGGGATAGCAGTAGGTAAGGCAATTTCTTATTACCTTTGCTTCAATCTCAGTCAATCTCGTATGACCAGACCAAATAGCCAGTGTATTTTAGTAGTTATTTCTCATATCATATGAGATTCCTGCAACAGTCAGGAGCTAATTGCTTGCTTCAATCTCAATCCCCAGTGCCACGAACGCAAGTCTGCAGTAGCGCCTGGCTTCAATCTTCATAACTGACAATCAACCGACCGGACCAAATAGGTAATTGCTCCAATCTTTTTTAATTCCTCTTAATTATACCTTTCTCTTTTAAAAATAAGGATTAAATTTTGTGATTTAGATTTTAGGGTTTTAATTCTATAATCTTTAAAATATTTATGGGTTAGCCGGTTAGGGCTTAAATATTAGAATTTCATGCTTTAATTGCAACAATTTAATGAAGAAATTTTTAAATGTGTTTTAACATCTAATTTAGTGTGTTCCAACTTCGAATAATTGTCATCTCTCCATGGCAGGTAGTCCGTAGTCACGGAGCGATTTCTAAAAAGAAAGACACCAAGTTCAAATGCAAATGCCATGAATACATAAAATCCAGAAATCAACTAGGAAGAAGAGATTCAATTTGATCCAGGAAAAAGAAAAAGAATAGTCGACTATCTCCCCAATCAAAAAGATATGGTAAGAAGAAAGTACTTGGATAATAGGCCTTTCCAACTTCGCACATATGATTTTTCATATGCAATGTTTGAGAAGAAAAAGAGATATTTAACCCTGTATGGTTTGATCAGTATAGCGGTTGGTTTGAGTATAGCGAGTCCAAAGATAGAGCTTATTACTTCTATTGTTACTTGTTTAGGGATATTAATAAGACCAAGTTTGGGCATGATGCATTTGAGACAACAGGTTTTGCTAGTTGGAATAAAATAGAGAGGCTAGCTCTTCATGTAGGCAATGTTAATAGCACTCATCATCAAGTATTGACAAACTATGATGCTTTGTTGACACAAGATCAACACATTGATGTTGTTCTTGAAAGACAATGTGATGCTGCTAGGATTGCCTATCATACTCGACTAAATGCCTTACTTGATGTTGCTAGATTTTTATTGAAGCAAGGATTACCTTTCTGAGGCCATGATTAGTCTGAGGAATATGAGAATAGAGGAAATTTTATGGAATTTCACAGTTACACAGCAGAGCAGAATGCGACGGTAGGCTAGGTTGTGAGCAAGAATGCTCCAGAAAATAGTTTGATGGTGTCTCCATGCATTCAGAAGGACATATCTCACTATTTTGCAAAGGAAATACTAGATTCTATTCTCAAAGAGATTGGACATAATGTGTTTTGCTTGCTAGTTGATGAGTTTAAGGATGTCTCTTGCAAAGAACAAATGGGGGTGGTCTTGCGATATGTTGATAAATGTGGACTTGTGAAAGAGAGATTTGTTGGTCTTGTTCATGTGAAAGAGACAACTTCTTCCTGTTTCAAGTCTTCTATTGATTCTCTATTTGCAGAATATGAACTAAGTTTGAAGCAAGTTAGAGGCGAAGGATATGATAGAGCTAGCAATATGCAAGGTGGGTTCAATGGCTTGCAATCATTGTTTATGAGAGAAAGTACCTCAGCATATTATGTCCACTGTTTTGCTCACCAACTTCAGTTAGTTGTAGCAGTTGTATGAAAGCATAAAGGTGTTGGTAATTTTTTTGATATGATTACTATTTTGTTGAATGTGGTGGGTGGATCTTCCAAGAGAAGGGACATGGTCTGAGATATCAATCAAGAACAAGTGAAGGAGGCCTTAGGTTGTGGGCTACTTCAAATTGGGACAGGATTAAATCAAGAGCTATGCCTACAAAGACCCAAAGACACTCGTTGGAGTTCTCATTATAAAACTCTTAAGAATTTGGTTGATATATTCCCGACAGTTGTCAAGGTGCTAGAATTTGTGAAAGGAGATAGAGATGACACAAATAGAAGTCAAGCATGGGGTCTTCTTCTGTATTTTTAATCATTTGACTTTGTGTTTTATTTGCAGCTAATGTTGACTATCTTAATAATCACAATACCTTGTCATTAACTCTACAACGGAAGGATCAAGATATTGTGAGTGTCATTAAATGTGTGAAATCAACCAAACGCCATTTGGGTGAACTTAGACAACATGGGTGGGAATCTATCCTAGGTGAAGTGTATGCCTTTTGTGAGAAGCATGGTATTTCACAATTGGACATGGAAGAAGCGTATGTAAATCCAAAGAAGCCACAACAAAAAACTGGAACTACTAATGAACATCATTACAAGGTGGATTGTTTCAATGATGTTCTTGATTTGCTACTTCAAGAGTTCAATAATCGTTTCAATGAGGTAACTTCTGAATTGCTTGTTTGCTCAACCGCTTTGAGTCCAAGAGGATCATTCTATGATTTTAATTCGGACCATTTTATGAGACTAGCTAAGCTTTATCCCAATGATTTTAATTTTGAGGATTTGAGTGATCTCAACCATCATCTTCCCCTCTATATTGTTGATGTGCAAGCAGATGATAGATTCTCCAACATAGAGATTATTAATGAACTTTGTCATGAAGATAGTTGATGTTACAAAATTTAGAACGCATTACAATCTACTACATTATTGATAGATACGTTGATAAGTACATGTGTGAATCATGAGGCCCCCATATATTTTTCTAGATCCGCCACTGAATATAGATGAAATCGAGACAGCATCTACTATAATTGACTTATAGACTCCGTCTTAAAACAAACACTTTATTTAAAACCTAGTTATTATAACAACCAGTCATAAGGTCAAAAGAACTCACCCTATTTTATTCCTCGTGACCAACTGCCCCCTTTGTTTCTTGTTCGCATGGATCCATACATCTTCTGGAAGGATCGACAACAACATGCGTCCATAAGAGGCTAGGAGCTACATCGGTGAGGGTAGAGAGGCGCAGACCACAAGCAGCTCCATAGTCGCCCAGCGCAACACCGCAAGGCACAAACTAAGGGTGTGTACAATAATTTATCTTTTAAAGTTGTCTCAAAGATTTCTATATCACCTAAAGACAATATTAGAGATAACCTCTTCAACAGTAAATCATTCCTCTAACTATTTTATATTATTTTCACCATAACCTCTAACAGTAAATCATTCATCTAACTGTTTTATACTATTTTCATCATAACTTATTGTCTCATACCCTCTCACTATTTGCATTGGTTTGCAGACTCAAGTCCTCTCTTGTATACGAGACAACAGATTATTTTTTCTCACCTCCTCTCTCCTTCATATAGGATTTTACTTATTTAATATAGCCAAGAAATAGCTAAGATTATACTATTAGAGATGCCCTAAAATGGCTGGGTTATTGTAGATGCGATCGCTGCGCCCTTGACGATCGGATTGACGCTAATGAGCGGTTGAAATTTCTTTTGAATTCTTGGTGATTGTTGGGATTGAGCCGAGGGGTGTGTGTGGGCCTTCAGTATAGTTTCTACGTTGCCCTTGTGGGCCGAATTAAATCCGCTTTGAGCCCATGTAAAAGTCCATATTTTGTAGTCATGAGAGGCCCATGCTTATTTGTCCATACCTCATGGCCTCGCTGACTTTGCCAGTCCATATAATTTTTTTATGAGGTATATAATGCAATATTTAGGATATCTCTTGAAAATATTTGTAAACCTCGAACCCACTCAAGCAGTAATTGACGGTCTTAACTCTTAAGCGTTGAGGCAGCACCGCCATCTGAGATTCTGCCACGTAGCACCACCAATCTCAAAGTAGAGCAAGCTCATCAATTCCCTTCCCTCCTCCCTCCGGTCATTCCCCATCACCTCCTCCGCTGCGCAGAAACCATCAACGGGACCGCCGCCGAAGCCCAACGTGCCCCCGTCCAACTCCCTGCATGCCGGGCTCCACCACGCCTCCGGCCAACACCCTGCCTCTTGCACCCACCACGCCTCCTTCGACGTTACCGATCCTGACCACTCCCGCAGTCCCGCTTTCGCACCAACCACACTGCCTTCGTTGCCACAGGTACAGCCTCGGCTCGCCCTGCTCCCACCATGCTGCCCCCATTGGCCCTGGCGCAGCCTCTGCCTACTCCAGCCACCCCGCCTTGGCCATGCGGTGGCAGTGGGAGCAGAGGAGCTTGAGGTGGCCAGTCGCATCGAGAACGACGGCAAGATCGCAGAAGGAGGCGGCGATGTAGGGGCCTTGCAGTAGCGCCCATACGCGCCCGATGGAGGCGATGAACGGCTCGGCCCGGAAGAGCATGACTTAGAGCTCGCGGAAGTAGAGGTTGGCTACGTCGGAGAAGGATTCCGGCGTGTCGAGGAATGCAGAGACAGGTCGAGGAAGGCGGATACAGGGGGCTTGCCGTTGCGGTGTTGGAAGAGCAGCGGCGGTGACGACGGCCACGGTACTGTGTACACAAGGTGGGGGTCTGGGGGAGGAAGTGAAATGGCGGTGCTGGTGAGAATAGGAGAAAGGTTGCTTTACGATTTGTCCTAGTGCCACTTGGCGTAATCTCGGATAGGGCCTTGACCTTGAGAGGATGGGGCCGACTCTGAAAATTTTTCTTCCTACAATCACCGATGTTGATGGAAGCTTTCTTCCCATTTTTTAACTCTTCCAAACCAAACTAGAGGATTTCAGGTCCGCTTGTTTGGACTTGCTTTCTGGCTTTCGACTTATTTTTTATTATTTCTAAATTTTATCTTTTTTTTGATTTTTTTGCTAGTTCTTTTTTCTCATATTCATTTGCATTATATGTGTTGGGCTAACTTTTTTTTCTATTTTTAAATTTAATTATATCAAATAAACTATCATCAACTATAATGTAAATAAAAATTTAGCTATAAATCACAAAAAATAAGTCCAACAGTGTCAATCCAAGACTCCTATTGTGGCAGTCAACGAAGCGCCACCTTAACCAGAGTGGTGCTATTCTGCAATCTGCACTTGCACACGGCATCCAGTGATTTGCTTGCTTTACCGAAGTACCGAGTACCGAAGTGAAGCCCAGGTGTTCGACTCCGGCCTGTAGTTACCCGGAAGCACGTGACAGAGTCCACAAAACGTCGTAACAAGAAGACATGGCTGAGTGGCCCACAATCGGTACAGATCGCAATTCAGGGCCCCAAAGCATTCAAATTCAAACTGGCCGCTCCACAACAAGCTCTTCGTTTGGAGTTTGGTTCCTCAAGAAAAAAAGTACATTTCCGAGAACAAAGTAGCGCAGCCTCCAAGAAAGCTGCCATTATAAAATGAATTTTTGCTTATGTGGCCCACTGTGGGCTTTATTTTAGACCTGTCAATACCGTTTTCGGTACATTCCATACCATCACTTAAACCGGTACAAAGTAAACATACTAGTCTAAATAACGGCCGATACCGGTTATACCAGCTTGATACCAGCCATACCGGCTTTGATACCGGTCAAATACCGAATGGTACCGACGGAATTGATAATATTGGGCAGAGCCGGGCGCAGGAGTGACTGTGAGGGCCAAGTGCAGGTGAGGCAAGGGAGGAGGCCAAGAGGCGGCGAGACCGAGCCGAGCAAGGTTGAGCAGGGGCGGCAACACCAAGCCAGCCGAGCCGCCGAGGCCAAGCCGAACAGGAGGAGGTGGCGCAGTCGAGCAGGTCCGAGCCTAGGCGAAACGATGGCAACGCAGGGCCAAGCACAACCAATCTGGCGGCAACACGCAGGAAGTCGGAGGCGCAACAACACGAGACTTGGCAAGGCTGAGTAGCTACTGCACAACTGTTGAGCAAGGAGCAGCCGAGTTGCCCTGGAGCGGAGGCGTAGGAAGAGGTGGCACAGGAGAGGAGCCGAGCAGAGCACTACGGAAGATGCGTATGAGGGTAGTGGCGCTGAGTTGGTGGCGCAGGGGAGCCAGAGAAGCAGGGCATTGGAGAGCGATACCGAGCATTGGCAGGAATTGACCAAAGCAGAGCAAAGCAGCAGCAGCACTCGGCCAGAAGAAATAATGGAGAGAAAGCCAGGAAGTAGTTAGCCTAGCAGATGTGTTCACCCAGAAGAGGATAAATGGGGAAAAACCAAGAGAGAGAGAGAGAGCGGGGAGCGTGTGTGGTTGGCTGTGTTGTGTGTAGTGATTAGTGCTATTCTGTGTAGTCTATTGAATTATATATTATATTTGATAGTACTGCTATGTATTTGAAATAATATTACAAGTGGCATTTGATGCGCATATAATTAAACAAATATATACTTGTAAATATATATACTCATATTATTATATTAAATTTGATACGGTACACCAGTATGAACTGGTACCGAAATGTATTATTCTAAGAATCAAACCGATATGACTTCTGGTACGGTATTAACAACTTTGCTTTATTTTGCAACTTCGACCCCGGTCTGTTGTTTTTTGCGCTTCTGGCCCTGCCCGAGCGCGGAATCCTTAGACGGCGCCACGTGGACAAGCTGTGCCCGGGGAGCGCAGAATCTCGTGTACACGCAGGTGGTAGGGTCCACTGGATTCCAGCGCTTCCCTTCCGCGGAGATGACGCGTGGTTGTCCACGCTCAAACAGCATAGGACCAAGCACTGCGATTCCCGCACCATCCCATCTCCGTGCCTTGCCACAGCGAATGAGGCTTTCCTATTCCCTCAATCTAAACTCCTCACATCTCATCCAATGGCTAGTTTTTTCTTGATATTTTCACCATTTTCCATCCATCATAAATAATTAAAAAAATACAGGAAAAAATAAAATTTATTTTTTTATTATAAACTTTTACAGAAATTATAATTTTATTTTTTCTATAAAAAAAGTATAATAAAAAATAAATTTTATTTTTTCCCTGTATTTTTTTATTATTTATGATGGATGGGCAAATGGTGAAAATATCAAAAAAACTAGCAATTGGATGAAATGTGAGTGGTTTAAATTGAGGGAATAGGGAGGAGAATAGGGAGAGGGGAATAGGGAAGACTTTTTCTGCCACCGTGGCCCCCCTCTCCGCACTGTGCTAGAACGCAATGACATGTTGCTTGTGCTGATGAATATTGGTTATGTGCCAAGTTTCGTTTTCTCCCCTCGAATCTGTTTTATGGACGGGTTCGTTTTGGCTTATACATGGTGTATGCTCGTACTGTCTATAGTAATTAGTTTTTAAATGGTACGTTTTTTTAAGGTTGAGTCAATAGAAAGATTGTAGTAAAAAGTGTACCGAGTTCAGTTGTACCGGTCAAAATCACATGCGACTATTTTTTGTGCGTACTACCTCTTGCGAACAGCCAAAATTCAAATATTTAAGCCATAAGTTATCAGCTTAAAAGAACCCACGCTTAGTTAGTGGAGCATTAATCAATAAATCTAAAGCCGGATCTATGCTAGTGAACCATTCATCTTTTCGGCTCTGGGCAAAAGCAAATGAACCTTTGTCACAGCGGGCCCTGATATGCTCCCGCAGTGGCAAGACGCGGAAATGGGATGTCCATTTCTGCGGTAGGGAAGCATAGGATTCCGTGCTTCATGGGCGCAGCTTGTCCACGTGGCGGCTCTCAAGGATTTCGCGCTTGGACAGGGGCCAGAAGCACAAAAAACAACTGACCGAGGCTAAACTTGAAAAATAAAGCCCACAATGGACCACATAAGCAAAAAAATCTTATAAAATGGCCCAATCAAAAGTTAAATGATGCGAGAATTAATTTGGAAAATTTACGCCTGCTAAACCTGCCATTACGGATCGCCGAACGCGTAGCTCCAACCTGGCACGGCACTTGTTTCCATTGCTTGTAGATTATCGCCCTGCTCTGACCGGCTACAATTTTGAACTTTTGGTTGAAATTGTACTGTAACAGTTGTTAGTTTTTCTGTACCATTCAATTAAAAATAAAAAAAAAATACCATTTCATCTTTACAGACATTACAAATGAATAAGAAAAAACAAAAAAGTTAAAAACCAAAAAATAATTAAAAAAACCAACTTATTCCAAGTGATAGTGGGCATATGCATGATATCGGCCGGTGGTCGTAGGAGGGGACTCCTCTGGGGTCTGACCCCATTGAGAGGAAATGAGGACACCGGTCGGATGGCCTCCACGTCTTCCCTCCGCACGAGCGCCTCTCCCGTCTCGCGAGCTGCTTCCTCCCGCTTCCCCTCCCCCCAAAAACCGAGTTCCCCGGTGTTCTTCCCGGCGGCAGGCGCGAGGGCAAGGAGCATCATGTAACATCCTGAAATATTATTTTGTGAGATATATTACCATTGAGTTATTTTGTTAAATATTCTATTTGAGTTTGGATTTTCATGGTGTTCTTAAATTTTGATTGAGATCCCAAAAGTTAAAGAAGTTCAAGAAAGACCAAAAACAAAATCAATATTAGTAATGCCATACATGGGAATATGCAAATAAAGGAAACTCAAAATTTTAAATTAGAATCTGAAAAGACGATCCATCATAAGGAGAGAGGAATTTGAATTAAAATACAGAGAAAATTTTAAAAGGACAAGAGATACAATGGGGAGTATATATATATATATATATACACACACACACACACACACACATAGGTATATATACACACACATAGTAATGATAAAAAAAAAAGAAGAAAGCAAAGGGGGTCAGAGCAGGCCGGTTGGCCCAGCCCAACCCCGCTTTTCCCCACCGGCCGGCCCAACTCACCATCCCCCACTCCCGCCTTCTGCATGCGCCACGCGGCCCCCCCGCCTCCCTCGCCGGCGGACCGCGCCCGCCCTCACACCCTTCTCACCCGACGCCCCCTCTCTGCCCGCTGGGCCCAGCCCCCCGGCGCGCGCCCTTCTTCTTTCTCCTCTTTCTCCCGTGCGTCTGCGCCTTCTTTCTCCTTCTCCCCTTTTCTTGCGTGTGCCCTGCTGCGTCTGCTCCCGAATCGCCTCGCAGCGCTGCTCTGTCGCCTCCCTACCACACGCTGCTCGCCCGGTCACGTCGCCCCGAGCCCCGCGCCATCACGTGCCGAGCCCTGCGCCTCCGGTTCTTGCCCGACGGTTCTTCCCGCCTCCACCCGGTTCTCCGCCGCCTCCGCTCGGTCCTCCGCGCCTTCCCTGCCTCCCTTCGCTGCTATAAAAGCCTCTGGCTTCCTTCCCCCTTGCACCGCGCCGTTCTCTCCTTTTCCCCCACCTTTCCCCCTTCTTTCCCCAAATCTCCGGCCGCCCCGCCCTCCCCGCCACCGCCGCCCCTCGGCGGGCCTCCGTCCAATTCCCCGCCGATGGAGCTCCAAGTCATCGCCCCGGAGCTTCGCCGACCGCCGGCCAGCGCCATCGCCTCTTGTACGTCGCCGGCGCCGTGCGCACGACCGCTCCGCCGCAGGCTCACGCCACCGGCCTGCCCCGGAGGTCCCTGGACTCCGCCGACCCTTCTACCTGCATGGCCTGCCCCCGAGCGACGCGTTTTTGCCGACACCGTCCCTCTCCGACCGCTCCTCACCGGTGCCACCGCCGACTGTACCGCCCCCGAACCTCCTCTGCTCCAACGCCCGCCCGGTCGGCTTATTTGGTTTCCTTCGCCTCTTCCGTCAGGTAACACGCTGAGACCGAGTGGCTAATCGCTTGCGCATTCACTTTAGCCACCCGGGTTCGAATCCCTCTGGCCGCAACGTTAGAGATAGGATTTTTAGACCGTTTTGCCGTTAGCTACAGTGAAGGAGGAGATTAGGAAAAATCTGAAAATAATTAATGAAGATGCTAAAAATTTATTAGGATAGAATGAACTTAATAAATGTTTAGTCATGGATTAGTTACTAACGTGTCTGTATGATTAGTAAGCCTAAAGCATATATTTTAAATCTAATCCTAAATTAAAGGAGAAACTTAGAAACAAATATTAGGAAAGCTAATAAGATCTAAATAAGGCCTTAGAGAGTTTATGTATGATTTAAATTCGGATTAGTTGCCATGATAAATAATTAGTGTGGATTTAATATTTAAAGTGTAAATCTAATTATTTATTAAAGGCATTAGAGAGGAGTAGTGGCTTGGATAAATGTTTATATTAAAAAAGGATGGCCCTTAGTTAACATGTCAACATATATGCTCAATATTCATCATGCCACTATTCAACAAACCTCAGTGACATATTTTAATATAATAGCTCTAGGTTATCAAGATTCAAAATAATCTCATAGACTTAAATATTCTAAGTGAACAAGCAACCACTAGCATGGGTAATTAAGGTCACATAAAATGATACATACCAAGCCTTGCTCAGACGGATAAGTGTAAACTAAGATTTGAAATGAAGCTAAGCCTAACAGTAGCTAAAGTATAAGCCAGATAAAAACAGTGTCATTAACCAAATCTTAACACTAATTTTAATATATAATAATATTGAGCATAATTATATATATAGCAAGCCGGGACCCGTATAAATAGACCCTGAATCAAGGTAAACTTAACCTAGTAATAAATGGAGGTACATAAAATGTCATATCACAAAATGCTATAAACATAGACCATAAGATTAACTCGGTAAGCTAAAATTTGCGAACATTACTTATATATATATACATATATCATATGCCCTGAAACATTAGCACTCAACAAAATACACCAATTCATATGTTTAACCTAGCTCATGGAACTTCCTTGATAAATACCAAAATAATAAAAATTGTTAATAAAAAGATCAATTCATCATATACTACCATCAACCTTACCTCAATAACCCCAAATCACCCATTAACTCATAATAAAACTAAATTGAGTTTATTCGGGTTTATTTGGATCTTTTGAGTTATTTGCTTTTATTTGGGTTCAGTTGTTTGCCGCGTAATTAGAAATTGGAAGTCCTGAAGATTCTGTGGATCAAGCGAGACCAAGATCGATGAAGACCAGGAATTAAAGATCCTCACAGGAGACAACTTCGTGTGAGCTCAAGACCGCGGTAAACCGCGCCAAGCGAGTCAATACTTTGATCATGTTGAACCTACATTTTTGCAAATTACTTTGTTTTAAATTATCAAATTGTATGATGTTATTTGATATGCCAGTACATGTTTAATTTAATATTCTAGTTATGTGCCCATTGTTTACCTTGAATAACATTACCCCTCCTTTGGAATATTTGAATGTGTGAACCTTGTCGCCCTAGCAAAATTATACTAGTAACATTTAAAAAAATAAGTCTCTAATTATATGCTATGCTTAGTACTGCATAGATACTCAAAGGGCGCTGAAATGCCCCAAACATCATTGTCATTTTTAATCATGAGAAACTGGTTTGGGAAGTCATGGTGGTAATGACTGGTACATTTGATATGAATATTTTACACTCCCAAAATCCCCAACTTGCTTAAATATCTGGGCGGATTGATTCGAGGGTGTGTATGTGTGGTGCGGTGGAAGCACAAAGTGGGTTAGTGGTAGATCGCCCAGATAACTCTAAGGCCTGAATCTTGTCATGTCACCCCATATAAAATAGTACAACTACAAGTCTGTAAAATACAATTTGGCCTATTAAATGCACCGAACCCCGAAAGTCATCATCATTAGTGGAGGAGAAGTGGTGGTGCAAGTAGCGATTCTGGGTGACGGCTTGAATGGGACACTCTTTGTGAGTGAAGTTCTCCTGCGGCGTGCTAGCAGTACGGTGAGGACAGCTGCTAGGCGCATAAGAGGGGAACATCCCGCACAACGTATGGGACCCATCGCAAGTGGGAGCGGCCCATAGGGTGAGGTGATGGACGGGGCGAGGTACTTTGAACGGTTACTGTGATTGTGATGGTTTGCCTAACCGCATGACTAAGAAATCGTGTGGGGCAACGGGTGAACTGTCTCTTGTGGGTAAAGTGTACAAACTCTGCAGAGTCAAAACTATTCGAATAGCCGTGCCCACGGTCAAGGGCGGACATGGGAACTTAACCAGATATAGTTCTATTTCCAAATGCTTTGTGGGTAGAAATGGAAAAGTGAAGGGCAGTGGAAAGCCCTGATTTGAATTGTCCTAGGTGTCGTCCCAGTGGTAAGTTAAGCGGCTATAACGCTGAAAGATGCTATATGGTGCAGATGCTATGTAACGCTGGATGGAATCTGGATCGCTATTATTATTGTATTTTCTTGAGCATTATGCTTTTGTTCAAAACTGCTAGGTCTCAGGAAATTTTTATGTATTATATTTTTAAATAATGGTAACATTTCTCACAAATAAAATGTCAGGAAGAATAAATAGAGTCGTAAGAATGGAAGATGGCTGTTTATGGTAACCACATAAAGAAGTTGGTGGATTCATGATTGATCATACGAGGGATAATGATAGTATGGAGTCTAGGAGAGAGAAATTGGTGGAGCGTAAATGAATATACAGGCTAGATAGATGATTTAAATGATTTTTGGAGAATTAGGGAGTGCAAAGGTATTTGCTGGATTATGACACTGATAATTTAAAATTCTTGGGAGATATTGGCGATAATGGAATTATTAGGATTGGATTATACACTAGACGATGAATTGAATTTCTGAGAATATTGGAGGAATCATAACAAGTAGTGGATTATAATCTTGATAAGTGTATTCTCGGTGGATGTATACTATGGAATCGTAGATTTGATCATTAATGTATTTGGTGGAGGTATACTAGTGAATTAGTTAGTGATAGATAATAGAAAATGAGATTGATTATTAGAAGAATGAATTTATGGTTTTGGATCAATAACAAAAAGGATTGAATATGAATGATTTCGGTGGATTTAAAATCAATGATGTTAATTAATCATGGGAATTTAGAGATGAAGAGTTGATGAATAGAAATTTCAAGATTGGATTATTAGGAATTTAGACCACAGAAGATATTGGTGGATTCAAAATGATTAATGGTACTCGCTGTTTGGAATTTTAGACAGCACACAATATGGAAAGTATGTGTTCGGTGGATTAATTAATTAATATTAGATAAATGATGTCACTAGCTGTTCGGAGATTTAGGCAGCAATTGATTGGTGGATCGTATAATTGATGTTACTCGCTGTTTGGAGTCTTAGACAACATTCAATAAAGAAAGTGTATTTTGGTGGATTAAGTCGATTATGGTAGTCACTAGGTGGTGTATAGGCAATAACAATGACACAATGATTAAATAATAGCAAAGCTTCTAAAAGCGATTTTTGGCAAATAAAATAACCCGAGCCTCTCTTTTGTTAAGCCATGCATACTATTTAATTGCATTCTGTGTATTGGCTCGCGGAGCACGGGGTTGGAGTGCTCACACTCGCTTTTGCGACAAAATTCAGAATCAGGAATCAAATCACCTCGCCTTAGCAACAAGGTTGGACATGCTGCAGAGAAGATGAAGATGTCAAGGGCTAGGTTGTGAACCTCCAGTTGGCTGCCTGTGGGTATGTCCTGAAGGTCCCATCTGTGTGCTTCGTTCTTCCGCTGCTGCAATTTAATGAATTCGGCCTAAATGGCCCATGAGTAAGTTTACTACTCTATTTATGCTTCCGTATGATATGTACTATGATATTCAGAACTGTAATCTGTGAGCAGTATCTACTGATCCAGGGAATAGTGCGGTGGAATCACAGAAGATTCCGGATTGTAAAATCTGGGTCTAACACATCGGCAGGAGGCGGTGCATGGTGGTGGGGAAAAGGTGATCTGGGTATCGAGGGTCCTGAGCTTCTTGCACTTGAGGGCGAGGGAGCTCGACCCCCAAATCCGTGACCCCAAGGCTCCACTTGAGCGAGAGCTCCCGCAGTCTTGGCAACCGATGGCGATGCACCTGAGCCCCATGTCCGTCACTGGCTTGCAGCGTGACAGGGATAGCCTCTAGAGCCGTCGTGCCCGCGCCACCTCCGCAGCCGCCGCGTCCCCGAGGTCGACCCAATTGGACAGGTCGAGCTCAGCAAGGTTGGGGCATGCGACGACGAGCGCGGCGAGGCGGGCAGCGCCGAATCCCCAGGAGCGGGAGAGGTCCACAACGCGGTGTTGGCGACGCGGGGGCAGAGAGAAAGATTGAGGCGGGAGGCGGAGCGGTATCGGGCGAGCGCGGCGGGGAGGAGGTCGGCATGGAACGGGCGGAGGATGCGGCGGTGGCGCGACTCGGTGGTGTGGCAGGCGCGGGTGGTGGGGAGCTCGATTTTTGGGGGGAAGTGGGAGGAAGCAGCGGCACTCACGCGGAGAAAAGAAGACAGGAGAGGTGCTCGCGCGGAGATTCGTGCGAAGGAAAGACGTGGAGGCCATCTGACCGGTGTCCCCATTTTCTCTTAATGAGGTCAGACCCAAAGGAGTCCCCTCCGTGGTCGTGTGGTTTCAAGTGATTTTAGCACGCGGTGCCATGGGGAATTGGGGATGGTTAGCTCGAGTTGTGGCCGCGCTTAGCTCGAACGCCGTGGGAGTTGGGGGATTCGTCGCGTCGAGCTCGGAACAGGAGGCGCCACCTTCCCAAACGCTCCACGAATATGCGCCTCGACACACACGAGAAGGCTGCAACGTGCGACGTTTTCTGGGCGGTGCCAACTACTCTCTGATGCTGATCTACCCCTAACAACATCCATAAAAAACGACACTCATACGGTGGTATTTATTTAGGCTTAAAAACTTAGTTTATAATTTATTCTGTACTATAACAATTGAAAATGTATTATATCTATCGGTAACTTTTCAACATAATTAAATAAAAAAGTAAAATTATCACGGACAATGAAAATAAATAAGATGATAAAAAGAAAAAAAAGGAAAAGGCCAAAAAAACTATATCGTCAGAAAAATGAAAAATATAAAGCTAAAAGTAAGAAGCAAAAGCTTTAATGAGTGGGATTAGTATGTAAAAGTTTTGAAAAATAAGGTGTGGGATTTGACTTGTAAATTGAAGGTTTAAAAGGCCGCTTTGTTACTTCATGTAGCACAAAAAGCCCAAAAAATTTATATCGTCAGAAAAAAAGACGAGAGGAAGAAGTTAGAAATTAGAAGCAAAAATTCTAATGAGCGGAGCCTTACATCCGCCTATTTGGGTTTCAGGTTTTGATTTTTGGTTTCTAGTTTCTAATTTCTTAATTTTGTCTTTTTATGGTTTTTTTGTTTTTTTAGGCCTTTTCTTTTCTTTTGTCTGTATTCCTTTGTATTGCCCATATTAGGATAACCTATTTTTTATTTTAAAATTTTAATTACATTAAAATGCTACCAACAAATACAGTGAAAATATCTAAGAATATTGGTAAACGGTGTTCAACAGTAAAAAAGAAGCCGAACTGAGCGCGACTGCACAATTGCCGGATAACTGGAGTGTGCCAATTATACCTGCTGACTCGCATCGTATACTACCTCCTTTTTCTGCGTGAAATCTATTGCAAGAGATTTGAAACAAGTGTGTGTGATGAACTATTGATTTTTTATTATTATCTGAGTCTGTACATGATACATATTTATAGATGAAGAGGGGTGGCAAGAATAGATGTCTTTTGCTGTAAAGGTATCTCTGTATGAACAAGCATCTATACATTGGGCACCCTTTACTTTTTGCTTGTAACACTCCCCCTTGACCAATGTATCTTCATATGATCATCTTGATTCATCATCTTGGAAAAACTCCTCCAAAACCCTGTAGGGAAAAATATGAGGAGAACCTGTAGAGTAGATATGCCATAAAAACTCCTTTAAAACCCAGTGGGAAAATTTAAGGAGAAAAGTTGATATGGCATATATTTGATTATATCTCCTTAAAAACCCCTGTAGGGAAAATAGAGATATAATATATTTATGATTACGTTGTCATATCACCTCATTAAAAACCTTAATGAGAAACCTTAGAGGGAAAACTCATAAAGGGAAAAAGAGTACAATATTTATATTGAACGGGTTAAGTCTTAGGAGATTTCTCCCCCTGACATCTGCAAATCACGTAGTTTTCGCATACCGATTCCATAAACACATTTTTGGAATGTGGCTGTTGGTAATGACTTAGTGAATAAGTCTGCGAGATTATCACAAGACTTAGTTTGCAGAATATTTATTTCCCCACTCTCTTGCAATTCATGTGGGTAAAATAGTTTAGGTGCAATATGTTTAGTGATATTGCTCTTTATGTAACCCGTTTGCATTTGAACAACGCAAGCAGCATTATCTTCGTAGATAATGGTAGGTGATGCGATAGCACCTATACCACATGATGGTTGTATGTGGTTAATCATTCTGCGAAGTCATACACATTCACGTGATGCTTCATATAATGCAATTATTTTAGAATGATTAGTGGATGTAGCCACTAGAGTCTGTTTCGAAGACTTCTAAGAGATGGTTGTTCCACCATGTAAAAATACAAACCCTGTTTGAGATTTGGCATTATGGGGATCTGATAAATAGCCAGCATCAGTATATCCTATTAAATCCACATTTTTATTCTTCTGGAAGAATAGACCGAGATCTTTAGTGCCTTAAAGATATCTAAGGATATTCTTCACTCCTACCCAATGACTTTTGGTTGGAGCAGCGCTATATCTAGCAAGTAGAATTACTGCAAATGCGATATCCGGCCGGGTGCAATTTGCAAGGAACATTAGCGCTCCGATGGCACTGAGATATGGAACCTCGGGTCCCAATAGCTCTTCATTGTCATCTCGGGGTCTAAATGGATCTCTGTCCCTGTCTAGAGATCGAACAACTATGGGGGTATTCGATGGATATGCTTCGTCCATATTGAATTTCTCCAATATTTTCTGGACATAGGCTGATTGATGGACTATGATGCCTGAATGAAGGTGCTCAAGTTGTATACCTAAGTAAAATTTGGTTTTACCCAAATCCTTCATTTCAAATTCCGTCATAAGATGATTATGTGCTCCATCTATATCCTGTGTGTTACCAATGATATTAAGATCATTAACATACACAGATATAATGCAAAATCTTGTTGAGGATCTTTTGATGAACACGCATGGGCAATCATTATTGTTGGAGTATCCCTTTTTGGTTAGGAACTCACTTAGTCGGTTGTACCAAATTCTTCCCGACTGTTTCAAGCCGTATAAAGACTTGTTTAATTTTACACAATACATATTGCGATTTGCGTTTGGATTCAGAATTGAAATTCTATCGGGAACTTTCATGTATATGTCCGAATCAAGTGACCCATAAAGATATGCGGTCACTACATCCATCAACTGAAAAGATAGATGATTTTGTACTGCCAATGAGATTAAGTATCGGAATGTTATTCCACTCATTACTGGAGAATAAGTTTCATTGAAATCAATGCCGGGTCTCTGCGTGAACCCTTGTGCTACAAGCCTTGCTTTGTATCTCACCACCTCATTATTTTCATTCCGTTTGCGGACGAAAACCCATTTGAAACCGACAGGGAATACTTTGGGAGGTGTATGTATCATATTGGTGTATACATTTCTTTTCTTGAGCGAGGCTAACTCCGCTTGAATTGCATCCTTCCATTGATTCCATCGAGTATTGCTTGCACTCTGCCATGGTCTTGGGATCTGGATCATTTTGAAGGTTATTTACAATTGTTGTGGAGAAATAAATGTCGACAATTGTAGTCTTACGATCGTATGATTCTCCGAATCGGTATAGTTAGTGAAAATTTCTTGGACTTCGATGACTCAATGTTATTTCCCAAAACATTTGAGTCGGGTATTCCGATGTCCCGTGATGAATTGAGTGCTTTGTTGATCCGGGTTTAAGGATCCTTTGGTGTCTATCAACTTGAGGTTGATCTCGCATTTACGTTCTTTTGTTTTCTTTTGTCGCTTGTTAGAAGTCAGATCCGCCATTTGTACCGTATTCTCCCCTCTTATTTTGAGCTGGGAGTTGAGTGGTATTTTGCGGTACCTCCACTCTTTCAGTACATTTCGCGGGATTATAGGATTTTGTGACACCCTTATAATCGATGAAATGCATCTGGCAAAGTTATTTGCAATGTTTTGCAAATGAATGAGTTTGAACTTGAAGTTTAGTCTCTCTCGTACGTGGAGTGAGGCGGGAATGCCTTGTACATTCCAATCAATTTCCGGCATTCAGTTTGGTACTTATTGTCTCCCCCTAATGCCGGGAAATATTCCTCATTGAATATGCAATCGCACTGTGTCAGAAATGAGTCCCCTGTTAGGGGCTCGAGGTATTTTATGATTGACGGAGATTTATATCCAACATAGATCCCAAGTTTCCTGTGTGGTCCCATTGAGGTACGCTGCGGTGGTGAGATCGGTACGTATGTAGCGCAACCGAACTTTCGAAGATGGGAAATATCTGGTGGATTTCCACGTACTAATTGTAGCGGGGAATTGCGATGATAAGCAGTTGGACGCAATTGGATTAAGTCAGCAGCGTGTAAAACTGCATGACCCCAACATGACGTTGGTAAGTTGCAATTCTGTAGTAATGGTCTTGCAATGAGCTTGATTCTCTTGATAAGAGATTCTGCTAAACCATTTTGTGTATGGACATATGGAACAGAGTGTTGAACTTGTATCCCAAGAGCCATACAATCGTCATTGAAGGCATGGTATGAAAATTCAGTAGCATTATCCATTCGAATTGATTGAATTCGATATTCAGGGTAATGTGCTCGCAATTGGATAATTTGACCAATTAACTTAGCAAATGCATGGTTTCGTGTGGATAAAAGACACACGTGTGACCATCTAGATAGATGCGTCAATTAGAACCATGAAGTACCTGAATGGTCCACACAATAGTTGTATAGGACCACATATATCTCCTTGATTGCGTTCAAGGAATTTAAGTGGTTCAGCTCTGATTTTAAGATAAGAGGGTCTTAAAATCAATTTTCCGGTGGCACAGGAAGTGCACACAAAATCTGAGGATTCCGGAAATTTTGTTTTGAGGTATGTATGACCAATTGAATTGCTAATAATTTTTTCTCATCATTCCAATGCCTAGATGGCCAAGGCGATCATGCCATATTTGGAATGTGTTTGTGTTTTGGAAAATTACTTTGTACGCAATATGTTGAACGGGTTTGATGTATGTATACTACAATCCGGAGTTTAAAGATGGAATTTTTTCTAGTAATTGTTTGCCATATCCGTTGTTTTTTTGGTTAAGAGGCGATATTTCTCTTTGTTGTCATTTTGGGTTTCAACATGAAAACCATTTTGACGGATATCTCTATAACTAAGTAGGGTACGTGTCGAATCGGGATACAAGAGTGTATCCTCAATTTCCAATTGTGTACCCATAGGGAGAGTGATAGAGGTGCGACCAGAGCCTACTATCGTTGCATCGCGTCTAGCGATGGTTAAAACATTTCCTTTCCTCCTAGTAAGAGTTAGAAAATATTTTGTGTCCCTAAGTATAGAGTTTGTGGTACCACTATCCACAAGGCATAATTCCTCCTCTATTGGATTGACTCCAAAAAATCTATATACACAAAAGAAGAATTTAATGAAATTCTTATAGTGGTATATATAGAATACATACAAACTTTATTAATAATATCGAATGTGTTCGATATATAATTGTAGCATACAAGCTTACAATATAAATGACAACATTATTTATATTACAACACTATAGTACTTATTAGCTATGGAACGAGGAGTCTAACTGAGATCTGCAAACATGTCTTGAGAATGAAATTCTTCAGGGGTGTCCTCGGTGCACATGAGATCATCCTTCTTTGTAGAAGCACATGTGTCTTTGAGTTCTTGAAGGAACTGTTGAGAGTATCCGGCTTCATCATTGTTGGATGTGAGATTGAAGTGTGCTTCAATTATCTTCTCTTGAGCATTCTTGCCTTGAGCCAAAGACTTGAGGTAGAGGTTCACAAGATGCTTCGGGGTGCGGTATTTCTTGGTAGGATGGTTGTGGCAACCACACTTTTGACAAATTTCAGTTTTGTCAACTTTCTTACCATGATTGCCTTTACCTTTCTTGAATCCACTTGGTTTTTGCTTCATGTTGCGTTTGTGTTTACCTTTAAAGTTCTTTGAGTGGTCTTTTGAACCACCAAACTTGGTGTTATTCTGATTAGCATGAATTTCAGGAAGTGGAGCGGCCCCAATGGGACGTTGCTGATTGTTCTTTAAAAGAAGTTCAGCATGCTTTTCTGCCTGAAGCATAGTATGCATAAGATCAAAACAAGTTTGGTAATTTGCAGCACGCTATTGCTGTTGGAGGACCCTGTCAGATGAGAGCATAGTAGAGAGAGTCTTCTCTATTTTATCCGCATCTGTTGGTTCCTTTTCACAAAAACGCAATTTAGAGCAAATAGCGTGAAGGGCATGGTTGTAGTCTCCAACAGTTTTAAAGTCTTGGAGTCTAAGATGTGCCCATTCATGATTAGCCTCAGGTAAGATAACAGCTTTTTGCTGCTCATATCTATTTTTGAGGGCTAACCATAAAGTGAGTGGATTTTCCTCATACAAATATTCCGCTTTTAAATCGGGATGAATGTGAATCCGTATTATGCTCAAAACAGAATATATCACAATATCTGGAGGAATTTGATTAGCTGGAGGATCAAATATCACCCTTTGCAACCCACGTGTGGTTAGGTTGATTTTGAGGTCCATAGCCCATGTAGGGTAATTGGCACCATCGAGAGCGAGGGGCTTAACATCTTTGCTAGCCATTTAAACCTACATGAAACGTACACCATAAATGATTAATTTACATGAGGTAAATTAATGTGTATAGCAATGTTGTAATGAAATGCAAAATATGTGGAAAACAATATGAGTATTGTGATCCGAATGAATATATACCCAAATTAAATATAACATGTGGTTATATTTATAATACCGGATAATCACAATATTGGTGGTGAACACCAATTTATTGTATGGCATAGCGTACAAATAAATATAGCAAAGGGCCATAAATTGTGATTTTATGGTATTTATGGTAGGTATGTGTTCATAATATTTTGCAAAAATTCCAAATTATGAAGTACAATGGTACTTACTAAATGAGAATTTTAATTTTAAATTTGCGAAAGATAGCAAATTTAAATATGGTCGCAATTCATATTGTAAGTAAATTGCAATAAAATAATCCTACATATGTAAAAGTTATAAAATGTGCATGCACATTTATTTGAACAATTACATAATTTTCAGATCCTGTAGGGACTGAAATGCTAATTTATAAATGTACAAACTGACAGGTACAATTATAAAGAAGCATAAGGACCATACAACAAATATTTACAATAGCAATTTATTTAACAGTAAAATTCTGCATTTTCCACGAACCAGAGGGGGGAAATGCAAATTTTCGGAAACCTGGGCTGCAGCCCATTTGACCTTTTGGCCCATGAGGGAGGTGGGGGTTAAATGGGCCAAAGCCCATTTTGTGGCATCCATATATAAAGGAGGGTGGAATGGGGAGGTTAGGGTTTCCCTAACCCAAATGCCAGCCGCCACAAGCCTCCCCATCGGCCGGGCCGGGCCCCACGGCCGCCGCCGACGTTCGGGCGCCGCCCCAGCGCCGCGCCTTCCCGGTGCCGCCTCGGAATGCCTCCTCGCCGGGCTGCCGCGCCGCGCCGGACGGGCCGGCATTGCCTCGCGCCGGTCTGTGGCGAGTGCGGGCGCCGCCGCCGGCTAGGTGCCGCGGGCCACCATGGGCTCGGGTGTGGGCTCCGCCGGCCGCGGGTATTGACAACGCCTCGCCGTGCGTCCGGCCTCACTGCGCCGCCTTGCCGCGTCGGGCCGTGCGCTGGTCGGCCTCGGGCTCGGGAGTCACCGCGCTAGTGCGCAGCCGCCGGCCGACTCCACTGCCCGGGCGCCGCCACTGGGGACGCCGCCACCGGCCGACTCCACTGCCTGGGTTCGCCGGCCCGCGCCGTGAGGACGCGCCAGGCCGCGCCGGCCGCTCCGGGCTTGGGCGCCGCCGCGCCGGGCCGTGCGCCGGTCGTGCCGCGCGCCGGCCGTGCCGGGCTCGGGCTTCATCGCCGGCTTGAGCTTGGGCGCCGGCCGCACCGGGCCGTGCGTCGTCGCCGGCCCGGGCTCGGGCGCCGGTCGCGCTGTCGTCTGCCGGCACCACGCCGTGAGCCACCACCGGCTGCGGGCGCCTCCGCCTCGCGTCGCATCGGCCGTGCCGTGGGCATAGGCAACTTTCTAACAGAAACGGAAGCTTTGCATGGTGATGGTTCTCACCTTTTCTTCCTTCTATGTGGTCACTTGTATGAATGTATGCGTGTGCTAATAACGTATTGCAGGAGATTTGAAAAAGTGTGTGTGATGAACTATTAATTTTTTATTATTATCTGAGTCTGTAAATGATACATATTTATAGATGAAGAGAGGTGGCAAGAATATATGTCTTTTGCTGTAAAGATATCTCTGTATGAACAAGCATCTATATATTGAGCACCCTTTACTTTTTGCTTGTAACAAAATCGACAAATTGTATGCAAAGTGGCTCTTTAAAGCTTTAATTTACACGTCAAATCCCACACCTTTTTTTCAAAGCTTTCACACACTTCTTAAATCTCCTGACATGGTAAATCACCAATTTTGGAAGTTGCGTGGTACATTTCCACTTACACGCTTTCACTGCTTTATCTTTTTTGGGTACAAATTTAATCAGGGGCAAAGCCCAATAGAGGCCCGTGGGTGCCCAGGCACCCCCTCACTTCCATAATTTCTTAAGGATTGGAAAATTTTGGCCCTATAGGCACCCCGCATGGCCCTAAGACGAGGCACCCCCACCAGGCCGGCAGCCCAACAAGCCCACTGCGCCACCACGTTTCAGAAGTTGTGCACCCTCACCCATTTGCTCTAGCTTCGCCACTGAATTTAATACTTTATCTAGGTACGTGCCAGTTTGCCATCACTGTTCTCCCATGTAGTACTACACCCAGGCATCAAGCATGTATAGCTTGAAATTCAAAATCCTCAAATTAACCTACGTATACAAATTTTGAAAGAGCTCGTATGACTACACCCCAATTAACCGCATGCACGCCTTGACATCACAATTATCGAAACACTACCACTCGAATTGAGCTGCCTCGTTCCAGCTTGCAAACCCTGCTCATTTCATCGTAAACTTCTAGGTTTTGACGTATTTTTTACTATTTATAAATTTTACTTTTTTTCTAATTATTTAACTTTTTAGCCTTTTTGTTGGTTCTTTTTTTCGTATTTGTTTGTATTGTCGTGATAGGTTAATATGTTTTTTCTATTTTTATTTTTTTAAATTTAGTTAGACCAAATAAATCATCATCTGTTACAGTGTAATTTCAATTAATTATAATAAAATTTCAACCTTAAACCACTTTTTTCGATCCAATAGAACGGCACATTAATACATGCCACCCGTCACCCAACCGAACACACAATTCACACCCATGACTCCATCCATTACCATGACCCACCCCCCCGCCTCTTTCACGAGTTCCTCGAAGGAACAGACACACAATTCCAGTCTTCCAGATCCCAAATCCAGCTCACTAAGCAAAGCAAAGCACCGAGCTAGGCCAAGCCCACCGAACAGTAGCAACAAAACGCAAAACCAACTAAGCAAGGCATCCGCTCCCCTCTGCCCCCTGTTGCCTGCCGCGCCGTCCCCCCAAATCGCCCCAAAAATCCCCACCCAAACCCGAGCACCCCCATGTCGTCCCGCCTCCCGCCGCCGGGCGCCGACCGCGCGGCCGACGCGGGGGACGCGGCCCTCGCGCGTGACATCGTCACGCTCCACAAGGCGCTCTCGCTCGACCCCTCCCGCCGCCGCCGCTCCCTCCCGCTCCCCTCCCCATCCCCGGCCGACCAGGCCCGCCGCAAGCCCAGGCTCAAGCCCCCCTCCTCGCGCAGGCTCCTTCCCTCCGCTTCCTCGTCCTCGGCCTCGTCTGCCTCCACACCCTCCTCGTCTTCGTCGTCGTTCTGGAAGAAATCCTTGACGGCCATCTCCCACCTGGGCCGGCGCCGCCTCGACTGCGCGTTCACCCTGCACGTGCACTCGGTCGACGGCCTACCCGCCGCGCTCGATGGCTCCCCGATCGCCGTCCACTTCCGCCGGATTTCCGTGTGCGCGTCCAGCCGCCCCGTCGCGGCGGCCCTCGGCGCCGCCGCGTTCGAGGAGGCGCTCACGCTGCGCTCGCCCGTCTACTTCTCCCGCGGCGCCAAGGCCGCGGTCAAGTACGAGCCCCGGGCCTTCACCGTCGCCGTCGCCGCCTCGGCGCTCGAGCTCGGCAAGCACGAGGTCGACCTCACCCGCCTACTACCCCTCTCCTTCGACGACCTGGAGGAGGGCGGCGACTCCGGATTCGGGAAGTGGAGCACGAGCTTCCGGCTCTCAGGCCCCGCCCGCGGCGCGCGGCTCAATGTCACCTTCTCGTGCGCCCTCGTAGGCGGCGTCGGGGAGCATCAGAAGGGAGGAGAGGTGGCGGGGCTGAGGCGGGGCTCGATGGCGCGGCAGGTGTCAGTGCAGGCCCCGACGCCGGTGCCGGTGCGGAGCCGAGACGTGAGGGTGCTGCATGAGGTGTTGCCGAGCGCAAGGCCTGTAAAGGCGCTGCCTTTTGTTGGTGATCCAGGTCTTGATTCGAAGGAGGAGGAGGCAACACTAGAATGTGAGGAGGATGGGTCGCCGCAGTCAAAGCATTGCACATCAGTGGAGGTGAAGAAGGGGGACTTCACGCATCTAGAGGGCAATTGTGATGGTGCGGAGTTCAGTGTTGTTGAGCAGGGAGTTGAGATCGCCCTCGAGGATCCAGAACGGCTCAAAGCTGTGGAGACTGACAATGTGGTTGATCAAAAAGAGGATTTAGGGGCTGAAGTTGATGAGGAGGGAAAGGTCAAGCCTGTGTTAGTAAGCAATGACCTTGCTAAAGACGAGACTGTTGAAGTGGAGCCGGAAGAGGTGGTCAGTAATGTTGCTCTTGGAAGGGAGGATGTGGAAGACAAGCAGGACTCAATGGTCAAAGTGGCTTTGCTGCCTGCTGCAGTGTTGGAAGGAGAGGATCATTTGCCAGCAGATACAGAACTGGAGGATCTGGAGTGTATATTCAACAACATGTCAATTGTTGAGCCAGAGGAGTTTGTCTCACCAATTGTAGAAGATAAGCTTTCTAGGCGATTGAGCTGTGTGGGTGCAAAAGATAGTTACAATTCCACCAGTAGGAAGATTAGATCACGCAGCATGGATGCTTCATCTGATTTTGTTGCTAGTGAGTTTTTGGATATGCTTGGGATAGAGCATAGCCCATTTGGTCCAACCTCAGATAGTGATTCCGAGTCACCAAGAGAGCGGCTTTGGAAGCAGTTTGAAAAGGAAGCTCTAGCATCTGGGAATGGTATTCTTGGTTTGGACTTTGATGATGGGGTGGAAGAACCTAGTTGTGAAGATGTTCCAGAGGATTTTGATCTCTCCACAATCATACGCGAGGCTGAACTTGAGCTTCAGAGTGGAATTCTGCCCACAGACACCAGATTTCTAGCTAAGTCGCTGGAAGATGAGGAAACTGAAGCCTTGATGCGTCAATTTGGGTTAAACGAAGAGTCCTTCCAATCTTCTCCGCCTGGAAGTAGAAGTGGGTTTGGTAGCCCCATTGACCTCCCACCTGAGCAGCCCCTTGAGCTACCACCTTTGGCTGATGGTTTGGGTCCATTTGTTCAGACAAAAGATGGAGGATGTCTGCGGTCAATGAATCCAGCCCTTTTCAAAAATGCAAAGAACAATTGTAGGTTGGTCATGCAGGCTTCTTCTCCAATCGTACTACCAGCAGAAATGGGCTCTGGGATTATGGAGATATTGCATGGTCTGGCCTCAGTTGGAATTGAAAGGTTGTCAATGCAAGCAAACAAACTTATGCCCTTAGAGGATGTCAATGGCAAAATGATGCAGCAGATCGCCTGGGAGGCTTCTCCAGCTCTAATGTCTGCTGAAGGGTTAGAAATCTTTCTTGCCATTCTTGTTTATGCCTTCTCCACTTCATCTTATGCCTTGATTCAATCATTTTTCTTTTACCAATGCAGATATGACCTATTGGACAATCGCGGCATGGATGCTTTGGCAGGAGGGGCTGGCAATGCCGCCTTTGGTAAGAAGAAGAAAGGGAGAGGTGCTGATCTGTCATCATCATTGGGTGGGGAAAATGCTTCAGAATATGTTTCACTTGAGGATCTTGCACCGTTGGCTATGGAAAAGATTGAAGCCCTTTCCGTTGAGGGTCTGAGGATACAATCTGGCATGTCAGAAGAAGAGGCACCCTCCAATATCAGTGCCCAGCCTATTGGGGAATTTTCATCTCTGCAAGGAAAGTGTGCAGAGAATACCTTGTCCCTTGGTTTAGAGGGAACTGCAGGTTTGCAGCTTCTGGATGTTAAGCAAAGTGGAGGCGATGTTGATGGATTAATGGGCTTGTCAATCACTCTAGATGAGTGGATGAGGCTTGATTCTGGAGTAGTGGATGAAGAGGACCAGTTCAGTGACCGGACATCGAAGATACTTGCTGCCCACCATGCTAAACCAATGGAGTTAGTTGCTGAAAGCCAAAATACAGACAAAAGGAGCAGGAGATCTGGTAGAAAATGGGGTTTGTTAGGGAACAACTTTACAGTTGCTCTCATGGTTCAACTGCGTGACCCACTACGTAACTACGAGCCAGTCGGCACACCGATGCTTGCTTTAATTCAAGTGGAAAGGGTTTTTGTACCCCCAAAGCCCAAGATATACAGTACTGTTTCAGAGAAAGGTAACAGTGAGCAAGGCAATGAGGAGCCCAAGACTGAAGAGGTTCTAGATAAAGCATTGGTCAAGGAAGAAAAGATTGAGGAAGAAGATTCCGTTCCTCAGTTTAAAGTCACAGAAGTGCATGTAGCTGGTTTCAAGAGCGAACCTGAGAAGACAAAACCATGGGGTAATCAAACACAGCAGCAATCTGGCTCAAGATGGCTGCTTGCAGCTGGCATGGGTAAGAGCAATAAGCATCCTCTAATGAAATCCAAAGCTATCGCAAAGCCAACCAAAGAGGCAGCTGGTCAGCCAGGAGACACCCTTTGGAGCATTTCTTCACGCATTCATGGAGCAGGGACAAGATGGGGCGAGTTAGCAGGACCTAAGCGGAACCCAAATATCCTCCTTCAAAAGGAAAAGAGATTTCGGTGATGGTTTATTTCGGTAATGGTTGATCAACTCCCAGTAGTTTAGCACTTGGGATGGGTCGCTAGGATGTCTATCACTGTTAGGAAGGGGCTTATTTAGCTGCATCCAGACCTCGCCGGATATGTTCCTAGTGGACTGTTAAATCATGTATATCTAGTTCCTTTTCTTGATACATATCGAACCATCAGTTCTTTTTATATGCTTCGAATGGGTTGTGCGCCTTTTGAACTTGCTTGTACTTATGGAATACTGTCTAGTGTCTCTTGTTACAACTAAAAAAGCGGCTTCTGCCTGCGAATGTACTGTCTAGTGTCCCATGCAGTTTGTCATCATGGGTATTGGGTGTTCTACCCATTTGTCCACAATTTGTTACACCGATCTTCTATCCATTTTTGTTCTATCTGGCTGTTCTCACACTGATTATTGTGTTGGCAGTTCTCTGTTCAGATTATAATCATGTGCTTCACTATGATCTCAATATGGTCATGGAATATAACCAATTATATTGCTATTTTCCTCCCAAAAATATGGAATCTTTTTTTAGTCACATGAACTCCGAAGTTAAAACTAGGCATAGTGTTCCGAGGTTGTCAATTGTGAGAAGAAAAGACGGTTTCGTTAAACATGCTAAATATACCTACTATCTTTAGAAATGCATAAATCACTTCTCTTTTACATATGGCAGCGCGGCAGCAAGCGGCATTTTGAGCAATTTATTAGTGCAGCAGAAGTGCTGTAAACACTCGCTACTCTGATTATATTGACTTCTAAAAATTATTTTTCTATAATAAAAAATTATAATATCTATTTTTTAAATAGAGTGTCTTTTTAAGACGAGATCTATTAGTTAATTATAGTACACATTATATTAACTTTATTTATATCGCTTAAAATCATACATAAATGTATATCTTTTTGTACAAACTATTATTATTTATAAATTAAAATCAAAAGCTAAAACTAAAAACTAATACGAAAGAACCTATCACGCCCCTCGACTGTGGATGTAATGATTCGATAAGGGCTCCCACGACCTCAAAAGCTGGGTTACTGTGATTTTGTGATGGACATCGCTTTGTTTACGGAACTAGCACACGGCAATTGATTGGAGAACGAAAACCAGAAGGCGTTTTTGCGAACCGCTCTCAAACGATGACTCATCAGCCATCATAAATCATTCAGCACAGGGGAAAGAGAAATCCAAGGAATCTCATCCCGATCATTGGCCACCAAGCTAATGGAGCATACTCCGATGGCTTCAGTTTCAGCTTCTGATTTATTTTTCACTATTTATAAATTTTATCTTTTTCTGAACTTTTGGTTTTTTTGAACTTTTTTGCCTGTTCATTTTTTCCCATATTCGTTTGCGTTGTCCGTGATGAGCTAGCATATTTTTTTTTCTATTTTTTAATTTTTTAAATTTAATTACGCCAAATAAATCACCTTGATTCAGATTAAACTTCAACCGCTACAGTACAATTTCAACCATAGACCACAGCTTTTTAGCCCAACCGAGCAGGGCCAATAATTGAACCCCTCCTCCATGTAACATTCAGGTTTTATAGTTTTTTGAAGTTTTTAAAATAAAAATAACTATTTAGATTTTCTTGAATTGATTAAAACTTAATTTGAATTTTTTAAATTAAAAAGATTTAATATAAAAATAATGTTTAATTAATTTAAAATCTGTTTTATTTGAGTTTCTTGTGTTACAAGAAATTTTTTGTATTTTTTAAATTTTTCATAGTTTTTTGTTTGAGCTTAATTTGAATTAAACGAATTTCTAGAAATCAGAAAAACTTAGAAAATATCTAAAACCGTTTTGGGCCAAAACCCTATATTCTGGTTCATTTCCTCTTTCCCACGGTCCAACTCTTCTTGGCCCATTTCCTCCCCCGCGTGCCAGCTTGGTTCAGCCCAGTCCGCGCAACCTGCTTCACTTCAATCGTCCTCTTGCCACGCGTCACCCATCCGCGTGTCGTCCTTCGCGTCGTCTCTGGCTGCCCGGTCCCACCTATCAGTGCGGGATTGTTCAACTTCTTTGTGTCTGCCTTGCCACCGCTCGCGTCTCTAGTCTAGACTCTTTGCCTTGCCCGCCTTGGATTCATGCGTTTTGTTTGTCTTGGATGTTGCCTCTTCGTGCTTTATAAGTCGTGGTTAACCCCTTGTTTCCCGCACCCCGAACCGCCTCGACATCCTCGCTTTTGCGCCAAAACCGAGCTGTTTTGTCTTCGCCAGAGTCTTCGTCGGTGCGCCTTCTTCGTAGTTTCGCTGTTGTGTTGCTTCATCTTCTTCGTTGTCGGTATCCTGTGCCAGTGGTGGACCGATCGGTGGATCAGGGGGGCTGGCGCCCACCTAACCTCCAGCCGGAGCCTAGGTACCCCCTAGCCCCTATCTCCGGCTGAGGCGCCACGCCGCCAGCAGCCACCGGCCACTGCCATGCTAGGTGACGGTGAGGCCAACTGGCCGAGGGCCGAGACTATTGAGGGCAAAAGAACATCGAGGCAACAAGCCAACATCGCCAATACAACATTGCAGCAAAGTGGACCAAAAACAGCATTGCAGCAAAGTGTAAAGGCCAAATTGGCAAAGCCCACCAAGAAATACATACCAAGCCAACAAAGTGACCCAGATCCAATTCGGACACACCACAGCAACGGCAAAGAAACAATTGATTTCATCCATCCCCTTTTGGCTTCTCCTCCTGAGGCCTGACTTGCGGAGGGCGGCGCTTGCGGTTGGCGGTGCGGACGGGGGCACGGGGCGACGGGCGGCATTGGTGGTGACTGGGCCGATCGTCAGCAGTTGGTGGGGGCATCCAGCGTGGCCGCATGTGGCACCGTCGCATGGAGCCACCGAGCAGCCGAGCAGGAGCAGCCGATCGGCACGCGACATACAGGTTGCCAGCAGCACCGCTGCGGCCATCTAGCGCCAGATCGACCGCTCTCCCCGCTCCTCCCCTGGGAGCCCATCGCGACCGGCCGTCCCTCACCAGTCACCCCCGATGACTCCCACCTCGTCTACGTCTCCATCGGCCACCGAGCTCCCGGCCGCCTCCCCACTAGATCTGGAGCGCCGCGCCGTCACACCGACTGGACCAGCCGACCGGCAGACCGGGTAGCCAGCAGTGAGGGAGAGGGAGGCCTGGTCGGCGGTCGCCGATCGGCTAGAGGGCGGAGGGAGAGGGCGAGCCGCGAGTCACGAGAGGCCGAGCGGCTGAGGGCCGAGGCATCTGGATTCGGCGAGCGTTCTGCCAACTGCCGATTGCATCGTGTCGAATTGTTGATTAAAGCTTTACGCCTTTGCCCTTGCCGACTGCCGTGTGGCTCACCACTCACAGAGTGACAACTGGTGTTGGTCAGCTGTGATATTATATTAATAGGTATAAAACACAAATTTACTTTTTAAATTTGTGTAATTGTGATTAATTTGGTATTTTAGTTTCATTTATTGTTATTTATTGATTTGCAGAGTTGTAAGAAATGGAGAAACGAACATTGCATAAATATTTTTCATCCAATACAATAGTACTCCTCATTAATGAGAGTTAAATAAAGAAGGCTCAGGTCGATTTTAGTCCCGATGAAATCATCGCTGATCCAGCAAATCGTATACCTATTAATGAGTATGACAATGAAATTAGAGATCAAGTGAGGAGGACGTATTTGTTGAGAGGTTCAACCCAACCAAAAGGCCATGATTTTCCTCACAAAAATGCAGAATGATTGTTCAAGGGCATTTCAACAATCTTGGTACAATAAATATGATTGGTTGGAATATAGTGTGGAAAAGGATGCGGCCTTTTGTTTCTATTATTTTCTTTTCAAGAAGCCTGGAAGGCTTGAAAAATTTGGTAGTGATGTATTTACAACAACAGGGTATTCTACTTGGAAGAAAGCTTTAGGAACATTTGATAAACATGTTGGTGGACCTAGTAGTTGTCACAATATTGCAAGTGGGGATTGTGAGGATTTTAAAAGTCAAAGGGCAAGTGTGACACAAAGACTTTCTGATCATGGCCGAGAGTTAGAAATTGCATATAAAATTCGTTTGACTGCTTCTTTAGATTGTGCAAGATTTCTCCTAATGCAAGGTGAAGCTTTCCGAGGACACGATGAATCTTCAACTTCCATCAATAAGGAAAATTTTAGAGAATTGGTTGAGTGGTACCAAGATAAGAATGAGGAAGTGAAGAAAACGTTCGATCAAGCTCCATTAAATTATAAAATGATTTCTCCAAAAATTCAAAAGAATCTTGCGAAAGCTTGTGCGCAAGAGGTCACGAAGGTGATTATGGAGGAGATTGGAGATAGGAATTTCTCCATGCTAATTGATGAGCCACGAGATATATCAATAAAGGAGCAAATGGCCATGATTTTGAGGTAGTTTATTTTATGTTTTTACATTGTTCTATTTATTTGTGTAATCATGTGGTTGTGTTTTAATTTAGCATAATCTGTGGCAATTGACATACATGTTTGTGAATGATCAAGGGAAGGTTCTTGAAAGATTTCTTGGTATTAAGCATGTATCAAATTGTACATCTGCTGTATTGAAGGAAGCTTTATTTGCTTTGCTTGGAGAGCATCAATTACCTATTTCTAGGTTACGAGGACATGGTTATGATGGAGCTTCAAATATGATAGGAGAATTTAATGGCTTGCAAAGGCAGATCTGAGATGAGAATATGTATACTTTCTATGTCCATTGCTTTGTCCATCAATTACAGTTAGTGGTTGTGACTGTTGCAAGTTGTAGTAGAGCTATTGCTGATTTTTTTTCAACTATATTCCCTTGATAGTGACCACTGTGAGTGCATCTTGTAAAAGAATGGATGCATTGCTTGCAAAGCATCAAGATGTCTTGTTAGAGAAGCTAGAGAATGATAAGGCTATCACTGGCACATGATTGCATCAAGAAATGAGGCTAGCTAGACCTTCTGATACTAGATGGGGTTCACATCTAAAATCATACTGCGTATTTACCAAATGTGGGAGGCAGTATTAGAGGTACTAGAGATTGTGAGTAAAGATGCATGTCAACCATCAAGTCATGGTGGAGCATCTGGATTGATACATAAAATGAAAAGTTTTGAATTTGTTTTTTTATCTTGCATTTATTAATAGACTTGTTAATCATTACAATGAGATCACTTGCTTTGCAAAGAAAGGATCAAGATATTATTGAAGTTATGGATTTGCTTGTAGATGTGAAAATGAGTTTGCAGGACATGAGAGACAATAGATGGGAGCCATTATTCTAGCGAGTAAAAAGCTTTTGTGAATCAAATGAGATTCATGTGCCAAATATGGAAGAACTCATTCCAGTTAGAGGTATGTCTGCACGTAGGAAGCATACGGTGACTTACCATCACTATTACCATGTTGAGATTTTCATTACTGCTATTGATGCCATTACATCAGAGATTAACCATCGATTCATTAAAGTTTCTTTAGAGTTACTGGTATGCATGTCTTGTCTTGATTTAAGAGACTCTTTCTCCATTTTGATGTAGATAAACTTGTTCGACTTGCTGAGATTTATATTGATGACTTCGACATAGCTGACCATTTGTTGTTAAGAAATCAGCTTCAAACATTTGTTCTCAATGTCAAGAGAAGTGTAGAATTCCATGGATGTGGTGATATTGCAAAGCTAGCTCAAAAGATGGTTGAAACAGGAAAAAATAGAACATTCCCATTGGTCTATCGCCTCATTGAGCTAACATTGATCCTTCTAGTGACAATGGCATCAGTTGAAAGAATCTTTTCGGCAATGAATATTATCAAGACAGATTTGTGCAATAGGTAGTGGATGAGTGGTTCAGTGACTTGATGATATGCTACACTGAGTAAGAGATTTTTAGAAACCTTGATGATGATAGAATTACGAAACGCTTTCATAGCATGAAATCTCGTAGAATACTATTGCCTCATACTTGCACTACTACTACTACTCAATCCTAGTTACTGGTATGTTTCATCCTTTTTTCAATCTTTATAACTATTCATGAATACAATTTCTGATTTCATCACTAAGTTTGCTAATTTTGGTGTACAAATAACTACTTACATATATTTATGGGCATTGGGAGCACATTATCTATTACCGAGGTATAATCTTTGTTACATTTTGAATTTTACTATGTTCCTATTCTAATTATGTGTGATTTTAGATTGCAAAATATAGTTTGCTTTATGTTTAGTGTGTTTATCTTTTGTACATTAAGTTCTACTAGCCCCCCTAAAATTTGGCTCTGGGTCCGCCACTGTCCTGTGCTGCCATCAACTCTACCGCTGGTGAGCCTCCCTCCTTCGAGTGCTTTCCTTTGCCATTTGTCCTCGTTGCTGGTCGCATTGCATCGCCTCACTTAGCTTGTCGCGTCGTGCATTCCCATGTGATGCCTCGATTCGCTCACCGCTAAAGTCAGTGTGTGCGTCAGCATTAACGCCAGCATAGCCACGTCGTCAGCTACAATGCTCCTGTGAAACATGGTCCATTGTGAGCCATGTCTCTGCCCCATGGGTCCTACATGTCATCCACTATTTCATAGATCTAGTCCACTGTAGATTCGTAAACCCTATTCGTGGACTTGGTCTATAGACCATGACCCCACACGTCATAGACCAAATCAATTTTCTTTCAAAAAATTGGCCAAAAAATTAAAAAAGCCCTTGCTGACATTACAAATCTAATTTCCTTTAGAAGAATAAATGTACAAAATTAAGAAAAAGCAAGAATAGTGTTTTTCCTTTTTCTAGACTTAAATTTTCCAAGAGTCCGTTATCCTCTATCTGAATTTCGATTGATCCGATTCTTCTTGCTAAATTTATATAAAATTAAGCGCTATATTTTGGTTCTAGTTTTATTGTTTTTGAATTTCTTTGTGTCTCGTTCGCTTTCCCTCTCGTTAGACAATGCCTTCGAAGGGGCAGAAGCAGGAAATGAGGATCAAGAAGTGGTAACTGAGCAAAGTTAAGGTAAGTCATGACCTTTGATTATGTTGAATCTATTATTTCAAATGTCTTTTTTATCATTATTTTATTTTAAATTATCATGCATTGCTAATTTATTATAAAACCTTTGTATTTAATAGTTACTAACCAATTTTGATTAACTCCCCCTTTGATAATTTGAATGTCATGATTCCATTGTTATCATAGTATAGTTAATTATCTAGTGATGTAATACTAGTATCCATTTGGGTTATACGTCTACTATGTTTAGCCATTCTTATTGTTATGTTGGGCTCAATATTACATTGATCAATTAATTAATTTTAACTTAATGAAATATTGAATCATTGTGGTAGCCACAGTAATAAAATTTGTGTACCATGACATAGGTATTGTCGCCAGTATTAGTTAAATAAAATAGTTTTCACTTGGGTGATTGTTCATGCAGTAAAGTGGGTGCTATTAGCACATTGGGATGTAGATGTCTCGTCTATGTAATGTCTAAGAATTTAACTTTATGCACTATTAATCTTAGCCTTATCGTATAACCACATGTCTAGTATGAGATAGATCTGGCTAATTAATTTGTGATGTACTCATGGCTATATACTTTATTGCTCAATTGCTGAAGAAGAATCATATCATCTAGAGATACTTGAAGGAGGATTCTTTGATGACTTCTCGGATAAGGACTTCGCTTTCCAATCGATTACTTGTGGCATGTCAAATGGCTACTTCGTTTATCTTTATTTTTCGCTACTAGATAGTTTTTAAGCTCTTTAGGTTATTATTTATAAGTTTGGCCATAAAGTCGTAACTTTTATAATTAATAATATTTGCGCTATTCATAGTTAATCGTGATTATGGTCAATATTTCATCTATATTTTACTATGTACACTAGTGTGATTCTAGACTGGTACAAAATACATAGGAGAGTCTAGATTTGTATATTCGAGTGTCGACACTCCAAACATGGGTTAGTATGATATAATGCTTCTTAATTTACTCCGCATGCTTCACTAGAGCAGCAGAAAAATGGCAGCTATGTGCAAATCATCATTCACCTTTGCCTGGCCATCTGTTCCACGTAGATTAGTATGAGTTTTTTCGATTGGTTCCTTGGTTAATTTGCTACCATTTGAGCTTAATTGTTGCATTTGAAAGGAAAATGCAAGCTACAGAGGTGCAAGCAAGGTAGCTTTGAAGGTTTTAGCTTTGCACGATATTTTACTGGTTCCAATTATCTGAAGAGAAAAACTAGGGAACGCTATACTGTCCTAGCCTCACTTGACAAGATGGCTCTTTGTTGTTGGATTAAGTGTGATCGAATGGATCTAGGAGACTACAACTATCCACTCAAAACATTGATGACTTTATCCCTCATTCTGTCCACTCCAACATTGATGACTCCATCCCTCTTTGTCTGTCTTTCTCTCTCCATTTCCCAATGCTCCCCATCCTCTCTCCCCATCCCCCCATCTAGATCCTCTTCCCCTAAACCCCCGTCTTCTCTCTCCACATTGAGTAGTGAGCACCGTTGGGCAATTCTTGTTTGACCTTAGTAGCATGGACGTTATCTAACTCCTGGCGGTAGTCAACCACGAGTAGAGCATGGTGTCAAATATGGGACAAGACATGGGTGCAATGGCAGTGAGCTTGCATGAGCTCGGCGCGGTGGTAGATCTTGAACACCTGTGGAGGTCTTGTTATCGCTTATGAGCTCCTCACCTTTGTTGTTACCTACAACATGCTTGGTTTTTTCTTCTCAAACATGGAACTTGTTGGAACTTGCCTATATTTTGCTTTTTGGAAGTTGAAACTTGGTGAAACATGCTTGAATTTTGCTTTTTAAAACGTGAAACTTGCTGAAACTTGGTAAAACTTGCTTTAGTTTAACTTTGAAACATGAAACTTGCTTGAACTTGATGAAACCTACTTTAGTTTTGAATTTGAAATGTGAAACATGCTTTAATTTTGAATTTTAAACATAAACTTTGCTGGAACTTGGTGAAACATGCTCGAATTTTGTTCGATTATTGAAAATTTTTGATGAAATTTTTGTTGAAGGAACATTTTTGAAACTTATTAAAAATTCTTTAAAATGTGTTAAAACTTGCTTAAATCTTTTTCTAAAACTTCTTGAAATGTGTTACAAGCTTGAAACTTGCTTAAAACATTTTTCTGAAACTTTTTGAAATATGTTAAAACTTACATGGAACTTTTCACAAAACATTTTGAAACCTGCTTAAAACATCAAGTTCAAGAACAAAAATGGAATTTCTTTGAAACTTTTCATTAAACGTGTTGAAACCTAAAACCTCATGAAACTCTTCGGTTGAAACTTATTGAAACCTCATGAAACTCTTTGGTTGAAATTAGCTAAAATCTCATAAAACTCTTTGATTAAAACTTGATGGAACCTATTGGAACTTACTGAAACCTCATGAAACTTGCATTGAAACTTAATGAAATCTGTTAAAACTTACTAAAACTTTTTGAAACTCTTTGATTGAAACTTGAAGCTTAAGTTTGAAAAATCTGAAATTTGTTATAACTTAGTCTTAAATTTTTTTCTAGAAACTTATAGAAGTACATAAAACTTACTGGAACTCAAAATTTTTTAAATATTTTTTATGGAACTTTCTGAAACTTACTGTAGTGTGTCGAAATGCCATGAAGCTTTGCTATACCAACAATATATTGTTGGCTAGCTGCTCCTTTATCTGAAATTATGAAATGTAGCACTCCTTTAAATATATTTCTTAAGAAGTTGAGAAAATCATAGCTGCGACTTTCTAAGTCCTGAAATTGTCAAAAGATATTTCCTTTTGAGAAATCCAATTTGTGTTATGTTCTTACAACTTCAGAAATTATTGTTTTTTTTTGCATCTGAGCATTTGCTCGGTTGGCAGAGGGTGGCGGTGGCCACCTCGCCCGCCCGGCTTTGAGCCGGGGCGACGCATTTTCAAGGTTCACTGTTCATATGAATAATGCCCCTCTAAGTACACGCACGCACATAGGTATATTCAGTGGTCAAAACAAGTGCCAGTGCTTCTGAAGATCTCGAGTCTTTGTCTACTCTCAGGCGTGTACATTAGACACACCCACTTATGTGTGAGTGTGGGTGTGGTGTTAAGTGCGTGTGTGCGTGAATGCATTTTTGTTGTGCTCATAATTTGTGGTGTTAAGTGCGTCTCTGCACGAATACGTTTTTATTGTGCTCATGATTAAAAGAAGAAAAGAAATTATTGTTTTTAATCAAATCAATGTAGGCTGAAATGGACGGCAAACCATAATAACGCTGTGACTGGACATCGTCACATCATTCGTCGCGGTGATTGATTTCTAACCTTCTCCGCAGCACTTTTTTCCCACTGTACTACCTAGTAGAAGAGTGAGATGTTCTCTGGAAACAACAGTACGAATCCACGAGCGGTTAGATTTGAATGAACATTGTAACATAGTCCGCTGGATCCCCAGCTAGCTGTGTCTAGGGGTGGAAAATGGTAACGGATAATTCATTTTATTCGATATTCGTATCTGAGAAAACACAAATATGGTAAGCAAAAATCCGTATTCGAAAATATTCGTATTCGTATTCGAGAATATTCGTATCTATATTTGAGAGTATTCGTATTCGCATTCGTATTCGAGAATATTCGTATCCGTATTCGTATTCGAGACTATTCGATTCGTATTCGATCCGTTTCTAGAACTTATGAAAAAATCGTAAAAATTTTGTGATTCAAAATTTGAATTTAGGCGGTTTAAAACCGGTAACGGGTCAAAAACTGGTGAAAAATCGGTAAAACCGCTAGGAATCCGTTTTATCCGATATTCGTATCCGAGAAAATCCGTATTCGAAAATATCCGTATTCGTATTCGAGAATATTCGTATCCGTATTTAAGAATATTCGAATTCGTATCCGTATTCGTTTGAAAAATATGGATTCGTATTCGTATTTGAGACTATTCGACCGTATCCAATCCATTTCCACCCCTAGCTGTGTCCACCTTTATTGTAACAATCGCCGCATCATCAAACCAGTACACACATCTCTGTTTTATACTCCAAACAAAGTCAATCGTGCGTGTGCTCGCATGTGCGTGTGTGCACGTTCCGGTAATAAACAAGTTGCCGCGACGAAGCCTGCTTTTGCTGAAACATGGGAATCCCGGAATGCACCGGTAATAAAACAAGTTGCTGCGACGAAGCCTGCTTTTGTTGAAACATGGGAATCCCGGAATGGCATCACAACGTAGGACATGCTCATGTTTAGTTTTTGATTTTGGTTTATAAATAGTTATAGTTTGTAGAGATATTTATATATGATTTTGAGTGTTATAAATAAAGTTATTATAGATTTACTATAGTCAACTAGTAGATTCTGTATTAAAAACTATGAATTATAGAAAAACTATTTATTACAAAAGAATAAGATTTAGTAGCTAATTCGAACGAGGCATCTTAGAGACTTTTGGTCTAAGAAACGTGCTGATCGCGGTGCCTTTCCTCGATTTCCCTAGCTGGCGAAACGTACCCGCACGACTCCGCACGACTCTGACATTTGATGGATGCAAGTACCTAACTACCTGAGCACACCGGGAATCATAAGTGGTAACGAAGTAGTAGTGAATAGTAATACAGAAGATTAGGGTGTTCGTACTTAGATTCTGCTGCTAGCATTTGGCTAAAAGATAAATAGTAGCTATTGAAAGAAGTGGTTTTTAAAATGAGAGAATGAGTTGTGCAAAAAGTAGGGAGAAATACATATACAAGACAGGAGCGAGAGAAATAGAGTGCATGATACACTCGTGATCTACTATCTTATTCTCGAAACAAAAGAAGTGGGTAAATTATTTTAAAACGATAGATATTTATATTGGTTTTTAGTTTTTCTAAATTAAAATTAAAGTTAGAAACAGGATATAATAGGAGCACCTAAAAAAATAATCTAAACCTATGATTTCTTGTACAATTATATACCCAACCAACTACTTGTACCTTGTTCTACCTTCTAACCAAAAGATATTCTGTTTAGCTGGAAGGAAGGGTGGAGCCAAAATTTGCCTTGCGCAAGTATCTGCACAGTCGATCAATTCTTGGAGATGGGGACGAGCGGGCGGCTTACATGGGGTAGCTCTCCCATTTAATTTGTTACGGGCAACCAGCCATAGGAGCCATTCAATCCGGCTGAGGTTAGTTTTTCGCTAAAATTACACTAGAACGATAATTACTTTTTTAAGTTATTTAACTAAAATAAAATAAAAATATTATTATATTTTTACAGATAATATAAAGAAAAAAAAGGAAAAAACAAAAGCAAAAAGTAAAACAAAATTGAAATTAAAAAGTCGACACGTTTATTTTAATTTTTGGATTCTGATAATCGAAAGCCCAGATGTCCAAGCCAGATTTAATGGGGGCATAATTGTGCACTTTTCCCATTGAAATGTATTGCGTTTTTTTTGAATGGATTAGAATGATTTAGTTACGCCTTTCGAATTTTGAGTAAGCTAGCTCTACTTATTTTGTAGGACAACCAAACGGCTTTATTTATTTGTTTAGTATTTCAGAGCACACACTGGAGTAGCCCGTTGGATCTTATATACGCCTAATGATGCATGTACGTTTTGCCCAGAAGAATAACTGTTGAATCCACTGCTCCCAACCGGTCCTGCATTCTGCTGTGCTGTAATTTTCACAAGGGTCAGTCGTATCAAGCTAGCTAACGAGATGTTGCCATCGTGGAATGTAATCATTACGCAGTTCTAGCGTCACAGAATTCTATACACAACCGAGGCTGAAATCGGCAGTAGTAAAATGACTTGTTCCCTATCTATGTTCCTACGGCTAAAATGGCGGCAGCAGGCTGGCAGCTAACTTCAAGAACCAAGATCTCCCCGAAGAAGTACGTACAGCGTACCGGTCGACTCCACGCACGTAGACGTACTGCGACGGCACATGCACGTAAACGTGAAGTACATAGGGTGTTCGCTTTCCACCGCATGTGCCAGACGCACCCGCCGAAAGCTGTTCGAGTTTTCCCCATAGATCCACCACCCAACGCCGACACGCTGCCTACCTGTCGGCCAGGTGGGCCCCCACGCCCCCCCGCCGAGCCACCCCTGCCCGGCTGTCCCTCCCCACGCACATGCCGCTCTAACCACCTGCCAAATCCGCCCTCCGTAACAACGCCTTTCCCGTCAGCTCAGCCAAAAACACGATCGAAATCGCGGGCACCAACCCGATTCTAGGTTCGCCTCCCGTTCAAAGCCACCACCACCTTTCTCTAATCCTTTGTGCGTCGCGGCCCCATCGCCGTCTCGCTCGCCTTTAATCCCCTTCCCTTCTGCTCCTGCCACCGCCACCTTCCCCCGCCTTTAGCCCAGGCCCCGGCTTTTGGAAGCGTCGCACGCGGCCGCGGTGGTGACGACACGATCGCACGTTGGTGGGCTGGTGGCCGAGCGGACGGAACAGCTCCGCCTCGCGTCGCGCACCGGGATTATTCGCCATTATTTTTTTTGATCGTGTCGTTACATGAGAGTCGCGTCTGGTTGGCTCCCCCCTCTCCTCTCTCCTGTCCTGTCGCGCTGTGCCTGTGATCCTCCCGTCGCGTCGCCCTCCACCACCACCACCGCCTCCGCGTCGCTGCTGCTGCTGTCGTGCGCCTCGGTCCGGATCGCGCCGCCGCGAGGCGATTGGCGAGCGGCCGAGGGGAGGAGATCGCCCGTCGGCGCCGCGGCCCCCGACGCCGGGCCGCATCTCCTCCCGCCCGATCGCAACGCTTCCGGGGGCTTGGCGCGCGCCGTTTCTCGAGACCGCGATTGCGGCAGATGATACATGGTGCGTGGTTGGCTCTGACTTGTCGATGCTTGCGTTTTTTTTTTATTTTTTGGTGCGATGCGATGTGTCGGAGTGCGGTTTTGTCTACTTCTGTCGTGGTATTTTTTTGGCTGGGTTTGGGGGAGAATTTTTGTGGTTTTGGAGCTCGTGTTTGGGGAGCGGGGAAAGTGAAGTGGATTGTAGTTGGCCTCTTGCTGAATTTTAGACGATTCCATTTATTGAGCGGATGAATTGATTGGATTTATCCGGTACACCTGTTGAATGAACTGAATCCTAGGTTTTTCGTGCAAGAGCTAGAGTGTAGTGACAAGTAGTTTGTTTGTGGTATAGTTTGTGGAGGCAGTTCAGATTTTGTGGGAATTACGAGTGAGACAGTATGCTAGGACACTGCTCTAGCTTAACATTTAGCGCATTTCACTTGCATCACAACTCAGTTGAACCCTATATGAGGCGAATCAAATGGAGTTGGTTTGTTCTAGGGGTTTAGCTGAATTGTAGAAGGCCGTGTTCTGCTTCTGGTCTAGTTTCAGGGCTGAGACGCAAATTGCATGAATTAGCTACACATTGTATAAGCTCAAACCTAGGTGGATTTGTTAGTTTATTATACATAGAAAGGAACTGAAATATAATTGACTTCCATGCTTGTTGTGCTGTTTACTTACAGTCCTGTACTTGTCTTCTGAACTATTTGGGACAGTTTTAAATGTTTGTGCCCTGGTAGAATTGAGTAAAAAATTTACTCCGTACAGAACAATCGAACTAAATGCCACCATCCTCTTCCTTATGATAGTACATTACTCTAATGCTAATGCACATGTATTTACAGATGTTAAGTTTTCATTCACAATGTTCTCCAACTTCTTGAGTTCGATTTTTTTAATCAAACTTTCCCCTTTTCCCCTTTCTTTATTTTTGTGCAAATGCCACGACTGCTCTGGTTTCCTTCGAACCAAACAGAGTTAGGGCCTGTTTGGTTGGTGCCTAAGTTTGCCATGCCTAAGCTTAGGCAATGTGTGGCTGCCGCAGAAAGTGTGGCTAACAAAATCGAAGCCACACTTGTGGCAAAGTTTGGCAAGAAACCGAGTCTATGACGTGTGGGGCGGGTGCTAAGAAAGTGTGGCATGTCACGATTGCGTCAGTGAACCAAACAGCTACCTAAAAACTGTGGCACGCCTAACTTGTGGCTAGGCAACTTCTGGTCATGAACCAAACAGGCCCTTAGCCTTTTGAATTTTCTTCTATAGATATTTTCCAGTTCATTGAATTTTGGTTCGCTACACTGAAGTATCGAATTTTTTGTACGGATAATCCATTTTTTATTCGAAATTACAGAAATATACCCGCGGGAAATTTTTTTTACAAAAATAGGCTCCAGTCGCCTAATGGTTGGGCGACTGAAGCCTTTCGCCCAACCATTGGCGACTTTAATCGATCGCTCTACCCTCGGCGATCGCATCCGATCGCCAACCATTGGCGACTTTCATGATCGCCAATGGTTGGGCGATCGCATTCAGACCGTGAATGTTTTAAATTTTGTCAATTTTATAGTTTTAAATTGGTAAAAATTTGCTGAAGTTGTAATAAAAGTTTATGTTCATTGTATGTTGTAGGTGTGTAAAAATTTTGGGAAACTTTTTTAGGAACAAATGACCATAAAACAATTGGTACAAACGATGGTAAGTAATATTTTGATTTATGAGAATTTGGAAAGTGCATCAAACCTTCGCCAAAAAAGTGAAAATTGGTGGAGCTGTTCTTCATACATCCAACAGCCTCTAGAAAAATTTGAGCAATTTCGCTACGGATCAAAAGTTATAGCAGTTTCATCTGTTTCGACACACCTTCAGTAAAACGGGCATAACTTTTGCATACGGTGTCCGTTTTCGACGTTCTTGTACTCGTTGGAAAGCTAACGACGAGCCCGATCCAATAAAAACGACCAGCTTGCGCCAGTCGCCCTCCAAGACCCCGAAAATCGGCCATCTTTGGACCTAAACCCGCGTCGTAAGTTTTTGGTTTCTGTTGTTACCCTTTTTCTTGGTTTTCCTTTCGGAATTTGGATTTTGTGTCAACTGAAAAGTTGTAGATCTCATCGAAACCTTTTAAATGAGTATATATAAGCCATATACAACTTTGCTATTTTATCTTTTCAGACTAGTTGTTTATATTGCATCGATATATAAAACTTGTGATAGAGAGTATTACAGATGGTTTGTATGTAGAACTGTCTGTGATAATCTGACCGTTGGGCCTATCGATCCTCCTCAACCCAATCCTAGCCCAGAGACACGAATTCTCAATAACATTAAAATATCACTTACCATATCGTATGTACCGATCGTTCTACTCATCAATCGTTCCTAAAAAAATTTTTCAAAATTTTTGCACACCTATAATATACAATGAACATAAACTTTTATTACAACTCCAGAGATTTTTACCAGTTTAAAACTACAAAATTGAAAAAATTTAAAACATTCACGGAGACTTGAGTGCGATCGCCCAACCATTGGCGACTCCATTTAAGTCGCCCAATGGTTGGGCGATCGGATGCGATCGCCGAGGGTAGAGCGATCGATTAAAGTCGCCCAATGGTTATGAAGGCTTCGATCGCCAACCATTAGGCGATCGAGCCTATTTTTGTAAAAATTTCCATGGTATATTTCTGTAATTTTGAATAAAAAATAGATTATCCGTACAAAAAATTCCTGAAGTATCCATGAGAAGTTTTCATAGATATTTCTTTATCATACAGCTCATTCTTAGATTTGCTTTACACATCTCCATTTCATCAACTATCCATATCTTGTATGGGTGACGTTTGCTCTTTTCCTCATTTCCCTTGGATATTATTAATATATACATACTGGCTGTTTGGCATATATCGGAATGCAAAGTTTAGATACACATGTATGATACTCTATTAATCCATTTTGCATGCAATTTTGAGTCATTTGACATGTTGAATTTGTCGCTTGTCACATGTGCAGGCTTCAATGTTAAACATTGTTATAGGTTCTCATGTATGGGTGGAAGATAAAGATTTAGCTTGGATTGATGGTGAGGTCTTCCGAATTGATGGTCAAAATGCTCATGTTCACACAACCAAGGGAAAGACGGTATGTGTTAGTGATTCCTATTAAATCCCTTACTTTTGGACTCTTCATAGCTTCCGAGTTTGATTTCTGATTCAGAGTGCATTTTCAACTTCAGTTTGCTGTGTGTCATTGACTGTCGCTCTTTCTAGTTTTTGGCTAAGCAAATATTGACTGATGCGGTTATTCAGTGGAAAAGAGTCATCAGTGAAACTATTCTCATACACATTTTAATGACATATGCATTCTCAGTAGGACAGAAAAAAGAAAATTTTGACTTCTACTTTTATTACCACATGTGAGAGATATGGCACAAATGTTTCCTTTCTTCATCAGCACCTTAGTTATGTACTTTATGATTTATTATACTGATGCTATCCTCAGTCCTCATTAATGCTTCAGTTTTATTTGCAAGCATTGCTAGTGGTTCCTGATTGTACATGAAGAAAATTCATAACTGCATTGAGTGATAGCATAAGTGTTCAGGGTGCAGGACTTTATTTACTTTTGGTTCAGAATTCACCTCACCGAAATGTGGTAATGAGATCTTCGTTGTTCATAGGCTTTTTAAGTTAGCTTCTAAAATACACTGGGAATGGAATGCACATTTGATTAAGCAAGCAACTTAGATTCTTCAGAAGTCTGATCTGTTGGAGAAAATGGTCGGGGGCCTCTACTGGGAATTCCTATGTAGTGTATTATCTATAAGCATTGAATTGCCAGTTGTACAACATGAGGAGCATAAGCAGTTGTTATGAAGATTATACAGATGAGAGTATGATTCAAAAACTAAAATAAATAGAAACATTCTGAATAAAAGATATGCATGATTAAGTGATTCCATGGACAATGTGTGCAGGTGATACATAAGCACTACTTCCGTTTCCAAAATAGATGTCGATGTAGAAATCAGCAGAGTCTCCAATACACACTTGACCATTACTTTTTCCTAATTATATCTTAGTGAAATTTGGAAAATAATATAATGATTTCAGAGCACTTTTGACATCCAATATACTAATATCATTTCCATGTGATAAATCCAAATATATTTATGTTAGTGGTCAAAGTTTTGAAAGTTTAACTGCATGCATTCTAAAATGACATCTATTTTGGAACGCTGGTAGTATATCCTTATGGTCTTGGGAGTTAAAGGTGTTCCATTTTGCAGTCAAGACCCTAGAACTTGGCAGCTATATAATTATAATAGCAGTGGAATGTTTGTGCTTTGATAAATTCATCATGATTACCACCAGATCCCCACTCGCCATGTCCACCTGCCATGTCACCTCATGCCCATGTGCAAGTGATTTGAAAACATGAGTACGCTTGAGGAATGTAGAGTTGTTTGTGTTCATTTTATAATTCAATACTATATTGATGTCAATGGTGTGCTAGTCATCACTTTTTATCATTAACGACAGTACTTATTATGTCTACCATGAAGGTTTTGATTTGTCATGAAAACCGCATGGTAAAGTTGTTGTTTGTGCAACCAGGTTATTGCAAATATATCAGATATACATCCTAAAGACACAGAAGCACCACCTGATGGAGTTGATGACATGACAAGGTTATCATACTTGCATGAGCCTGGTGTTTTAGATAATCTGGCTGTCAGATATGCGAAAAATATAATTTATGTGAGTGATCATTTTCATTGTGATGTTAAAAGCACAATCATTAAAGCAATTGTGTTATTTTTTTCTAATGCTATTCTCTTGAGTTCCAGACCTATACTGGCAATATTCTGATCGCCATAAATCCATTCCAAAGGCTGCCTAATCTTGTTGACGTCCGCACTATGGAAAAATACAAAGGTGCAAATCTTGGAGATCTAGATCCTCATGTATTTGCAATAGCTGATGTATCTTACAGGTGAATGCTTATACTACTATCATTTGATGTTATTATTGACCTAAGCTACAATGTTGAGGTGCCCCTATATTGATGGAACCATTTTGCATTCATTTGAATAAGGAAACAGGCAAATGATGAATGAAGGAAAGAGTAATTCCATTTTGGTCAGTGGTGAAAGTGGTGCTGGTAAGACTGAGACTACAAAACTGCTGATGAGATATCTTGCATTTTTGGGTGGGCGGTCTGGAACCGGAGCAAGGACGGTTGAACAGCAGGTTTTAGAAGTAAGTTCAAAATTTTATTTAGTTGTAACACTTCTTGCTGATAACACTAGTGTTCCATTTGTCCAAAAGATATGAAATGCTTTTCAATGTATCAATTTCAGTTGCATTTATTCTTTTGGTTATGTTTTGGATCCAGTCTAACCCAGTCCTTGAAGCTTTTGGGAATGCGAAAACTGTTCGGAACAACAATTCAAGGTATGTATGCCATAATATTGAGATCAGAAGATATTTAATTTGTTTTATTGGCAGCCTTAAAGTAACACAAACCCAATGGTAGTACCAAATGTGTTGCATAAGTCATAACCAAAAGTATGATGTGGTGACAGAGTTTATTTTGATAACCAAAAGTACGACCAAATGTGTAGAAACTGTTTAGTTGAAGGCAAGGAATGTTGCAAACAAAAGACAATGTAATATTTATTCCGAGACCACGAGACAAAAGCTTGAAAGATTTGTGGTTTCTGTTTGCTTGGGTGGCCCTCATAAAATCCAAAGCAAAATCCCTCACACTTTTTTTGTAACTTGGTTTCTCTTGGTAAAGCAAACAGAGAACATGGGCAAGGTCTCTGTTTTGGTGGCACCTTAGTAAATCTCACCACAGCTCTGGTGAAAATCCAAAATGACTCCAAATTTATGTGATATGAATATGACAAACTTTTTCATGGTGGCTGCAGTCCCCAACTGAATGGGCCCATTGACCAAAAAATAATATAAAATCAGACTTTGTATGGGAGGTCAAAATCAACTATTTCTATTTTTTTCATTCTCAACATTCATCTCATCAAGAAGGACAGTATACACAATCAAATACGAACTTTATCAGTTTATCCTCTCGTTCTTGCTCATTCTATGGTACTTACACACCTCTTACTTTTTTTTTCTCAATATGGTGAAGTCGATTCGGTAAGTTTGTTGAGATCCAATTTGACAAGACTGGGAAGATATCTGGTGCTGCTATCAGAACTTACTTGCTTGAGAGATCTCGAGTCTGCCAAATTAATAGTCCAGAGAGAAACTACCATTGCTTTTACTTCCTTTGTGCAGCACCGTCAGAGGTAAATTTTTTTTTTCTGTTCTTGGTTTCAGTTCTGTTCAAGCTGTTACATGTTCTACTTTTTATGTCAAATTGTTGTTGCAGGATATAAAAAAGTATAAGCTGAGGGATCCATCTTTATTTCACTATCTCAACCAGTCATCTTGCATTAGAGTTGATGGAATCGATGATGCTGAGGAATATCTTGCAACAAGAAATGCTATGGATACTGTTGGCATCACTGAGCAAGAACAGGTTTTAAAATCCGCCCCTTTAAGTAAGGAATTGCTCTTCAACTGTGGATGCATATCACTTTTTTTTTCAAATGGCATGTTTGTTTACAGGAAGCTATATTCCGGGTTGTTGCTGCTGTGCTTCATCTTGGAAATATTAGTTTTGCGAAAGGGAGAGAGGTAGATTCATCTGTAATAAAGGATGACAAATCTAGATTCCATCTTAACACAGCAGCAGAGCTCTTGATGTATGCCTGATGTTTTTAGTTCTCCATTTATCTTTGTAATTTTAGTGCTATTTCACAGTTAATATTTATAATCCACAATACATTGTGGAATGCTCATTACAGGTGTGACTGCGAGAAGTTGGAGAATGCCTTGATAAAGAGGGAAATAAATACTCCAGAAGGAGTGATTACTACTACAGTTGGTCCTAATTCTGCTACTGTTAGCAGGGATGGCTTGGCAAAACAAATATACTCTCGTTTATTTGACTGGTAAAAGACTCGATCACATATTCTACACTACAGTTATATACCTGTCCTTTCTAACTATTTGCAATTTACTATTGCAGGCTTGTAAATAGAATTAATGCATCAATTGGGCAAGATCCAAGCTCCGACAAATTGATTGGGGTACTTGATATATATGGCTTTGAAAGTTTTAAGACTAATAGGTAAGTAGTTCCAGAAAGAATATTAAATGTATACTATGAAAGACCTTATATGGGGTTGCTAAATCTCCTTTTTGTATGCAACTGCCGTAACAGTTTTGAACAATTATGCATCAATTTTACAAATGAAAAACTCCAGCAACATTTTAACCAGGTACATGTAAAACTCATTTTGTTGGTAGAATTTTCTGCTATTTCTTCCTATGCCAAGCAACAAGTGGTGCTTGTTTTCGCAGAATGTATTCAAAATGGAGCAGGAGGAGTACACAAGGGAGCAGATTAACTGGAGTTACATAGAGTTTGTTGACAACCAAGATGTGCTTGATTTGATTGAGAAGGTATGAGTTGGTCACTATTGGATGCATTGCCTCATGATTAGTTAACCAAGGAATTGGTTTATATGTGAAACTCATTAGCTGTTATTTTGCCATCAATTATGACCTATGAGCTAGCTGTCAACTATTGTAAACTTGCTTTTCCCAAGTGCTGCTGCAGTTAGGGCTGAGTAAAGGTTTAAGCGCAGCTACGTGGGATTGGCTTGGATTCAGCTACAATTTAGCTCAAAGTAAAAGATGAGTTAATCGCAAGTCAAACTTTGAGCTTGAAGCTGACTTTGAGCGACCATGATCATTTGAATGGGATTACTATACTGGGATGAAAAATTGTTGATCTCCAGATGCGGCAATATTGATATAAACTAATTTTAGTGCACATTCCAAGATTGATTGGGCTCAAGGCATCAAGCTTCCATGGTTTGTACACAAGTGTCATGGCAATCTTAGCTTCCTTTTAGTCAATCAAGCTTGAATATGACATTAGTCTATCTGATCTTGAGCTCAGCTCAATTCCAGCCCTTGATGCAGTACATAATTGAGCTACAATGTCAAACACAGATGATGACAGTTATCAACATATTTATTGTAGAGACTTAGGGGAACCCCCACACTCCCAAAGAGTGGGGTGGCTTTGATATATATAGCCAAGTATAACTTGTGTTACAAGTAAGAGGTAGTCTATACATATCTCTAATAATATATCTCTAATACCCGCCCGCAGTCACAGCGGGAGGGAACTGAACGCAGAGACTGGACCTAAAGTCAGTGAACAACTGCACAGGCAGTCCTTTAGTCATGATGTCCGCGAACTGATGTGCGGAGGGAACATGGAGAACGCGGACCTGTCCCAAAGCAACCTTCTCGCGGACAAAGTGGATGTCAATCTCGATGTGCTTCGTGCGATGGTGATGAACCGGATTGGCTGTCATGTAGACAGCACTAATGTTGTTGCAATAGACAATGGTCGCCGAAGGAATCGAGACATGAAGCTCCTGAAGCAATTGGTGCAGCCAACAGACTCAAGAACAAAGATGTGCAATACTCGATACTCGCCCTCGTGACCGAACGGGACATCGAGGTCGCCGCTTCGACGACCAGGAGACCAGGTTGTCGCCTAGGAAGATGCAGTAGCCGGAGGTAGAACGCCAAGAGTCCGGGCAGCCGGCCCAGTTAGCATCAGAGTAGGCAGTGATGGAGGACACACTGCCCGTGCTGAGATGTAGACCGGCGTCGAGGGTGCCCTTCACATAGCGCAGAATGCGCTTGGTCAGGGCAAGATGCGGCTCCCGCGGGTCGTGCATGAAGAGGCAGACTTGCTGAACGGCGTAGGCGAGATCCGGCCGAGTCAGAGTGAGGTACTGTAAAGCGCCAGCTAGACTTCGATACTCCGAGGGGTTGTCGACAGGGGCGCCGTCAGTTGCGGATAGCTTGGCTCGAGAGTCAATAGGAGTCGCTGTTGGATGACACTCGGCCATGCCAGCCCGCTGAAGAAGGTCGACGGCATACTGTCGCTGTGACAGAAGAAGGCCGTCGGAGGAGCGCGTAACGGAGATGCCGAGGAAGTGGTGGAGGGCACCAAGGTCCGTCATGGCGAACTCGGAGCTAAGGCGGTCGGTGATGCGCCGCAGGAGTATCAGGGAGGACGCCGTCAAGATGATGTCGTCGACGTAGAGCAGCAGATAAGCGACGTCATCTCGATCTTTGTGAATAAAGAGAGACGTGTCGGATTTTGCCGCCGTGAAGCCGTGCTGGCAGATGTACGAAGCAAACCGCTGGTGCCATGCCCGAGGAGCCTGCTTGAGGCCATATAGAGACTTCTGCAAGAGACAGACGGAGTCAGGGGCCGAGGGGTCGACGAAGTCGGACGGTTGCTAGCAGTAGACAGTCTCCTCAAGGTCACCATGGAGGAAAGCGTTCTTCACGTCAAGCTGGTGAATAGGCCAGTCCCGTGATGCCGCGATGCTGAGTACAGCACGGATGGTGGCCGGCTTGACCACCGGGCTGAACGTCTCGTCGTAGTCGACACCGTGCTGTTGAGAGAAGCCACGAACAACCCAACGAGCCTTGTGGCGAGCAAGAGATCCATCAGAGTGGAATTTGTGTTTGAAAATCCACTTGCCCGTCACAATATTGGCGCCAGGTGGTCGAGGCACAAGTCGCCAGGTGCCATTGTCAATGAGAGCCTGATACTCGTCCGCCATGGCAGCACGCCAGTTGGGATCAGCCAACGCGCTGCGGTAGTTGGCTGGCAGTGGCGAGGTCGATGTAGCGGAGAGGTTCCGGTAGTTGACAGGCTGCACTGCCCCAGTTTTCAACCGAGTCAGCCGGTCGAAGATGGGATTGGTGGATGCAGAGCTCGGTATGGGGGCAGGTCGGGTCGGCGGAGGCAGGCAGCCAGCAGGAAGTAGCTGCCGGCCAGGCGTTGCCGCGGTATGCAGCGGCGGGGTTCCGGCAATAGTGGCGTCCTCTGCCGGCAGCTCAGCGGTCAATGGAGCAGGGGTGGCGTCGCTGGGTGATTCCCCAGCAGATGATGGAATCGTGACGGACGAAGAGCCAGCCCCGGCCGTGGCTGGAGAGGAGGACGGCTTGGGCAACGACGCTGGTACACCTTGCCGAACCGGCGGTCGTCTGCAGTAGCGGGTGGCGCCGGTGGTGCCGGCTCGGGCGGACGGCGGTGATAGACGGCACCAAAGCGGCGTGACCCGCCCGGAGCACCAGCCGGGGCGGGATGACCAGCAAGTCGTACCACAGGACCGACCGTGATGATGGCCGGGTCGTCGAGCGACGGTTGTTCGGCCTCAGGAGCAACCGAAGAGGAGAGCGGCTGCTCGACACCCGAAGGTGGAGCGACCGCAGCGGAGGGAGTGTCCTGCAACAAGAAGTCAAGTGAAGAGGCACCAGATGGAATGGTGGCGAATGGAAATACCGACTCATCGAACACGACATGTCGGGAGATGATCACCCGCCGTGTAGTGATATCGAGGCACCGGTAACCCTTGTGAGAAGAGGGATACCCGAGAAACACGCAAGCAGCGGAACGAGGCGCGAGTTTGTGGGGGGTCGTGGCACTAAGGTTGGGGTAACACAGGCAGCCGAACACGCGAAGGTGGGAATAATCTGGTACGGAACGATGAAGAAGTTGGTACGGGATTTTGTCACGGACGGAGGAGGAGGGGCGCCGATTGAGCACATAGGTGGCTGTAGCAAGCGCCTTGGCCCAGTAAGTCGGTGGCATGGAGGCATGGATGAGGAGGGTGCAGATGGTGTTGTTGATGGTGCGAATCATACGCTCGGCTTTGCCATTTTGGGGCGAAGTGTAGGGGCAAGAAAGGCAAAGCAGGATGCCGTGACTCGAAAGGCAGGTAGACATGGCATGATTAACAAACTCAGTGCCGTTATCGGCCTGAAAGCACTTAGGTATAGCACCAAACTAAGTCTTAACATATGCGACAAAATCAACAAAGCGACCATAGACTTCGGATTTATGACGCAGCGGGAAAGACCAGCAGAAATGACTGAAATCATCAAGCATGACCAGATAATATTTGTAGCCTGAATTACTAAGAACTGGTGACGTCCAGACATCGCAATGAACTAAGGCAAAAGGTGCTGAAGTAGTAGACACTGAGCTAACAAAAGGTAGACGCGTGTGTTTGCCAAGCTGACAGGCATGACACAAGGAGCGTGCTGTTTTATGACTTTTGATCGCCGACATATTGTGAAGAGAAGCGACGACGGAGGCGCCCGGATGACCCAGGCGGTGATGCCAGAGGGTGGACGAGACGGCGAGGCTGCAAGTAGCGGTGGAGGAGGACGAAACCGGGGAGATGGTGTAGAGGTCGCCGCTGCTATTGCAGCGAAGAATCACGCGTCCCGTCCATAGGTCCTTGAGAGAAAAATCAGAAGAGTCAAATTCAATGGAACAGTTATTGTCACGAGTAAACTGACGAACGGAGAGAAGATTATGCACAAGACCAGGGGCAACAAGAACGTTGTTGAGAGAAAATGAAGTGCTGGCTGTGGGAAGGATGGAAGTGCCACGACTGATGACTGGAAGAGAATGACCATTGCCCACAGTGATAGAGGAAGGAGGGAGTCGGGTAAGATACCATCTGAGGAAGACATGTGAGAAGTAGCACCAGTGTCGAGGACCCAGGGGCTGGCACCTTGAAGAGCCATCTGATTCAGGGCGGCGATGAGACCCGCCTGGTCCCAACCGCCAGCAGGAGAAGCTCCAGAGAACTGGTGCTGCTGAACGTCCATCGGGGAAGAGAGCTGGGAAGGCGCGAATGCCGTGTGAGCCTGAGGAGCCGGCCCAAGAAGGCCCTGCCCGCGCCACGGCGGCTGCTGCTGCGGCTGGCGAAACCACGGTGGCTGCTGCTGCTGGCCGGGCAGAGGACCAGCGCACCACGGCCACGAGGGAGCGGGCGCGGCGCCGCGCCGGATGCCGGTGCCGCAGTCGTGTCGACCACCGCCGCCGCTGCCTCCACTGCCGCTGCCACCCCGGCCGCTGGCCTTCTTGTTGTTGCGCGGCCGAGGAGTTTGCCGACCGCTTCGACCGTGCGCAGCCGGCACGCGGAGGCGAACAGCCGCCGCCGCGCGGAGGGGAGCGCGGCGAAGTGCGGTCTCGGAGAGACCTTGCCTCATTGGCAAGCGCGGCTCCTTGAGGACATGCTTCTCGCGGGCGGTGTTGAAGTCGGGAAGCGGCGTGGTGTCAGCAATGTGGTCCGCCGTGCTGGAGAAGCGCGGATTGAGGCCACGGAGGAGATTGAGGACCAGCTGCGACGGCGAGACAGCATGACCGACATCGCGCAAAGCATCAGCGACGGTCTTCATGCGCTGGCAGTACTCGTTGATGGAGAGGTCACCCTGCTGCATCGAAGAGAATTCCTCATGCAGGAAGATGGCGCGAGGCTCCTTGTTGGCCAGAAAGAGAGCCTCGATGGCAACCCAGAGTTGGCGCGCCGATTGATCGTGCGCCATGGCGAGGTCCTGGACGTCGGCGGCGATGGAACCAAGAAGCCAACTGTGGACGCAGGAGTCGTCCATAACCCACTGGGGGTCAGCGGGGTCGGCCGGCAGGGTCCCGTCAATGTGGCCGCGAAGACCGAACTTCCCCAGCAAAGATTTGAAGAATGGCGCCCACTTGTGGAAGTTGGGATGCTTCAGCTCGAGGACGACGGGAACATGAGAGCGCACGGCGAGCGTTGCATAGGGAGCTACAACGATCTGCCGGACGGGGGGTGTGCCCAGGGCATCGCTGGTGTCGGAGATGGCCGCAGACTCAGTCGCCATCGAAGCAGAGGAGCGGCGGCGGCGGCGGCGGGTGAGGAGCCCTAGAATCTGAGGAAGCAGAGGAGCGGCGGCGGCGGGTGAGGAGCCCTAGAAACAGAGGAAGCAGAGGAGCGGCGGTGGGCGAAAAACAGGGGAAGAAGCGGCGGAAAAACAGAGGAGCGGCGGCGGCAGCGAGGAAGAAACCCTAGAAACAAAGGAAGCAGGGGAGAGGTGGTGGCGGTTGAAAAGCAGAGGAAGTGGAGCAGAGGATAGCTGGCAGCGGTTGAAAAGCAAGGGAAGGAGCAGTAGAAGATGCCCAGGAAAGACAATCTGATACCATGTAGAGACTTAGGGGAACCCCCACACTCCCAAAGAGTGGGGTGGCTTTGATATATATAGCCAAGTACAACTTGTGTTACAAGTAAGAGGTAGTCTATACATATCTCTAATAATATATCTCTAATATTTATGTTGTTGTTGTACATTCTTAGCAATTGCCACCTTTTTTTATGTTCTCATATTTAATTATCATCTTTTTGTGTCCAGAAACCAGGTGGCATTATTGCACTTCTTGATGAAGCTTGGTAAGTTTCTATGCCTCCTTTTTTGCACTACATGTTCTGATTTTACTAGGAAGTAGATGTTCACAAAAGTGTCAACATGTATTGCTGTGCCGATGCATGCCTGATGGAGAGAACTGAACATTTCTATTAATTGTTTTGGTAGGAATAATTTATGTTTCGTGCATGCCCAGATCCTGTTTTCCATGGTCTGCCGAATTGGACACCTGGTGTCCGTGTCCCAGCAACACATATTAATTCGTTGTTTCTTGTTTTAATCAAGGGCATGCATTTTTGTACTACATGGTTTGTGAGCACATGTTTCTGACAAGATTCTTTCTTTACTGTGTGCTATATCCTCCAGCATGTTTCCAAAGTCGACACACGAGACATTTTCTCAGAAGCTGTATGAAAAGTTCAAGAATCACAAAAGATTTACCAAACCAAAACTTTCTCGCACTGCATTTACAATCCAGCATTATGCTGGAGATGTAAGTATTTTTCACATTATAACACTCTTTCCTTATTCATGCATTTGCCTGAGTACATCCATTTTCTTAATTTATCTCCAGGTGATATATCAATCTGATCATTTCCTGGACAAAAACAAAGATTATGTGGTAGCAGAACATCAGGAATTACTTAATGCTTCCAGGTGCTCTTTTGTATCAGACTTATTCCCACCAGCGTCAGAAGAGAACACAAAATCATCGAAGTCCTCAATTGCAACTCGCTTTAAGGTGACATTCTGCTATAGTTGACTTGTTTTTATATAATCTATCACTACTTTTGTACTATGCGGGTTATACTGCCATCCAAGGTTAGAAATTCCAGTACCCGGGGTGGGGTTACCGCTGGTGGCAGTAATGTTACCGTACGTGTAACCGGAAAACTCGGACCGTCCAAAAACTGGAGAAACGCTAAAAAACACTAAAAATTTTGAATTTAGAATATTTTGAAGCATATTTAGCCTCATACAATAGGTAATCTAGCACAAAAAAGATCTAAATCAACCTAGAAAGTGCATTATGCAGCTACAAATTTAAATGCACATTTTGAAAAACCGGCCGGGTTTTAAAAACCCGGTGCCTACCAGTAAAACCGGTAACCGGCCGATAACCGCTTGTCTAGTGGACCTTAAAATAGTTGGTAATCTGAACGCATTTCCTTTGAATATTTTGCCTCCTGTATCACCAAAGGATGAAAGCAGTTGCCATGCTACAAAACAGACCTAGGAGCATACATCCTAGGGAACTTTAAAGGTTGGACATGTTACTTTGTAGTACTGTCTGTAATAATAGGATGGTTAGTATGTTACATTTTTTGGTAATTTTGGTTGCTTTACAGAAGTTATGGAAAAAATTAGCAAAATAAATTGTTCAGCACTTCAGCTATCTATGGTTGCGGTAAATACGATAAATTTCTATTCTAGAAATTGAACGAGAACTTCATGTAACAAAAGCAGTTATCAATGATTTTATCCTTCTTTTTCTCGAGTGAAGATTATCACGGGTCTCCATTGTTCACTAAAAACGTTGACCGGTCCCTGTTAACCTAATTTTATGGATGGAGGTCCCACACTATAATTTTGGGTTCAAATGCTCCCTTCATTAAATCCTATTAACAGGTTTGTTGACAGCACAAGCCAGGTCAACAATATATTTGTAACACCCGGCCCCTTCCGTGAGCTCAAAGTGCTACCACCTACTCTATAATGCTACCAACTCTAACTTTTATCGCTGGTCTTGCGAAGCAATTCCTTTGTTTAAATACCCACCAAATGACAAAAGCCGATACACTTGATATTAGGCGCGGCAGAGGTATAAATTTGCTTGGCCAAAAAGGGTACTCAGACTATTCAAGGCTAAATATGTTAACTGTAGATGATAATTACTGTTGCACGTGAAACAACTGTGCTTCTCCCGCCCATACATGTCGTCTTCAACAGACACCTAAAACAATAATAAAGCAAGGGTGAGTCCGAAGACTCAGCAAGCACACGATAAAACAGTGGGGTTAGTACAATAATCATTAAATCACATATTTATGAACTGTAACCCAGAATCTCTGGATTTCCTCCCTGTCTCCTGTTCGTTTCTTGCAAATGCGATGCGATGCGATACACCTCTGTATGCAGCTTATACCGGTATAGTGGAGTTGCTTCACCCATCGGTGAAACCCCTTTGCCTTCATCCCTGGTGGTGCCTACCGAAGTAGGTCTTGATTTTCCCACCGTCGTGGGAGGCCTACTGTCGTAGGTCCTTCGTATGAGTGCAATGTATGATGCGCCTCTGTATGCCGTTCATACCAGTATAGTGGAGTTGCTTCATCCGTCGATGAAACCCTTCTACCTCCATCTCTGGAAGTGCCTGCTGAAGTAGATCTTGATCTTCCCACCGTGTGGGATGCCTACTGTCGTAGGACTTTCATGATACTCATGGTGCCATGCAAACACAACATTCTTCCAATGTAGATATTCGATCATAAGCATCTCTTATCATAGTATAATCAACAGACAAGTAGAGATATCATTTCATGACTCGACATAAATCATGGCATAGAGCAATACCATGCATTCATCACAATCCATTATTCTACCATGCACTTGCCTGATTATTCCCATGGACGATGCGTGGAGGAGTGCCAAATCAAAACCTCCATCTGAAAGCATCACTCGAACCCTCAACTCAACAATGTAATTCACACAAGCATGCAAACAACAACGGTTCTACGCGTATAGACAACCAACTACGTTCCTATGCGCAAACCCGATTCCAACAATCTCTCTCTCACCGGACACCTTTCCGATGTCCCGGTGTCCAAACGATCATAAATGATTTCTCCCTATTGTAAACTGTGAATTTATTTCATTCTTCGCTTTCCTTTTCATTTTCTTTCCCACGGGTATTATAGTATTGATGACATGGCATGTGGTGCCAATTGCTAATGTGGCATTCTGCATTAACAACCTAGTGATAAACACTGCCACAATAGTCATGTCATGTTGCTAGTTGTTCTAGAGAAAACAGTAGGGAGAACCTTTTAGAGAACAGTAGGGAGAACCTTACTGCCACATGGTACTAGACTGGGGTTGGAGTACCACATCATCAATACATTGCTAACATGGCCTTCCATGCCCGCAAATTCATGACAGAATTCAACAGAGAGGACCGGACTCAATTGAAGTTTGTAGTAAAGAATGGGGACCTGTGGTGACATTTACTTTTCTTTTGCCATGTCAAAGCTTTGGTTGGTATGATGGCATTGTGTATTTGATTATTCAATGCAATTTCTAGGTGCAACTTCATGAGCTCATGGAGACTTTGAGCTCCACGGAACCTCATTACATTAGATGTATAAAACCAAATAGTGTTCTTAAACCTGCTATTTTTGAGAACACCAATGTTCTACAGCAACTCCGATGTTCGGTAAGAAGATATTGTTTTTTTTTTGTAATTTTCGAGAAATTTGGTGTCGTGGTACGCCTTGATAATGTTTTTTCATCCTTTTAGGGTGTTCTTGAAGCAATTAGAATAAGCTGTGCTGGATATCCCACGAGAAAAGTATTTCACGATTTTCTTCATCGTTTTCGCATTCTTGCTCCTGACATTTTGAAAGAAAAGTGAGTATCATTGTTCAACAATGAAATATCGTCCTTTTCTTTACACTTTTTTATTCTTTTATTTCTAACCTGTATTCATAACCATTTACATGATTTCTTTTCTGATAGAAATGATGAAAAGGTCACCTGCCAAAAGGTTTTGGACAAAATGGGACTGCAGGGTTATCAGGTGAGCATCTTTTACTAACCAACACTCCTTTTCATTTGTTGCATGGCGCCCATAGATGTGGTCTCACATGACACATATATCATTAATCTTCTCCTCTCCACATCTTCACAAAAAATGACAATCCATGAAGATTGGGAAGTTGTTCTTATTGAGTGGGTGCAGCTTACATAATTGTAAATAGGGTAACAGGCCAAATAAACCTTGAACTAAAATGGGTGAGACTGTTACCATGAGAATGAATGCATAGGTTTTTTGTGAGTTGAAATGGCGTTGAATTGGAAAGAAGGGTGTTTTGGGTTACAATTGAGTTCTAGGGTGGGTTATGTTCTAAACCAAGAAGTTGAAAACTTTCTAGACTGGGTTCAACAAATTGGGCTGTTATATATGTAAAACATAAATTGTCAAAAATATATAAAAAAAGATAAGGCACTGAGTTCACTGGAATAGGTATGATCCTGGGCTAGCTAGGGCTGGATCTAATGAGGGTGGGTTGAAGTATAGGGTTGGTTTCTAGTAGTGTTCAATGTGTCGGGGTAGGGAGCAGCAATTTATTTGTAGAAGAGGCTAGGAGTGAATTTGGGTTTTAGACATTGGTTCATTACCAGGCCTTTATGAGTTCTATTCTGCATTTGTTTCAGCTTCCTTTTCTTTCTTGAGATGGTTTCATAATAATGTATTTGTGCAGCATACCCAGGAAATTCTGAATTAATTCCTTGCATGTAACTAATTCATAATGGATTTTGTCTTTTGGGTTGCTTGTGCTTAACATCTTGGAAAATCGTATGCTGTCGAAGTTTGTTTAGTCAGTCCTGTAACATTGCAAAATATTTTCTGATCAACAGATAGGAAGAACTAAGGTATTCCTGAGAGCTGGTCAGATGGCTGAATTGGATGCTAGAAGAACAGAGGTGCGAAATAATGCTGCAAGAGGTGTTCAGAGTCAATTCCGTACCCATGTTGCTCGTGAGCAGTTCCTAATACTACGAAATGCATCTGTTTGTTTGCAATCCTTTGTTAGAGGTAAAGTCTTTTCCGTACGACATCTTAACTGAAAATGTGTGCTCATAGTGTAGATGGAGCCGTATACATATATTAAGAGCTCCTTTGTTGATTGCAGCAAGATTGGCTTGTCAACTGCATGAATTCCTGAGACAACAAGCAGCAGCGCTGAAAATTCAGAAAAATATCCGCTGTTATTTCGCATGGAAAACTTATTCTCAACTATGCCTGTCTGCCATTACGTTGCAGACAGGGTTAAGGACCATGGCAGCTCGCAATGAATTCAATTTCAGAAAGCAAAATAGGGCTTCTATCCATATCCAGGTAGGTCCGCTATTCTTGTATGCACTTTCGTGCAGCTTTCCTTATTCTGCTGCAGATGGACATTTAGCTCCTGTCATTTTTATGTGATTTGTCTTTAATTACTTATGTTTGGACCATCACTATGACACTGCTTGCCTGCAGTCCCGGTGGCGTCGCCACAGAGATAACTCAAACTATCTAAAACTGAAGAGAGCAGCGTTGACTTACCAATGTGCTTGGAGAAGAAGGGTTGCCAGAAGGGAGCTGCGACAGCTCAGAATGGTACTTGAGCACCTGTTGTGGTGTTTGAGTCTCTTAGATTCTTTGGTGGTTGTTTTTTAAGGCTTTTTTTTTGTGCAAACTTTCTAGGCTGCAAGAGATACACAAGCTCTAAAGGTGGCAAAGGAGAAACTAGAGGAACGTGTGGAAGAGCTAACAAGCTGGTTGGGGCTGGAAAAGAAACTAAGGGTCAATACTTGGTCTTGAATTACATTGAAATTGCTGAATAACATTGCATTATGTTGCAACATGGAACCTATCCTTAGAAGTACATTGTATTGTTTACTGCACTGATATGTGGTGCAAATACAAGTTTTATCCATATTGACATATCAACTATTGGTCGTACTTGTGTATTCAATTTGCAGACTGATTTGGAGAAGTCCAAAACAGCAGAAGTTTCTAAACTGCAGGCTGCTCTTCATGAGATGGAGCAGCGAGTGGAAGAAGTCACAGCAATGCAGGAAAGAGAATCAGCTAGAAAGGCTGTTGAAGAAGCTCTAGCTCAAGAAAGAGAAAAGATCAGTTTATTGACTTCTGAAATTGAGGACCTCAAGGTATGCTTCTCAACCTTATGGAAATTCAATTGAACCACATTAGAAGGGCCTCAAACAAGGGTTGGTGTTATCATTTGATGAAATGACGTACAATTATCAATATCTATTATAGTATCTGCTTTAGTTAAAAAGATCCAGTGGTTTATAATTGTAATATTTATTCTGTGATTTCTTAAAGTTGTAGCCTAACTTTAGCTCCCTTAGGTATGAAATATTATGACAACACATGCGTGCTACTATTGACAGGTGCTACTAGTAGCAGAGCGACAGGAAAATGATGTAACAAAGAAAGCACACGCTAATGCTCAGGAAAGAAACGAAGAATTGCATAAGAAAGTCAAGGAAGCAGATGAAAAAATCAAGCAGCTGAGTGATACTGTACAGAGGTTTGCTGTTTTCTGCCTTTGTTTTTCAATATCATTTTCATTCCTTGTTGACTACGGAGAAGGTTTTCTTCTGCTCAGAGTTGGTTGAAGTATCTCTGATATTTTGATTTCAGAAGTCGTGACTGTTGCAAATTCTATTTTATGGTGCCCCTAAAGCCCTAACAAATAGAAATATTATAGCAGGGTCTTTTCCCAAAAAAAAAAAGATAGTTCTTGTGGGGTTCCTACCTTAAGATTTTATAGAATTTCTTGGACTTGCATCTAACTATAAATATAGTGGGTATTCTGTAAGTTTTCTGACTCCATGTGCATCCACAAGTCAGTTCCAATGAGATACCAACTCTAAAGTTGGTATTGCTACCAGAATGTGACTGAACTTCACGTGCCCCTTTATCATTATTGTCTAAAGGATGGTCTCTTCTCAGTGTTGTTTAAGGGAAGCTATAGCAGAAAAACAGTTGCAAGAGCCTCATACATAACTCTACATGCCAATGCCTGCTCACAACAGGCATAGATATGCATGTGCAATGCGCACACATAAAATGGTGCACATTCTATGTTTGTGATGGTGTCTAGGGAAATCCTGTTTTTTTTTGGGTTAAAGAACACTCAAATTCTCAGCCCTTAAATCCTTGATCCAGTGGATCTCATTGCTCCCCTTCCCTCCTATATACTTATCTCCCCTCCCAGACAAAAACTCAAGTGTTGAATAGCAAATCCCAACACATGATGCTTCAGTTCTTGCCAAATCCACAATGTTAGACAGCCATATATGGCTTGCGTGTATGGGTCCAGCGCCCAGGTATTAACCGCCGGCCCTGTGTATTTTGGTTAGAGAGTTATGAGGAGATCTGATTGGTGCTGTTTCTATAAACCACAAGATCTCCTCACCCCTATATATTTGTACCCCAGGTCTCTCAATCAATCAATCTACTATTTCCACGCAATCTCATTTGCTCTCATGGTATCAGGAGACTAGGTTAATCACCTGTTTGACCTTCCGCACCTAGCGCGCGCGCCTCTTCCTGGCGCTGCTGCTCCATGGCTACCCCACCCGGCGCTCCTCCCACTGGCACAATCGTTGATTCCGATGGTCGTGTCGCCAGCGACTCTGCCGCCAATGCCGCTGCTGCTGCTGCCGCCCTCATGCGCGCGGAGGATTCTCGCGCCGACAAAGAGGCCAGCGCGCACGCGGCCCAGATTGCCCGCGCCGCCGCTCTCGCTCGTGCACAGGAGGCCGAGCGCGAGGCTGCCCTCGCCCGAAGGCGCGCGCGCGGCCGACGAGCGCATCCGCGCCGCTCGCGACGCGCCGCCGCGAGCGCCGCGCGCCGAGCCCCCAGACGACGACGCCGGCGATGCCGCCGTTCCCGACGCCGCCACTCACGCCGGCGACCCCCTTCTCCTCGAGGCCCTTCTCCACCACGAGGCTGCTGCACTCCTCAATCTGCACGCGCAGGCTGTTGCCGTGCAGAATATCCGCGCCCTCGTGCCCCTCCTCCTCGACCTGAACTCTGCCTTCTACGCGAGATGGCGCGAATCCTTCCTCCTCACCGTCGGCAAGTTCTCCTTGCAGCAGCACGTCCTCTCCGACGTCACCGCGCCCCACTCCCCAGACTGGGTGCGTATGGACTGCGTCGTGCGGACGTGGCTCCTCGGCACCATCTCCGACGACCTCGCCGACGCCGTCTCCGAGCGTGGCGCCACCGCCCGCGCCACCTGGATCGCCATCGAGTCCCAATTCCTTGGGAATCGCGCGACACGCGCGCTCTTCGCCGACCAGGCCTTCCGCTCCTTCTCCCAAGGCGACCTCTCGGTCTCCGAGTACTGCCGGCGCTACAAGCGCATGGCGGAGGACCTCCGCGACCTTGGTGAGCCCATCTCCGACCACACGCTCGTCATCAACATCATCCGCGGCCTCAACGAGCGCTTCACCGCCCTCGGCCGTCACCTCGCAAAGACTTCTCCCACCTTTCTTCAAATGCACGGACGACCTTCACCTCGAAGAACTGACCATGGAGAAGACGGCTCCCGCCGTGGCGCTCGCCGCCATCGCGGGCCACGGCGGTCCTGCGACCTCCTCCGCTGCCTCGTCCGCCCCTGCTGCACCGCCTCCCCAGAAAACTCAGCAGCAGGCGGCTGCTGGATCTGGAGGCAGCGCACCTAAGCGCGGCGGCGGCGGCAGCGGCAGCGGCTCCAACAACGGTGGCGGCTCCAAGTCCGGGGGCGCAGGCGCGTCCTCCCCTGCCGGATTCACCCAAGCCTCGGGCACTCCGTGGCCCAATTTCTATAACCCTTGGTCCGGGTCCATTCAGATGTGGCCCGGACCACAGGCCCCCACGGCGCCTTCCCGTCCTGCTGGACTGGCCTATCAGTCGCACGCCTTCCTGGCCGGGTCCCAAGGGCAGTGGGCCGGTCAGTGGGGCGTGCCTCCCCCCAGCGGTTATGGGCCGCACGGTTGGGACCAGCAGACCCTCGCCGCCAACTTCCAGACGATGTCCCTTCCGCAGCCGCACCAAAATGAGTGGTATTTTGATTCCGGCGCCACAAATCATATGACCTCTGACGCGGGTATAATTACTCCCACTCCTGTTCATTCCTTTCCACATCACATTATTGTCGGCAACGGGCATTTACTTCCCGTTACCTCCACTGGCGTTGCCCATTTACCTAATAACCTTAATCTCAATAATGTTCTTGTTTCCCCGAACCTTATTAAGAACCTTATTTCCGTTCGCGATTCACTCGACAATAAGCCTTAGTGAGTTTGACCCTTTGGCTGTTTCGTGAAGGATCTTCCTCTCGGAGAGATCGCCAGTGTAACTAACTCCGGTCCTCTCTACCCATTGCAACTTGCGGCCTCCGCCTTCCATGCCACCACCTCCTCTTCGCTTTGGCATCAGCGTCTCGGACATCCTGGTCATGAAGTCTTGTCTAAGCTAGCACAATCTTTTGGTCTTCCTTGTAATAAAAGTGCTAGTGACACCCTTTGTCATGCGTGTCAGCTCGGTCGTCATACACGCCTTCCATTTCATGCGTCGTCATCACGTGCCACTCACAATTTCCAGTTAATACATTGTGATCTTTGGACCTCACCCATCACTAGTGTCTCCGGACATAAGTATTATTTGGTTATTCTTGATGATTGCTCGCATTATCTATGGACGTTTCCTCTACGACTTAAGTCTGATACTTTCTCCACTCTTTCTAATTTCTTTGCTTATGTTCGCACTCAGTTCGGTGTCACCATAAAGGGGGTCCAGTGCGACAACGGCCGCGAATTCGATAATTCCAACGCCCGCGTGTTCTTCCTTTCCCATGGCGTCCACCTGCGCATGTCCTGTCCCTACACCTCACCTCAGAATGGTAAAGCTGAACGCATCATACGCACCACAAACAATGTCGTTCGCTCCCTTCTGTTCCAGGCTAGCATTCCCCCCACGTTTTGGGCTGCGGCTCTCTACTGCAACTTATCTTCTTAATATTCTTCCCACCAAAACACTTAATTTCTCTACGCCGCATCTTTCCCTTTTTGGGACCCAGCCATCGTATGAGCACCTACGTGTTTTTGGTTGCAAGTGCTATCCTAACCTTTCCGCCACTGCTGCTCACAAACTTGCTCCTCGTTCCGCCTTGTGTGTATTTCTTGGCTACTCCCTCCACCACAAGGGCTATCTTTGCCTTGATCGTCACACAAACCGTCTCGTCATCTCCCGCCATGTCATTTTTGACGAATCCTCTTTTCCCTTTTCCGAGGATTCTTCTCCTCCCACTCGCGCGGCCTTTGATTTTCTGGAGGTTTTTACTAATCCGGTATCGGTTCCCTTTGCACCGTTACCTTGTTTGCTGCCTGCAGGTACACCTTCCACCGCACAGCCACGTGCGGCAACCAGTGCTTCGGACTCCCCCAGGCACCACATCCAACCCCTGGCGCCCCTACCGGTCCGGATGGAGCCAGCACCAGCCGCGCGTGCTACCGCGGCCCAGCTCCCTGTTGCGCGCTCGCGTTCTGGGCCCCGCTCGGTCGATGGGCTGCTCCTGTCTCGCGGGCTGCGCGGCTCCGGATCTCCTTCAATCACGTCGCCTACTGCGTCGCGCAGCCCCGGCGTCCCGACGGCCTCCCCGCTGCCCCCTGGACGGTCTGGCGCCGTTTCCCCCAGGCAGCGGGCAGCGGCCTCCCCACCGGTCTCTCCGCACCCCCCACGGCGATTTGGTGTCGTCTACACCCGGCGTACTCCCGCTGTACCGGTCCAGGTGTCTGCACCCATGGCGTCGCCCTCCGCGCCAGCCCCGTCGCCCGCACCGACGACTGCGCCTCTTCCTACTGGTGCTATACCAGTACCTCCTGTGGCGAATCAGCATGCCATGGCCACACGCGGGAAGCACGGTTTCCGACTGCCAGCACTGTTCCAGCCGCGCCGCTGTCTCCAGTTCCTAGGACTTATTGTGCTGCCCTCGCTGATCCCAATTAGCGAGCCGCTATGGAAGCTGAACACTCAGCTCTTCTGTCCAACCACACGTGGGATCTTCTTCCTCGACCGCCTCGGTCCAATGTGGTGACAAGCAAATGGGTGTTCAAACATAAATTCAAAGCTGATGGGTCCTTTGAGCGATATAAGGCGCGTTGGGTTCTTCGTGGATTTACCCAACGTCCCGGTGTTGATTTTGCTGAGACTTTCAGTCCGGTCGTCAAGCCTGCTACTGTCCGGACTGTTCTTTCTTTGGCTCTATCACGCTCCTGGCCCATTCATCAGCTCGACGTCAACAATGCCTTCCTGCATGGTACTTTGTCAGAGACAGTTTACTGCGCTCAGCCCTCCGGATTTGAAGATGCTGCTCATCCTAATTATGTGTGCCGGCTTAATCGTTCTCTTTATGGTCTTAAGCAGGCACCTCGCGCGTGGTACAGCAGGTTTGCCTCCCACCTTCTGCAGCTCGGTTTTGTTGAGGCCAAATCGGACACATCTCTGTTTGTCTACCATCATGGAGCGGACACTGTTTACCTCCTTCTCTATGTTGATGATATTGTGCTAACAGCCTCCTCTACTGCTCTACTCCGGCGTACCATTGGCGCTCTTCAGCAGGAATTCCCTATGAAGGATCTCGGTGTTCTTCATGACTTCTTGGGTATGCATGTTCAGCACACGAGCTCGGGTCTCTTCCTCTCTCAGCGGCAATATATGATTGAGATCCTTGAGCGTGCTGGAATGGCTGACTGCAAGCCATGCTCGACGCCTGTTGATGTGAATCCGAAGCTCTTAGCAGATGGTCCTCCAGATTCGATCCTCACGGATTTCCGCGACCTTGCAGCGCTCTTGATATCGACTTTCACGGGCGGATGTCTCTTATGCGGTTCAGCAAGTCTGTCTTCACATGCATGATCCACGGGAGCCACACCTTGCCGCCCTGAAGCGCATTCTGCGCTACATCCGCGGCACTCTTCACATGGGTCTGTTCCTGCGCCCCTCCCCTCAGTCCGAACTAATAGTCTACTCTGATGCTGATTGGGCCGGTTGTCCTGATACGCGTAAGTCTACCTCAGGCTATGCAGTGTTCCTTGGTGACAACCTGGTCTCTTGGTGGTCCAAGCGTCAGAACACCGTCTCTCGTTCCAGTGCCGAGGCTGAGTACCGAGCTGTTGCCAACGCCGTTGCAGAAGCCACCTGGTTACGCCAACTCTTGTCTGAGCTGCACACTCCTTTGCGCACGACAACCTTGGTGTATTGCGACAACATCAGCACAGTCTACATGTCTTCGAACCCCGTTCAGCACCAGCGCACAAAACATGTAGAGATCGATCTCCACTTCGTTCGAGAGCGCGTTGCACTTGGTGATGTCCGTGTCCTCCATGTCCCTACGACATCTCAGTTCGCCGACATATTCACCAAGGGGCTGCCTTCGTCAGTCTTTACGGAATTTCGGTCCAGTCTAAACGTTCGTTCTCAAGCGATTATTGATCGAGGCGTGTTAGACGACCATATATGGCTTGCGTGTATGGGTCAGCGCCCGGTATTAACCGCCGGCGATACTGTGTATTTTGGTTAGAGAGTTATGAGGAGATCGATTGGTGCTGTTTCTATAAACCACAAGATCTCCTCACCCTATATATTTGTACCCTGGTCTCTCAATCAATCAATCTACTATTTCGATGAATAAGTCTCATCTTTGTGGTCCTGTGGTAGTGTCTCTTTAGGATAGCATTCGCTTTTAGGACAATCTGCTTTTGCTTTAGGACACTCATGCTTTTAGGACAGACATCGCTTTTAGGACAGACATCGCTTTAGGACAGCATCTGCTTTTAGGACAGCATCGCTTTAGGACAGCATATTGACCGCTTTAGGACAGCATCTAGGATAGCATCGTAGCATATGCTTGGCTGGTTCTCGACCTATAAATTTGTATCCCCAACCCTCAAAGTTGGCATGGCATTGTGTGAGAAATAAACAAGAAAACTTGCCCCATCTCCTAGTGTCATCCTCTCCATGAGAGTAAGGATCTTGCTATCACCAAGAGCAAGAGTCGGCGACTAACAAGTGGTATCGAGCCTTAGTATCCTGTAGCACTGAGCATCTCTGCTCATCTCCTTCTCGGCCTCGCGGCGGCCGGCCGTGTAGCAAGCAGCAGACTCCGGTATCCCCGCTCACTCCTCTCCGGAGGCGGACGGCGGCTCGTCGGCGACCCTCTCCACGCAATGACCCCGAGCGCGCCATGTCGCGCAGCGATCTCGGCCTTCGATGCGCCTCGAGCATGCGGCGTCGTGACGGCCGAGCTCGTCGCAGCAGAGCAGCGCAGCAGGCAGCGGCAGCTGCGCGCGGCGCGAAAGAAGCGTCAAGGTAGCGGCAGCGTGGCGGCAGCGGCGGCGAGCGGAAGCGGCGGCGAGCGGCAGCGCGTCGCGGCGGCAGCGAGTCAAGGCTCTGCGGCAGCAGCAGCTCGGCTCGGCTGTTGATGGCGGCGCCGCGGACCCTCGGCCGCCGAGAGGAGGCGGCGCAAGGCGGCGCGCAATGGTAGCCCGCGCCGCGCCGCGCGGCGCAGCCAGACAGCGCGAGCGCGCGGCGGCGCTCTGAAGGAGGCGCCACGACGGTGGTGCTCTGAAGGAGGCATGCACGGCGGCGGCGTGCGGGTCGGCGGCGAGCGCGCCCTCGCGAGCAGCGCGCTCTCTCCCGGTTCGATCGTGGTCACCACGAGTACCGGTGTCGTCGAGGGCGTCGGCTCCGGCGGTGGTGGCCTACCCTCGCCAAGACCAACTACGTCGAGTGGGCTGCGGTGATGAGGTAAAGCTCCAGTGCGGCATATGTGGGATGCGATCGCGACGGCGACGTCGACTACGACCGGGATCGGCGGCGTTGGATGCTCATCATCTGCGATCCCGCCGAGATGCGATTCGCTTACCAACAAGCGGTGCCAAAGAGGCTTGGGCGCCATCGCTGCGACGCATCGGCGGCCGCGCGCGCAAGTCTACTGCGCAGCACTACGCACGGAGTGGGAGCACGGCCTTCAAGCGGTGAGGACATTGATGACTTTGCTCTCCGTCTCAACACTCTGTTGCGAGGTTGGTGCGATTCGGTGGCGACACCTACGGCGAGGAGAGGCGTGGAGAAGCTCTTCATTGCGTCCCCGAGAAGTACAAGCGGATGGCTCGCTCGATCGGGTCTCTGCTGGACCTTTCCACGATGACCATCGAGGAGGCGTTGGGTCGCCTCAAGGTCGTCGACATCGATGAGCCACGAGTCTCGGGACCGTCACCATTGGCGGAAGCTCCTCCTCGCTCGGGAGCGGTGGGGTGCCGGCCAAGGTGACAAGAAGAAGGGAGCCTTCTTCCACGACAGCGACGCAAGAGTGGCAAGCGCGGCAAGCCGCGCAAAGCGCCAGGCGCGTCTTTGGCAAGCAAAGCGACGCGACGGCGACTCTTGCCACAAGCTGCGGCAAGCTTGGTCATTGGGCCAAGGAGTGTCGGCGACCACGACGCGGCGAGGCCCACGTCGCGCAGCGGAGGAGGAGGAGCGGCCGGTCTGTTCATTGCTCATGCGAGCATCGAACTACCTCAGCCGCACCGGCGCGATGGCTCTCCTCCACCTTGAGCGAGCCAAAAGCACACGCCTCCTCGGCGGCGATTCCGCAATGACAAGACCGAGCGGGTGGTGCCTCGACACCGCGCCACCCACCACATGGTAGGCGGCGGGAGTTCTTCTCGAGCTCGACTCGAGCGTTCGAGGCACCGCTCAAGTTGGCGACGCCTCCGCCGTGGAGATCAAGGCGTCGGCTCTGTCGTCTTCGCCGCCAAGAGGCGGCGAGCACCGGCCGCTACTGGCGTCTACTACATCCCGATCTGCGAACTCCATCATCGACTTGGGACGGTGGATGAGAACGGCTCGCGTGTCGAGATCGAACATGGGGTCTTCGCGGATTTGGGATCTTCGACGCCGCCTCCTTGCCAAGGTAACGAGCGCAAATCGTCTCTACACTCTTCACGTGCGGTGGCACAACCCCTCTGTCTCGCGGCTCGTCGGGACGGCGAGGCGTGGCGATAACGCAGCGCTTTGGGCACCTTCACCCGAGGCCACAGGCGGCTCGGTGCCGCGAAATGGTGCGAGGCTGCCGTGCTTTGACCATGTGGAGCGGCTCTGCGGCGTCTGCGTGTTGGCGGCGAGGCGACTCCTTTCCCAGGCGGCGAGTTTCGAGCCAGGAGAGGCTCGAGCTCGTGCACGGACTTGTGTGGCGGTGACACCGCCACACGGGAGGACGGCGCTACTTCCTGCGCTCGTCGGCGACCTATCCCGCTACATGTGGGTGATGGTCCTCGGCGGCAAGGGAGAGGTGCGGCGCGCCATCAGCGCACGCAGTCGCTGCGGCGGAGGCGGAGCGCGCCGCAAGCTGCGCGTCTTCGCGCACTGACAACCGCGGCGGCGAATTCACGGCGGCTGGTCGCGTCGTCTTTGCGATGAGGCATTCAGCGCCACTACTCCGTCGCCGCATGCACCGCGCGTGAGCGGCGTCGTCGAGCAGCGCAACCAGGCGGTTGTGGGGATGGCTCGGCCCTCCTCAGCAGAGGATGCGGTGTCTTACGGGAGAAGCGGTGGTGGCGGCCGTCTACATCCTCAACCGCCGCCTACCAAGGCGCTCGCGGCGGGGCGCCGCACGAGGCTTGGCATGGCGCAAGCCGCGGTCTCCACTTGCGGTCTTGGCTCCCTCGCGTTCGCCAAGGAGCTTGGCCACATCGGCAAGCTCGGCGCGAGGAGCACTCGGGAGTGTTCGCCGGCTATGCGGAGGCTCGAAGGCCTCGCATCCTCGACCACGACACGGCGCGCGTCCGCATCTCGCGTGACGCGTGTTCGACGGCGCCAGGTGGGCGTGGGACAAGGCGGTGGGCGGCGGTTCGGCCTCGACTCGAGGACTTTGTTGTGGACTACGCCCGCCGAGAAGCGGGAGCTAGCGGCTCGTCTTCACCGAGCTCGTCCACCTCGACACCTTGCTCGCCATCGGCTCGGCGAGTGCTCCACCACTTCGGCGCGCCTCGCCCGCTCTTCACCACCGCTCACCACTCTCTCCACCGCGGCCACATCACCGAATCGGCCCCAGCGGCGCCGGTCCACGACGAGCAGCGACGGTGGAGTTCGCTACTCCATCGTCTCACGGCGAGGATCGCGTCGGCGCCTACCACGACGGCGAGACTCTGCGCTACCGTCACCGTGGGCGACCTCCTCAGCGAGCGATCGGTCCCTGGAGCGGCGCAGCGACCAGCGTAGCGCACTTGGCATGCGACGGCGGCGAGCCCCGCCTTCGCCGAGGCGGAGGGAGACGCGGCGTGGCGTGTCGCGATGAAGCGAGAGATGGACGCCGTCGAGCGAACCGGGCGTGGAGGCTGGCGGATCTTCTGCCGATCACCGCGCGATCACCCTTAAGTGGGTGTTCAGGTGAAGCGGGATGGCGGCGCCATCGTCAAGCACAAGGCTCGCTTGGTGGCACGAGGCTTCGTCGCGGCGGAGAGTCGACCGATGGCGCCGCGCTGCGTCGCCGCGGATGGAGTCCGTCGCGACTTCTCTCGCACTTGCGGCCCGGGAGGATTGGCGCGTCCATCACATGGGCGTCAAGTCCGCCTTCCTCAACGGCGATTTGAAGGAGGAGGTCTCGTCGCCAACCGCCGGATTCGTCATCCCCGCAAGGAGGGCAGGTTCTCGCTGCGCCAAGGCCTCTACGGCTTGCGGCGAGCACCACGAGCCTGGAATGCTAAGCTGGACTCCACCTCAAGCAAATGGGGTTCAGCAGAGCGCGCACGCAGTGCGGTCTCACCGGCGGGGCAAAGCGGCAACGCCTGGCGGTGGCGTCACGTCGACGACTGGTGATCACCGGCTCCAAGGAGGCCGAGGTCGAGGCGTTCAAGGCGGAGATGAAGACCGTCTTCCGGATGGCGACTTGGGGCTCCTCTCCTTCTACCGGGATCGAGGTCCACGGGGCAGCTCGGTATCTCCCTTCGTCGGACCGCCTCGCCAAGCGCACCGTCGGTGGGCGGGCTCACCGGCCGCAACCCACCACACTCCAATGGAGGAAAGGTGAAGCCGAGCCGCGACACCGACGGCGGAGGAGGTGGGCGCGACGCGATCTGCGGCGCATCGTGGGTAGCCTCGCTACCTCGTCCACACAGCGTCCAGTTGGCGTTCGCCGTCGGCTCGTCGGTCGGTTCATGCGGCGGCGAGCAGCGGAGCATCGCGGCCGTGAAGAGGATCCTCCGCTACGTTGCGGGCACCTCCGACTACGGCTTGCACTACCCGAGGTGTCCGCGCGGCGCACTTCATCGAATGCGGCGGCGGCGACCACGCGGCGACATCGACACCGCAGAAGAGCACAAGCGGATTCTCTTCTTCCTCGGCAAGTGCCTCGTTGGTGGCGATCGATCAAGCGGCAGTGGTGGCCTGTCGGTGTGAGGCCGAGTACATAGCGGCTTCCACCGCCGACTCGAGCCCTCGGCTCGCTCGATCGCTTGGTGATCTCCTCGGCGGGGACAGCGAAGCGGTGGAGCTGAGGTGGGCAGCAAGTCCGCTCTAGCCACGGCAAAGAACCCGTTTTCATGAGCGAGCAAGCACATCCGGTGAAGTATCATTTCATCCGAGGTCGCTGGATGAAGGAAGCATCAAGGCAAGCTACATCAACACCACGGATCAGCTTGCGGATCTGCTCACCAAGCCTCTTGGAAGGATCAAGTTCCTTGAGCTCTGCTCCAAGATCAGGATGGTTCAACCCTCCCACAAGACGACGCACAAGACTTAGGGGGAGAATGATGAATAAGTCTCTGTACTGTGGTCTTTGTGGGGCTGTGGTAGTTTTTGTTTTTTTGACTGCTTTAGGATAGCATCTGCTTTTAGGACAGCATCTGCTTTTGCTTTAGGACAGCATCTGCTTTTAGGACAGCATCTGCTTTAGGACAGCATCTGCTTTTAGGACAGCATCTGCTTTAGGACAGCATATTGACCGCTTTAGGACAGCATCTAGGATAGCATCGTAGCATATGCTTGGCTGGTTCTCAGCCTATAAATTTGTATCCCCAACCCCTCAGGTTGGCATGGCATTGTGTGAGAAATAAACAAGAAAACTTGCCCCATCTCCTAGTGTCATCCTCTCCATGAGAGTAAGGATCTTGCTATCACCAAGAGCAAGAGTCCAGCGACTAACAATTTCCACGCAATCTCATTTGCTCTCACACAATTTTCTCATTTGGTAGTTGGGAGTTGGGACCACCATAATTTCTGGACATTTTGTCTCAATGGTGCCATATCTAAAAAGTATATTTGCGGGGGGGTTTTTTTTTAATACATTGTCATTTTGAAAACTTGGATGCCATTTTACAATTTGAGGGTCATGTAAATTAAAAAATTCATGGGATGGTTTTGCTCCCACCCTTCCATGTAGATTCATTTCTTTGCTTCCAATAGTTCTTGGAATGGGCCCTGACTTTGCTGGGTGTTAGTTGTATCAGAATCCACTCCCATCATTTTCTAGGTGTTACTCTGATAATGCAATGTATTGTTTTCTGTATAAACACAGACTGGAAGAGACTGTAAGGGAAGGAGAGGCCCTTTTGCTAGCAGAAAGACAGCAAAAGGAAGAAGCTAGTACTGCACTAGCTGAATCTCAAGTGCGAGACGCAAGCAAGCTTGAAGATGCTGAGAAACAAATCGCTCTGCTCCAGGAAACTGTTAAAAGGTTTGTCCAGAAGTACTTGCGACTTGCAAGCAGACCACCTATCGAGTAACCAGTCATCATCAATAATCTTTAGCTTGTACCTTTTATGGGTTCGTAGTAATTCATAAACTTCTTGTTTTTTTGGTTGTGGCATGCAGATTCATTTCTGATTTATTTAGTGTGGTCATTACTAAATTTCATCCTTCTCTATTATATGGTCTGATAGCTTGCACTTCTTGTTTTTTTGGTTGTGGCATGCAGATTCATTTCTGATTTATTTAGTGTGGTCATTACTAAATTTCATCCTTCTCTATTATATGGTCTGATAGCTTGCACCCTGTGGTGGAACACAGATTTGAAGAAGGCATGACAAATCTGGAGTCTTCACTGACAATTGAAAAGCAACAACATGACGCAAGTGTGGAAGAACTAGCTGAGGCACGAGCTAAAATTGAAGAACTTCTGAGAGAAGTTGGGGATACTGATGAAAAATCTACTCTACTTCAGACTACTGTTCAAAGGTTTTTCGGGTTCCCCTTTACAAGTGATCTAAGCTTTGCTCAACATGCATGAAGCCTTTTTGATCAATTTGTAGTTTCATTGTTTCCTTTTTTTCAGCCATATGTATTATAAACTCTGTTCACTTATCCGGTTATCCCAATAACAGTTATTCGTTCTTCTTTTCGTGGACATAGGCTTGAAGAAAGATTAACTGAGAAGGATGCTCTATTAACTACAGAAAGACAAGAAAGTGAAGCAACTAAGAAATTACTCAATGAAGCTCAGGGTAAAAACGAGGAATTACTCAAGAAAATTGAAGATGCTGAAAAAAACATTGCTCATTATCAAGACACCACCCAAAGGTCTGTTGTTTGATGTTTACCTTGCTTTATTTCTATACTTGAGGGCAGTTCATTTCTGATTTGTTTTCTAGTCATCCAAATTTCAGCTACTAAGTTCGTACTCTCGTGATCTTGCTGTTGGAGAACCGCCTCTATTATCGTACCATTGTCACAGCTGATTATTTGTTCCCTGTTGATTTAGACTTGAGGAAAATGTGACAGCAGTGGAGACTTCATTGAAATCTGAAAGGCAGCGCAATGATGCAATCATGAAACAACTAGCTGATGCTCAGGTAGAAATTGGAGAGCTACAAAGGAACCTTGAAGATGCTGATAGGAGAAACAGTCTGCTTCAAGATTCTGTACAGAGGTTCCTTTCTTACCTTAGATTAATTACTCAATGTGATATCATCTTAAACAATCAATACTGGCATTTGGCAATATTCTACTCATTCTGCCGTCAAACTACATGCATCTAGTTAGTGAACATTTGGCTTTGTCAAGCACTCTTGTCCTCCTATCAGTAAGAGGCAGTCCTCCGTTATTGGCTAGATATGGGTGTTTTGTTTCCAAGATTAACAACATTGTGCTAACCAGTGTCAAGAAAATCATGCAATGCATAAAGAAGTTATGAAAATATGATGTAAAAGCAAGGAGAAACAAATGAAGAATACCTAAGAAAGTTGGAAGTTTCTGACTTGTCTAAGGCACTGTTCATCTCACATGCTTGATACAAGGATCACATGAACTATTCAGTGTGATGACCCTACCACCTAGCTGTAAGAACTTGTCATGCTTAGCTGTTAATAGAGATTTGAGCAAGACCACCGGTGCTTTTAGCAGGGGCCCAGCGCATGCTTTCTCAATCTTTGTATACATGTAATCAAGTCTAAGCTTTGGTCTTGGATATCGCTAGCAAATGAGATGACATGAGATTGGATAATTCCTAGTTGAAAGAGATGGTTTGTGCAATCACATGAATCCTGTTACTCAGTCTTGTCTAATACAGAATCCTGTTAGCCTTTCAATATAGGAGAGCCCAGTGTTTGATTATAGATCTCATAGTTGTTGTTTTTAAGTAGTTACGAATATATTCTTTTTTTCCATACACCTAGACTTGACGAAGATGCTACCACAAGAGAGGCTTTATTGATAGCTGAAAAGCAAGAAAACGAGGTGACCAAAAAAACACTAACTGAAGCTCTGGATCAAATTGAGGTATTAGTTAAGGAAGTTGAGTGTGCTAACAGCAGTTTGCATCAGCTTCAAGATAGTATACAAAGGTTCGTTTACTCCAAGACAGCAATCATTCATGAAACCTGTTTGTGTGTACCTTGGTTTTTACCGTTTTGTATCCATAAACGTAGACTTGAGCGTCAAGGAAAAGATGCGACATCCAAAGCACTAGCAGAAGCAGAAGCGAGGATTGAGGGTTTGCTGGAGGAAATTTCTTCTGCTAATAGAAATATTGATCTACTTAAAAAAACTATAGAAAGGTTTGTTTTTTGTCATGAAGGAATTTTCTTGTGTAAACTTTATTACCAGGAAATTACTTGCATACCATGCATTTACCTCCATCTGCAAACATCCTGCTGCATAGGTTTTTAAAGCAGTACTCTGTTGGTGTTCCTTTTCAACTGAGTTCACAATCATCCACTTACAGTTTCGCCAGTGCTTATGTCTTCTCATATACTTCCTCTCTTATGAGTTGTGATAATTAGTATTGTGAGAGATCGTGCCTAAATTGTAATAGATACATTTGGTGGCTATCAGCCCATTACTCCATAGTTGTCGGTATGGAAAGGAAATAATGATAATTCTTTCCCAATATTAGTGTGAATATGAAGTAGGTGACCTTGCTCACTTGTTCTGTGGATGGCCTGGTGACCTTTTTACCATAACCTGGAGCTGGGTGAGAGATGAACTGAACTTGGAAAAGAAGAAAGCCATGTTTATGATGTTGTAAAATGGGGGAACTGGAAGTAAGCATTATGATCTTTGATTTAAGTTGTGCTGAAGATAATGTAGGACGCAATTGCTTGGCAATATGTGGGGGTTAATTGCAGATTGAGGCTCAATGCAGTAGATGCTAAGTAATTTCCCCTTTACCTTTTGATTGGCATCACTTGGAAATTCTTCAGCGATTTGGCATCCAACTTGATTCTATACTTTCTCCTTTGTCAATTTTACGCATCACAGCTGTTATAATTTAATCATGAACATAGGTTAGAAGAGGGTGCAACAACAACAGATGCTCTTTACCTAGCAGAAAGGCAAGAGCATGATCAAACCAAGAAAGCACTTTCTGAAGCTCAAGAAATAAACCAGGGATTACTTAGGAAAGTTGAAGAAGCTGATAAAAACATAGAACAGATTCTGGAGAATGTGGAAAGGTCCGTTTTGTTGTTTTGCTAAGTTTATTGATAGCTTAGCATAACTAGTAGCTTAGTTCGATCATCGTGCACTAACTGGTACTATAGAGTTCCACTCCTATGTTTTCAACTGTGGACTAACACTGATTTCCTTGATTTCAATGAGTATAGACTTGAAAAGGATGCAAAAACAAGAGAATCTTTGCTGCTTACGACAAAGCAAAGCCATGATGACACCATAAAAGAGCTACTCAAAGCTCAGGAGAGAAACCAAGAGTTAATGAACAAAGTACAGGACTCGTATAAGAAAAATTGTCTGCTTGAAGATTCAGTAAAAAGGTTTAATCTCTTTGCTTTCAAGTTTCAAGTATTTGAAAGATTGAAACCAGTGATTGTTTGTTGGTCAATTCTACTGTTACCCACTTCTAGGATTGCCTCATATCATTGTGCATGACTATCTCACACCTTATATTAGGTAGTTCTTAGTGTAATATTTCTCTTCTTTGCACATAGACTTGAAGAAAGTACAGCAGACATAGATTCTCTGTTGGCAATAGAAAGACATGAAAACAGCGAAACAAAGAAAGAATTATCTGATGCTCTGAAAGAGATTGAGGACTTACTAAATGAAGCTCAAGATAACCATGCAAGTATAGCAGAACTTGAGGACACAATAAGGAGGTCTGACATTTCTCCTTACAGGATTAAATTATGCTTCTCTTCTGACTTTAGAGCACTAACCTTATATTTTGTCTTCAATTGCCACGATGTGTTCCCATTATTCATGCACATAGACTTGAAGAAAATGTCAGAGGAAAGGAGACTTTGTTGCTAACCGAAAGAGAACAGAATGCTTCAACCTTAAAACTTCTTGCAGAAGCACAGTTGAAAATTGATGAATTAATAAAGAAACTTGAAGATGCAGATAGAAAATCTGATAGCCTTCAGAGTACCATAAAAAGGTCAAAATGCTTTCTCTTTTTTTTCTTTCTTTTTAGTGTATTGGCTGCGCCCGCCCCGGGGGGGGGGGGGTGCTTCACTACATGCAGTGTTCGTTGTACCATCCTATTTCTTTTTAGAGTTGAGATCACATACACCAATTTCAACATCTCTCTTTGTCAGTGTTACAACTTCTGTAATAGTAGTTCTTTTTTTCTTCTTACATTCACAGGCTTGAAGAAGATGGCACTGCCAAAGAGACCTTATTGCTAACAGAAAAGCAAGCACATGAGGCAACGAGGAAGAGTCTCACTGAAGCTCAGGAAAGAAATGAAGAATTGCTCATGAAAATTCATGATGATGATAAAAATATTCTTCAGCTTCAGTTTACTATACAGAGGTCCATACTGATACTAGTTCCTTGGTGTCATGTTGCAACATATCAGCTTGCCTTACACTCAGATCCTGCGTAGTCAATTTTGCACTTACTATATCGTCTATCCCTAGGGCACTAATTATTATCATAAAACCCATGTCATCCCTCTAATACTTAGGTATATCAACTATTTCTTTCTAATACTACTTAGGTATATCAGCTATTTTTCTCTTGTACAAACACAGGTTTGAAGAAAATACAGCTGCAAAGGAGAATTTGCTGTTGAGAGAAAGGGAGCAAAATGATGCAATAACAAAGGCGCAGATTGAAAGTCAAGAAAGAAACGAACAATTACTAAAGAAATTTGTCAATGTTGACAGGAAAATTGATCTTCTTCAAGATACCATAGAAAGGTACTTCATCTGCCTAGACTTTAATCTATAGCTGTATGTTTGGTAGTGCTTATTGTTTCTGCTATGAGATGTTAATTTTTGATATCTATTTCTTCAACACAATTCAGGCTTGGAGAAAACTCAACAACAAAAGATGCTTTGTTACTATCAGAGAGACAAGAGAAGGATGCAATTAACAAAGCACTTGCTGAAGCTGGAGAGAAAAATGAAGAGTTACTAATGAAAATTGAAGATACTAATGAAAAAATAGAACATCTTCAGAACACCATAATTAAGTCTGTACCTTCACTAATGTTTTTTTTATGCTTTTGTTATTCTACACCCACCCACCACACTTGCACGCACAGCCTTTCACACTCCTAGCTTATGATGTCTGAAATTTGATATTGAATACTGTCAGTAATTTCCAATTCACAGCTTTATGAAGTTGTACATTGTAATGTTGTTCTTGCGGATAAAACAGGCTTGAAGAAGGTATAGCAGCAAAAGATGTTTCTTTAGAAGCTGCTAGGCAAGAGAATGACACAATCAGAAAATCTCTTGCTGAATCTCAAGAGAGAAATGATGAATTACTCAGGAAAATTAGCGACAATGAATACAGGATCCACTTACTTCAAGACACAGCGCAAAAGTTAGTATCTTTATTCTGTATGTTTTCTCGAATTGCAGTGTGCTGCCACTGAGGCGCTGACTAAACATCATTACTAATCACTAATATTATCTGTTATTTAAAAAGATATCATTAATATCATCCTTTAAAAGTCACATTTTCTTCTCTGAAACCAGGCTTCAAGTAGATGCAATATCAAGATTGTCTTCCTTTGTGATGGAAAAACAAGACAGTGATGCTGCCAAGAGAGCTCTTACTGAAGCTCATGAAAGAAATGAAGATTTACTGAAGAGAAAGAATGATGATTTGATTAAGAAAATTGAGGAGTCTGGTAAAATTATTACTCAGCTTCAGGAAAACTTGCAAAGGTACAATATGCATTTTTTGTGTTTCATCTTCTCAAAAAACACTGGTCAGATTCTCTTCTCTATCATTGTCAACCTCAACCAAACAATTCTTAACTCTCCTTGCATAAACAGACTTGAAGGAAAAGCAGCCAACTTAGAAGCTGAGAACCAAGTTCTCCGTCAACAAGCAACTGCTACTCCACCATCTACTGCCAAATCTCCAGCTTCACGCTCAAAGACCACAAGGATCCATGTAATGTATTTAACGGACCTGTTATAAATATGCTTTGCAGAATTATTCCATGCTCAAAACTGACACTGTTGGTGTGTTTTACAGAGAAGCCCAGAGAATGGCCATATTTTGAATGGTGACATGCGACAAGCTGAAATGAAGCCCTCAACTGGCACATTAGAAGCAATACCCTCGATGGTAAGTTATATCAAGTATATAGCTGCATGTAATTTCTCAAGAATATCTTTAAAATTAACTGAATCGTTAAACTGTTCATTTGAAAAATGTATTATAGGGTAATGCTCCTGACTTGAGTAATAAAAAAGATATTAACCACGGAGAGAAACTGCAAAGAGTACTTAATCAGAAATATCAGGTATTCTGCTAATAAGCTTTCTAATGATCCATGTTGAATTGAACCCTTGACCCTACTACTTCGATTTTTTTTTTGAAGTCTCCTCAGCCCCAGCAGCCCCAGGACGATCAGCAGTGGTTACTCGCTTGCATTTCACAATATCTTGGATTTTCTGGTAGCAAGCCTGTTGCCGCTCTTCTTATATACCAATGTCTTCTTCATTGGAGATCGTTTGAAGCAATGAAGACTGGTGTCTTTGACAGCATTCTACAGGCGATAAACTCTGCAACAGAGGTTACTAGCACTTAGCTTTAAATTTTTATTGCATCTTAATCTTTTTTTAGGCAACACTGATGCTCATGGAGCACAACTTCTGCTTGTTGCAACAGAACTAAAGAGAATCTTATTTATCCAATTTCCTATTGCGGCAGAACTAGAACGAATCCTATTTATCCAATTTACTAGTATAGACATCTAACATGTACACAAAATAAAAATTGGCAAAATTAGAGGATCCATATTACTCTGAAAGCCTTGAAAAATTGATAAAACATGAAAAGTTAGAAATTAGTTACAGTAACTTATGTAGCATATTTTTTCAATTTTTCAAATTGCTTGCAAGACTACATCATGCAATTGGTCTAGAGTTTGGCTACTTGTCCTGATGTTGGTTTTCCCTCCCTTGAAGGCTCAAAATGATATAAGAACATTGGCCTATTGGTTGTCCAACTTATCTACATTAACAGTTCTCCTTCAACGGTCATTCAAAACTACTAGGACAGCAATCTCAACCCCGCAGAGGCGAAGATTTTCATCTGAGAGGATCTTTCATGCAAGTCAAACTTCAAATGCTGGGCTTGCTTATCTCAGTGGCCAATCAGTTGTTGGAGCTGCTGGATTACCCCAAGTTGAAGCAAAATATCCAGCTTTGCTCTTTAAACAGCAGCTTGTGGATCTAATTGAGAAGGTTTATGGTATGATAAATGACAGTGTGAAGAAGGAGCTAAACCCTTTACTTGAATTGTGTATCCAGGTACTGCTACCTGCTCCTTTTTTGGAAGGAAAAATGAACATCAGTTCATCTTTTTACCAAATTAAAGATAACTAAATATTGAATCTCCTTAGGATCCACGAACTTCTCACTTGAGTCTAGCAAAAGGCCATGCAAATGGCGTGGGACAACAGAACCAACTCGCACATTGGTTGGGCATCGTGAAAATCCTCGCCAACTACTTGGATGTATTAAGGGCGAACCATGTAGGTGCTAAATTATTATGGCCCTGTGGCATCCATTGATAAAAGGTTCTGAATGCATTTGTTTTATTTGGTTGAATTTGCAGGTTCCATCAATTTTGGTGCACAAACTGTTCACACAGATATTTTCACTGGTTGACGTTCAACTATTCAACAGGTATACATTTTTGTCCTAGTGTTTTGTCTTCACATATGTATAAGCTTCTCTAAGATATTTCCCTTGGAAATAGACTTCTTTTGCGGCGTGAGTGCTGTTCGTTTAGCAATGGGGAATATGTCAAAGCTGGACTATCTGAACTAAAACATTGGTCTGACAATGCTACTCGAGAGGTTATTCACTTCCCTGTTTTGAAATGGATTTCACAACGCTATTGGCTTATGTGTTTTATTTGACACAGTTTGCAGGTTCAGCCTGGGAGGCATTGAAGCACATCAGACAGGCTGTTGATTTCTTGGTGCGCATTTCTTTAGAAAAAAATTGCTTTTTTGTAATAATTGAATTTCAATGTTCAATAACTTTTTAATCATAAATATATTATGTCCCTACTTATCAGGTGATTTCTCTAAAGCCAATGAGGACATTAAGAGAGATACGTGCTGATGTGTGCCCCGTAAGTATTTGATTTTACCAAGATTCTTCCACTGCCAGTCCTTATCTGTATAAGTTGTACTCCTAATTTTTTTATGAACTCATCAGGACCTCAGCATACAGCAGCTAGAGCGTATAGTTAGTATGTACTGGGATGACGTCAATGGTACAAACACTGTTTCAGCAGAGGTAAGATGACGAGTTTCCTTAATTATACTTAATGGTCTTGCCACATTTGGTTCATTTGGTTCGTTTGCATTTACAAATGAACTATTGGCCGTCATATGATATTCTTTCTGTCTATCTATAGTTCACATCAAGCTTGAAAGCTGCAGTGCGTGAGGAATCGAATACTGTCACTACTTTTTCTATACTGCTAGATGATGATTCTAGGTTTGTTATATTTGAAAATATTATTATCTTTTTAGCTTAGGACCCCCTATTGCTGATGGCTCATGGTTTCACTCGTTTCATTCCTCAATGCAGCATACCTTTTTCACTTGATGATATTACAAAGACAATGCCAGTCATTGAGATGGCTGATGATGATTTGCTACCTTTTGTCCGTGAAAACCCAAGCTTTGCGTTTTTATTGCGAAGGGGGGAGTAGTTAATTTTTCTCATGATGGAGCTTTCACAACTTGTGGATAAATCCGGAGTTCATGTCTGTAGGATGTACAGTACGCGTGGTTCTTTCTATACCAGATAGCAAGCCATTGAAGATTTTAAAAAAACAAAACAAAAGGAGAAAGAAAGAAAGGTAGCAAGCTATTGAAGAGTAGTTGCTAGGAGAGCTATAGGCTTCTGATTTTTATTGATTGGTTCGTTGATTGTATATTTGTATTCAGTTTTTCCTTGCCTTTTATTTTTTTCAATTATTTTGGGCTTGCATACTAAGGGGCTAAGGGCAAAGGCCCTAGTATAAGCATAGTCATACGAGGTTTTGATGTAATTAGTGAAGCTGTACATGTGTTGTAAATGATTAAAGAAAATGAATCTCATTGTTCTGCTGGTATAGAAGAATGGCTTTGTGGTTGGCTGGTTGGTGCCTTCGATTCTGTATTATTCATTCATTATATTTGTTGTATTGCACATCAGTTCGCAGTGTACAGAACTTACATTACTGAAGATTCATTATGTGGTGTCATGGCAGTGATCGGTTGGGCTTAAGCTTTTGGCTTCCAGCTTATTTTTCACTATTCATAAATTTCGTCTTTTTCTAAACTTTTGGCTTTTTGTTGAGCTTTTTTGTCGGTTCTTTTTTTTTCCCGTATTTGTTTATACTATACGTAATGGGCTAACATATTTTTTATATTTTTAAAATTTTTTAAATTTAATTATGCTAAATAAGCCTCTGTCACTACAGTTATTTTTTCAGCCAGAGCCATAAGCCATGAGCTTTTAAGCCCAAGTGATCACCACCCTAAATGAGCAGGCGGTGAATCGTTTTTCAACTTGGAAAAGATATACCTGCTAATAGCGTTGTGTTCGACTATTCTAGTATTCTTTTACTTTTCCTAACCACTCTAATGGAACGATACACTATTTAATAATTTCAATTCTGATTCCACTACAGAAATTAATGAAGTAAAAAGTTACCGAGTATGTGAAGTTACCGAGCGCGCGCGTGCACACACACACACACACACACACACATATATATATATATATATATATATATATATATATATATATATATATATATATATATATATATATATATATATATATATATATATATATATATATATATATATATATATATATATATATATATATATATATATATATATATATATATATACATATATATATAGATATATACATACATACATACACATACACATACATATATATATATACACATACATATATACATATACATATATACATATACATATAGAAATACATATATGTGTGTATATCATATACATATAGAAATGTATATATATATATATATATATGTATATGTATGTGTAAATGTGTGTGTGTATCTGTATATGTGTATATATGTATGTGTATGTGTATGTATGTATATATGTATGTATGTATATGTATGTATGTATATGTATGTATATATATGTATACATATATGTGTATGTATATATATGTATACGTATACATATATGTGTGTATGTGTGTGTGTGTGTGTGTGTATGTGTATGTGTATGTGTGTGTGTATGGAGAAAGTTCCTTATTTGCTGAAAGTTACCACTTTCCTTTTATATACCACTTCAGATTTCGTTATTTCTTCTATGCCACGGGGAATGAATTTATCCTTTTTGTGCCACTTCTCTCATGCCACCGTTAGAAGGCTGCCGTTAAGTCCATTGAGACTGTCAAATTTTTGCACAAACGCCAGTCATACCCCTAGCATTGTAGTATTCCCTCTAGTTCACAAAAATAAGTTGCTTTTGGACATCGACGGTTTAACACTGTCTCTAAAATACAATTTTAACCACTAATTATTATTTTAATATATTTGTAAAACCCAACAAAATTATAATATTAAAAAGTGTTTTTCAAGACAAATTTATATATATGATTTTTATGTATCTAATCTAAATATTTAAATAAGATATCGATGACCAAAATTTTCAAAATTTGAGTACACGTATTCTAAAACGATGTGCTTTTTAAACCAGATGGAGTAGTAAAAAATGGTTGGCCCATATGTCATTATTGCCTCCGGCTTGCTTCTTCCTTCCCCTATACCCTTACTATAGTAGTGAATTTATCCTTACCCTTCCCCTATACCCTATACCCTTACAATTTTAACCACTAATTATTATTTTAATATATTTGTAAAACCCAACAAAATTATAATATTAAAAAGTGTTTTTCAAGACAAATTTATATATATGATTTTTATGTATCTAATCTAAATATTTAAATAAGATATCGATGACCAAAATTTTCAAAATTTGAGTACACGTATTCTAAAACGATGTGCTTTTTAAACCAGATGGAGTAGTAAAAAATGGTTGGCCCATATGTCATTATTGCCTCCGGCTTGCTTCTTCCTTCCCCTATACCCTTACTATAGTAGTGAAAAATGGATGGCCCATGTGTCAGTGTTGCCTCCATCTTCCTTCCTTACCGACCATCCTCTCTCTGTGCTCTCTCCTGCCCTATCAAACGTCTCGGTTGGCTGCCGGCCCCCACTCCTCTTCTTCTCCCTCTCTCTCCCACTCTCTCCTGTCCATCTGTCGACCTCTTATCACTGGCCACCGCCCCTATCCATCCAAGCACCGAATTCGCCCGTGCCCAAACTGCCACTCCCTTTGTACTCCAGCATCTTCTTGTAGCCACCACTACCGCTCCTCCCTTCCCGTTTCCTCCTCTCCACTCGGCTTGAAAAGGAAGACAGTGTCACGGCCACCATTGTCACGCAGCTCGGCCATGACTATCAAACCCTAGCCTCCATCTCTCATGAGTCAATCCAAAGAACCATCCACATCACAACGTGCTCCACACCTTCCTCCTCACCTTTGTGACAACCCAAAATTTTCAAAAAAAAATTTGCGTAAATTTATTTGAATTTGGACGTTTTTACCAAATCCAAAAACCCACTTTTCTTTTTCAGAATTACGCTTTCCACCTTGAGGAAGCGCATTCTTGCAGCCATTTCCTCCTCTGTTCTCTCTTACCTTGCGTCGAGCCGCCATTCGCATGCACTCGTGTCGCCTCAATCCACTGTCGCTTTCACCCGTGCCAAACTGCGCTAGCAACCACGCCACCTCACACAGGCATTAAACACTGTCCACATCAGCACCATGCCGTCCTTGTTGCTGACTTGCATTGCCGCCAAACCACATCGCCAACTGCTTGACACGCCGCGCTTGCTGCTGTTTTTCGTCGCTACCTCGCACACCCGCTCCAGAGAAGAACGACGTTGCATTTCGTGGGTGATTTCTATAACGAGACATAAGAAGAATTTAAATGACTTCAATGTAGAAATTATGGATGATAAAACCTCCTTGCTAATTAATAATGATTTACTGTTTTAAGTGCAAAGTTCTTTACCAGCAAACTTGCATATATTTTTATCATATTATAACCCATGACTCTATTCAAGTGAACTCCTTACATTGTAGTTAATTAGTCTTCTCATGTGACTTGTTGTGTATTTAGGGGGTGTTTGGGACTGCTCCACAAACTCTACCGTGGAGCAGCTCCATGAAAAACCTAGAGTTTGTGGAGCACCCCTTTAGGTGCTCTCACAACTCCACCTTTTTTCCTCGAACAGAGTGCGTGGAGCTGAACCTGTTTGGCAAAAAAAACGTGGAGTGGAGCAGTCCCAAACACCCCCTTAGTGTACTCAAATTTGCTTAATTTTATCAGAACAAACACTTGAAGAAAGAAGGATGTATCAGCTAACATGTCAGGTTTACGACCATACTTAAGCATTTTTGTGGGATTTTATCAGTTCTTCTAAATGTAAGTTAAGTTTAGGTTTGAATGCTTGTAAAACTATTGTAGTTTGGCTGTTAGGTTAGTTTGGCTGTTAGGTCATATTTTAATCAAACTAATTATTTTTAAATACTCATAAGAAGATATGATATTATTTTTCTCTGTAACCGAACTCTTAAACTATTACGGGAAATACAACAGTCCTATTTTTTAAAATATGATCATCACAACCTTCCTCGCCCTCCTTAAATTAATTTGAGTTTTATGCTCACAGTTACACAGAATCAAGTTTCTTCTTCATCGGACCTGGTCATCTTCGCTGCCTCCATTCGTCGCGATCGGTGAGTCCCTGTCCCGCTCGTTTCGGCTTCAGCTTCTAACTTCTGGCTTATTTTTCATTATTCATAAATTTCGTCTTTTTCTGAATTTTTGGCTTTTTTGAATTTTTTTGCCGGTTCTTTTTTCCCTGTATTTGTTTGTATTGTCCGTGATGAGCTAGCATATTTTTTCTATTTTTAAGTTTTTTAAATTTAATTACGCTAAATAAGTCACATTTAATTACAGTGAAATTTCAGCCGCTACAGTGCAATTTTAGTTATAAACCACAACTTTTCAGCCCAACCGAGCGGAGCCAACTCGCACCAGAGCGTCCCCTCTTCTTGATCTGTCTTTTGAGGCACTCACCTTGCTTCCTCGACCGCAGCAGCGCCACCTCCACTAACAGCCGACCGCACCACCGCCCTCCATCGTCCGCATGTCTCCGGAGGCGTTGCGTAGGGACGCAAGGACATGGTGGCTGGTGGCAGCGCTCAGCCTGGTGGACACGGTGGCGGCCAAGGGCTACTTGTTTTGGTCGGTGCAGCTGTGCAGGAGAGAAGAAAGAGAGGGGAGAAGAACTAAAGAAAGAGGAAGAATGGTAATGCGGTTTTTCGCTGCTCAGTTAACAGCCCATCAACGGGTGGGGTGATGGATGGCAGTGACAGACGGAAGAAATTTTCTTTCCCAGTGACATAAAAGGAAGAACAAAATTTTGAGTGAGAACAATTTTCAAATAAGGAATTTTCTGGCTGTACTGACAACTGACACCGACGTCTTGTCATCCTCCATGCTAGCTCCACCTTCAGCCACGCCGCCGTCATGCTCTAGGAAAGAAGGAACCCGCAGTTGCTGCTTCCACTGCACGTCAACCGCGTGGTCGTGCTTAGGTGATGCTAAGTTTAGTGTTGATAATTTTTTTTGTGGCTGATGGTAGTTTATCTGACGTAATTAAATTAAAAAATAAATTAGCTCATTATAGACAATGTAAAGGAATACAGGAAACAAAGGCAAAACAGCCCCGAAAAAACAAAAAAACAGAAAAAGATGAAATAAAAGAATAGTAAATCAGAAAAAGATGAAATAAAAAATAGTGAATTAAAAGTCAGAACCTAAAGCTGAAATGAGTGGGGCCAGCAATCAGAGTGGATACGGACGGATATCGCTCATTATATATCCTATTTCGTATTTTTCTCGGAGTCAGACATGGATAGTACCGAATACCCATCTTCATTTCGTATTTGTTCCACAAACCTTCGGACGGTCGATCAGATGAAAATTATCCACTTCTTTTGCACCCATATACAGGACATTAGACAGTAGGGGTGCAATCAGAGCGAACACGGAAAGACTAATCATCAAGACGTTGAAGGAAGAGCACTCAATATTTTTCGCCTGTTTAGATACGATAATTCACCTATCTGTTATCTTGTTTCTAGTAAAGTCACAACAAACTTTTTTATATCACTTGACATGCAAATATATGGATGGATATTACTCATCTTATATTCTATTTTGTATTTTTTTACTTAGAGTCGGAGTTAAACACGAATGGTGCCGAATACTTATTTACCCCTTTCATATTCGCTCCACGAGTCTTCGGTCGATCAGATGGAAATTATCAGTTCCGTTTGCACCCCTAGCTGTGCTCCCAGACGAGCGCTATAGATCTCTACATATGGGTGGGAAATGGTAGCGGATAATCTGTTTTATCTTATATTCGAGAAAACGCGAATGTGGTAAACAAAATCAGTGTCCGAATTAAAAACGACTATGAATACTATCTGAATTTTTTTTGACAAATACAAGTACGAATGTGACATGCGAAATGACGACGAATACGAATACAAATACAAATATTATCCTGATTCGTAGTAAAATTTAGCCTATGCAAATACATCCCAACAATCTAGCCCAGTGGCCCACAGGCCACAGCCCAGTCCAACTACTCAAGATCACATTCATTTAGCCTGAAACAAATATTTTTTATTTTGTAGTTGATACTTAGTTATATATTGTATGTTGTATGTATGTCTTGCACTTGTGTTATTACTGGCTCCAGAAGCCTAGCCCCCATGCTCTACGCCTCTAGTGACCTGGAACGAATATAGTATACTAGTATGCAGTACGTTGTTGTGACGACCCGCATTATTACCATGGGGTAATAACGCTAGTCAACGGATTATTATTCGTTTTAGCCGATAGAACATCGCTTTAACGAATAATAAGCCATCAGAGTGTTGCAGCAGAACAATAATTAGAGACAAAACACAATATTACAATAATATCGCCACGCAGGGCTACAATTTATTACAAAGCCTCAAAGGCTTGAATATTACAATCTTTAGACAAAATATTCTAACAACTTCCTATTCAATAACGACCACACAGAGTGTCCACCTTGTACCCACTGTAATCCGAGTCTACGGTATTCCATGCAGGTAGCTTCCTCCTGATCTTAGCCCTTTCCCTGAATTGTCATGCTCCTAAGCAAAGGGGGAGATAATAGCAAGGGTGAGTACATAAGTACTCAGCAAGCGTTATTAGCAAAAATGCATAGAATGCTCATCAGTTATGCCTGTAGGAATATCAATTCCTCTCTTCAATCTCATGCTCATTCTTAACACTCTTCTCATCCTCAATTTCCTTTTCATGACTTATAGAAGATAAAGTTTGTTGGTTTTGAAAGGATCCAGTTTATTAATTTAGAAAACTACTGAACATACGCATGAACAGCAAAAACCTCCATAAGTTTCCGTAATTCTCCTTTCCCGGAGACAGGCATGAATTCATGATTTGGATAGCATTGCACAAGCTTGTATCACTTTACCCATCATCACTCTGTTCGTGTTGGCTCTTAGGGTTATCCGCAATTCCTTTGAAGCGACGCCCAGAACAGAGTACAGTGCAATTATCTCTAGTTCAGTAATTATATCTCCACCCGGTTATACACAATCGCACTGGAGCGGTGTAAAACCTCACACGCACTCACCGAAACGACATAACCGTTGGTGGTAGGGTGCTCGACCTTTCCCGACCCCCGGCGTCATATAACGCCAATGCGTAACTTGCCTGTGGGTTCTTACGCTCGGTCTTATACCGGTTCCTTTGGGCCTATCCCATAAATAAAATCACTCCCGTGGAGAATATAACACCTCACCGAGTGCCGATCGCCGTGAAAACAGAACGTTGGTTGATACGAGTTGGTATGGTCTGTTCACACAGATGAAGTTTGTAATTCCTTATATTCTATTCTTATGCAGAGGTTCCACACCTCCCACTCACGCCGCCCGCAACCTCGCCCACCTTCTTACATAATAGGCCAATCGCTCCATCGGTTGCCATTTATTCGATTCCTTCGTAATCATCGTCTTAATTTAACTCTTATTTTATTTTTCAATGCAGGATGATACTAGATTAATACAAAATACTTATTTTATGGAATATATTCTGAAGACTTGATCAAAGGAATGCTTGCCTGAACTTTAACCATATACTCGGATTCAAATAGGATCAGGTGAAGTCGTTCCCGTAGCTTGGTTGTTGCCTGCAATTAAATATGTCAACTACGACTTAATGAATGACAATATAATAAAATACGAGGTGTCAAAGTGCTTATGCTCCTAAGGTCATACATCGTTCCATTTAACCCGATTGCGGTAATTGAGGTTAGTTTTGGTACACTACTCGTCGTTCGACATCATCGCACTAACGTCATGAGATATGGTTGATCTAGTAGGTATGCTCGGCATTTTATCAATTCCTAGCAATTCTTCAATTACTCAGAATTAACTAAATGCATGTATAATTATAACGACAAATATTAATCTAGCCAATCTCGCGTACGCAATTAGGCCTATTTAACTTTTACTTTAGTTATTTGCATATTCTTACAGCTTAACTACTATTTAATCATCGTGTATAATTTTAATCGCTCCGAGTAATCTTAAATTGACACGTACTACTGTAAATTAACGCGTGTTATTCTACTCGTCGCAGACAGCTTTAGATCTTCAAAGGGTTAGGCATTTATTCCACTAATTCAGAATACTTATTAGTTGATTTCCACCTATTATAATTGACTAATAACAATTAACTGAACATTTACATACGCAATAGAGTGATCTAAATGATACTATGCTAATATACTTTGCACGCGTACAAATTCCTTCCTATGGGCATCATTTGATTTATCGTTCCTAGCCAAGAATATTTACTAAAACAGTTATATGATTTAACACTATCTAGGTTAATTAGGTATTTTAGTTACAATCCCGAATGATCTAACTAATAATGCACCAGTTAAATTGGTACACGCTACGTTTTAATCTATATATGACAATTCATTTATTCTAGTTATCGTAAATACTGATTAATGGTTTTCTACTGTTTAGATGGACTTAACCAATTGGTTATTGAAACTCACAGCAAAATGGGTTAAGGCTACAGTCCGTTAATTTAATCCATACGCATACAAGTTTAATCGACATGCGTATTTTAATTCATCGAACCCAATTAATTTGTTCTAATGATCGGAAGTAATTATGGATAGATTTCTATAATTCAAATGCTACTAACTAAATTGTTTGAGTAGTGAAATATACCATGGGATGGTCTAAACAACGATACACAAATTTTAATACACACGCGTATCAGTTTTAATTCATTAACGGTATTACATTTATTATAAGAACTTGAGAAATATTCTGAGCTTCTGACTTAATCTATGGTGTCGATGAGATAACAAGGCATAATTAATTGAGCATATCTTACCACGTATGCTTGCAGGGTTTTTAATCTTTCTTCTGCTGATAATCAACTCAACATTACTTATATGCATAACGATACAAGGTATTACACTACCCAAAGGTTATATTAATTCTCAGTTCATTTTTAACGGATGTCTATTATGATTATGTGGCTAACATTCATTTACAGGGACTTGGGGTATTTACTGGGCTTATTTCACCTTGGCAACTATTTTACAACAAAGTTCGATAATGCCCGCTGATGCGTGCATTCCCCTAATGTAGTACTCTAATCTGCACATTTTTACTTTTTTTCTAATTTATTTTACCTTTCCCCTCTTATTCTTTCTCTTATTTTCCCCTCTGCCCGGTTCTTCTTCTTTTCTTTTTCTTTCCGCCCGGTTCCTTTTCCCTGGCTGCCTTCGGCCGAAGCCGACTCCTCTTCTTCCCTCCACCTCTCTAATCTCTCGGCGTCTCTCTCTCTTCTTCCCCGGTCTACCCCCACACCGCCACCGCCTCGGTTCTTCCGCCCCCGGTCGCCGCGCCTCCCCTCGGTTCGGCTCCCCCTCACGCGCCTCCATCCCCTCACGCCTCCTCCTCGTGTGCCGGCCCCGTCGACGCGCCTCCTCCCTCGGGTCTCACGCCTCCGCCCCCGGTTCGTCTCCCCGACGCCCGTCACCGAGCGCCGCCTCTCGGCGCCTCCGCGCCGCTCCACCGGTGCGCCGCCTCCAGCCGCCGCCAACCCCTCGGGTCGGCCTCCCGCCGTGCCGCCCCAAACGCCGTCCCCGGGCGGCGCCGCGCCCTGCGGCCCGACCGCCCCCGCCTTGCCGCTCTGCGCCTCACGGCGAACCACGGCCGACCGCCTTCATCTCTGGTGAGCCCCCTTTTTATCCCTCCTCTACTCCTCTTCTACCTCCGGTTGACATGCTCTGTGTTTGTCCCATGGTGCTCTACTAGTGTTGGGTGGCTTATTGTCTTTAGTTATACATTATCTACTATTGAGGAATGGATACTACGGTTGGGAACAAATCGTGGGTTACCTCCGCCGGTCGCTGGTGGTTGCTTTGAGGGGATTCAGAGTTGGCTTGCGGTTGTCGCCATTTTGGTTGTGTGGATGCTGTCTGATGGTGACCTCCTCCTCCTACGGTTGCCGGTCTCACAGATTGTGGTTTGGTCTCTAGCCGTCGCCATCACCGTCGCCTTGCTCCTCATCTGCTCGCCTGGCCTTCGTCTTGCGTCTGGCTTCTCCTTGGTGGCTACGGTTTCTTGGTTGGCTTGGGATGGTTTGAGGGTTTGGGGATGAGAATGAGAATGAGAGACAGTGGAGCTGGCTCTGCCGTGATGTTTCTCCTCTGTTCTCTGTTGGCTGCGCAGGATATTTAGCTGGTGGCTGTGCTGCAATGTATGAGACTGCCTGCTCTTGGGCTATGCTTACTCTTGTGGTGCCTTGCAAATGCAGAGTATTTAGACTGGGATTGAGTCGCTGGGGAGGTGGTTTCCAGCCCCCTTCCTGCTGGTGCTGTGTTTGCCTGGTTGCAGCTGGCTGTCCTTTGCGCTTATCTACTTCTGGGTCTTCCTCTCCTGTGCCGAAGGACCTCTGGTCCTGAGGGTGAACTGAATACTGTGGCTTTGATGTGGGCTGGCTGGAAAAGAATTTGTGTGGGCTTGAAATGAAAGAATTGCACTTGTTGGCTTTTGTGGGCTAAAAGCTTATATGATGGGCTGTGGGCTAAAAAGAATGGGCTGAACAAATGCATGACTTGAGGGTTTTGGGCTGAGGTAAGTGTTGTGGGCCTTAATTTCTTAAAATTGCCGAGTGATGATGCCCACAGAGACGAGAGGTGCCGATTGTCCCTGGAACAGTCAGGTATCTCCGTGAAAGAGGTGCTGACCGGGCCGGGACAATCAGGTATCTCCGTGAACGGATTACCCTGCCCAAAACTAACCTCTAGGGCTCTGACAGCAATTTCTTCTTTTAATTATTTTCTTTTGTTTGGTCTTTTTCGGTATTACAATTATTGGTTTGTTCACAATTAAAATAGTGGTGTGGTGGCAACTCGACGACATCTTCTAATGTATGAAATGATCTAAATTGTAATTTGGCTTTCTCTTAATACTGATGTATACAGAATATTGTATGTTACTCGAATGTAGTTTCTAATGTTGCAATTGTGTTGCAATTATCTAAGTTTGCGAGACGATCCTTTGATTAAGACCGAGACTTGTAAACTTACAGTAATTTGTATTGTCGTTATTAATGTAAAAAGAGTTGTAATATCTTTATTTAATTTAAGCCAGTTTTAGTTGTAGCTCAAGGAATGTGGCTTGATTGATTGTACAATAATTGTAATAATTACACAATTGTATTACGGACTGTTATATATATTTTAATTGAGTTGGAAACTTTTACTTGCACAATTGAATTTTATTTCTCACTTAGTCTATACCGTTTGATATTCACTCTCGTCGATGACATTGTGAAAACAACGTATTAGTTTATCGCTCGCTAAGTTCCATTTAAACGTCTGCAAAGAAAAGTTTTAAATTCCCTCGTATTTTTAGATTATCCTTTATGTAATTAATCCTACTTAACATCCTAATTCGCTAATTAGGGTTAATTAACAATGTGGGTTGTTACAGTTGTCACTTGAAAAACAGTGATTTATTATGATCTAAGTTGCCACCATTCTCATATTATATAAATATGTTCTACCTAAATTTACCGCTAAAGTTATAGGATATTCGCATCCGACCAAATCAAGTAAATATTCAATTTAAATTCGTATTCATATCTATTTAAAAATATATAAATATGAATGTAACAAGAGCACTGTTCAATTCGTTTCACCCCCAAGCTCCTGAATTGGCCACGCACCGGAGCCTGCGCAGTCTACTTTGCTACCACTAGCTGGCGCCACGCCGCGTGTGCGGCTGCGGCCTGCGGGGGCACTGCCGTCCCGACACAGCGCCGGCTCGCTGGACGCAAGCTTCGGGTGGCACGGCCGGCGCGTACGGCGCCGCCCTCAGCTTCATGTATGCACTGATGCACGTGGAGACTCGGACCACACGTACGTACAAGCGGCCGTGGTATGCGCGATGCCGGCCCGAGAGGCCGATGCACCAGGGGTAGTTGGGTTGGATGGCGCATGAGATTGTCCTGCCGTGGGGAGAGCCCATCAAGGGTGAGGCACGGGAAGCTCTGAGCTGCTGCTGCAAACTTCAACCATGGCTTCGCGTGAGTTGGGTTCCAATATGATATGTTTCCGGCGCGAGTTTGCAGAGGTGAAGACCAGACGGGCTCCACGGGGTTGCAGACGATGGCGGTTTTACAGTCGGTTGTTTGAGCAAGAAGAGAAACCGATCGTGCAGCATAGCAGGGACCGAGGACCCTGCAGTGCCCAAAGTGGTTTCCAAAGAAAACTATTTACGGATTGTGCCCCACAACTGCAGCTTGACAGTGTTTCACAAAGATTGCTGACGTGATAGGAATTAGTTTTAAAAAAACGCAATGGAATGTGCCAAAATTTGTTTTTGTTCCTGATGAGAGCCCGATGACAGTTGCCGACAAACAGACCGCAACCCGTGCAGAGCTACTTTTCCAACATCAGCAGACCCCACCAAAAGGTTCTAACTTTGTTCTATAGAAAGGGTATGACCTGCCCTAATGCCAATGGTTCAACTTACTCAAAAACTAAAAATTATCACGCAAATCACTCACATATAGTGCATTCAAACTGCAGTTACTTGGAATTGGACGACTTGTGCTTCTTGTTTGGGCGTGATTCTTCATTGCTTGCAACATATGACTCGATTCTCACATTTCCCTGTGCTTCATTCTTTCTAAATTCCTTGGCCTTCTTCTGCAAGTAGAACATATTCACAATGATGACACGGCCATTCTAATGGAATAACAACCCGTACTCCCAAACAAGTTAAAAAGAACAAACGGGGGAAAATGTAAATCATAAAACAATAACAGCAGTGTACCTTTAAGGACTTCGCCATATCACCAATCTCATTATTGTCATTGGTAGACTTGGCGGATTCACATGGACCTGCAGTGTTCTCCTGAAACAAATAACAAGTGTTCAGTAACTAATACAAGAGAAGAATCACACTGACAAATACACAAGAAAATCTAACCTTTGGAGGAACAAATGCAGCTTCTCTCTTTCTTTTGTTTTCTTCAGCTTTCTCTGACTGCTTCTCCAGCTTCTCTTGCCATTTCTTTGCTGACTTCTTTTTGTCACTCATGAAATACTCACCACTCTCGAGTTCCAGATCAATCTACAACGCCCAGAATGACAAATTAATCAAATAGTAGCACAATAGGCAAAAGAAAACTAGCCAGCAGAATGGATGTTGTTTCCTCCTAATTCAAGCAGCATACTGTGAACTGCACTAATTTTGTATAGAAAATAACATGAAATGAATTATCTTTTTTTTCTTGAACACGCAGGAGAGCTGCGTATCTTTGTATTAAGATAGGAAAGAGCATACAGCAGAAACCTTACAGACCCAAAAAACAAAAAACGCACCCAAATCCACACACCACAAAAGGTCTAGGGAACTAGCCTATGTTACAGAAACAAGATCGACCTCGACCAGAGGGGGTCTAATCCAAGACCTGCGGCGGGGCAGAAAGGTATGAGATACCCTTTGCTCCGGCTAGACTCCAAATCCTCATCTCCTCATTGACAAAGGACAAGAGGTTCGTAACGTCCGGCACAACCCCATCAAAGACGCAGCGATTGCGAAGCTTCCAAAGAGACCAAGCCCCCAAAATGATGACTATAGGATTATCTGACTATAGGATGTACAGCTAGCATGAAAACATAAAGTTGCAGGACAGGACTGCTAACCACCATAACTGCTCATGAACTGGTGAAAACCATTATACCAAACTGTACAACTCTAGAAACAGTAAGCAGTGAAAAAGAAATAATTGACGTCACCTTGCTAGGCTGTTGAGGAGGCGGAAAGGGTGTGTATGGTTTCTTCTCCTTGGTTTTCAGCTTCTTTTGCTTAACATTCTTTCTGAAATAACAGCAAGTGATGAGGTATAGGATACACCATGTATTTCTCAGTGGTATTAACCCCCTTGATAGAAATATGATGCAAGTTCCTTACTTCTTAAACTTTGGGAGAAATCTGTCCCAGCTTTCATTGGCTAGGGCAGGATTTTTAGCCAGCTCACGTTTAATTAGGAGTTCCTACATAGTTTAACAATAATTAATAAGTAAACCTAGGTACATTCCTTCATAAAATACATCTCAAAAAATAAAACTAGTCACCTTAATGTGGTACACTGGATGCTTTATGTTCTTTATGCAATCCTCCACAATCCTTCGGACTTGTTTCAGTCCCTTAAAGGAACCCATGGCCGCAACAGTATTTCCCTTTCATGATGGAAAGAATGTAATAATACTAGTCAATAATACCAACATATAGAGTAAAAAGGAGGTAGACCCACAATGCAACTTAAAATGTAGTACACAAGGTAAGAAATTAAGGAAAACCTGAACTAAGATGTAGCAGCCAGTCAAAATCTCTATTGCCTGTAGTACATCAAACAATATGTGAACAAAGGGGTCTCTGTTTATTCATACGTTAAAAGAGACACATCCACAGACCACAGGAATCATATGAGAAGAAGTTTACCTTAAGGGTAGACAAATTAGGACCTAAAAGGCGTTCTCTCCTTTTAACAAATCTTTCCTGTAGATGGCACATTATTAGTGAACTAGAGGAGCTAAATTCATCAAGAGTGGCAAACATAGCACAAAGAGGTGCTAATGATATTTACCATAGAGTGATTCTCACTGCAATATTAATAAAAATAATTACACAACAAGCTATTTCACGGAAAGAACAGAAACCTTAAATTGTAGCTTATCAAACCAATGTGTGTATATTTGGATTTGTGATACAAAACCAATGTGTGTATATTTGCATTTGTGGAACTCTTAGGAAGGAAACAAAACACAGACGCATAGCATATGCAACTATGTCATACAGGGGATTGTAATTATATACAAGGTTATTAAGGCGTCGCTAAGCGTCGCCTAAGCGGTAAAGCGGTCCCGGGTGGCAAGGCGTCGCCCCTGTCTTATTGTATGTGACTAAGGCGTACCTCCTCGACAGCGGCGTGAGCTCCTCCTCCGGAGCACGGCGCGACCTCGACCTCCCACTGCACATGCAACTCGTTCTCCGGCGACGAGCAGCGCTAGCTGCTCCACTGAATGCTCTGTGTGTGTGGGTCTCTAGGCCGCCGCGCCCGTGCCGCCATCTTCGGCCGCCGGTGGCGAGTCATGGCAGTGCGATAGGGGAAGGCGGCGCAGAGGGAGTCGGCCTTGTGGTGGTGCGCCGTGGAAGAGATGGTGGCTGATTGGTGGAGCAACTGGGGAGAGGTGGAGCGGTGGAGTGGCTACCGGCGAGGTATGGCCCGGTCCTCGCCGACGCTTGTGGTGAAGAAAGGGAATGAGAGAGGAGAAGCAATAGGATCAAAGAAGAAGAAAATTGAGAACAGTGCCGGGCTCGATGACTCGATATGCAATTTGGGGGCGGCTAGGGTTAAAAGGGATCGGGTAAGTTCGGTATTTTTGTAATTTAGTCTTCAGAGTTCTATGCAATTGCAATTAGGTCCTTCTTTCTCTTTGGATTTCTTCTGATTTCGACCTCCAGAGCTCTGTTTTTTTCGCTTTAGGATGTGTGTAAGGTGTTCTCTCGCCTCACACCTTACCGCTTAAAAGGTGTGAGGGGGTGGATCGCTTTGCCTCGCCTTACCACCTTAATAACCTTGATTATATATTTATATGAATGAATGCACCTAGTAAATCTATAAACATATAAAGTGACCACATAAAGTCTAACAATATAAAAAAGACAGCACTACAAACTATAAAGCGACCATTTCTAATTGCACTAGAAGCGCAGTTATCTGACATATTAGTAATTTAGCAGTGTCATCACAAAGTGAATAAAACTAACAAATACTACACAGTACACACAGCGCCGCTAACATCATGGAGAACTTCCAAACAGAATGCCATTGTAGTAGGTAATTTGGAAACAAAATGGAATTGAGGATCCGGGGAAAGGAGCAAAAGGTTATCTAATATCCCTATGTGATTGGTTCCATCATTATACCTTGGCAATAACAAATCTTGTCCTTACATTGTTCTTCCTAGTGGAATATTTGATAGCAAGCAGAGAACAACAGCAGTACTCATGACACAGTCAAAGCTATTCCTTAGAAAAAGGAGCAGAATTGAAGTTGAACAAGGAAAGGGAGTCTACCTTATTTCGTATGATGCTACCAATCTTCATAATATCACAGTTCATCTCATCATTGAGTATTTTAATTGCCTGCAAAAATCGGTAGATATGTAAAGATTTATAATGTGGCAAGGACATAGTGTATCCTAACAGATATGTAAACTACCTATCACAAGCTCAACAACAATATCTACAAAGTACACAGATCACAGGGCAGAACTTGCATAGAAGCTGAAGGACTCATTAACAACAAAAAGGCATAAGCCTGATTGATATGACTGTGGCTTATGGATTTTAGCCGAATTTTTGAATTTTAGCTGTTTGAGATAGAGATTACGGAGAGAGATACTCGCTTGCGATTTTGGATGGTACGGATGTTAGATTTTTAACATGTACTACAATTAACTTGTAGACCCCCATCTTAAAAAAAATACTCCGTATAGCAAAAGACAAAAGCTATTTATAAAAGCCATATCAAACAGGCCCATACCTGAGGTGCAGGGACACTCCGTGACAACAGTTTTATCAGGTCCCTAGCCTTGACAATAATGTATGGGTCCATGGTCTTCCGGGTGGTCGAAACCGTCATAGATCCCTCAACCTACGCACACATCAAGAGAGGTCTCAATTCTCAAAGCTATTGTTCACCACAGAACCATCCCACTACTTAAAAATACTCCAATGCCCAAACAAGCCTAATCACTCATCACGTACCAAATTGAGCTCGCACGAGACCCCAAACTCCTTCAGTGCGCCCTTCACGATCGGCCACGCCTCCTGCAGATACTTCTCTGCATCCAAACAAGCAATACCTCATAAATTGGCATTCAGTAAACTTAAAAATACGTCTAGTTCCCAACGAATCGCAGGATAAATAAGGTGAAGAGGCTGAGAGCGGGAGTGATTGCCTCGGTATTGGGGGAAGAGCGTGGAGAAGGAGCTGACTTCCAGCATGCCGCCCTCGTTCCACGAGGGGTCGAACTTCTCCACCTTCCAGTGGTCGATGTTCGGGTCCTCGTCCCACGGCTTGGGCTTGTCGTGCTTCCCCTTCCACCGCCGTTTCTTCCCCTCCGACGCCTCCACCACCGCCGCATTCGCTTCGTCCTCCGACGCCATAGATGGCCGGAGGGGCTAGGGTTTAGTGCGGTTTCGAGTGATAGGAGCACGAGGAGGCGGTGGTGTTCGGAATACTGATTAGGGTTGGTTCGTTTGCCGCCGACGGGAAGGGGAGGCTAAGGGGAAGGAGGGTTTGGCCCTTCGGCGTTTTTGGTGCGTGTTATAAGGGCGGGTCACGTGGGTTTGGGCTTTGATTTTCGGTTTATTTTTTATTATTTTTATATTTCGTTTTTTCTAATTTATCAAATTTTTTGAGCTTTTTTATTTTTTTCGTATTTGTTTGTATTATACATATTAGACTAACCCTTTTTTATTTTTAAATTTTTTTAAATTTAATTATGCTAAATAAACCACCATCAGTTACAGTGTAATTTCAGCTAGTTACAGCGAAAATTTAGTCATAAGTTACAAAAAACCAGTCCAACCGAGCACCACCTATATCGGACCGAGGTTTTAGTTTTTGGGTTATAAGTTGGGTTATTTTAAGTTGTGTTTTTAGTTTTTGTTTTATAATTTTTGAATTTTAGTTGTTTATGAAAGATAGTACACAGAGAGCAACAGTCATAGGCGATTTTGGCGTATAGTTGAACTTGGTACAGTGCCTACTGCAATTTACCTATAAATTCTATGGTAAAAAATACATCGTTTAAAGGCTAGTTATTGTAACAGAAAGTGATAAATGAAAGCGTAAGCCAATTCAAACCTAGCATTTGGCGGCTTTATTTCGAGGACGTCCCTTGACTTATGAGATACTGTTGAGGAAGGCCCATTCTTTCCAACTTAGGAGTCGTTTTTTTCGGTTTATAGTTTTTGGCTTATCTATGGCAATTAGCTTTCAAACGAATTGACTTTCCAAGGCGGGGCAGTAAATCGATTGTAGTAGACATTGTACTGACTTTAGCTATATCGGTCAAAATTGCACGTGAGTGTCTCTCCCTCCGTACTCTCTCGCAAACAACCAGAATTCAAAAAATTCAGCCAAAAGCCTTAAGCTACAGCCCAAAAGAACAACTGCTATGGTTTTCCCAGAACAAACAAATAGGACGGTTTCTTTACAGTCTTTTCGAAGTAATTTATTGGGGTGGTCTTTTTGAAGCGGCTATCAGCTTATCGGTATTTGGTTCATTCGTATAAGCGTTCGCATTAGAACTAATAGTTATTAACTATAATTATAAACTATAAATCACAGTTGAAAAGAACGCAACCAAAAGCTTCATGTTCATTTGACGGGTGGGGCAACCCCTCAGCCTCTAGATGTTTGTGTACCACAGCCTTTGAGGCCCGTGGTTGTATACCTTTTTCTTCGGAGAGTATCTAGCCAATCTCGTGATCTCTAATATTGGAGGAAACTGAAGCTAACAGAGGAGAGGTTGAGTCGATTCAACACATTGGAGTGAGATGTTAAGAGATTCCTGTAACTGGATCAAAGTATGTAAATCAATGGCACGCTGCGTGCCGTCCTTCGTGCCGCCTTAAATGGAGTTCGTCGTTGCCAGAACGCTAGAATGAGGACAGCGTGCCTTGGATCAAGGTTGCCAACTTGCCATTGATGCTCGAGGCCCGTTGCTGTCGGATCGACTAGGCTGATGGCAGGAGGTGTGGCGAAAGCAAGTGAGCAGCGGTGGGGGCAGGCGCAGCAGCCAGCGGTGGGAGAGAACAGCGGCAGACGGCAGTGGTGGAGCTTGCGAGGGGAGAGTGGAGACGGGGGTGGGTGGGGACGGTCGAAATTTGTTTCTTATTTGTTTTATTTTGCTTCGAGGCCCACGTTGGAGATCGAAATAGATGCTAGACGTTAAGAGGGGAAAAATGCAAAATATGCACTATGTAACGCGGCAAACTTAGGACTGATTTTGTCACTCGTTAAGAGGAAAAAATGTAAAATTTGCACTATGTAACGCGGCAAACTTAGGACTGATTTTGTAACTTCAACATTGTGAATGCCCCTAAACTATGAGAAATTTTGTTGTGTAACGGTGACATAATCTGACTTATATAACGAGCTAATCAGACGATTACACTTGGCACAAAAGTACAGTAAAACATGGCAGCAATGTACGAAAACACTGTAGCAGTGTAGCACTGCAGGAAAAGTTTTTCCTTTGCTCTCTAGCACTGCGTCATGATATTTTGGGGTTTTTTTGTACTATAGTACTTACTACACTGTTTATGTCACATATCATTATCCGGTTAACTCGTTACACAAATTGAATTGTACCGCTGTTATATAGCAAAATTTCTCCTAAACTATGATGTTCGAAAAAAAACCATATGTGGTACGGTTGGACTTCACAATCGAAAGTTCGACTTGGTCATTGATTTACTGTACAGTAGAGTAGCATTTATTGATGGACTTGTTGAATTTTCATGACCACACAAATGCTACTGGAATTTTTTTAAATAAACTATTTTTAATCATATTACACAAATAAACCAATAATTTTTTTATAGGAATAACCCACAATCGCCTGGCTACCGTGTGACTAGACCCAATTGCGTTGTAGCCACGCGATCGACGTCCGGTGTGTTGTGGCCACGTGATTCAGCCCAGTCACTCGTTGGGCCGAAGATCAAGCCCAATTGCCTTCGCTTGTTAGGCACACTGTAAGATCGAGGAGGCCGACTAGAGAGGGGGTGAATAGGCGGTTTAAAAATTCTCTACAAATTAATACTAGTAATTCAAAACCTTTTCTATTTGCCTAAACCAAGTATACAATGCGGAAGCTAAATTCAAGTTGGTTTAGCTCAAATAGCGCCTACAACAATTAAATTCGCCTAAGTGCACTAATAGTTCTAGCCTAGGTCAAGGTTTGCAATTCTAAATATACAAGCAATCAATTTAATTCTATGAATGTAAATTTCTTGAATATAAATGGAACACAAGAAAACAAACCACAATTGACACAATGATGTTTTACCGTGGTGTTCGGAAACTTGCCGGTTTCCCCTAGTCCACGTTGAGGTTAGCCCGAACGAATCGGACCGGCTCCACGAATTAAGCCGAAACACCTCGTATCCACTAGTGGTAGCTCTTTCCCGCTCCGGTAGGTGAGCTCCAACCTTCACAACCGCGGGTCTTCTCACAACCTTCTTGAGAAGATCACGCGCGACGACGCCTCCCACGCCGTCTAGGAGTCGGCAAACTCCAAGAGTAACAAGCCAAGCCTCTCGCTTGACTCTCACCACGTGCAACGAATGCACAAGCTCAATTGGACACTAAGTCCACCTCTAGATGCAACACATGCACTCTAGAACCTCTCTCGCTTCTCACAAAGTGCAACACATGCACAATTGAGTGGAGAGCCTCACTCTAACTCAAGAACACAAGAATGAATGAAGCAACAACTTCTCCAACCGGCCACAAGGGGGTATTTATACCCCACACAAGAAAACTAGCCGTTGGAGCCAAATCCCTGAAAAAATCAGGAAAAACGGAACTACCGCAGTACAAATCGCGGTACATCCGCTTTCCTCACCAACGGTCAGAAAACTAGCGTTTCTCAGCAAAACCGGAACTACCGGAGTACAAAACGCGGAACTACCGTTTTTCCCGAAGCTAAGTCATTCAAAAAATCGCTCTCTGGAAAAAACATTCCGCTCGGAATCCGGAACTACCGGAATTGCGGAACTACCGCAGTACAAATCGCGGTACTTCCGCAAAATCCGGAACTACCGCAGTACAAATCGCGGTACTTCCGTTTTCGGTTTTTCAGCACAGGCGACACTCGGAAAAACGGTCATAACTTTTGACTCCGATGTCGGAATTGAGTGATCTTGGACTCTATGGAAAGCTTATTGAGAGGGCTACACAACCCATCTATTTGCATGATCTCAAACACATTAGATCAATGCAGAAAACACAAGACATTCAAAGAGTCACAAGGAGTAGGTACATGAACTTCTCACATTTGCAAAACACATTCGCAAACCTAAATCACATACCACAAGGATCACAACATGATTTCCAACAAGTTGCAAAATATATTTGCACACTTTTGAAATCATGACGCAAAGATCAAATATGAGCTACAACTATTTGCAAAACACATTCGCAAATATAAGCCTCATACACAAGGAATGGAAACATGGACTTCGAGCACTTGCAAAACACATTTGCAATGCATAGTCCCATGTTACTAGAGTTCAATACATGAGCTTCGACCATTTGCAAAACACATTCGCAAATGCAAGCATCATGTCAAGATGAGCTAGAGCAAGTGAGGTTTGAGCTATCAACACATGATGAGACTCAAACTACTAGACATGACCCCTCTTAATAGTACGGCAACCTATACTAGCAATCCGGTCTTCCAACCAAACACCAAGACCGGTAAAAGACTAGAAACACATCCTTAGCCCTAGCTAGTCATACCTTTGCCTTGGGTCATCGTCTCGATATGCATCAACTCATGATGCTTTCTTTTCATCAACACCATCAACTCATGATGGTCTTCACTTGATCAACACATGATCAATCTTTGACATGCTTCAACACATGAAGCATCTTCTTCTCGATGGCCTTTAACACATGAAGCCTTCGTCTTGATAGCCTTCAACACATGAAGCTACCTCTTCTTCATCAACTTTGACTTGATGACCTTCAACTCATGAAGTCATCCCAAATCATCTTTATTTGTGGAACCTAACCTATTCATCCAACTCATGGAAAATGTTAGTCCACAAAACAATTGTCATCGATTACAAACTTCACCATTTTGGTAATTCATGACAATCTCAACAAATGATGAGATATGAAATTGATTTGCAAGTATACAATATGTACACAACAAATGTATACTCTAAGATAAGCTTTAAATAAAGCTTACTTATCCGGTTGTCATAAATTATTCATCCATCAACACATAATGGAGAAGCTAGATGACAACCCGATTACACATGAGTATATATGAACTACACTATATATATATATATATATATATATATATATATATATACACTCAAGAATGTATTTCAAAGTAAAGATCCTAAATATGCATATTAAAAGAAGCATGGATCAATACTTATGAAACTCCAAAATATATAGAGAGCTCTCCCTAAATGTGTGCATACAAGTGTATATAGTGAAGACATATGCACGTATTCATTTTACACTAATTGAGGAGTTCAATCTATATTTTGGATCTAAGGAATGCATTTGTAAATGAGAAAGCGATTTCGAGTGCATACCTCTTTGATTTCACCTTTTCATCCAAATGAGACTAACCAAAGATAAACTCAAATAAACATATTAGTCTCATAAATTCATTTATCATTTTCACCAAAACATTATAAAGTATATGTCATTAATATCATAATGTCATAATTGCATTTACCATTAACACCAAAACCAACTTAAATGGAGCTTGATCTTTCACACACGACTGAGGCCTGCGACTAAAAAGTTAAAGTTCAGTTTGAAAAGCTAGGTTTATACTGTAGTTACTTTGCCCTGAAAAACTAAGAAGCTAGGCCGAATCTACAGCCTTTTGAGTGATCACACTATTATCCAGCTTTTAAGGGCGAAGTGACCATATCATGACACCTTTCTAGACTAAATTGATAATGCACGCCAACTTTTCTTAGTGAATAAACAACTCGCTGACCTATTCAGTAGTCAAAGATACCTTCTCGTGGATGTGAGTACACTTGTGTTCATCGAAATTTATTCTCTCAACACTGCACCCTAGCTAAACTATGGTATCAAGTCGATGTCAACATCAGCAATCTCCTGTGCATACTGGATGAGTCACATGTTCACACTGTCACTGTGCATGCTCGTGAACATCACCCAACCATGCAGTCACAGCAGGTACACTTCTAGTGATGTGCAACCTGGTATTTGCCTGTGTCAGGTGCCATCCTCTCCACTTGCATGAACCATTCTATATTATAACGATGTTCATGTGTTTGAAAGCGTTACCAAAATGTAATGCACTAATCCGGAATTGTCGTAGCCACCTCTACGTTGGACCGTGCTTTTGACGGTTCTTGATAACCTCGTACAGTAGATGAGCTACTTGTGGTGGAGGTAGCACTCACTACAAGGGAAACAATTATTAACAACAACAAATGTGGTCATTAAAAGTCTAGATGTGGTCGTTAAAAGTCATCAACGACCACAAATTTGTGGTTGTTAACCATCGTTAAAGGTTCCATCATTAATAGTATTAACGACCATATACAGTTCCCCATCGTTGAAAAATTAACGACAGAATAGTGTGTCATTGTTAATTATGAAGTATCAACAACCACATTTTCTGGTATTAGTGACCACTTTTTGGTCGTTAGTAACAATATAGTGGTCACTGTTCAAGCATTAACGACCACTTTATAGTATTAATGACCACCCTTTTGTCACATTAGAAGAATAGCCCCAATTGTATTCACTAAATAATGAGCACTTCTAGTTGAATTGACTACTACTTATTTGAAAACATTGATCACTTCTATCAAGTTTAGTACCACATTTTTTTGACAAAACATTGATGATGCACATACATGAACAAAAATTCTTCTTATTGCAATCAATCGATCAGAAAGTACAATCAGAATTTTTACACTCACATACATTGATCTGGACGACTATTCCAATAAAATTTGTGCTCTACTTAACAATAACGACAGACAGAAATCCATATAAGACATCAAAATAAAAAATGGCATAGAATGACAAATTTCATTCTTCTCAGCAGCCACTTGATTTAGTTAGCTCATAGACAGACCTTATGTGCCGTCCCAAATCATCGAGAACACGTTTAGAAGTGTTGTCCTAGGGTTTATCTCCAGTAGCATCCATAGTACACAAGGCAAATTGTTGTAGGCGGACTCGAATGTGCCAAACTTTTTCTACATTGTCTTCTGCTTTGCCCTCCACGCCTTTATGTAGTTGATATTGTACTTGTACTTCTTCTCTATGGCTAGCATGATATGTTTTGCTTTAATGTTCTTCTTCACAGTCTCCCCGTATATGAGATTTGCAATGAAAGAGGAAGTAAGATTTCAATGCTTTGCTAGCACGTTGCTCAGAACACACGAGTGAACCTCCACCTTTAACACAAGCCAATGCATTTCATACTCCGGCTTGTATGAGTGAACACGCCAAGGGCATCCAGGTTGCTCACATGTCATAGTGTACTGCTGTTGATTTGATTTGAAAACCCTAAAGGTCCTCTGCATTGACAACACCCACAGTTTGATGGCATCCAACAGTGCTAGCTTGTCTGTGTATATGGCATATACACGCACCTGATTCTTGTTGTACTCCCATGGGGAATCATGACCATCATTCACAACTAGGCCCTCTGCATCATATCTGTTCCAACTATCAGGTAATCAAGGACATCTTCATCATCCAAACCGCCGTCCTTATCCTCATCCTCTTTCAATGCTTATTCTTCGGTCCTAGCCCTTCAGCCTTTCTGCTCTAGGTCATCCACTATGAATTCAATGTCCTCCCTTCATCTGCCTATCTGCTAGCTTAGTATGTTTTCATCGAAATGACCAAGAAATTATAAGAGCAACAAGAATTAACCGCAAAAGAAGCGAGTACACGGAAGTAGATAGGCGAAGCCTCCTCCTCCCCTCCCCCTTATCCCTTCCTTCTTCCCCTCCCTTCTCCTCTCCTCTTCTCTTCCCCTCTCTCTATTTTCGAATTAAAATGACATTTTGATCGAATTTTGGCCTTATATAAGCGCCAATAGCACAACCATAGTGCGATTTTAGCCTTAATCATGCAACGGTGCCATGACTGGCCGACATGGCCTCATGGTGGCCTTTTGTTCCAAGGTTGGCTGTCGGTAGGGGTGCAATCGGTTCGGATAGTTCCCGACCGACCGCCCGACCGAGTCAGTTCGGATGGTATTTCGGAAAAATAGTCGGTAACCGGATGGTTTTGCCGGATATGGTATCGGAATCGGATAGTCATTGTCAGAATCGGATTCGGATTCGGAGAGTAGTTTCGTCGGATTGGAGAATATCCGGATATCTAATCGGTAATATCCGATGCTAGTTATTCGGTAATATCCGAATCGGATAATTATTTAAAATTTTATTTTAGGTTTTGATTTTCAGAAAATCCCGAAATTAAAATAAAAGCTAAAAATAGTAGGAAAATCCAAATAAATCCCAAAAATTCCCATAAATTCAGAAAAATGTAAGGAATCTAAATAAAATAAGTTCAACTTGTTTTAGGCACAATTACTCAACTAAATTAATAACTTACTCTCTAGGCTTTAATTAAAGGATTTGAGAAAAGGAAATTAGTTTCTAGAGAAAATCCAACAAACCAATTAAATAAATAAGTAAGAAAGAAAACCAAAATTTTGGGATGCCACAGTAATACTCCTCAGAAGTGGTTCTAGATAACTATTCATTCATTATTGTTGGTATGTATACAAGTTGCTCATTGTATTTAACTTTCAAGTACATGATATTTCTATATTATATTTAATTATTTATCCTAATATGCATGATCTATATTTAATTATTTAGGATCTTTGTTTTTGCGTGTTATCCGATGAAATATAGTTACCGTATCGAATCCGCTCCGTATTCGTTCTGTATTCGTGACCGATACTATCCGCGTTCGTATTCGTATCCGGCACTATCCGTGTCCGACTCCGATTCCGAGAAAAAATATGGTATAGAATACAGGATGAGCAATTACCGACTGTATCCGCTCCGATTGCATCCCTAGCTGTCGGTAGCTTCAATTGCGCAACGCTAGCACGACTAGGCCTTAGTCGTGTGGCCACAATGCTATTTGGCCTAGTTGCATGGTGGCCATGCGATTGCGGGTTATTTCTGTAAAAAAAAGTTGGTTTATTTTTTAAAAAAATCAATGTTACTGTGGGCCTGTAGCCACTGGGACCTTTGCTCTATAGGAACAAAGTTGGTTTGACGATGGTTTTTGCGTGATGTCGATACAGCTGTTTGGTAGGTAGTCAGCTTCTACTGCATTTCTCAGCTGATGTTTTGGGGGATTTATCCTCTAATCAAACATGAAGGAGCAAAAGTATGTGCTAAATTCTAATGTGCTTTTGTGAAGGATGGAATAATACCTCGATTGCGCATTCTACCAGACAATACGTGGGTCTCTTCTAGGCCGCATTTCAAACGGCGATAACTACACTTACAATCGTTTGCAACAAATTAACTTTTTAACATGAGATTTTCTCTTTGTTCTTTGCATTATCCGTAAGAATATAATAGTATTTTTTATTTTTCGTATGTTTTCTTTATTTTTTGTTTAATTGATCACCTAAAAAAAGCAACAGCCGGTACAATACTATTTGAGCCAAAAGTCACCGCACTTTGAAGCAAGGTCCTAACTTGGTGAGCCATGCAGGGGGTCGGGGCCTTTCACCAACATTCAACATGTTCATTTGATGATCTCATGTCAAAAGAAAAGAGAGCTCATGCGATGATCAGAGAAAGGCAACACCTGTAGGAAGCACATCCTCTGTTGTATATGTAAGTTTCATGTTCATTTGATGACCTCATGTCAAACAAAAACAAGTTTGTCTGATGATCAGAGAAAGGCAGCACCTGTAGGAAGCACATCCTCTGTCATATATGTAAGTCTCGGCGATCATCTCGGCGTCTTGAGTCCTTTACAAGGCTCAATTATTATGCAGAGACCATTACATTTACATGACTCTTCTGATCCTGACAGAAATCACAACATGTGAAGAGCCTGAAACCACAAGCGGATAGATAGCAATACACCCCCATAAACCTATTAGCATATACATATACAATTCTTGAAGAGCGTGGCTGAAGAAAATAGTATGTCTTGCAAGGAAGGCAGACTAGCAGGCAAAAGCTGATAGCAGATCACGGTCAGCTAGTCAGATGAAATCTAGGCCCTGTTAGGATTTGATCTTGTGCTTCTTTCGTGGTTTCAGGTCAATCACAATGACAGTAATGTTGTCCTCGCTCCCTTTGGTCAGAGCTAGCCTCACAAGACAATCAGCAGCTGCTTGTGCAGCAGGGTTCATAGTAGGTTCACCGCCTTCATCAGAATATGTACGATTGTTGTTCTTATACCACAGAAGGATCTGTCGACGCGCAACTCTGCATGCATCATCATTTGACATGACGTCCCACAGCCCATCACTCGCTAGAATGAGGCAGTCATCATCTTTTGCTCGAGGAACAACAGTGACTTCTGGCTTTGGAATCAGGAATGGTTTCAGATATCGATCCCCTGCAAGGAGATCAGCGATTTCCGCTTAAAGTTAATAAGATCGGAAACTTCAGACAAACATTATCCAACGCACAGAGAAATTGGCTGAACTAATTCCTTAGTTCAACTAAATTTTCATATGGAATTGGAACAGTGTTGTCCAAGTGTTAATACTGGAACTATTCAGATGGTGCTAGACATGTGAACAAATACAACTAATACCCAGTATTAGCCATGGTCACAACTGCCAGAGCCACTTGCACGAATCATAACATAAGTATATAGGGTACCTTTGTTCCTTCAACAAGGGAAGCTTTTCTACTTTGGCAGGTACCTTCTTAAGCACATCTGCATACTAATCTGAATGCTTTCACAAGAACATACTTAAGTTCAGTGACAACTTCATCCCCATCCCCGAATTTCCAGGTAAGGAACCAGAACATGATTGAGGAACACACTAATCTTAAACATGATTTTTCTCAGATGAAAACAAGCTGTGAATTGAAGTTGCAAGTTGCTAATATTATGAAACCAAGCATTTCTTTACGTTTGCAATTTACAACATGAAATAAGCTAATCTAAGAGCACATGATCTCAAAAATTGAAATAACAGCTGAAAGAAACATCTGACCAAATAATAAAATGCATACACATGACAACATAGTATGTACAGAAAAAATCACCCAAGCTACAAGCTTTATCATGGAAATTGTGGCAGAAATTCAGTTTAATTGTGCGCAGAATGCAGATCAATATGAACAACAAACAGTTCATACAATTCACATGGATGTTTTCCCACAAGTTCAAAAAGTATTATCGATAATGGCCCAGTTTTCGTAGACTTAAGATTCGTGCTAAATATTAAGGTCAAGATAACTATTTTTTCCTTTGACAGCACAAAGACTGATGGGTTCATATAGGCTACTACTGATTCAAGTACCATAGTTTACTAAATCTCAGACCCATGTGGCCTTAGAACTACTACTGCTATGGCTGTTTTGTTGCACCAAATCAAGTTCACATTATGCTGCATAGGCAGTACAGTTTTACAACATGTCCTTGTGCTGCTATGACCATACTTGCTATGTCCCATTTTTTTGGTTGGTTTGCCCCACCTTACAAAGAGATGCCTTCTAGAGTTACTAAAGTGCCTTCTAGAGGTCATGTTCAGTACAATTTGGGCTAGCAAATTTGTGTTTTTAATTGGTCAGAACTCAAGAGGTAAGCAATTGGTGCCTAGGCCTTAATCTCATTCAAAGCTTGCTATACAGCTTGGCCATCAATAATTTCGTCTATCCACTAAGCTTGGGCTTGCAAAATGCAGAAGACTTACCGATTGACCGTGACATAGCGAGTATACCAGAGACACGATAACCATTCCAGTCGATGACCTTCCCACCAGCAGCCTCAATCCTTGCACGCTCATCTTTCCTATCAGGCTGGAACACCAAAGCATAATCAGACAAAATTTACCTTAACTAATGGACTCTTAACTGAATTATGAAGTTCGATTTGTACTTTGTGATCGATGGACAGAGCAATGGCCTCCTTCCCGCGGCAGAGCACAACGCGTGAATCTCCGCAATTCGCAATTATGACATGAGAAGAGCAGACAACCGCAACAACAGCAGTGGAGCCCACGTTGCCTGCGGCGGCAGGCCCCAATCGGAGCTCCCTGACGCCATTGCAGAACCTACTTGCTTTCCCCGATACCTCATCATCTACCCTCTGGAAACAATCACCAAAAACCTTCTCCCAGTGCTCCTTTACGTCCACCTCCCCCAAATCCCCCAACCCCCTGCCAGCTCTCAGCACCTCTCTTAACACGACATGGATCCTATCCCGGCAGTAGTTCGCCACCTGCACAGACGATAGGAAGCGTGAGTATGAGGCCTCGAGGTTAGTGTGTTCGTTTGAGGCAAGAACCACACAAGAAGATAACCTCCGAGCCGCCGTGTCCGTCGTACACGCCGAACAGGTGCGCCGGCAGCCTGAGCGCGGCGGCGTCGAAGTCGACCCCGTGAGCGTCCAGCTCATGCCTGCTCGCGAGCATCCACGCTGGCACGTCGGCGAAGCGCGGCACGGCGGCGAGCGCGTCCTCCATCTCCGCGCCACGCCCGCGCGTCGCGGCGCTGCCCCACAGCGGCACGCACTCCATGAGGTACACGCTCCTCTTGCTGCACCCGCCCCCCGCGGGGCGCGCCGTGCCGCCAAGATCCGGCTGCCTCTCGGCCCCGCCGGTGCATTCCGCCGAGCACGCCGCGCGCGCGGAGCCCCCGTCCCCGGCGAACACCGCCGCCGCCATCACAGCAGCAATGGCCCCGAAGCTACACCGACGCCCGCTCCACCACTCGCCCGAGCCTCCTCCGCATCACCAGGAAGGAAGCGCGAGCGGTGGCCTCCTGTGCGCGAAGCAAGGGGACAGCGAGAGCGAGAGCGAGAGAGAGGCGACTAAAGTGGTGACGAGGAGGTGGGTAGCGGTTCGGTTCGGCAGGACGTGCACCAGGTGGGCGCGGCGCCCTGGAGCGTGGGAGATTGTGAGTGGAGGGGTGAGGTGTTGTGTGCTCGTGGAAGGAGGAGGGGATCCTAGGGATGAAAGGCAGGTGGGACAAGCGAGCGCGAAGTGGGAGGACGTGATTGGACGTGCTGTGTTCAGCAGGTCACGCACTCTCGCTTCTTGGCTCTGCTGCCGGCGCTGGCCGTGGCGCTCATTTTTTTGCTTTTAAAACTGTTTTTAATTTTTTCTATAATAATTAATTTTTAAACGGAGTATTTTTTTAAATAGGGTCTACTAGTTAATTATAATATATACTGTATTGACTTTATTTATATATATAAAAACCATATGTGAGTTTTTGTTACTCTGTAATCTCTCGTACGAACAGTCCAAAAACTACAAGCCGTAACTAAAAACCATAAAGCACAGCTAAAAAGAACAGGTCTATAGTTGTTTGCCGAGCCCGCTGCTCACCTGAGATTGCCTACTAAACCTTTACACACCTGCACAAACAATCCTGTTTTGCTAACGTGAAATTTGAATGAACGCAGCTGATTTGGGGTGATCGGTTGGGCTTCAGTTTTTAGTTTCCGGCTTATTTTTCATTATTCATAAATTTCGTCTTTTCTGAATTTTTGGTTTTTTGTTGAGCTTTTTGCCGGTTTTTTTCCCGTATTTGTTTGTATTATATGTAATGGGCTAACATATTTTTTATATTTTTTAATTTTTTTAAAATTTAATTATGCTAAATAAGTTTTTGTTAGCTACAGTGTTTTTCAGCCATAAGCCACCAAAAATAAGCTCAAATGATCAGGGTGGGAAAAACTTTGCTATATCTCATCATTACAGGGGGAAACGTTGCTAACAAGTGCTGTTATTGCTGAGCTATAAGTAGAATAACACGATTCCTTACCATTAGCAGTACTGTACTATTTATGTCTCTTAAACATTACTGTGTGGACATAGTAGTTTCAGTTTCTTCCAACACAGGAGTACCGTGTAATGTTTCATCTTTCTTCCATTCAGGCAAGGCAGCAGCTTTCTAATAATACAGTCGGTCACTGTCATCAACAATTAATCGGAAATGTACGACTTAGAGCAACTCCAATAATCTTGTTAAAATAGAGATATCCATAATGTCTTTTAAAGAGTCATCTCAACCCTTTTTTTTATATTTTGTTCTTCCAACTCTAACAGACTCTCTATTTTAGCTATCTTTGAATACAGGGGCACATATATGTGCCGTGAATTATCATCGCGGCACATAGCATGTGCCGACTTTCATTAGGAAATAAAGGCACATATAACTGTTGTGGTTATCTATGTGCCATCGAAAAGCATTCCAAGGCACTTACTTAGATAAAGGGCAAAATATATGTGCCGTTTATATTGGTCTGTACTGTAGTGTTTTACACATCACAAGCTTGCAGAGCAAACGAATGTCAGTGGAGCAAATGAAGAATGGGATGCGACCCGCCGGGAGCTTGCGGGGCCCGCCGGGCGCGCGGGGAGGGGCCGGCGCCGCGGGACCACGCAGAGGCGTGCGGGCGCCTCCAATCTCGCGCACGCAGGGAGGAAAGGGCGCGCGGGAGGCTTCGGCGGAGGAGGTCGCGTGGGAGAGCGCGAGAGGAGGGATTCCACGTGGGAAGGCGACCGACTAGCGCGGAAAATGGAAAAATGAGCGGGAGGAAGCGACTAGCGAGCGCGATGCCTCGCCAGTTTCATGGCGAGATGGTGGAATTCGGCTCCACTGCAAAATAGATAACAGGATAAAAGAGCTGTTGGAGGGTGTTTTTTTCCTTGGGTCATCTAATTTGGAGAAAAAGTGTAAGATAAAGAGTCTCTTGGAGATGCTCTTAGAGGGACAAAACCTAAAGGACCACGGGATATTTTGCTATTCTTGGGTTGTGTTTGGTTCAGGGGATATCCCGGGATGGGGTGAGTTGGACCCTTTTTGTAGTGTTTGGTTTGGAGATTTGGTGGGGTGGATTGGACCCAAAAGAAAAGATTCTCACGAAAAGTGGGTTGGAGCGATCCGCCCAAAGCAGCGAACCGCGCCAACCCACTTCTCTCTGCGCGCCGCGCCGTCTTCCCGCCGCGCCTCTCTCGGCGCCGTCTTCCCGCGCCCGCGCCTCTCCCGGCGCCCGTCTTCCGCCGCCGCGCCCTTCCCATCTCCATCGCCGCGCGCTCTCCCCGGCGCCGTCTTCCCGCCGCCGCGCCCTTCCCCATCTCCCCGCCACCCGCGCATGGTGCTCCGGTCGCCGCCGTCGTCTCCACTGCCGGTATCCTCTGCACTAACCCATTCTATCCCTCCATCTAAACAAAAAACAGGGACTAACTCATCCTTACAACCAAACAAAAAGTGGGATTATCCCATCCCACATATCTGTATTGGAGCTATCCTATCCCACCAAATCTCCAAACCAAACACACGGTTGGTCACTCCCAAGTTTTTAGGAGTATTGAGTCGGTGACGTGCTACATTTTTGTCCCGTGACTGACCAAAAAACAATGACATGGAGGGGCCATGTGTCCCGCTCCGGAGTGAGCAGTTGAATCGCCGGACCCGCCTATCGTTTCCCGACGACAGAAGGCTTTTCTACGGCGAAGGGTCATATCACCGATCCATCCCAAATTTAGTACTTAAACTCTGATACTGTGGGAGAAGTCTTGCGGTAAAATAGCTCGATGCCATAAATAAAAAAGCTTAATACCTTTTATTTGACTTTTTTATCATTTTAAAATACAAAAATCTAAATTTAAAATGCAAAAGTTATCTTATTCAAAACCTCAATCATCACATCCCCTCTCTCCCACTTCTCACTTCGGAATGCACTGATTTTATAGAGAGAAAAACGCTTTCCTATTTATTAATTCTAAATAAAATAGCTAAGGAGAGGAAGGTTCCTTTTAAAATACCTAGGAAGAGGTCCAGTAAAGATGAGATGAGCCTATAGCCCAAAGGATTAAAATCAGTGATCATGAACCATGATGTTAGGGGTTTGAATCCCTCCTCATCCACAGCCTTCCAAAGAGAAAAAATCTCTACTTTTTCTTTGAGGGTGCAAAAATCACTTCTCATCCATCTTTGATCCATCTGCATAGTAGTTTCCTCCGGATGATTTGTACGGTCTTCTAAAAAGAAAAGGGTTTTATTTTTATATGAGGGTAGAAAAATCATCCCTCATCCCCCGGACGACTTGCACGCGTGCGCGCGTGGCTTGGCACGTTTCAGCGCGCGGGGGGACGGACGCCTCTCCCTCCCTCCCTCCCGGCGGGGTCCACGACGGGTGGGCCCCGGTCGCTCGCGGCCAATCGGGGCGCAACGCTTGGCCAAGTCGGGAACGGGTACCTGTACTAGCGTTGCGTTGGCGAGCGCACCGCGCACGGCACGTACGTCGCCGTCGATGCACTGTCCCGCTGGGGTCGCCTCGGTCTCGGTATCGGCCATGTGTCGCCCGGGCGCGCACGCGGACGTTCCAACGTCGGGTCGCGAATCATGGACGCTTCACGTGCCCTCTCTATCCTGTTGTGGAGTTGGTCACGGCTGTGCCCCCCGGATGGTGGTTATTTTTTGGATTCATCTTTTGCCTTGGCGGATGACGGGACGAGGGCCGAGGTGAACAGCACGCCATGCGCTGCGCATACGAGTAGTTTCTTTTATCGGCGTCTTTCGATTGGATGTTTGGTTTAGATCGATGTGTGGTTTGTGTTGTGTTTCGTAGGAAGCCACGTATATCTGGTTCTATAGTAATTTTTTTTACAAATCTGATATCTGTGTATATGGAAGTGTAAATCTGTTTTTAATGATGGTAATTGATATATGTCACCTGGTGTCATCGCACCACGACAAGAAGTGCCTACTCGATTGGAGAAAGAGCGCTACAGACGGTGGGTGGTACGGGCTACCGAGCTAGTAGAGCTCGACTGAAACCTACAACACAATACCAGCTCGGTAGGAACCTAATGTATAACACCAGCTCGGCAGGAGTTGGTGTTGAGCCCACCGCGTGGCAGGCCAATAGGTCCCACCGCCTACCGCGCTCGTTCGTCGCTTGTCAAGTTGGGCAAAGATGTCGTTGTGCCACAATCTACCGCAATGAGATAGCGTGACAGGTGACACGTGTCGCTTGTCGCTGCGGTCACTAAGGATGCTAAATTTACAATTTTCATATGAACGTGTGTCAAATTTGAAAAAAAATGCTACATGGTCATTTGTGCAATGGATTCCATGCAGAGATCCTATACCACATCGTCACAAGTGGCCTTATTCTTTTCGGTTTAAGGTTTATGACTTTTATCTTATCTATAGTAACTAGCTTTCAAATGATTTATCTTTTCAAGGCGGTTTATAAGTCGATTGTAGTAGATATTATATCGATTTTTCTATATCGGCCAAAATTGTACATGAGTAACTCTTTGTATTCTCTCATAGACAAGCATAATTCAAGAATTTAAGAAAAGTTATAAGTCACGGTCAAAAAAATTCATCCATTAATATTTATAGTTTTGTGTTGATGAGTCAGCGTCTTGCCACATGGTGATCCATTTCTTCTCTGTCCAAGTGTCCCATTCGTCCGTGTTCGATCAACCTTCACCAGGAAGCCAAGCAACGACATGAATTTGTTCGCGATTCTTGTGTACATGCCAAAAGCACTACCGGGCTTCTATACCATGGCAATTTGCAGAAGTTGATAACCCGTTGAAAAACTAACGCCGACTGATCCATAGCAAATTAAAACACTATTACACCCGGGGGAATGCCCCGCACCACGCGAGGCCACCTCACCCCCCGCGCGCGCCCCGGCCGGCGCGTGGCGCGGGATTTCGGTACGGCCGGGGAGGGAAATCCCTCCTGTTTTCTGGAAATTACGTACAGGTCCATTTTTCTCGTAAAGAGGTCCTTTTTCCTCGCGAAAAGGTCCCTGGTGGTTTCCCTGCGGCGGATTTTTCTGAAAAACCCCTCCAATTTGCTGGATGGCGCGCGTTTTCTAAATTGCGTCACGGGTCCTCATTTCATTACATACGGGTCCTCAATTTTTTCGGAAAAACCCTTTAACTTTTCGAAAATACGCATGTGCCCTCGATTTTTTTAAAAAAAACTCCTCACAAATTATCGCCTCTTTTACTTCGGTGCACACGGTGGCTGGCGCGGCGTGTCGCCGCGCCTATGCTGCTAGTCAATATAACTAGAAAACAAAACCGATCACACAATCACACAACGCAAAAGTAAATAAATAATTGACACAAGAGATAACAGGGAGAGCAGTCAGCGACCTTCTTTGTTGATCTAAAAATCTATTTTACAATGGTGTCTCCTCTCTATATTTATAATCTACAGTCCTTTCGGTATATACCCACATTTTCAACTTGAAGTCCAAGAAAAAAAAACTATGCAGGTCCCATCTAGCCTAACCGCACCCCCTTAGGTATAAGTTTCATAACACTTCCCCTTAGACGAATACCACGTCATATAAATGTCTCATTAAAAACTCCTTCCAAAAATTCAACGGGAAAAAGGATTGGAGAAAAAGTACATCAAATACGCAAGCTGCATTGTATTAGATGCCTCATTAAAAACTTTCATGTGAGGAAAACTTATAGTAAAAACTCACTAAATGAAAAAGAGTACAACTTTTAAGCTTTTTTTTAATAATCTTCAGGATCAAAGTAAATATGAGCTATTATTAAAGGAAGTGCTTCCTTGAATTCTGTAAAACTCTAAGTCGCCTCATTTTAATGCCACGAACACATATTTCAAAGCTTGATGTTAGCAGAGACTTGGTGAATAAATCTCCAAATTTTTACAAGACCTAGTATGCAATACCTTCACTTCACCTCTCTTCTAGAGTTCATGAGCAAAGAAAAATTTAGGAACAATATGCTTCGTGAGATTGCTATTTACATAACCATTGGCATGAGCTTTTGTAAGCAATACCTTTTCCATGGTTCTTCTTGTTCCCCTTTTGTAAGTATTGGCATGAGCTTCAGACTTAGCCATGCTTCTAGTAGGAAGAGATGGGAAGAGATGAGTGATTCTATATGAGCAGCTCATCTTCACTCTTTGCTATTAATTAGCAGCACACCAATCAACTGTGGATACTTCTGGTACTTAGAGTGGTGATATTGTCTTTGCATATTCACATTATTAGCATGAAAAGTGGACAACAATTTGTCAATCATGTCTTCATCTGTGATCTTGCAACAAAGTTTTAGTTGACTGACAATACGATGTAAGGTAGAGTTGTAATCAACCATAGTCTTGTAGTCGAAACACATATTCATCCAGTCATACCTTACCTTTGGGTGCAAAGCGAACTTTTGTTTCTCATAGCGCTCCTTCAGGGAGTCCCACAAGACCCTTGGATCTTGCTCAGTCATATACTCATCCTTCAGGGCTGAGTTAAGGTGATGCCTCAAGAAAAGCAAAGCCAAACTTTTCAACAGAGGTAGGCACAACATCAACACAATTATTGCCACGGCTAAGAACATCTTTAATAGTTGCTTCAAGGTTATGTAGTTGCTATCATCCAAGGCACGCACATCAAACTCTCTCTTAGCAATATTTGACATACCCTATATTAATCTATGCAATATTTCAAAATTTTAATATGGATAAATGATAATGTTGGACCATATGGCTATGTCTAGAATATTTGTGATAATGAATAATTGATAATATTATTTACTGTTATTATTTGAGGCATGTGTAGAGACCCGAATCTGCAAATCCAGACTCTCCTGTGTATTCTGCACTAGTCTATTACACTAGTGCACACAATGTAAATATAGATGGAATATCAATCATATCATGATTTACTAAGAAAAGACTCAAATATTTTTAATTATTAGAGTTGCAACCTTATGGCCAAGCTTACAAATAATAGTCTGAAAGGTTTAAGAAACTAGCAGCAGAAAATAAAAGAAAAACACAGCGGCCACTCGACATACCCACAGGCAATCGATTGGGAAGCGAAGTCCTAATTAGCGAAGTCTTTGAAGAGACCTCCATCAAATTCCTCTGTCTGATTTGGCTCTTCTTTAACAACTAAGAAAATATGGATATAGCCATGAGTACATAGAGTACTCAGAAATCGTTTGTAACAAACATGCAATATAGTATGCAAGACTTACCAAATGATGGCTAAGTGGTTATTTTGCCGAAAGCAATGATTTTAGAGGAAATACAATAAATATATTGAAAGCACATTTTTTTGGAAAGGACGTAAATAAATAATTAATGAATCAAAGGATTGATATACCAGAAGTGAACTATCCATTCACTTCACAACCAAATTTCTTCCCAACCAACCAAGATTTTATGAAAACTCTAGTACTTCGTTTGAAATCACCAAGCATTGTCCATAACCAGAGATACGATTATTCAAATAGTTTTACACTCTGCAGAGCTTGCACAATTTTACCCATAAGAGATAATCAACTTATAATGTCAATGTTTGACACACCTCCAAAGGTATGTGACCAAGTGATTATCACAAGTTCTTTACAATGCTCAATCTCAACCAAGTTCTGCCCGCTCCTTTAATGTGGATCCATGGCTACTGCCAAACTGCATTCATCCTAATGACAGAACCAAAATCGAAACATCACAAATTATTCAGCCAGGTCCATCCCATACTGGACATGTGGTTGTATGATAACGCTTAGATTAATGGAACACAAAGTTAAGTCCTTAGACATTACCTAGGTGAAATATCCACATCCCAATGTGCGAACTGCACCCCTTTACTACACAATCATTCGTCCAAGTGAAAATTATTTTGTATAGCCAACACTAATGACACCACCTATGTTATGGTACTCAAATTTTATAGTTGTGGCTATAACCATGATTCAATATCTCATTAAGTCAAAATTAATTAATTGATGACATGTGATGATGAACCCAATGTAACTATAAGCATAGCTAAGTATACTAGACGTACAACCCATGTGACAGCTAGTATTACATCTAGAGGTGGGAATTGGGCCGTGCCGCGACGCCCGGCCCACCGTGCGTGCTTGCCACCGCCGTGCCGTGCCGGCTCGGCCCGATCATCCGTCGTGCGTCGCGCCGTGCCGCCCGCATAAATCTTGATTAGGCCCAAGCACGACCCAAAGCCTACCGTGCCGGAGTTCGTGCCAAGCCAGCCCAGCCCAAAGTAACTATACACGACGAAAGCGACGGCGACAATGATAGCGATGGCCGCTATCTTCCTTTCTCTTGTACCCGCCTTATTAAAAACATACTTAAAATTCGATTTTATTGTCTCATGCCATTCCACCTCCGAACTTGGTCATCTAGTCCAATGATATGCATATCTTGGTGCAAATTAGACTATGGCGTACGTGAACATCTAGATCATCGCCCGACAATCTAGCATAGGGCTGCCCAACTAGTCAAATAGAAAAGATCAAGGAGAGTTATGAGGGCAACTTACTATAGTTAAGAAATCAATTTTAAATAGTTTCTGGCCCGCCGTGCTCCGTGCGTCTTGCGGCCGAGCACGACATGATTAAATCGTCGTGCGTGCGCCCAATGGGCGATTTTCGAGCACACAGCCCACCCACCGTTCATGCCAGTGCAAGACGGCGCCCGCCACGTGTCGGGTCGGGCCGTGCTTGGGCCGTGCTGTGCCGGCCGTGCTTTGGGCTAGCCCAAAAAAGCACGGCCCAACTCCCAGCTCTAATTACATCACTAGATAAATACCCATCCTATAGTGATAATAAAATTATGGCATTTAAATTATCAAGGAGGAATTTTTCAAGTTGGACAATAACTAACAGATACAAAGGTTTATACTAAAATAGCAATGCACGATAATTTAAAACAAAATAATAGATAATAGATTTGAAAACTAGGTTCAACATGATCAAAGGACATGATTTGCTTTGGCCTTGCTTAGTTAATGACTCTTAGTCTTTAGATCTTACTTCATCTCCTTTAAAGACGTTATCTAACGGGAGAGAAAGCGATTGATGCACAGATAAAATCAAATAAAATTCAAATGAAATTAAAAAACTTAAAAACTAAAATCGAAAGATAGAGCTCAATTTTATATGAATTTATAAAAAAGAATCAGGTCAATCAGAGCTAGGACAGAGAAGAACAGCTCTTAGAAGATTTAAATCTGAACAAAATAGAAAAATAGGATTTACTGAAATTATTTCTCTAAAGAAAAATAGGATTAATGACATCATTCTGCTGACATGATAGCTGACTCGTCTTCTAGGGCTGACGTGGCATGACACATGGCACTAGGGCTGAGGTGACAAGGTGATGTGGCTGACATGTGGTGCTGACGTGGCATCAAACGTGACATGGCTCGGTTTGCCAATGTGGAAAACACATGGACTGACACATGGAGGCCACGTGGGATTAGGGCAAACATGGCTAATGAGGTGGCAGTGCTGACGAGGCTCAGCCCATGGTCTACAAAATAGTGCGACTCACTCGTGGGCCCCATGCGTTAGCGAGACGGCGCATGGTGGATGGGGTCCACGAAGAATTTGAAGCGTTGGCCAACACAGGTGTAAGGTGATGAATTTTAGAGCTTCTAAATTAGCCGTTGGAAGTCGACGTGGAACTATTGCCGTTGTAATCCCGGTAGTTCTGATGTTCGGAAGTTCCAAAATTTTAGCGCGGTATTTCCATTTGATTCGAGGCCAAGAGTTGGCACTCTCTGGAAAAAACATTCCACCTGGGTTTTCGGAGCTTCCGTGCTTCGGAAGTACCGTTTAAGATTACGGTACTACCGCTCTACGATAGTTCCACCGTTGAAACTCCGGTACTTCGTTTTCCATAGAGAAAAAGTGTTTCTGAGGGTGCTCTCTGAAAAAATGTTCGGCTCAATTTTAACAGAGCTTCTGAAAAGCAAATGTGCCGCGGTTTGCATGCCGGTACTTTCAATTGTGCAGACAAAGCATAAATTTACTCCGAGGTGCTCTCTAGAAAAATGTTCCGCTCAATTTTTTGGAGCTTCCGTACTCTAGAAGTACCGTTCAAGGTTGCGGTTCTACCACTTTGTGGTAGTTCTATTTTTGAAACTCTGGTACTTCCGTTTTTCAGACAGAGCACAAATTGGCTATCAATTTTAGTTTTAAATGAATGCATGACCATAAATTGATCCAACTGGTACAAGAATATGCTATTAAGTTACTAACCATGATCCATCTTAATAGTACAACATTTATCATATAATCTGGTCTTCTATCCTTTCTCCTAAGACTGATAAAAGTGATAAAAGGATCCTAGTCTACATATATCTTTGTCTTGAGCCACTATGATCTTCATGATGACCCTTAGTATGTGTCTCATCATCATTTTAGATACTAAACTTTTAAACACTCAATAAACATATCAGTCCCATATTCACATAAATTCATTAATTAGTAAAACTATTTTTAGAGGCCTATATACTTTCAATCTCTCCCTTTTTGGTAATTGATGACAATACAAATTTATGTGAGGTGAAAAAAGTTTTGAATATACCACTTGTTTGAAACTAGTTATATATTCTTTTGTGACTTTGAAAGTAAATAATTCTTGCAATGATCTCACATGAGTTTTAGAAAATTAGTTATTTTTAAAGTCAATACGGGGAAAGCTCCCCCTAAACATGTGCATATAATGAGAGAAAATTGCAAGCACATGTAATAATTTTTGAGAGTTTTTAGCGGAGTTTCACTTGTTTGTTGACCTTGAGAGATAAGAAATATAGCAATGGAGCACAAGATACACACACTTTCAAATTCATCATAAACATAGCATTGAGATAGAGTGCATAAGTTCATTACATCATAAAATCATTACATATTCAAATATATAGATAGATAGACTTGGCTTCTTCTCTTCTCTTCCTTGTGCTAGACTTGGCTTCTTCTTTTCTCTTCCTTGTGCTTCCCCTTTCATGTCTTTCCCTTTTCATGTCTTCTCCCTCTTTGACATTAAATGACCAAAAATGCTACTCTTGTGGTCCTTGAGGGGTAGAGTCACGATGATGACGATGACCATAATGGATAGGAGATGAAGGATGAGCCAAGGCATGCTAGATAGAGGTGACTCTCTCATTAATAGAGTCCATCCTGGAGGAAAGGGAAGCAAATGCCTCGGCCTGAGAATCACGAATTTGGACAATAGCTCAGTATATCTGAGATAAAGAGACTTATTCTTCTTCTTAAGGTGCTGATATAGGCTATTCTTGTTATTGAGCTCGAGGACGGGAAGCTGGAGGAATTGAAGGATCTGCTCGAGGCTTGTAAGCCTTGTGGATGCTGCCGAAAGCACCACGAAATTTGATCTTTCGAAGGATCAAAGCTATAATGTATGGAACATAATTTATTTTTTTGATCCTATCATTTTTGGAAGATGCTATTGCCCAGCTAATGAGATCAACCATGTCAAATTTATGACCTTGCATAACATAGTCATTGAGATTCCATACATGGCCTTTGATGGTACCATAATTCCCACTCTTGGGAAGAATAGTGTGGTTAATAATCAAGTTTACCAGGCTGGGTATGGGAAGAAGACTAACAAGCTTGCCTGGGACATATCTTGAGTTCTGATCATATTACTCAGATAAGACGGGGGAGCTCAAGTGTAGGTCTATCATGAACCTTCTCATGTGCACTTGACTCTATCCTTAGAGCCAGCTCAAACTCATGCTTGTTTGAATCCAGAGGTTGGCAGCCAGTCATCCATGAAATATGCTGAAAATCAAGAGAAACATATAGTGTAGTATAGAACTACCTGATTATGTATTCATTATAGTCTGATTTGAGAGCCACAAGATTCTGTATTCCAGCTCTTTGAAACAGCCTATAAGTTCCATCATATTTGTTAATGGAGTCCAAGTGGTCCCAATAAACATATTTGTGATCAGCAAAGAGTCTGGTTGGACCATACATCGGCTTATACACTTGTTCTTGAATTTTTGTATAAAACTTTGGATTAATAGAGTTACTTGGAAGTAGAAATTGGTTTCTATGACATAGTCGAGCATATTCTTCAGCCGTGATTTTTCTGAGGTCTATTTGAGGCTCTTCTCGATCAGGTACGTCCTCATCTGATTGTTCAAGAGGTGAGCTCTCCTCTGTTCTGATTCTGTCTCTGATTTAGATGTTATTGCATTGCCTCCATCCTATCTGGTTTTTCTAGTAGATTTTGAGGTGGCTGGACGTGCAGGAGGAAGCACATAGGCTGCAAGAGGTTCTGAAGATTGACCCGAAGCTGAGAAGAGGAGTACACTTTGCGGCCAGCATTCCTTGTTCTAGCCATCTTAAGACAAGGAGAAAAGATATTAGAGATATGGAGAGATCAAACAAAAAGGTTTGAAAAGAAATGGAATGAGATGGTTATTTTATCAGGATAATCGGAAGTACCACCGTTCAAGCTGTGGTAGTACTGGACTATGGTAGTACTGCGCTCATTGAGCGCTAGTTCTGGTTTCCCTGACTATTTCTAGGGCAAGCAATGTATGAATTTTTTTTTGGTATTTTTCTTTGATTGAATCTATGGAATAGATGCACAAACATCATTAGAGGCCAAATCTAGTAATTTGCCCAAGACAAAATAGTCCTAAATCATTCACATTTCATATCAACTCTTAGACCAAAACGTAGAGTTCTAGAACAAGGTGAAAGAAAGGATTTGATCCTGTTTACCATGTGGATTGGAGGAGATGAACCCTTAGGATGCAACGAAGCACAAAAAATTGAAGAAATCCCCAACGGATTTGGAGATCGATCGAGTGGTTTTTAGGGTTTTTCATTGGAGAGGAAAGAGAGGAGAGCGCACGGTCACGGGCGACTATCAGAGTCAGACCTTCCAGAGGAGAGCAGAGGTTCACGGGTTAAAAGCTCTTGGTTTTTGACAGCTATGGTTCACTGCCCACATATGTATGTGGAAGTACTGCGATTAAACTGCCGGTAGTTCGAAATGCGAAAGTACTGCAAAAACAACGGTGGTAGTTTTGATATTTCTGGAATTTCAGGGAATAGGACTTAGATCAGAAAAATATGCAAATGATCTCTAGTTTTGCACTCAAATAAAATCATTTGGGATCATTATGCATTAATATAACTTTGGAATCTAGCATTATTAAGATAGAGATTATAGCAAAAAAAAAGGAGAAAAACACTTTTCATAAAAGCCTCAAACAACTCTAAATGAGCAAGAAAAACATGAGGATGAGTTCAAGTAATATTTGAGTAATCTATGACATTTAATTCATTCCTCAACTTGCAAAAGCGGCTTTCATCTATAGATTTGGTGAAAATATTTTGGTCTTTGATTCGGATGTGGCTAATTGGGATATCTCCTTTTCTAACATGATTTCTGAAGAAATGGTGGTGTATATCTATATGCTAGATTCTTGAGTCTTGGATTGGGTTGTTGGATATTTTTACTGCTAGAGTAGTTCCGCTCTGTGGTAGTTCCACCGTTGAAACTCTGGCATTTCTATTTTTCGCAGAGAAAAAGTGATTCCAAGTGTGCTCTCCAAAAAAAAGTTCCTCTTGATTTTGACGGAGCTTCCAGAAAGTGGAAGTACCGCAGTTTGCATGCCGGTACTTCCGATTTTGCAGAAAGAGCAAAGATTTACTCCGAGAGTGCTCTCTAAAAAAACATTCCGCTCAATTTTTCAGAGCTTTCATGCTCTGGAATACTGTTCAAGGTTGCGGTACTTCTGCTCTACGATAATTCTGCCGTTGAAACTTCGGTACTTCCGTTTTTCCAGACAGAGTACAGATTGGCTATCAATTTTAGTTTTAAATGAATGCATGATCCTAAATTGATCCATATGGCACAAGAATATGCTATCAAATTACTAACCAAGATCCCTCTTAATGGTATGACATTTATCCTATAATCTAGTCTTCCATCCTTTGTCCTAAGATCGGTAAAAGTAAAAAAGTGATCCTAGTCTACATATGTAAGTAGAAATGAGTTTGTCAAAATTGCTTAGATTAAATCTGCTAATAAAATTTAGACTACTCTAACTAATTATTATGAAGATTCTAAGTTTGTTAAAAGTGTTCGTCAAAATCAATTTGAAAATGAGTACCCTAAATTTGTGATGAAACCTAGAGAATCAATAGATGCACTTTTGGATCACTTCAATAAAATTGTTAGTGATTGACATGCGTCATATTTGCATATATTTAATCGTTATTTTACCCTCATATTCTTCGCATTTTAAGACCATTTATCATCATTTACATACTTTCCCAAATTTAATTGCTCAAAATGGACCATTTTACATTTTTATATTTTTCGGCAGGCCGACGCGATTAAGGCGCATAGACGACAAATTTGGCATTTTGGGGCTGCTCCGAACAGTTGTACGTGTCGTCACGGATGCGTAGGATCTATCCGCGAAGAAATCGGAGCTCTGGAGGTCTAAAACAGAAGAAATCTCATTGGGGAAGGACTGGACTGTAATTTCTGAAAATCTGGAGGGCCAAATGACAAAAGGCCAAAATCCCCAATCCACTAAAAACCCTAGTCGCCGCAATTTCTGGGTGAGCCCGGTTTTTATTTTTTTTCCCCAACGCCTTCTTCTCCACGCTTGGCCGCCGGCGAGCGCCGGGCCGTAGCTCGCCGTGCGCCCCCGCTGCTCCGCCGCATCCTCCATCTCTTCCACCTCCGGCCGCCTTTTCCATTCCTACCCGGTCCCCATTCTCACCGGCGCTTCCTTGTTCTTCTCCCCAAGCCCCCTTTGCTTCTCCTCTCTTCCCCACCACTTCTCCATCTCCGACCACATTTCCGCCTTCTTCCAATCCGCCACCCCACTGCACGTCTCGTCCACCTCCCTTCTTCTCCACATCCGGCGCGCCACCACCGGCCGATGCCTTTCCTCACCAGCCAACGCCGCCTCTTGCCTCACCTCAGCGCCACCACGTCTCCCCTTCTCTGCCTACCTCCACCGCTGCAGCACCTCTCTCGGCCGATTCTCCTCCTCGCTACCTTCTCCGCCGCGCCATCACATCTCCGCCCACAACTCCGGCCGACGACCACCCACTACATCGCTTCCTCTGCAGCGTCGACACCGACGGCCACCCACCACTGCGTCCCCTTCAGCGCCGCCGCCGGCCGCCACCTCTTCACCGACACCGACGGCGACGACTTCTCTGCCGGGCCGCAGCTCTTCACGGCCACCCCGTCTCCTTCCACATCGCCGACCCCAGCTCCTCCGCCGGCAAACATCTTCACCGACACCCTCCTCTTCACTTCTTCCCATTCACTTAGGTTCATCCCAAATCCTTCTTCTTTTCTCTACTTGCTATTCTACTGAATTACTGTTAGTGATTGTTAATTTCTATTGCCCAGTGGATGTTTACTTGTAATATGTGATCTGTGTGATGGTGAATTATGCACTGTGAATGCTAGGATAGCAAATGTTATTTGTGTTCTGAGATGTGTTATTGTGATGTGTATATTTGTGGTCAGTGTTGTGTAGGGTCTGTTCTATGCTTGTCCTGTTGTCCGTAGTATATGTGTATGTTTGACTTGTGCGATTTAGCTAGCCGGTGATCGTCTCCCTTCCCCGTGCTGTCTCGACTCTCTTTTTGCTGCTAGTCCTCCCTTGTGCTTCTAAACCTCCCCCTTTTCTTCTTTGTGCGGTTGGTCGTTGGTGAGGTTGCGCAGTCGGTTATAGTTCTATGCTTGTGTTGTAGTGTGCCATCGTCGTCTAGTTAGCCGTCGACCGTTTCCTCCCTCGTTCTCTCTCGACTCCCTCTGTGCTTCTAAACTCCCCCAGTGCTTCTCGGCTCTCTCCCTCTTTCTGTCTCGCGGTTGGTAGTTTGTTAGATCGTCGATCGGTAGTCGTGTTAGTTTGTTTGGTTGTTGTGTCATTCGTGTCGTCGTTCATGCGTCATTTGTGTAGTTAGTCGTTGTTTTGTACGGTCGTTCGTTTCGTCGTCATTGGTTCGTTCGTTTAGTTAGTTCCTTTGATCTCTTTAGTAGCTGTTTTAGGTTTAGTTCTCCCCTGTTTCGATTGACCTAGCTTTAGCTGAGCACCGTAGCCTTAGTCTAGTCCCTGTGGAGAACACGACACTCGCCGCTATTTCAGTGGCAACCCGTGCACTTGCGGGTGTACTATTTTTGCACGATCAGTGATTTGCAATCTATTGATTCATATACTCTAATCCTGATAATGCTCGTCAAATCTTAAATGCTTTGGACACATCTGTTTGGAATGTGTTAGTCATTGCTTTGGTTAGGATAAATAAGTCCAATTCTTTGGGTTAGGATAAATAAGTCACTGCTTCTGTTAACATGGAAACACTCACTTTGAATGCTCTTTATTTCAAGATGAAAATATATGAAATTGATGTTTTGGTTAGGATAAATGTCGGAACCCGGAGTAACGACTCCTAGATTCTCTGTGTAAATCGCACTAGTCCAAGATCAGCTAGTGCACATAGTGATAACAAAGATAAATACCAAGCACAAATGACTTCTTATGTTAAATAAAAGAGTACGGCCTTATGGCCAAGTCTTACATCAACGCCCATTGGCAAAAATAAATAAAGCAAATAACTGAAAAGAAGCGAAGCCCAAGTCTGCCCACAGGCAAACGACAGTAAGACGCGGCCTACTCGTCCTGATCTTCACCATGGTCGACGTCGTCCTTTTCTGTGTGGAGATAGCAAGGTGAGTACAAACTTGTACTCCATAAATCACACGGAGAAATGCAATATAATGATAAAAGCTTCAATGGAAGGCTCTTGCGAGTTTTATCAAGTTTTACACTCTGAGTTGGAGGCTACTGGTACAATTAATACATCAACCTTGGTTCAATTTAGGCATGTAAGGGTTTCGAATCACTTATTTGTTGTAATTGTATAAGAACTCATGGTCTTAGAGATAAGATCATGGTTTGGGCACTACAGTGTAAATAGAGATGGGGTTAGGTGCTAACGGGAAGGCTGGGAGATGTAATTTTCGTGCTAGGGTTTGAGGGGTGCCAAGAGGGCACTTTGTAGCCACAAACATAATGATCTAGCAATAAAATTACATATGATAAGTTGAAAAAGGTGGCAGCGCGTCGATCTCCCCATGCCCTAACCTTGATCTCAATGTGTGAGGTGAAAGGGCAGTAGCTCTGTTTGCTACATGTACATCACCGGCCTTATCTTCACGCAAGGGCGACAACTCCATGAGTGCTCAGCGATGTTGGTTTTTCTCTACCTCGATCCATGTGCACACATTTCGCGCACGACAACATCGATTTCATGATTGCTCTCATATTAAACTTTGTACTGCCGAGAAGTCTACCAGCATGCTGAATCAACCATTGAAAGCGAGATTTTTTAATTTGATATAGTAACATGTACTGTAGTTATAGTACCGCGCACTGTTTGTTACAGTAACACACCATGTTGCTACAGTGAAAAAATATTTTTTCTTTTTCTTCCTTTGTTGGATTTTTTGTTTTTGTTTCTGTTTTTGTTGTATTGGTAGGTTAGACAATCAGAAGACAATAGATTTGAGAGAAAAAACTGTCACTGTGGATTACAATCATTTATCCCCCTCTAATTGCCAATGACAATTCTACATGTAATAAAGCATGGCAAGTGTGTAAAATAGTAAAGACAAGTCAAAACAAAGTGTCAAGAACACTGGTCTAGAGTTTAACGCTGCTAATTATGCCAAGAATAATCCACCTAAGGTTGTTAAGGTCATAGAAAGTGTGCTAATTGAAACAAAAAGTAAGCTTCATAAAACTATATTTAAATCCGTTGGTTTTGTATAAAGTTCATTTGCTAATGCTATAGGTGCTAGCTCATCATCTCAAAAGAATTTTGGTTATGTTAAATTTTGTCGCACCTACTGTGGAATAGATGGTCACTTGCATGACTTTTGCTTTAGGCGTGCCATGAAAGAGAAGAAGGAATGATTGAATGCATTAAGAAAAAACATGCAACTCTTTTGTTGTTCCTAGAACTAATGTGAAAGCTAGATTTCTAGAAAACTTTTATGATGACATTGAATCTGCTTCACTTGCTTGTTTGGGGGGTATAATTCAAATAATTCACATTTGTTTTGGCATTCTGATTGTCCACGCGCACGTGATTCTGGTTCTAGATTTGTTGCAGTTCATCCACATCGTGTGTCTCAGTACTGGAATTCTAGATCTTATTTCACTAACTCCAGTACTATGATATCGATATTTTCTATGATATAGGTACAACTAATGATCAAGGGGAACATGTGGCTAGTGGATTCAGGATGCTCCAGGCATATGACCAATGATTCAAAGTGGTTATCCTCTCTCACTAGGGCATTTAGTGATGAGTTGATCACTTTGGGGATACCTCAATAGGTACTGTGATGGCTAAAGGTACAATGCACATTAATGATAAAATCATTCTCAAGGATGTTGCTTGGGTAAGTAAATTGAAGTACAATTTTCTTTCTATTTCACAGTTGATAGACAATAACCTTGAGGTGGGCTTTAAGAGACATGCTTGTAGAGTTTTTGACGCTTCTAGGGATCTTATTTTCAATATATATCGATTGAGTAAGGTCTTTAGAGCTGATTTTAATCATTCTTTGTTACCTGATGTTAGATTTTTGGTAGCTTATAAATCTAGAGATCTATTTTGTTGGCACCACAGGTTGAGACACACTAGTTTTGATCACCTTACATGAATTAGTGGGATTGATCTCATTAGTGGGCCACCTAAGCTTAAGGGTGGTAAATATTTGATTTATTCCCCTTGTAGAAATGGTAAGATGCTAGCTGATTCGCACCCACTATTTTCTATGATCATTATAGATGGCCCTGGTCAATTGTTGTACATAGACACTACAGGTCCTTCTAGGGCTCAATCTGTTGGAGGCAAATGATACATACTTGTAATTGTTGATGATTACTCCAGATATTCTTGGGTTTATTTTATGGTGTCTAAGGATGAGACTTTTGGTCATTTTAAAGATTTATTTCTTAGACTTAATAATAAATTACCAGCTTCCCTAAAAGCTATAAGGAGTGATAACGGTACTGAATTTAAAAATTCATCATTTGCTTCTTTTTTATCTAAAAAATGTTTAGAACATCAATTTTCCCCTCGTGTCCCACAACAAAATGTAGAGAAAAAAAATAGAACATTTTTTGAGATGGCTAGGACTATAATTGATGAACTTGCTACTCGTAGGAAGTATTAGGCTGAGACTATTTCTACTGCATGTCATATTTCTAATAGAGTATTTTTAGCGCATTATTGCATAAGACTTTTTATGAGTTGAGATTTGGTCGTAGGCTTAATGTTTCTCACTTCAGAGTATTTATATATAAATGATTTATTCTTAAACATGGTAATCTTGGTAAATTTGAATCTAGATCTTCATATGATATTTTTCTTGGTTACCCTACTCACTCTCATTGTTATCATGTACTCAACTTAGAGACTAACAAAATTGTTGAGATCTGCGAGGTTACTTTTGATGAGGCTAGAGCTGGTACTAGACTAGATAGTTTTGATACACAGGTTCAGGGTGAGTCAGAAGTCATATTTCTTGATGAAGAGGAGGATCTTAATTTTCGTGATGTTTTTCCTCCCGTGCCACCACCTGTACCAACTGAGGATCTTGCACCTTCTACTTCCACTTCAGCTGGAGACACTACTATCTCTAGTGGGGCAATACATCCTGATGTACCACTATCATATGATAGATCACCTGTAGAGGATGTTGATAATATTAAATATACTTTAGAACCTTCTGCACCATTGCATATGCATCATCGTCATCCCCCAAAACAGATGATTGGTGACATTCATGAAAGGGTAACACGTTTCAGGTTTACTTCTTTTGACTCACATGCTCATTCTACTTTTATTGCCTCTCTTGAGCCCAATGATGTAAGTCATGCTTTATTTTATAAGTCTTGAATCAATGATATGCATGAAGAATTAGAAAATATTCAGTGTAATAAAGTCTGGACCTTAGTTGAACTTCCACATGGACATAATATGATTGCAACTAAATAGGGTTTTTTAAAAATAAACAAAGTTAGGATGGTGTTGTGGTTAGAAATAAGGCTAGCTTATCACTTAGGGATTTACTTAGGTGGAGAGTCTTGATTTTGGTGAAACTTTTACTCCTGTTGCCAGATTAAAAGCTATTCGAAATTTCTTAGCATTTTCTGTATCTAAAGGTTTCAAATTGTATCTAATGGAAGTTAAAAGTGCTTTTCTTAATGGCTTTATTAAGGAGAAAGTTTATGAAGTTTATGTTAAGCAACCACCTGGGTTTAAAAATCCTAAATTTCCTAATCATATCTATAAATTGTCTAAAGCTTTATATAGATTGAAACAAGCTCCTAGTGTATGGTATGAAATGCTTAAGTCGTCCTTGTTAAAAAATCATTTTCAAATGGGCAAGGTAGACAAAACTGTTTTCACGCTTAGGCATGGCAATGATCTATTATTTGTTTATCATCTTTGGTTGCTCTTCTCATGCTTTGGTTTTCCAAGTTTTTAGATACTATGAGTAGCAAGTCCGAGATGGGCATGATGGAGGAGTTAACTTACTTCTTAGGTTTGCAAATAAAACAAACTAAGCAAGGCAGTTTTATTCATTAAACCAAGTTATCAGAAGGTGAGGCTACGGATCAAAAAGAATACAAAAGTATGATTGGGTCTCTACTTTTCCTCACTGCTTTGAGACTGGACATAGATTTTGTTGTGTATTTGTGCAATCGATTCCAAGCTTCACCTCGTGCATCCTATCGCCAGGCTATGAAAAGAATTTTTGGGTACCTCCAATTAATCTTAGATTTTGTACTCTTGTATTCTTCTTCATCTTGTCTTACTTAGGAGGCCGTTGTAGATGGCTCTCAGTCTAGGACGTGCTTTATTGAAATAAGCTATAATCAAGTGTCAGTAATAAAGTGCTATGTGTTGAGTTATGTATATCTATGTTATGCTTTGTGCTTCAGTTTTGCACTTGTGGCTCACTTGGTTCTTAATTGTAGCATCTAGATTTAAATATCTATTTTGGATAGCTATCTTCTTTAGTGAGATCTTTAGCTTAACTGATTATTTTTTTAAAGATCTGGCATGTACATTAATTTGCTTAATCACATTATAAGCTTCTTTTGACCTATTTTGTTATATATACATGCTTATGATTGGGCAAGTTTTATATGAGCATGATTTTGTATACGCCAATTTACTTGGTTTAAATAATTTTTTATGTTTTAATGGTGTGTTTTCCTTTTAAAAAAAATTGGATCAATGATTCTTGGATGTGAGTTTCTCTTTGCTGCTTCTTCCTTTTGTGTCTTGCTGCTTACATTGCTAAAGGGGAAGAGATGAGAGAGACTGAGGCTTGAAATGCTTTTTTGGCTTTAGTTCTTCACTTAGACCTATTTGAAGTCTTGTTATCTTGAGGTGCTGTCAATGTATTCATCAAATGAGAGATTATTGGACATATGGCTAGGTCTAAAATATTGTGATGATGAATAATTAACAATGTTACTTATTGATATTATTTAAGGCATGTGGCATGTGTAGACTCATGTAGTTAAGTTGTAAAAAACATGTGCTGGAAAAAGATGTTGCTTTGATATTTACATGTGCAGGGTAAATCGGAGGCGATCGTGGTATACGGTGAGGATCGGGAAATGGCTTGGTGCAAAGTTATGATCCAGAGGGTTAAGGATGCTAGAGGAGACAGTCATGCGTTGGGGCACATGGAGATCAAAGATGGATGATGCGTATTAGAGCTATAGAGGTGTGGTCTGGAGGCTATGACACATGATAATTTTGGAGTGTCCAAAATTAGGTAGTGTGACAAAAGTTGAAAAACATGTGTTAGATAAGGGTTTGGGGTCCCTTATTTGTTGGAATTAGATAGGAACTCATGGTTTTAGGGATAACATCATGTTTGAGCCCTAGACTATGGGTGGGTTCTTTTGGATTGATGGCTTATGGCTTAAATATTTGAATTCTGGCTATTCGCGAAAGGTAGTATGTAGAGGAAAATAGTCGCATGTGATTTTGGCCAGTATAGCTAAACTCAGTATAATTTTTACTACAATTTTTTCTATTGAACCCACCTTGAAAAAACACACTGTTTAAAAGGTAGTTACTATAGACAGTACAAGTATAAGCCACAAAAAGCTGAAACAAACCCAACCTATAAATAGATATGGGGTTAAGTGCTAACGGGAAGGCTGGGGAGATGCAATTTTCATGCTAGGGTTTGAGGGGTGCCGGAGGGCACTTTGTAACCACAACATAATGATTCAGCAATAAAATTAGATCTAATAAATTGAAAAAGGTGGCAGCGCGTTGATATCTCTGTGCCCTCACCTTGATCTCAGTGCATGAGGTGCAAGGGTAGCAGCTCGGTTTGCTGTGCATACATCATCGGCCTTATCTTCATGCAAGGGCGACAACTCCATGAGCACTCGACGACAGCGGTTTTCTCTGCCTCAATCCATGTGCACATAGTTTGTTCATGACAACATCGATTTCATGATTGCTCTCGCATTAAACTTTGTACTACCGAGAAGTCTGCCAGAACACAGCATCAACTATTGAAAGCGAGATTTTTTAATTTGCAACAGTAACACTTACTGTGCTATAGTACCACACATTGTTTTGCTACAGTACACACATAGTTTGTTACAGTGAAAAAATAATATTTTTGTTTTTTCCTTTGCTGGCTTTTTGTTTTTGTTTTTACTGTGTTGGCATGTTAGACAATCACAAGACAATAGATTTGAGAGAAAAAAACTTTTGCTATGGATTACAATCATTCACCCCGTCTAATTGCCATTGACAATTCTACATGTATAAGGCATGGCAAGTGTGCAAAATAGTAAAGACATGGTTACTTATAATTATTAGGTAATTTTATTATTATTTTTAGAATTTTCTAGTATTTTTTGGGCTTTAACTATTTGGGACCACGTGCCCAAGAACACTCGAGACTTATGATCGATGAAGCCCCAAACCATGCATTTGGGAGCAACAAATTATGTGTTTTAGCAATTTTATGAATTACCAAAAACCCATAATTAAGTACCTACCGCATAATATGCTAGGGGCATAAGCCCATCAAATATGACGCTTCCGAGGTGTGCTAAGCCTAAGATTTCACAAATTTATAAAAGCTCATATGCTTAAAAACCATGTTTCTTGGATTAATTATGGTTATAACAAAAAAATTACCTAATAAATTAATTTACTTAAATATTTAGGGTTAAAGTGTAAGAAAACTTAGGATATTAAGTCTGGTATAAAAACCAAAAACTAGATGGGTTATTCTGTTGAAATATAATGAAATACGAAATTTTCTATAATTTTTGGAAAGTATGGGGGTTTTCTGCAAAATTTACTATGTATGGACAATCTACCCATCAGGTAGATCACCCCGAGACAGCGGTGGCTAAAACCCTAGTTGTTTGGTTCCTTGTCGTGCACACACGCGTCGCGCTACAGGGCAGCAGCGGCGACGCAGTGCGGTGACCAACGGGTCATGCGACGGTGTTGGCGACAGCAATGGCCGGTTTCTTCTCGTGTGCATGTGCACACCGTGCTACGGGGCAATGACAGCAGAAGCGAGGTGGGTGAGCAAGTGAAATGGCACACGAGGGTGGAGATGGCTAGCCAGCAAGCTCGCATGACATCGGCTATGGCGATGGCCGGCACACTTTGGGCACATCAATGCGGCCGTAGGCGACGCCCGCGGTGTGGTGGTCGGCATGTTGGCATGAACAGTGGATGGCATTGGTGCACTAGCAACAACGCCCGATCAGTCGATGTGCTTCAGGCACGGTGCGGCGACGGCACACCGCACTTCGGGATGGTAGCGCCAACGGCATGGTGGTTGATGGCCGTGATGGTCTGAAACAACCCGGAAATTTTCAAATTTTTTAAATTTCTTGAATTTCTTTTTAATTCGGAATTCTTTCCATTTTTGGTAATTCTCAGCTAATTTACGCTTTCCTTTTTGGTCTTTTCCATTTTCTCCTCCTTGCTGGCGCTCCCGAACTCAGCCGTTTCTCCACCGCCTCTCTGCTCTGTCGCCTTCTCACGCCACGCCGCTACTTCGCCAACTTGCGGCCGCTCTTCCCCGCGCATTCACACACTCCTGTCAACATGGTCCCACCGGCCAGTGCCTTGCTCCTGCTTTCCCCTTGTTCTGTGCACCACCACCTTTGCGTTCACCTCCCCTAGCCACAGCTCCCCTACTCTCTCGAACCCTCTTCTCTTGAGCGCCCAAGTAAACGTGTCAGTGTTCCTTGCAGTACTGCAGTGCCACCTTCCCATCTATCCATTGCGCAGCAGCAGAACCAGTCTCATCCCTTCATTTCCGCGCAGGAGACAATCTTCCGAACCGCCTTCCGTAGAAACCGCCTCTCGGTTGCCCTAAAGCCCATTGAAGCCGCTTGGAAGCTTGTACGCGCCTCGCATCACCCTCCCGAGCGACCAATTGCTCTCCCTCGCCCGCCATCGCCGACACTGTCGTCTCCTTGCTCCGGTAAGCCACTTTTGCAATCTTCTTCATTCTTCAATAGAAATCCAATTACTTCGGTACTTAGCATCTTCAAAGCAACCTGACTTCAACCATGAGCTCGCCTTAGCCCGAGAGTAGCCCTAGAGCCCTGGCAGCGTGAGCCTTGCCGGCGGGAAAGACCTCGCCGTGGACAACCCAACTGGGGCTACCCCAGCCTAAACCGTTTTTGCCACCGAGTTCGCCTTGGTCCGTAGATGATTAAAAGCCCTAGCAACTTGCCGGAAGTCCACTGGAGTTGCCCCGTGCCATACCTTGACCCGCGCCGCCGCCTCCCGTTGCTAGCCATATTCATCGCTTTCCAAGTTCGGCTAACCTCAAAAACGGAACCCCAAGACCTTGAGGAACCCATAGATACCCTTGTTCTCCATCGGCGACCATCACTGGAGCTTAATCGGCCGCCGCCACCATTACTCTGCTCGGCTGCCCTATAGCGCCAGAGGATAGGAGGAGGAGGAAGACGACAATGACGCGACTTAATCGTGACTGTTCGCGTCGCCATCCACGGTCCGCTCCTTGCGCATCCGGGCCACCCGTGCCCATTGCGTGTCGCCCATCGGGCAGACTTGCGCGCACGCCTGGGCCCTCCCAGCCTCACGCTGCTGGGCCGAATGGCCGGCCCATTCCACAACTCAGATTTAAAAACCCACTTGGGCTGTACTATTCACATCGGGCTGGCCCAACACTGTAGCGTATTGTTCATCCGAGATTAAAAATTTAGAAAATCATTTAAAAATCCTAGAAAATCCAGAAAATTCCCAAGAATTCCAAAAATACACCATTTTGACCAATTTAATGCCCTGAATTCAAATTTAGCCTCCATTCATTCAAATTCAAATTTTATTAATTTAAATTTCACCCTTCCACCAAAATCAATTCCAAGTAAATTCAAACTTCTCGTAGTACCAATTTAAATCTTGATAAAATCCAAATCCACCCAATTCAAAGATTGGCCATCCAATTCTAAATGTCTATCCTTTATTCCCAAAATCTGTCCAACACATATACATCTTTTAATAGCTCTGGACCTATCTTATCCAATTTAATCGTGTCAACCCACCAAGCGTCGTTGAACCTCGACCCACCAACCCAAACCATTTCTTTTTATACTCTTTCTTATTTTTAATTATATTTTGTTCCCAGCTTGCATTTTGCAAAGCAGGAACCTATTTGGCTTCGTTTTCTACGCTAGTGATCGGACCAAGCGAATTGGTCAATCGAAGGACAACAAAAGCAAATGAAGTAAGTTTGAAGCTGGTCAAGAAGATCAAGGGCAACAAAAATAAGGCAAGTCACATGTTTTTGATCATATTGAATCCCATAAAATTTATATTATTTACTTAATGTATTTTCATTATTGATAATTGTGAATTTAATTGCTTAAAATAAAATATTTAGAATGTCATGCTACTTAGATAAATCTTACCACTGAAAAAGCCCTGTTTACATTGATGACCATATTCACCTTGACAACCTTAGTAATTATTAGAATATTGTATAAATGTATCTAAGATCATCTCATTCAACATTTTACACTACTAAGTGACTTTGGCCGTTGGCCGGTAGATTTGGAAAACCCGGAGAGGGTAGGGTGGTATGGGACACCGTACCCTAGGCCGGTGATGCCGATGTGCAGTTTAGGGTAAGGGTGTTGTGGGGGAAACTGTGAGACGGTTTTCGCCCACCGCTTTACCCTAAGATAGAGGTTGCGGACCTCGTGAAAAATATAAGGGCAAGAACCTTGTGCTAAGTAAAAGACACAGTGATCGCCCAACCACAAGTGTTGATACGTCAACCCTGGTCTAGTAATTGCTCAAGTTCGATTGAATCTCTACAAAAGCAGTTTGGAGGCAAAGTGCGAGTCCATACGGAAGGGGTTAAGCATGGCCGTATGGAAGTTGGTTATGTTATTTGAACAATCTGACCGATCGATTTGAACTTCGATCATGTGTTATGTGTGCCGCACAATAGTAGGCTAAGATAAGTCAGGGGCAGCCTGAGCTTATTGGGAGGCCTACTAGGTGGAGGCTATATAAAGAATTGAGCAGTGAAAAGCCTTATTTTCTTAAAACCAGACGTGGGTTAAGAAATCTTGTGGGTAAAGTAGTGCAGCTCTGCAGAGTGAAATGAATGGTATTCGAATACGTCGTGCTTCCGGTTAAAGAAGCTGTGTTAATTGGGTGATTCCAACAACGATGCATAAGTAGTGTTTCTGATGATGTTAATTTAAGTAATGATAAGACTTTATCTGATAACAGAAAACCCCCTGATCTTAAGGAGCAAATGCTTTTAAACTTTATTTGTTTGCAAATAAAATTGCATCCACCTCATAATAAAACAACTATATTCCCTTCCCTTGAGAATCCTGACAAGTAGATATGTAGTATTTCCACATATGATTTGCTGAGTACAGTGGTTGGTACTCAGACTTGCAAAATTTTCCCCAACAGATACCAGAAGAAAAGAGGATGCTACAAGCATTCGTTACGACTGCACTCAAGCGTTCCTGTGGAGTTTTCTTCGGCTCTTCTGTATGTAAGTTAAGTTTCGAGCTTAGACGCTCGTATTGTTATTAAGATTGGCCATTATGTCTTATTTCAATTAAATTAACTTCTTTTAATTGTTCGTGAGCAGGTATGATACACCTTTCATCCGCAATTGAACTTCTAGGCTGTTGCAGGTGGTGAGAAGTCTCTATTATCAAAAATAGGGATATTACATGGTCCAACAGAATTGGCGTGGGCACCGCATTTCGGGTGGCGCCAGCCGAGGGCACGTCTTGCCGGGGCGCGACAGTGGGCCAGGGGAAACGCGTACGGTGTAGGGTTGTCGACTGTTGTGGTTCGGATGCAGCGCCGGCTGCTAGCTGGTGACCTCGTCGGCGATTAGGCCGGTGTCTGCATCGGTGAACGGCCGCACAGATTGATCGGATTTTATTTTTTTCTTTCTTCTTTTTTTCCAAATTGTAAATTGTAGTTGATTCGCTCCGTGGATAGGTAGATTTGCATGACGAACAGTACGGGAGTGACAATCAATTTGTGCAAACGGAAAAACCTTGGTATGTAGAGCAGTCATACTGGTAATATGTTGAGAAATTAATGTCGTCGAGCTATCTAATAGCCAATCAACACAATTAAAAAGCTACAACGATAACACAATCAGACAATGAGAAAGTAAATGAACAATTGACATAAGAGGTGAGAGAGGGAGCGCAATCCATGATCTTCTTTATTAATCAAACATCGGTTTGTAATGAGTATCTCTTCTCTATATTTATAGCTTACCATTTTTTTGATATACATTTACACCTCTTAACTTAGAGTCTAAGAAAGAAATCAGGCGGAGCCACTCCCTAACCGCACTCTCCTTGGATATTAGAGTGGATTCTTTTAAGATGTGAGCCTGTCACTGTTCACGAGAGACAATATATAGAGAAAAATAGTCACATATAATTTTGACTGATAGAGCTAAACTCAGTATATATTTTACTATAATATTTCTGTTAGCTTCACCTTAAAAAATACATAATTTAAAATACATATACTGTTACGTAAGCCAAAATCAAAGCTAAACCCAACCAAAGGCATAAGTTTCGTAACAAGTTGTCCACTTTTTGCCTACACGTTTTCGCCGTGTGACCATGTCCATCAGGCTGGCCCCAAGATCGTCAAGTAACTAACTTTTCTATTCAAATTATTGAGTGGGCCAAACGGATTTTCCAAGTGTCTCCGGCTACAATATTCTGATACAATTTCTTCCTTTTTTTAGTGATGAAACATCAATTTTAACAGCTTTTGATCTTGAAAGAGTATAAACTATAATTACTAGTCCTTCAAAAGAAAAAAAAGCAGTAATGGTCAGTATACTACATTGACATGCATTATGCATGGAATGCTAAGAACACAATGTATCAGCTCGCAACAAATCAGCCTGCTCAAAGCTTAGATAGGTCATACAACAACTGCGCTTTTCGTGCATGGAGCAAAGACTTCATGCCAAGTTATAAGATAGAGAGTCGAGTATCATATGGTTTTCGAGGAATAGCTAGCCAGGAAAACCAGTCAGCCAAACAATCGATCAATCCAAAAAAAAAACTTCCAAGAAACTTAGCGTATTAGAGAAGTGTTCTTCTACCTAACGCACGAAGAAATCTGCAGGAATATCACAGATGACAAGTCGATACGCAAGAAAAGTTACTTCAAACACAAAAAGGATGGCATGAAGCATTCAAGCCCAACCGTGTTGAAGTTTTTCAAAATCCAGGAACACGACACGAGATTCTCTGCACCATGCAGTGATTCCCTTTTGAGAAGCATCCTGAAACAACTCCAAAAATTTCAAAACTTTTAAATTCTTTTTAAATTTTATTTGAATTCCAACCCTTACCCAATTTGGCAAAGTTCTTCAGAATGCGTCTTCCTCTTTTGGTTTCCCGTCTCTCCTCCTTGCCGGCGCTTCCTTGGGACGTTGCCTCCCCACCGCCTCACTGTGCCATCACCCACGCGCCCGAGCGTCGCTACTTGAAGTTACGTCCGCGCCGTTCTCTCGCGTTGATACCAGCTCTGCATCGTGACCCCACCAGTCAGCCGTCCATCTCCCTGTTCTCTCCTCGCTTGGCGCGCCCTGGTCAACCGCGCACTCTCCTACCGCAGCTCACTACTCTCTTGCCGACGGACGCACGTGAGTTGTACCTGCTGCATCAACTCTCATCAGCGCCTACAGAGATATCAGCGCCACCTTGCATGCACGCCATCCAATCAGCAGAGCTCCCGCTCTCTCTCCTTACCCATACACAGGTGACGTCCGAACTGCCTCTCTGCTTCCACCGCCTTACCTCTCTTATAACTCAATCAATTTCACAGAGAGCTCCGCATCACTCCCAAGCACCCACCAGAGCCACTCAATCAAACTCTTACTCACCGTAGTGCCGTTGACAATCTCCCTTGAGCCTGGTGAGACCTAAACCCAATCTTCTTCGTCTTTCGATTAAAACTCAATTGCTTTTGCTGTCATGACCTTCTTTACTTCCTGAATACATTGGTGAACTCGCTCGAGCACGAGCATTTTTGTAGAGCTCAGTCCATGGCAGCTACCACCGACCGTAAAGCCTCTCATGTGGATAACCTAGATGAGCAATCCCTGACCCAAACCACCGCCACTACCCTGAAGCCTACACCCCACAGATGGCTAAAACACCCTCAATCTCGCCGGAGAATCACCAATAAACCCTAGTGCCGCAGTGGAGCTCCAAACCTTTCCTCCTGCCACCAGCCGCCACCGCTCACGCTCACACCTCCCAGGGCGCTAAAATGGATTTTCCATCCTCCAAGGAACCCTACTATGCCGCCCACTTCCGCCGAGGGTCCTTGTCGGTGTTGAATTGCGACGGAGGCGAAGCCTCTGTTTTCTCACCGTCGCGCCCGAGGTTCAAGACGACAGTGGACGCGACGTGGTCGCATAGTAAACAATAAACAGAAGATCAATGGAATTGTGATGATCAAGTTGCGGATGAAGCTGAAGAAGAACCCTTCTATGCTAAAGACAACTGGTTTTAGGTCTAAGTCACGCTCAAGTTTGGCTGAGAGTTTCTTTTATTTTGTAAGATATCTTGGGGCTTGCATGTCCGCTACGTCAAAACAAGGTTGCTAAACCATAATCCTGTAATAAAGTTTAGCTCTTTTGTTGTAAACATGTGTTGTTGTGGTGCACACTTATGTACAGTACTCCGCATAGATATGGACAGTTGCGGAGATTACTAACGTCTCCAGAAATAGGGGCGTTACACATCCTGTAGTTTACGCCAACGATAGTTTTGCATGTAGGTTTTACCATAGTCATATGCAAATGGCTAAATGCACATGGCATCTTCCATTTTTGTATTTGCACGTTCAGGAGCTGGAAAACATCAGAACCACATTTCTGAGCTGAACTGAACACAGTTTCAGCGTTGCATCTGATGAAACCTCCAGTTGAGTCGAAACCTTTTACACGTAAACAACATGTAGCAGTTAAGTATATACAACATACAAAATGAGGACACCAATTATTTTGATTTACAACAATGGCATCAAGGCGGGGGTTTCCGAGCTTCATACTGGGCATGGTATGATCCTGCAGTTTTCTGGCTGAATCTCATACGTGTGGCCCAGGTTTTGGGTTGGGAAACGATGAATACCCAGTCTTCTCATCATGGAAATGCGTCGTCAGGTTAACGGAGTTGCTGGCATTCAGGGTATTTGCCATGTCCATACAATCATCAAATGGATAAAAAAAGTCAGAGTACCTCACATTGGCTACTGGTATCTCTGGCAGAGAATTCAGTATTCCATCGAATATCTCATAATTCTCATCAGCTTGTGGCACAATGCCAGAGATATCAGCTTGTGGTGGAATGCCAGACATATAGTCATCCAACTCTGGCGTTGGCAAAGTAGCAGAGTTATGCTCATCGACTTGTGGCACAGTGGCAGCTTGTTCATCTCCCGCCTTTTTGCTCGGATGACCTTCGTATGGTATAAAATACAACACAGAGTAAGCAACTACTAACTGCATGCCACAATTGAGTTAAGTGCTTAAATGATTAGGAAGAAAATTTAAGTACAAATCGGTTGTTCTCATCATCTTTGTATATCACAATGAAGTCTCCAAGTTGAAGATCATGGGTTCTGACATAATCCCCTGCGATGTTTAAAAAGAGGGAAGAAATTTAAGAACATTGATCTACAAAATGTAACAGAATGAAAAGAAGGTATTCACCAGTATTCTCAAGTACATACATCCTGCTCTTGTTGTTAGGCCAGTATCTGTATGGGAGACAATAAGCTATGTCACTGTGGTGGATACACTAGACCTTACTAAAGATAAGTGCAGGGATGAGACGGCATTTCCGAGAACATTCCTAACAGGATTCATATTCACAGGATGTAGTTCTAACGGTTTTGCAAAACCTACCTTATGTGATACAATTCATTTCTTGGTAGACATGGCAGAATATTAAAAATGTCCACCATGATCATGTGATTTTGCATCTTTCAGAGGAACTTAATCAATTTGATAGCTAAGCGATAATTAAAATTGAAGTATGACAAGGATCATATTGACACTTCAACTAGCAGCAACAGCATTAAAGCCAAATACATTACAATCTGTCCAACCTGTACTTGAAGGTCCAAAGTTGTGCATTTAGCAAATCATGCATACATAAACTTCTGCCATCCTTTGTTGTCAGAATTGGGAGGTAAGCCTCCGCCTCCTTCTGTGGAATTAATTTATGAGACAAGGGTCAATAGTTACAGAGAGCAAAGTGTATATGGAATATGCGGGAAAAAGGAAGCTTGGAAAAGCTATTTGCACGAGAACTGACCTTAGGGAGAACAATTCTCCCAAGTTGGCTTACGTCGCTATTTCGGAGTTCCTTCTGCAAAATAACTCTCAACCCAGCAACTTGATGCTGCATAAACATTGGAGAATCTTTTAATCCAGAAAAGTGAACTAGTTCGACTAACTCCGTTTGCTTTTCTCAAAAGAAAAGGAAATAATTTATCTGTTTTCTGCATAAATCTTACATCTGGATCAAGAACAGCTCTATTTAAATCCAGCTTATTTACCTGTCATCAAAAGATGAATTCATTTAGAGAGCAGGCAGCAAAAACATCAAGTACAGCATGTATGGTTTAATAGACCAGATATAGTCTGGGAAAAACTGAGTCATTAGTCCAACAGTTCTTATGTAGGAACAAAGGACATTCTTTTTGCAACACTGTTCTCTCTATTTGCAATTGATTTCACCACTCTTGCTTGCATTGTAGATAACCAGAATAATACTATTTTCAACTGATCACAAAAGTGTATGTGAATAAGTAGTCAACCATTCTTCTATTCATGCCTCCTACACCAGCTGTATCCATCAATAGTAATAGAAATGATGCCACTAAAAACACAAATTTCTGCTGATTTGCACAAAGTTCCGCGTCTTCTAATCCTATTTAAGAACAGGGCAGAACATTTTCCCAGCTTCCGCTTGAAAGAGGAAAAATCTCACACTAACCAAGTGTTTAAATCAAACATGGAAATAACAATTAGCACCCTTGCAAATCAAGATATCCATTGCATTTAGCTTAAAATGGAAGGTTACGCAATTAAAGGTCAAGAACCACAGAGGCCCAGACCCAAGACCCAATGAACCACTATTTCATTATACCAGATGGTGTGCCATTCCTGCCAATTAGTATACTGGTACACGTCGTTTATCAGCTAGTATATGCTGCCTGGTATAATTACTTGTATGGCCGTGTCAATGCCAATCAAAGATTCACTGGTATGAAAAACCTTGATCAGTTGATCAGGCATGTACTGCCGATCACTACCAACTTTGCGCTGCAGTATGCTACTGAGAACACACACATGTACCGACAACTTCTACCAATTTTGCACCGCCTCCTGATAACTACAGTAACAAGAACACCAGAACTATGCACATAGTAACTGTACAGTGCACATAACTACATGGACAAAGTGGCATATGAGATGTGCAAACAGCTAAATCATGCACTTGCAACTAATAAGAAGCGTTATTACATAGTAACTGTACCACTGCACATAACTACATAGACAAAGTGGCGTATGTGAAGAACCGCTAAATTATGCACTTGCAACTAGCACGAAGTGTTCTTGTCACCCTGAAACTGCAAGATGAGGCCTACAGGGCATCTTCTATCCATGCGCCACGTGACTGTACGTGAACTGCGAAACCGTACTCCGATTGGCCCAAAACAATGGATAATGGGTTTAACACAGACCAAAACAATCCTAGAACGAGCTATCACCATCGCAAATCCGACAAGTAACCGCAGCCATCATACCTCACCAAAACCTACAACCCAGCAATAGCGAACACACATTAACACCGGCAACAGTATTTGACAATCGATCACACCCCCCACCATGCCAAGCACACACCCGCACACTAGATCGCTCAAATCTGATCGCGGAGTTTGAACACCTACAAGGCTCGCAACAATTCACTAATCAAAGCAGCAATCGGACGGATCAGAGCTCCAAATCGCCCACAAACGTTAGCACCGCCGGCGAGCTCCTTGCGATCGAAATTTTGAAGCCCGGCATCGTCGGGAGCAGGGGAACGAACGACAATGGGCCTCCAGCCCACCGTGCCTCCTCCCCACCACCACGGCCCACCACCTCTACGCGCATACACATATATACGGAGGATAGTGGGACGAGACCGTGAATTCCGAGGCACTCAGAGGTCGGGGCGCCGGCGGCCTTCGGGCGGCGCCGCGGGGCCCACGACCGGCGGACCTGCGCTTCCGGGTCACCCTCGGCGGCCGGGCGGCACCGGCGCCGTCTCCGGAGGAGGAGGAGGTGGAGCGGCGCTTGCTGCTGATGCCGGCCATGTCGGTGGAACGGGAGGAGGTGGGGGTGCTGGGAGGAGGTCCAGGAGGAGGATGCGGCGGCGGCGGCTAGGGTTGGGGCCGTGCGGTGGTTTTATAGGCGGATGGGCGGGCAGAGACGGGGGCGCGCGGTGCCAAGTGGCGGGCGGGCTCTGAAACGGGTGCAGGTGGGCAGCCAACGCCCGACGGGGCGCGGCCGAGGGCGCGCAGGCGCGGCCAACCGCGAGGGCGCGAGGTGGCGCGCGACGGATGGGAGGCGCGGGCTGGCTGCTCCTGTCGTTTTTCCCCCGCCCGCGTCGGGATTCCCTGTGGGCGCCTTGTACGTTTGAATCCGCGGGTTGCCTGCCTCTGCGCTTTGCTTTCCCCTTGGCCGTTGGTTCAGCGCCGCCCGCCCGCTCGGCTCCGGTGACAGCCTGCGGTGAAGCTTGAAATACGGAGGAGGGCTGCTAAAAATAGCCCCTGAACTGTTCTTCAAGAGAGGGCAATAGCACCTGTGCTGCCGCTGATATTTAGTAGTCCAGAGTAAACGTGTGATGTAATGCGACGTATAGACGTTCGATGCGGATTTAACAGAACGTAGTAGAACAAAACCTCATGCTCCATTAATGCCGAGTGAAAAATGAAGTAATTGGAAACACAAACTTCACCGTTGATTCGTGAGCTGGACGAGGAACTGTCTCTGAGTGCACCGTCGAATTCAAGACGCGAGTTGCTACTTGCTACGCGTCGATGCAGAAACTCTATCTTCAGGTCTGCTTTGTTGTGATTGTGGCAACATGGAAAAAATATATATGCCATACAATACAAGATACAATCGACTTGTACTTCAAGTAAGCTGTTAGTAGGAACAAAAGGTGGAAAAGTTTAGATCATGTAGATACCAACCCATCTGGCGTACTACCTTAGCATGGCTCCTAGCAAGATGATCAAATCTAGAGAGAAGGGAGCTTGAAAATTAGGTGGAAAAAGAGGTATATCGATACGGCGATATACGATACCTTGCCTGCCTAGGGTTGTATATGGTTTCCGCCTTGAGAAGAGAAGATATATTAAGGCATGGAGCACCACAATGGTAGATTTATAGATCGTGCACGCTAGGATTTCTTCGCTATCGAAGGGGAAATTGGCTTTATGCGTGCGGCACGCAAGCGGATCATAACAATGGACATTCGTTCATACACGTCGATATAACAGTGTGTTGTTGCTCTATCATCACTTGACAATCGTTGTCGACTATGCTGATTTCAACAAATTTAAAAGTTGTCACTTTACATGTTGGGTTAGTTTAGCGGCGCTTCTGGTTGAGTAGTGGAAAAAGTGTTAATGATATGAGTTTTGAAATGTTTATCCTATTTTTGTGTACTACAAATATTCATATATACTACCAATTGGATCCTCTAAAAAAGTTATCTGGAAATTTCTAACGGTATATCTACGCATTCACCACTCAAAATTTTCGATTTTCAACCTGTGCAATGTAAGTTATCTTGCACTTCCTTTCCCCCGACTGTATCTCTCATAGCCGAACTTATTATATAGAGTATTGCTATACAACATTCGACTGTTTTTGAGGATAAAAACAGTCAGATTGATCTGGAGCGTTAGATCTCCATCCAACGGATCCACTCATACAAACCCCTCCAAAAAAAATGATCTAGGGCGTTGAATCTTCATCTAACGGCTCAAAATGTGACTGTTTTTGTCCTAAAAAACAGGCGTCTGTTGTATAGACACTCCCTATTATATATGTGTATTTCTTTCGCACCCTTCCAATATTTTGGATGGGTTCTTTTGGTCGTGATTCTGGCTGGAAAAAAAGCTCGTTAGTGGGGCTCGTTGGCTCGGTTCAAAATTGCTTCAATTATACTTGTTAATTGGTTAAACATTAAAATGAGTTGATTTCAAATGAATTTGAATTTTGCTAAAGCTCGGCTCGTTAGCTCGTTTCTAAAAATACTTTTAAATTATATGTAAAATGATATTAAATCAAACTATATCATTTTTAGAAAAAGCTCGATAAGACGTGGAGTTGGCTCGATATCCACCCCTAGTCGTGATTTATGTTTTTAACTTAAATTTTTAAATTCTGACTATAGAGAGAGAGACGGCCGATATAGATAAATTCAATATATTATTCGCAAGAGAGAGTACAGAGAGAGACATTCGCGTGTGATTTTGGGTGGTATAGATGAATTTAATACATTATTTACTACAATTGACTTATAGACCTCGTATTAAAAAACACACCGTCTGAATAATATGTACTGTAGCATAAGCCGAAAGCCCTAAAAAAAATCCAATCATGATATTTCCTTACCTAGCAACCCCCAATTCGAACCATTTCTTTCCCCCGGTTGCACAGACGTCTACACACTTATTGCCGTGCACAATGTCATGCAATGCACAATAAATACAAGTCTAAAAATACTCGAAAGCCAAGTCATGCGGACCTCATGCATGCTGAAACGCGCTTGTCCACCCCCACAACCGCACTCATGCATGGACTTATATGGCTCTCAAAAGCCGAAACATGATTTCAGCCGCACAAACGTGTGCCTGCTTGTAGGCCTGTTTGCCATGCACCAAATTAAAATCGTATTTCTAGAGTGGACTCTGGAGTAGAAGACATCACCGAGTGAGACAAAATCTGCTCGCCAGGCACAAGTGACACGAGTATACCCCCGGAACTATGTTTGCGATCATCTTATCTAATCCTTAGCCTTTATAGACCGACATGTCTTGGTCGCTGGTGCGAAACAATGGCTCGATTGAGATTTGGGAGCACACACGAAGTACGTAGGATCAGCCCGGCCAACGTGAGATGAAGTACGCGCTTTGTAACGCCAACTCGATCTCGTTCACACTCACACACAGAAGCAATGATATGCCTCTGGATCTCGCAATGCTTAAAGCATAGATTTCATGGGAACGATTCAATTTTGGTCGAGGGTTTTGTGTATGCGTAGAAGCCGTTCCATCTCCAAAAGGTCACCAAGCCATTGACGGGGCACATAGTTTTCCTAGAATCCGCGTGGGGTACATCAAGCAATGGCGTCAAAGACACGTCCTGAATTTACGCAGGGATATCAAGTTTTTCTTAGTAACCCACACTTATTTGAAGAGAAGTAATGTTCTATGCATAAATGGTCTATGCGTAGAATCTGTCGTATGAAACTTATATCTGGAGCACTGAAAAGAATTATTCAAGGTAAACGTCAGCAGGATATGATTTGAAATGGCTTTGCCCAACCCACAAATTCAAGTACGCATGATAGGCTTGACTACACACATAGACCAGATACAATTGGGCTTGCTTCGGCCCAACAAATACTTAAGAGGGGGGAAAATATTCTTTGTTCTGGAGAAAACGCGTGTTTGAAGGATGAAAACAGGGCAAATGTATCTCTACTACTTAAAAATATGACTTAGTGATCATCGGTGCAATCTTCTTCCTTTTTTCTCAATAATCCGATCTAAACACTAAAATCTTGACCATCTATCTAACATCTCTCCCCCTTCCTCTCACATCTAACTGCCATTCCTCTCCACTTCCACTAGCAATTACTATCTCCCACCTCCTCCCCTCCAACGCCTAACAGAGGGAGTTTGGGCCAGGAATGCCATCTTCTTCATAGCGCGGGGGATATCCGCCTTTGTACTTGTCACATGCCATCGTCACTTCGAAGGGCAGGTACTCATATTCCAAACGTCAATTGAGTAGTTGAGGTGCTATTGGTTCCACCTTTCAAATCACTTGTAGTCTATACATACAAGGCATCCATTTTTTAGGGCCTATTTTAAATGAAAAGGAAAATTTTCCACTTAGCTAGGTATGATCTCGTATTTGGATTCTTCAAAAGAGTGGAGGAAAGGAAATTTTTTGTAAGATTTTTAGGGGTGATTCGTAAAATCCAAACATGTAGCTTTTAGGAGATGAGTTCTTTTTTGTAATAAAATTCATCGTAGTCCACGGCGCGGTCAATGCAGATCCGCGTCCAACTCTCCTACACCAAGAAACATGACATGTTTGTCGTGACCTACTTCAACAAGATGAAATCACTTGCCAATACACCATGAGTTCATCTCATGTGTCCTCGCAGGACTTGATGCTAACTACAACTCCCTTGTCTCGATGGTCACCATCCGCAACGATGTCATCTCGGTGCATGATCTATACACACACATGCTGAACCAGGAGCAATGCATGAGAATCATGAGACCGAGCTCCGGGTTGATCACTCTATGAACGCAGCAAGTTGGTCATGCGGCAAACAAACCTACTGCACCGACAACCGGACCTCGCAGTAGTATAAGCCTCGAACCAACTATACCAACAATAGGTTCAGTGGCACAAGCAACCTTGGCGCGGGTGCAACTGCTGGTGGTGGCCCCAACACTGGGGGCAACTGTCCGATCTATCAACTCTGTGACAAGATCGACATGTTACGTCTCGCTGCTACAAGCGGTTTAACCGGGATTTTCTTGGTGTCGGCAACGATAGTCGTGTAGCTACTAATGCACACAAGAACAACGCCACGCCCCTCCTACCCCATCGACACCGCATGGTACGCGGACACATGCGCCACCGATCATCTCAATAACGAGCTCGACAAACTCATGGTGAAGGAGCCCTATTGTCGCAAGGATTAAGTGCATGCGGCGAATGGGTCAGTGTAACATCCCAAAAATTTAAAATTTGAAAATTTAAATTTTTTGAATTATTTTTGCAATATACTCTATTGGAATTTGGATTTCATGGAGTTTTTCTGGATTTGATTGATGTTCTAAAAATTGAAGAAACTCATAAAAGACAAAGACAAACATTAGTAATACCAAAAAGTGAATATGCAATTATATACAAAAGGACTAGTATGGTAAACAAAAGCATAAAAATATATATATATATATATATCAAAATAATGGTATAAAGATATATATATATATATATATATATATATATATATATATATATATATATATATATATATATATATATATATATATATATATATATATATATATATATATATATATATATATATATATATATATATATATATATATATATATATATAGAGATACACTTGTACACATGTATAAACAAAAAATGAATAGCAATGAAATAATAATAAAAGAGATTCAGTAGTGCCCACCACTCCGCCCAACTCTCCCGGCACCTCCCCTCACTGCCACGCGGGCCTCGCGCTCCACCCGCGCCCCGACTCGCTGCGCCGTGGGCCGCTCCCCTCCCTCTCGTTCTTCTTTCTTCCCCCGAGCACCTGCGCGCGCTCTGCCGTGCGCAGCTCCTCATCGCCCCGTGGCGACCATGCGCTGCCCCCGCCCATGGTTCTCCCCCATGCCGCCCATCGTTTCCAGGGTCTCCTATAGCCATAAGTAGCTCTTTCCTTCCCCCCTCCGCACCGTCCTCTTCCCTGTCCTTCTTTCCGCCCGTGCACAAGCCGAACGCCGCCCCTCGCCATTCCGGGCTGCCCGTTGAGGCTTCGGCCGAGACGATCGAGTCATGGCGTGCGCCCGTTCCCCCTCTACCTTCCTTCAAGCTCAATTGAAGAAACCCATTGCGAGCTCGCCGGAATCCACTTCTTCATCACCGCCGGCCGAGTGCGCCTCCACCGCCGCCGTCCCCTCCACATTCGAGCTCTCTCCGATTCCTCGAGGTGGGAGCGACTCCTCGACGTCCCGGACCTTCGCCGACCATCGCCGAAGCATCTCCCCCACCCCAGCTCGCCGGCCACCGCCCGCCGCCGGTGACCTCCTCTACGCCGCCGCCACGCACGCCGCCGGCTCACCTCGATGCCTCCCCGGCCAAGCCGTCGCCATTGGTAAGTTCCTCCCGACCCCCTTAAGCTCATGCCCGGCCCAATTTCACACCCCATCCCCTCCGGCACCGGCGCTCTGTAGCCACCTCGCCGCCGGCCGCTTCAAGCAGCCGCCCGCCTACTTCGCCGCTCCTCCGGTCACCACGCCGCCACCCCGAGTTGCCTCCTGCTCCGGGCCATCCATTTTACCGGTTGCACCAGCCTCACCGATCGCTGCTCGCCGCCGACAAGACCGCTCTCCACCGGCGCCGATTTCCTCTGTTTTGGCCTCAGCCACTCCTCAGCTCATCTCTTTTCTCCCTCCGTTTGAGTCAGCCCAGGCCTTCGGCCCATTTGGCTAGCAACGCACGCCTAACACTCACACCGCCGAGGTCCCGAGTTCGAAGTCCACCTTCAACACATTTTGTACTTCTTTTTGATTTACTGTTATTAATCCAATTTAATTAGTAAAAATTAAGGAAAAATTAGGGATTTGTCCATGGAAGTTAACAAATTTTATTAGGATGTAAACCAGATTATGTAAGACTTAATAATTGATTAATTATCACGTATGAACAATAAATATGTCCTTGTTAGTTAGTCCAAAACTAATTATTAACTTAAGGACATTAACAAAAGGTGACCTTAATGAAATGTCCAAATTTAGTCATCTCAATTTAAAGGTAACTAGAGGAATGACAAAATCAAACCGCTTCATGAAATTTATTTAACGATGTGCCGAAACCATTTAAAATGAAATACTTATTTTAGAAAGCCATGATTTATAATATAAACCCCATCATTAGTACATCGCCGATAAATAAATCTCAAAAGTAGATTTAGTTAATAATGGTAGAAAAATAAGAATCGGCGTTTGGATTAACATTCCACATAAAATGACTATGGTTAGATACTCAAAACTTAATAAAGATTACACTTCATTATAATGTATGCACTAGCATTTAACATACCGTCGCTAAACAAATATCCATAGTATATTTAATTAAGTAGCTATATTAATATATAACCCTGTACGACAAGCTTTGCTAGATAAATAAATTTAAATTAAAAATAAAGCTAAGCTTAATAATAACAAAGGTGCATACAGAATGATAATGGTGCCAGTGCTTAAATCTTGGCACTTGTTTTGATACCTAATAATATTGAGCATAGATGTATATATAGCAAGCCGGGACCCATATAAGTAGACGATAATTCAAATTAAACTTAGCCTAGGGATAACTTAAGGTACATAAAATGTCGTATCACAAAATGCTATATGCCCAGAACATTAACGCCCGAGAAAATAATACACAGCTAGATTTGTACACCAACCCACAGATCTAACCTAACACATGGAACTTCCTTGATAAATACAAAAATAATAAAAGATCAAGTTATCGTATTCTACCACCGACCTCACAACAAATCATCCTAATCACTCATAATGAAGCTAAATTGAGTTTACTTGGATTTATTTGGATCTTTTGAGTTATTTGCCTTTGTTTGTATTCTGTCATTTAGCACGTAATTAGATATGGGAATCTTGAAGAATCAAAGGATCAGGCGTGATCAAGAGCGAATTGAAGATAAAGACCAGAAGCCCAAGAGAAAGCATTGTGTGAACTCAAGATCGCGGTAAACCGCGCCAGGCGAGTCAACACTTTGATCATTTTGAACCCAGTATTTCAAAGCTATTTCCTTTTAAATTATCGACTTGCATGCTATTATTTCATGAAATATGATATGTTTGATTTCAGCAAGTTAGATATACTCTGTTATTGCTATTGTGTTTATTATTCTCCTTGCCAAACTTGGAAATGTGAACCTTGTCGCCATAGTAAGAATTAATATATGATTTCACCAAATAAGTCCTTACTTATACGACACGCTTAGGAATGCTAGACACTTGGGGTGACACTAATGCCCCAAGAAATATTCTTCGAACTATTATGAACACAATGGGTAGCTTATGGTGCGATGCCATAAGCAACATATGGTGAGATGCCATATGTAATGTTGGTGCGATGCCGACAAATAGCGTATGGTGTGATGTCATACGCAACCCTTGGTGTGATGCCAAGAGGTAACTTATGGTGCGATGCCATAAGGTTAGTTGGTGTGATGCCAACAATAAGCATATGGTGCGATGTCATATGCAAGACTTGGTGTGATGCCAAGAATGGGATATGGTGGGATGCCATAAATATGGAAAACAATGATTATATGGATTATTACAACGAATGGTTTAAAAATGTGATTTCAAACCTGCTAGGTCATAGGGAATTTTAAGTAATTGTATTCAAAAGCACTCTTTAGCAAAACAAAATAACCCTATGCCTTTCCTTTGTCGAGCCATGCATGTTATAAATATTTGCATTCTGTGTGTTGGCTTGCGAGCACGGGGTTGGAGTGCTCACACTCACTTTTGCGACAAAATTCAGAATCAGGAATCAAATCACCTCGCCTCAGCAACAAGATTGGACAAGCTGGCAGAGAAGATGGTGATGTCAAGGACTAGGTCGCGCACCTCCAGTTGGCTGCCCGTGGGCATGTCCTGAAGGTCCCACCTGTGTGCTTTGTTCTTCCGCTGCTGCAGTTTATTGATTTCGGCCTAATCGGCCCATGAGTAAGTTTACTATTATATTTATGGTTCCGTATGATATGTACTTTTGATATTCAGAACTGTAATCTGTGAGCACTATCTACTGATCTAGGGAATAGTGCAGTAAAATCACAGTGGATTTGGATTGAAAAATCCGGTCCGACAGTCAGGTATGCAAATCTTGCATGTTGGTCACTACCATTCATACAGCTCATTCTAAATCACTTTGTCTCAAAGATATACTTCATGTTCTTTCTGTTACTCACAATCTTTTATCTGTTAGAAAGCTTATACGTGACAATAATGTTCTAATCGAGTTTCATCCTAATCTTGTGTTTGTTAAGGATCGAGACTCAAGGGCAACAATCCTTAGTGGTTGATGACAATCCTTAGTGCATATGCAAACTGATTGGTGCGGAGAATACCAAAAATTGAATCCATTCTTTCAGAAAATAGGCCTTACTCATCGTGTTTCATGTCCTCATACCCATCAACGAAATGGTTAAGCCAAATGTAAGCACTGTCATATTGTTGAAACCGACCTTACTCTCCTTGTTCATGCTTCCATTCCTCTTTGCTTGTGGAGTGATGCTTTTACTACAGCTTGTTTCCTCATCAATCGTGTTCCTAATCGTGTCATTGACATGCAAACACCCCTTGAGTGTTTGCTTGGTGAAAAGTCAAACTACACCTTCCTAAAAGTTTTTGGTTATTTGTGCTAGCCACACCTTCGCTCGTATAACACACATAAACTCGACTTTTGCTCCAAACAATGTGTATTCTTAGGGTATAGTCCTCTCCATAAGGGTTATAAATGTTTACATGTTCCTTCCAACCATGTTTATATACCACGTGATGTGATCTTTGATGAGAATATTTTTCCTTTTGCCAATCTCCCTCATAGCTCACAATATACCGAACTCTTCCCTAGTACAATGCTCTTATTCACAATCATACGTGGCAACTCGTTTCACCTCGTCCTAGCATCAATATACTTGACTACAAATGGGTTTTTAAAACCAAGAAGAAGGCTGATGGATCTGTTGAGCGGTACAAGGTTCGCTTGGTCGTCAAGGGGTTTAAGCAGATATATGGTGAGGATTACGAGGATACGTTCAGCCTAGTAGTTAAACCTACCACTATTCGGTTACTTCTTTCATTGGGAATCACCAACAACTGGCACCTTCGACACCTTCACATGCAAAATGCTTTTTTGCATGGCTATCTTGTGGAAGAAGTATTCATGCAACAACCTCCAGGGTTTGCAAATTCAAAGCAGCCATCTTATCTTTGTCATCTAGACAACGCCTTATATAGGTTGAAGCAGGCACCCAAGGCCTGGCATTCTCGCCTCAGCATGACACTCCGTGAATTAGGTTTTATGGCATCGAATGCGGATACTTCTCTTTTCATTTATCGAAACAAAGATGATACCATCTTTCTTTTTGTCTGCGTTGATGACAACATCGTGGTTAGCTCCTCTCCACAAGTCACTGATCGAGTCGTCCAGCAGTTAGGGCATGTATTTGCTGTGAAAGATCTCAGCAAGCTTCATTTTTTGTCGGCATTGAGTTCCATCATCAGTCGCAAAGGCTCAAACTCAGCCAATGGAATTATGCCGAGGAGCTTCTCACTCGCGCATAGATGGACAAGAGTAAGCCTGGACATACTCCTATGTTGGCTATCAATCAGTTGTCCATTGAGGACGGTACTCCTCTCTCTCCGTCTGATGCAATAGAGTATCGCAGTATTGTCGAAGGCCTTCAATACTTCACCATCACACGGCTAGACCTCTCCTTCGTGGTCAACAAAGTCAGCTAATTCCTACATGCACCTCGTACATCTCATTGGATTGCCGTCAAGCGTATTCTCTGGTATGTTCGCCATATAGTTTCTCACGGACTTTAGTTGTGTGCTTCTCCGTCCGCCCTGCTCTCGGCATTCTCCGACGCCGACTGGGTTGGCAATCTTGATGACCAGGGATCCATCGGGGGGCCATGCTATCTTCCTCAGTGCAAATATGATTGCATGGAGCTCTAACAAACAAGCCACAGTTTCGAGGTTCAGCATGGAATCCAAATACAAGTCATTGGCGAATGCTACTGCCAAACTTGTGTGGGTACAATTCCGTCTTCAAGAACTTGGCATCTCTCAAGATCAATCTCCTGTTCCTTGGTGCGACAATCTAGGGGCAATGTATTTATCAGCAAACCCGGTCTTCCATGCACATACATAACATATTGAAGTTAACTTTCATTTCATACGGGAACAAGTGGCTTTAAAACTTCTCCAAATCAAGTTCATATCTTCCAAAAGGACTAAGTTGCTTACATCTTCACAAAGCCATTGCCTACACAACTATTCGAAAGTTGTAAGCACAATCTAAATCTTGTTTCACCTGTTGAGATTGAGGGAGGATGTTAGAATAGTAACCTTGCATGTTAAGTTTTCTAGTTATGTTTAGTATATTTTCCTAATCCTAACTGATTCGGTTGGTACATATACCATGAGTCACGGATTGTAATTGATCTATAACTGATCTTGTTGATCGATGCTATATGAAGAGAGAAGGAGCCGGCCGTTGTGTATTGTGCTTTCCAAAAACTCTAAACCACCTAGCAACGTTTTTCTACAGTCGCGGCGGCCGGTGAGCACCAGGTAGCTCGGGCCGCCCACCAGGACAGGCTGTCCCGCACGGTGAGGGCCAGGACGTCCGCGCAGGAGATGGTCTCCCGTCTCCGGGCACTGCACCTCCAGCCTCGCCTTGATCTCCTCGATGGCGTTGAAGCCTCGCAGCGAACGGTTCGGGGCGGCGTCCCTCTCCGATTTGCCGCTGTTGACGGGGTCCAGCCGTCCAGGAGTACCGAGGCGTCGCAACCCTGCATGAGCGTCCAGGAAGGAAAAAAGCAGCGTCTTGGCGTGTGCGTGAGCGCGCGCAGGTAAAGAGGACAACACGAGAATGTGAGACGCGGGACACAGAGTTTGTATCGTACGTACGTGGATGAAGCAGTCGTGAAAGAAGAGGCGTACGAGCGCGGCGGCGACGTTGGAGTCCGCGAGGCAGAGCTGCCGCACGGTGGACGCGACGATCCCCTCGGCGTCGGGGCACATCCCGGCGTAGAACCCGAACGATGGGCCGCGTCTGCGGGAAGGAGAAGGACGACGGCGAGCCCTTACCGCCGTCCTCGTCGTCGTCAAGCAGGAGCGCGTAGGAGGCCGACCTGCTTGCGTCCGTACGGAGATTGACCGTGCATAGGAGCAGCGAGACGGCGAAAAGCACGCAGATCCTCCCCACGCCGGAGGTCGCAACATTGCTTCCTCTGTTTCTTGTTTCGATGTCGATGTGTGGGTTGAGCCGTTAAGGTGTGGAACCTGGAAAAAGGCGAGGACTTTCAAACGAGGCGGGAAACATGTTAGCGGCGTTTACCAGAGCCTGATTCAGAGTACCCAACCACCTTCGGGCATGTTGTTTTCTTCCGAATCTAGCAGCTTTTAGTTTTACAAAAGTACCTATTTTCAAATGAAGTATTTTCTCAAGATGGGATTTACAAGTTAAACGATCTATATGTTAAAAGCCAAACATCTGTATCAGCCAAAATCGCAAGTAAGTATCTGTCTCTCCGTAATCTGTACTGTAAATAGTCAAAATTCAAAAATTTCAGCCAAAAATAGTGCAACGCGCCAAACAGGCCCTTCGTGTTAAGAGCATCTATAAAGAAGAGCCCTCAAAACAGGCCCCTACCTGGGAGAGAAGGTCGTCGTCGAGGAGACGAGGACGCGCGAACATGTCCGTAGGCCCCGGACATCCGGGAGGCGGGAGCAGGCGAGGTCGTCCCGGGAGCGGCGGCGCAGAGCGCGTCGTGGAGGGACCGAGGCACCGAAGTGGACGTGGGCGTGCGGAGGAGGCGAGGCCGAGAGGCGAGAGCGGAGGAGTGGCGGTGGGGACTTCGCGCGCGCGCGCGCGAAGGCAGCGCTGCTCGTGGGCGCGGCCGAGGCGGCGCGCCGCAACGGGGAGTCGGGGCGGCAGGATGGCCTTTCGAGGTCGCCCATGGCGGTGCGGAGAATCTGGGGAGGTGGAGACGGGAAAGAAAGGGAAAGGAGGCGGCGGAGAAACTGGGAGGCGGTGATTTGGGGCTTAGTCTAGAGCCCCGTGAATGAGGGCCGAGGGGATTTGAGGGCCCCTCAAATTTGAGGGCTCTAGTAGGCCCCGCTGAGCTCTATTTTTGTCTCAAGCCCTAAATTTGGTTTTGGGGCTCAAGTAGGGGCCCCGCTGGAGATGCTCTAAGCGCTTTCAAATTGTGTGCGCCTTTGTGCTGATTCTGAAATCTACAAAGCGTTAACGACAAGAAAATAACGGAATGTACTAGTCTAGACAAGCGAAAGAAGATAGTCGTCCATACCACGTAGCTGTGGGTCATGGAAAAGTGCTGATTCTTGGTACCTCAAAAGATTAGCTAATTGTTGTGGCTGGGCAGTCGATTTAGGGGTGGCAGTCGGGCGCGACGGGCACGGGTATTGCATACCCATGCCTGCGCCCGCGAGCAATTTTCGTGCCCGCGCCCGTGCCCGCCACCCGTGACGGGCAAAAACCCGTGCCCATGTCCGCCGCCCGCAGGCGCTGTATACCCGTGGGCATGCCCGTTTGCCCGCCAACAAATATGACAATATATACTTCAGCAAATGGACAGCCAGACCGGATCTAGAGCGGCGGCGCAAGGGAGAAGGGAGGCAGTGGCGGCGGCGCAAGGGAGGAGAAGGGAGGCGGTGCAAGGGAGGAGGAGGGAGCCGGCGACCGACGGCGCAAGAGAGGAGGAGGGAGGTGGCGACCGGAGGCGCAAGGGAGGAGGAGGGGGGCGACGGCGCAAGGGAGGAGGTGGGGGGCGGCGGCGCAAGGGCTCACCTCGGCTGGAGCTGCGGTCGCCGACGTGGGGGGAGAAAGGGGCACCGGATCTGGAGCGGCGGCGCCGGCGCAAGGGAGAAGGGCGCGGCGGCACAAGGGAGGAAGGAGGCGCGGGAGGAGGCGGGGGCGGCGCAAGGGCTCACCTCACTGGAGCTGCGGCGCCGGCGTGGGAGACAGGCACCTGATCCGAGCGGCTGGGGCGGCGCAAGGAGAAGGGGAGGCGCGGCGACACAAGGGGAGGAGAAGGAGGCGCGCAAGGGAGGAGGAGGAGCCGACAACCGGCGCAAGAGGAGGAGGAGGCGCGCGCAAAGGAGGCGGAGGCGCGCGCGCAAGGAGGAGGAGGAGGTGCGGGGACGCGCAGCAGAGCGAGAAGGAGGCGGCGAACGCAGAGAGAGAAGAAGGGTGGAAGGCTTGTGCGCGCGTGGGAAACCCTAAAGATTTTAGCTCGGTGTATATATACCAAAGACTGCAGGTAGCCCACTTGTCGGTCATGTTTGGCGAGTGTTACATTAAGGCCACGAGTCTAAATGAATGAACACAACTAAGCTCACAGAGCAACGGAGCAACAACCTTATAAGTGGTATTGGGCCTTCTCCCCCCAAAAGACTAGTCCAATGGGTGGGGGCTCCCTCATACTTATAAGTTGTGCTTGCTCCTCTCCCACAATCCATGTGGGACTATTCTTAACAATCTCCCCCACACATGGATTGGACACTTCTGCAACCCTGAGGTCTAAGGAGATGTTAGACACCTGGGCTCTGATACCAATTGTTACAACTTTTTGGACCCTGGCCGCATGCCTAGGTCCAACTGAGTGCCACAGGTTTAAATAGGCTGAACACAACTAAGCCCACGGAGCAACGGAGCAACAACCTTATAAGTGGTATTGAACCTTCTCCCCCCAAAAGACTAGTCCAATGGGTGGGGGCTCCCTCACACTTATAAGTTGTGCTTGCTCCTCTCCCACAATCCATGTGGGACTATTCCTAACAGCGGGTAAACGGGCGAAGCGGGCATGGGTAGTCACTACCCATGCCCATGCCAGTTTACCCATCGGGCAAAGAATTTGACCCATTAGTATACCCGCGGGCAAAAAAATTAGAACATATCCTACCCTAATAGGGTTTTTACCCACAGGTAAACGGGTAATCGGGCCCGACTGCCACCCCTAGTCGATGTCTCCCTCAAGTGCTAAAAGGATGGCATCCTTCTTTTCAACTTATAGCTTCTTGAACAAATAAATAGGACTATTTTTCTATCATCTTTTCGAATCAACTTTTTAGTATATGGTTCATTCGCATAAATACTCATGCTAAAGTTAAAAGCCATCAGTCACAACCATAAACCATAAATCGTAGCTGAAAAACACACCCGATGTTTTAATGCTTCGCAAATTCCAGTACGAAGCTATATCCTAAAGTGTTTTTGTGAACGTAGGCAGATTGGAGAATGGAGGAGGTGGCCAATCGAATCAATATGGACGCCCAGTTCTCGTGTAAAAGAACCCAAGATGTTTTCTTGTACTAATGCAACAATTGTAAATCGTACTTCGGTTACCACTTCCATGGCACCATGGAACTAACCACCGGTGCCCCCACCGTTTCTGCATTGGAAGAGCACAAAGAAAGGGTATTCCGAGCAGAGGCAAGAAATGCGATTTTCTTGCGAGGGGTGCGTCCCTACATGAAACGTGGGGATTTAGTAGGATAGAGTTCGAATGGGGCCTGCGAGAGACAACAGGCTGTGAGATTGAGACGTCGAGCATCTTGACACGGCACGGCAAGTGCAAGCCTGTAGATCATACGAACGGGTCAGATTCCCAGCACCGGGAATCTCGAATCAGCTGCTCGGTGACTCGATCGATGCTCCGTTTCGATGGCAGAACGTGCTGTTTCTGTGTGATCCAACGGACAGGGACCTGCATGCCTGCTGCACCACGAAGATTCCACTGCGAGGACGACTTATGGCCCCCTTTAAAAGTGATGTAATTTATTATTATTATTTTTGACTTTTGGTTAATTATGAGATGCTATTTTGTTTAAAGTGGTTTTTACAATAATTTTTATAAACAATTTATAGAAACCAATCTAAAAAGCTAAGACAACTTTTAAAAATAAAAACTATTTGGAACGTACACAAGCGTATTAGAATACCATTTTCCAGTGGATAAGTGTTGTAATTTTTATTATTATTATTTTAAACTTTTGGTTGATTGCGAAAAGTTACTCTGTCTAAAGTGGCTTTTACAATAACTTATATAAATGATTTATAGAAATCAATCTAAAAAGCTATGACAACTTTTAAATATTAGAAACTGTTTGGAACATACATAAGCGTATCAGAATACCATTTTCCAGTGGATAAGGTACGCTTGCTCCGGTCGCTTTAATGGGTAAGTGTGCGGGCGTTTGATCCGAGATGCCGTCGCGACCTCGAGTTCAGAGATTGCGCCGCCGCAGCGTCAAGCATCTCTGCGTCTGACGTTTTTCTCGCTGCTTACATATGCACACAAGTGACATCTGAGCACGTTGCCACTTCGATAAAACCAGCAAGCACATCGCACCACAAATCCGGTTGATATTTTGCTGAAACTTGTCTTGAGATGGAGGAAGGGCGGACGCAGCGTGCTCGATCGGCGAATCTTATTATCCTTCTTGGGTGCAGAAAATTCAATAATTAATGTGGGAAAAAAGGAAGATGGAATCAAGTTCAGGATGGCGAATAAAAACTTATCCAAGAAGGGGCTCTCGCAATGCACATAAGCAGTAAACTCTGGGCGATCACAATCTATGGCCCCGTTTTAAATAATAATAGTTTTTTGACTTTTCGAAGTCAAAGTCGTTTAGAACACGCTGGCTTCATAACATAGCTTTTTTCCTTTGTATTATCCATGAGATATAATAGTGTTTTTATTTCCCTTTTTCTTTATTTTTATTTAATTGATTATTTCAGAAAAAAAACTAATGGTCCTTATAATGCTATTTTAGCTTAAAGTCAAAAATACATAGCACTTTAGAATAGGACCTATATCAACCTTGATGAGCACATGTGCATACATCGCACAACCATTCGGCCCCAAGTAGCATTTATTCATGGCTCATGCTACTTCAGGATCCAATGTTCACAGGGGGAAGTATTAAGCAAAAGCAGAGGAATCATGTGCCAATCGAGTTGCCAAGGAGGATTATATATTGTAGCACAAGCTCGCAAGTTATTCTGGTAAGTGAGCTAACTCGAAAGATCACATGCCTTTGGGTCGGATCAGTAATCTGATTGGACATGAAGTGCTCCAAGAAGATTAGACTTGAGAACTCACCTTTTCTATAAGAACGATTTTGCTCATTGTGCTCCTTTTTTTACCTCATAGGATAACCCATAAAACATCAAACTAGTGCTAATCTGGCAGGAAAACTAGAATATTGTCAAATATACCGGTAAGAAGTTAAGAATGGACGTGCCAACTCTAAGCGAGTAGTAAATTATCCACGTAGAACTCTTGAAGAGTAGCATGCATGCTCCAATCTCTGCAGCGACTATGCAATCAATCTAGAAAAAAGTAGCTAGTACAACTATGAAACCACTAACCCAATCATTCCATTACTGAAGACAATTAAGGTATTTTCCGAAAGGAAAAGAAGAAGAAAAATCATCTAAGCTCCTTTGGTAATGCAGTGCCTTTCAAGTTTCAGGTACCAGGCTATTTGTACACATGCAGAGCTACTTACACCATGAAACACGATGTACAACACAGCACAACATTTTCAAACAGGGCCAATTGCCTTTTTTTGCTTCTCTTTGCGCACCGAGCTAAGCAATCTCGCAGTCACATGCTGCAAATTCACCTCTCTCAATGTGCTTGCTTGCTCTGCATGGCAGCATGAGCCTTTTGTTGCATCAGCTTAGTGCGAGTCCGATGCTCGCCTCACTGGCTTTTCTGTCAGCTGAGGAGTGAGGCGTCGCTCTAGCCTCTAAGACACCTTTGTTCGAAAGTATCAGATAGTGGCACATGAATTATAGAAAAGACAAAGTACGAATTATAAGAACGAGGGTGTATTTATATATTGTGCTAGTCTTTTAAGGAAAGATGGTTCACGATCTCTAAGGTTGTTACTCTGCCGGTTGGGCTTACGGGTATAATGGCCCAACTATCTGGGATTGGGCCACTGGTTTAGCGGTCCTAAGGCCGAACGCTGGTTTAGTAGTTCGATGGTGTTGATGCTGCGCGACAATTGATGTCAAAGTATAGGACTCTTCCTAGATACATCTTAGGCCCCACAGTTACCGGGGAGCACACTTGATGTGTAAGGGGAGATTTGTTAGAGGTAGTCCCATATTGGTTGTGGGATAAGACAGAGCTCGATTTATAAAGGTGATTGTACCCCTTTATTAGGCTAGTTTTTTTATAAGAGATGGTCCAAAAATTCTAAGATTGTTGCTCAGTCGGTTGAGCCTACAGGTATAGCAGTCCAGCTACCTAAGATCGGACCATTGGTTTAGTGAGTCTGAGTTCAGACACTAATTTAGTGGTCTGATAGTGCGCAATAGCAAGCGCGCGCGCACACGTACTTAGGGGCGGAATCAGGCCCAGCTCAAGCCCCGGGCTAGGCCAGCTTGTTTTAGGCCGACTTATGCTTTTATTTTTAGACTTTCACACCTAAATCATTAATTCTCTATAGACTTTGGTTTTCAGGCCTCGGGTTATAGCCCATCTAAGTTGAGGCCTGATTCCGCCACTGTATACTCCCATCAACACCACGTCCTAACTCGATAATGATCAGATCCCAATAATTAACTGCACCGACGTTGCACCCATCCGGCCATGAGATGAAAATCATGACTAATTCTTCAGCAATCCTTTCCCTTTCTTGAATCTCTTCAGTTTTCCCTTGCCAAGATATTGCTTCTTATTTTCGCCCAAATGAAATCCATCTCCGCCGATCGCTGAGCTAATTAAGTACGTTTTCGTTCCCATCAATCGAGCAGCATTAATTCTCGTGATGTTTGCCGTGAACCGCGAATCATTCCAACCGCGAGTCCCATTGCACCGGGCGTGCAATGATTTGATCATCTCGCGGCATCGTTTTCGTACGAAGAAAGTCATCAGATTTGCCACGAGACGGCACGATCAGATCTGCATGGAGTCTGAACGGCCTAGCAACCTGCCCTGCTTCAACAATGTTTTACACGGAACGTGAATCATACGAGGCGGGCAACCAAGTGCATGCATGCTACGGAAAATTTTAGCAATTCTATGATGAAGGGCTGTTTCAATAATAGTACGGACCTCACCTCTGCATCACCATCCATACTCCCGAGAAGAGCCGTACATTCACAAGCAATGAAGGAAAGGACAACGAAAGAGACAGCTTAATGTAGGATCTTCTCTTTTTAACTTTTAAATATTGATTGGGTTTTTTTTTCAGTTTTTAAAATCCATTTTTTTATTTTTATAGTAACTAATTTTTAAATGAAGTGTTTTTTAAGACAGATATATAAGTTGATTATAGTACATACTGTAATGACTTTATTTATATCGGCTAAAACCGCACGTGAGTTTCTATTTCTCTGTACTCTCTTATAAATAGCCTAAAAACTATAAACTATAGATAAAAGTCATAAGCCGAAACCAAAAAAAAAGTATGGACCTGTAACTTCTGAGTAGCACCATGCATTTCTCGTTTTGTACAGGGTAGAAAATGAGCGATCATTTGGATCGTCTTGGTTAAATATCATTGGCCAAAATCGACCAATATTTTGAAACACGTTTCATTTGCATTGCCGAGAGAGTTCATGGTGGTGATCGGTTCGGCTGAAAAGCTCGTGGTTTATAGTAAAACATCAGAAGTGGCTAAAAAATCAGAATGACAGAGGCTTATTTAGTATAATTAAATTTAAAAAATTTAAAAATAAAAAATATGTTAGCCCATTACGTATAATACAAACAAATACGGGAAAAAAAAGAACCGGCCAAAAAGCTCAACGAAAAGCCAAAAGTTGAGAAAAAGACGAAACTTATGAATAGTGAAAAATAAGTTAGAAGTCGGAATCTAAGATATATATATATATATATATATATATATATATATATATATATATATATATATATATATATATATATATATATATATATATATATATATATATATATATATATATATATATATATATATATATATATATATACTACAAATTCCATTTTAGAGAAATGGATGGCTCCAGATCGAACTTGACTTTTATCTAAACAATTTGATGACATGTTTCGTCTCATATTTCCAACTCCTAGCGACACTTGTATGATTAGCTGGCAACCATATCATTTCGGTTGCCAACGTGGCAAAGTGGTCAGCTTGCACTGCGACACGTCGAATGCAACCTCTTGCGGGTGATAAACATCGGTGTCCATCGTTTTCCTTTCCAAAGCTAGTGTAGAAATAAAATAAATAAACAAAAAAAGAAACAAACCACTTCAGCTCTGCTCGATTGAGCTAAAAAGCTGTAGCTTATAACTGATATTGCACTATAACGACTGAAATTTTATTGTAGCTGAAGGTGTCTTATTTAGCATAATTAAATTTAAAAAATTGAAAATATAAAAAATATATTAGCTCATTACGGACAACGCAAATGAATATGAGAAAAAAGAACCGTTAAAAACAAAAAAGCTAAAAATTAAAAAAAGATAAAATTTATAAATAAAAAAAATAAGTCTGAACTAAACAAGCCAAGATCGATGGCTGCGTCCTTTATAAATACCGGCACACCACAACGAGCCCCGCAACCACCCCCGACACTTCGAGGAAACATCTAAGCACTACCTTCTTAAGGGACTAAACACGATTAGAAGGTAGCAAATCATGAACTAATATAATAGTATAGAGTTAGATCTGAGCAATGGGGGAGGAGAAGGTGGCGCCGAAGCCGGAGGCCGCCGCGGCGGTCGAGCTGCCGGGTTTCGTGATGAGCGCGGAGGAGGCGGAGCGCGCGGCCGCGGCGGCCGGCATGGAGACCGTGGAGGACCTGCTTCCGCTGCTGGTGCCGTCGGCGATGAAGCGCGCGCGCGCCCCGATCTCGCGGTTCCACGTGGGCGCCGTGGGGCTTGGCGCGAGCGGCCGCGTCTACGTCGGTGTTAACATCGAGTTCCGGGGCCTCCCGTTGTCCCACACCGTCCACGCCGAGCAGTTCCTCGTCGCTAACGCGGCCGCCGCGGGGGAGCCTGCGCTGCGCGCCGTCGCCGTCTCCCACATGCCCTGCGGCCACTGCCGCCAGTTCCTCCAGGAGATCCGCGGCGCTGCCGGGATCCGCATCCTGGTCACCTCCGACGCCGACGAAGGCTGCACGCCCGAGTGGCGCACGGTGGCGTCCCTCCTCCTCCGCCCCTTCGGCCCCCGCGACCTCCTCCCCAAGCACGCCCCCCTCGTCCTCGAGCCGCACGACAACCCCCTCGGCGACCCCGCCGCCGCCCTCGCTAATGGATTCGCCGGCGGCGACCTGGAGGCGTGCCTGAGGGAGGCGGCGGAGGCGGCCGCGCGGGCGGCTCACGCGCCATACAGCGGGTGCCCGGCGGGGTTCGCGGTGGCGGACGGCGAAGGGAGGGTGTACGCCGGGGGCTGCCTGGAGTCCGCGGCCTACAACCCGACACTGGGCCCCGTCCAGGCAGCCATCGTGGCGATGGTGGCCACCGGAGGCGGCCCCGCCGGGGACGTGGTGGCGGCGGCGCTCGTGGAGAAGGAGGGGGCGATCGTGGCGCAGGAGGCGACGGCCAGGATCTTCCTGGCCGCCGTGGCGCCACAGGCGAGCTTCCACGTGTACAACTACAGGCCGTCCGATGCGTGATGCCGCCTCTGGTCCCTCGCGGTGGTGCGGAGAGTTTTTTTTTTTTTTGAAGGAGGTGGTGCGGAGAGTTGGAGGTGAAGAAAAGGTTAGGAATAAGATGAGAAGGTGAAAAAAAATCTTGTGCAGTTGGGTGAGCTGTAAATTCCACATGGCGCTGGGCGATTGGCTGATTGGACACTGAGAGCTAGGACCTACTTATTCTCTGTGATAAGTATTCTTCTGTTACGGTGTGTGTTACGAGAAAAAACAAACAATCCTCCAAATGATGCCAATAGTAAACAACTCGAGTAGTATATGGCACCTGTATTTGTCTTGGAAGTAAAGTGTTGCTTCTCCATCCCCGTCTCTTGCTGTAAGTTTTACGTCGTTGTTTGCATGAATTACACACTACAGCTCAGGATCATGAGAAAATGGCTAGAATAATTGAGTCGCTGTGCTGCTGCACGTACGGACGTACAGTGGAACCTTGTGTGGTCACTACTGATTATCCAATCATGCACATTGGTCCTTCCTTGCAAGCCTCAAAACGCACATGAGTGATCGATCACTTTATGAACTTTTCTTGGTGGGGGCTGAGCTGAAGGTAGGTAGTTGCCCACGGAATAAAGCAATGGTGGACATTTAACCTGTTCTTCATTAGACATTGCGAATAAGCAATCATAGTGAAAATCCATCCTTGATTGGATATTGCACGGTGCAGTTATGCAATCATAGAAGTATTTTGGCAATTCTGACATCATTTTCTGGAAGGAAGTTTCTTGCTGAACCCTCTTAATTCGTAAATAAATATGCAAGAAAATGAGTTTCCCGGGGAAAGCAACAACCTAGACAGAGAAAAGGATGGTCCACGAGGGAGTACTAAATCGGTCACATAAAGCCATCTTAAAAATATTAGCAGCCACAAAAATTTGTCTGCGATGCCATCGCTGTTGGATTGTTTAGCGTTCTTGTCCCGACCAAATGATTCTGCGTCCAAACCGGTCGCTTTCTGATGGTAATGTGAGCCTGTGCTCGACAGCTCGAGCCAGGGGCGGACGGAGGGGTAGAAGGGATAGGGGTGGAAAAAAAGTTTAAAAGAGTTTTTTTTGTAGTGGTTTATGGCTGAAAAGTATTGTAGGTGGCTGAAAAACACTGTAATTGACGGAGACTTATTTAGTATAATTAAATTTAAAAAAAAATTAAAAATAGAAAAAACATGTTAGCCCATCACGTATAATGTAAACAAATACGAGAAAAAAGAACCAGCAAAAAAATTCAAAAAAGCTAAAAGTATAGAAAAAGACGAAATTTATAAATAATATAAAATAAACTAAAAGTTAGAAGTTTAAACCGAAACGAACGAGACCTAAGGCTTACGAGCCGGCTCAGCTCGTGCAGCCGAGTCAGTGTTTCAGCTTAACCCCCTTAGAGCATCTCCAGCAGGAGCCCTCAAATCAAGGCCTTTATTTTTGATTTGAAGGCTCTCCTAACATTTGAGAGCTTGATTTTTTTGCATTTACTCCAAAGAATACTCTCAAATTAGGGCCTCAAATTCATCCTAATAGACAACGCCATGTGGGACCCATTCATTATCCTAAACCAAAATTTGAGGTGAGGACAAAACACAGTCCAAAGAGGGCCTACTCGAGCCCTCAAAGTAGGGGCCTCCTCCAGGGTTCCCAGAAATGAGGGCTTGATGGGTGAATTTGAGGGTCTCCTACTTTTGAGGGCCTGTTGGACCTGTGTTTTTGTCCCCGACCCTCAAATTTTAGTTTAGAGGTTTGTTTGAGGGCTCTGCTGAAGTTGCTCTTACGATGGCCATCTAACGAGTCAAGCCCGAGTCAACTCGTGAACTGCTCGTTGGCTCGGCAGCCCAATAGGGCTCCTAAGTCCTAACCCATTCGCCCCCCATCCATTCCTCTCCCGTCCCCTTCTCGTCCAACCAAACCCGAAGAACCCTAGAGGCGGCGGCTGGGCGACACCGAAGGCGAGCTCAGATCTGACGGTGGTGGCGAGCACGAAGGCGTGATTCCATCCCCTCCATTTCGTGCATGTCCGCGGCAGCCGCTAATCCCCCGGCGGCGGCGACAGATAGGAGTGAGAAGCGGAAGGAACGAGAGAAGTAGCGTCGCCGCCGCGCGCGGAGGGAGGCGGCGGCGCTCGTTCGAGCGGCCTCGGAAGCGCTCGTCGCCGACCCCGAGGAGAAGCAACGTCTCCGTGAGCTCCAGGAGGCCGAGGCCGACACGTCCGATTGCGCGCGACGGGACTTCGGGGCCACCGAGCATTGATGGCTCGAGGCCGCTGCCGCACGTGCAGCGGAGAAGGCAGCCGCGGCGGCTGCTGCTGCTGTGGAAGAGGCGGCGACGGCTCTCGAAGCTCCCTCCCGCGAGAAGGTCTCTCTCCACTCACTCACCCTAATTCCTTGGCTTCTTCTACCGATCTAATGTTTTTAGCCAATTGTTTTACTTAGCAGTTACACTCGATGCATGTTCTCCATTTCTATTGCTGGGATGAGCTTATACGCCTGATTCGTCATAGCAGCAATCCGTAGTTATCTGTTCATGGGAGGATATGATACGCATGTGGTGTAATTGTGAGAAGTCAATGGACTGACATTAACAGCACATGTAGAGTTGGTAGTTGCTATGTTCATTGAGAATGCCAAATAACCGGTTATCATATAATCCATTAGATTCTGATTATCCACAACAGTTTATTTCCATCCTCTGGATGAATGTTCTTTGGTAGCTCAATCCATTTATTGAGGATTTCTCATCAGGAATTGTTCTACCAGCTGGTGCAATGTAGATGTGTCCTGTTCTTTACGGCTTCTAAAATGGTTTTGACTTTTGCTACAGTACTTAACTTTTAAATTGAGTATTTTTTCAAGGCGAGGTTTACAAGTTAATTGTAGTACACGTTAAAAGCCTAACATCTGTATCAACCAAAATCGCAAACGAGTATCTCTCTTTGTAATCTCTGTCGCAAACAGCTAAAATTCAAAAATTTCAGCCAAAAGCTATAAGCCGCAACCATATCAAACAGGCCCGTAGTTTCTGAATGTTCTATTGCATGTTTTGAAAATGAACTTGGACACACATTCTAATGAAGGACTCTAATTATTGTCTTATCTTGCCTATTGCAGTATTAAGATGACCATGGAGACGAGTCGGAAGGGGATGGGGAATGGGAATATGTTGAAGATGGACCCGCGGAGATCATATTGAAAGGAAATGAGATCACTGTGAAGAAGAAAAGGGTCAAAGTACCAAAGAAGGCTAATGATAAACCACCAATTCAGGAGGTCCAAATTATATTTGTGATAAAGTTTTGCCGGCTCTTTTCCATTGCTCTAAGATCCAAATTTTTACATATTGTCTTTAGATATCTTGCAAGAAGATAGACCTACATCAAATCCACTTCCACCAGTCTGTAGCTTTTGCTTCTCAGAGGAGAGTTTTCCTTGTCTGCTCAAGAAGTACTTGAGAAAGTTGCTCAAGAGAATCCGCTGCTTCGAATTAGAAGCTACTCCATTTCGTTTTCTTGTGATAGAATGCATATCCTGATTTTGAGCCGTGTTTAACGAGCCGACCTCGAGCTTCTAACTAAACCAAACTGAGCCACCATTTCAGCTCGTTAACCTAACAAACCGAGCTAGCTCAATATCCACTCCTAGGTAGGGACCAGCTCCTCCTATGATTTAATAAATTTGCACTATGATTTTTAATATTTGAGGAATATCAATATCGTTAGCACTACTTAATCGGCATTATTAAATGTATACTTTATTTGGTCCTCCTCATCGCTCAATCCCGGCTCCGCCCCTGGCTCGAGCATACTCTGCAACCAGCCAGCCAAAACCAAATTGGTTTCGCCAAGTGTGTTTCTTGCCCGGCATACGTTGGAGCGAGGTGCTGGGATATACTCTAAAAAGATAGTCTGGTGAAGAGAGTTAACAACTAAGCTCCACTCTAATTGGTTTATAACTTAAGTTTATAGTTGTGATTTTTAATTTATAACTAAAATTACACTATAACAGCTGTTAGTTTTTTAAAATAAGAAAAAAATAGAAAAAAACCGTTATATTGTCACAGACAACAAATTAATAAAAGAAAAAGAAAAGCTAAAAAATAAAAAAACTAAAATAACCTAAAATTTGAAGCCGACATATTTTAATGACTTTTAATTTAATTAAATCGAAAGCTAAAATAAATTTAGCACCGAGCTTAAACATGGGGCAGAGTATCTTCGATGGTTAGTGTGAAAGAATTCCAGGAGAGTTTTGTAATGGAACAACTAAGGTAATCGTAATCTGTGATGTAATCAGCTGTCACGTCAATATAAATAGCAAAGCTGAAGCCTAATCAAACCTAGGCAGCTAAGAAAGTCTCGTGTTGCTAGTGTTCGTTGTCTGGTAGCCATGGACGGTTCAAACTGGAAGTGTTAGTTCAGTACGGCAGCATATTCCTGACCTGCCTTGGATTCAACCTTGTCTAAAAGGCCAAAAACTGCAAACAAACGGCCAAAAAGAAGACCGACTCGCCGTACCTCACACACCCTTTGCACACCGATGTAGAACCGACAGATGTCTCGCAATCTTGTGCGTCCGCATCGTAGTAAATCAACATTTTTTTTGAATGAAGCTGGTTGGGATGTCCAAATATTGCGGGTCTGGTTTTTTACCGAGATTTATAGTTTTTAGTTATGACTTATGATTTTTGGACTGTTTGTGTTGCCGTTATAAATAAAATTGGTACAGTATGTACTATAATTAACTAGTAAACTCTATCTTTAAAAGATACTCTATTTAAAAATTAGCTAAAAATAGGAACTAAAAACTAAAAACGCACAGGATCTACACGTCTTGTGTGTTGCATGATGGTACTGTGTTGCAAGCTTCTTTTTCTTAAGGCTGTACTGTGTCGCGTTGAGAATGGATGGAGCAATATTGGGGATGGGAGCCAACGAATGGCTATGTGTCACTTTTGGTAGCTGGTCTGCAAATAATATACGATCCCTATTTGCCATACAAATGCAAAGCAATACTTACTGAGATACAGCAAACATTGATAGTGTCATGAGTACAAATACTAATAGCATCACTAAACAGAAGCAGGTACCATTACAATTGCAATTGTTGAGTAGGACCGATGTCAGTAATTAGAAAAGGCTGAATAATCCTAAAACCTTTTCCTTTAAAGATATTCAAAATCTTCATATGAGTGACTATGATAATCACTAAGTTCTGATCACACCTACACGATAAAGAAAAACAAAGCTAGTAACAAGAGCCAACAAAATTAGCAGCTTTCTACACAAGGTTGGTTAGACCGCCGTTGATAGGCAGGTCTGACCGCATGTCTGGGGCATGTCCGACCGGTTCTCTGTTCTTAGATTTGAAAACCTCTCGGGACAAAAGTCCAAATATCAAGAACTTGCCATATTATCATCCAAACACATACAAGTTTGCATGATACTTGTTAAAGGCAATAAGAGCCTAAACTCATCAAGAATCACAAGGTTTATGAACTCGAATTCACTGAATTGAAGAGAATCGAATCTAATTCACAAGAACACCATAAATCATAAATCTCAAATTACTTTTTACTTTGTAAGGTTCTAAGACATAAGGTCTTCTAGATATATTCTCTCATGTCCTTCCAGATTGATCCACATGTCAATTCCAGCTTTCCTTGATCCAAACCACTTCTCCTTTACACCTCTCCGCACCGCGATTTTGATCAAGCCACCAACCCAGTATTTGGCCAACTACCAAAATACTCTCGACAAAGCTTCCAGGTACTTTCTCATTACTCTCATTACTCTATCTCCATCTTCACGTCAAAGTATCTCCACATGATTTGACACGCAGCCTGTAGTGCCCAATGACTAGCCATCATATCTTCACTTATTTGGACTCCTCTGAACTGTCTCTACGTGTATCGTTCTCGTCACTTGGCACATCACATACACCAACTTACTTTTTATGATCTTTGTCTTCTCTATGCTTCCCTCTTGAACCTTATAGCTTTACCCGGACTTATGTGGCCACTCGGACCTCAGCTCCTCCGCTTAGTCATGGTCCATTGCCATCGATCGCTATGTCATCTAAGCCACCTGCACATCCAAAGATCAAACAACCATATCAAGCACAAACTCTATGCACTTGACTCACGTTAGTCAAACCATGCATGATGCAATGCGACACAAACCCTCATGGCTCCCAAATCATGAACCGACCTCAAATCAACTCAGCTCAACTCACCTTGATCTCTGGCCACAGCTCTCCTCACGCCGAGAGGACCACCTTGATCAAACTGCCAACCATTGACTGGTTTGACCGGCCACCGGTGTGACCATATTTCCAATATAGGTCACACCGGCCAACTCCCCCAGTCCGACCGCACACGACCAACACCCAAGTGCACTCTTTGAAAAAAAAGGAGCTGCCAACTAGAATTCGGTCATACCACTCCAGGCTGGCCGCCAGCCATGGCCTGTGGTTGGCGATATGACCGCTTCCAAACTCCGATCACACCAGACCATCGGTCAAACCACCATTCTTAGGGCGGTCTGACTACTTCCTCCCAACGGTTCAATCGATCCCACTGCCAACACTGGCAGCAATCTAAATGTTCTAAAACTATTATAAAATTCAAATTCAACTTAGCCAAAATATGTCAGAACCCGGAGCGGCAACTCCAGGATCCTCTGTGTAAATCGCACTAGTTCAGGATCAGCCAGTGCACACAGTGGACAACAAAGATAAATATCCAGCATAATGACATTTATTAAATTTAAAGAGTACGACCTTATGGCCAACGTTTACATCACTGCTCATTGGCCAATAATAATAACTGAAAAGGAAACTGCGGAAGCAAGCGGATAATGGTGAAGCCCAAGTATGCCCATAGGCAAACGACTGCAAGACGTGGCCTACTCGTCCTGGTCCTCATCGTAATCGATGTAGTCCTCCTCTGTGATGAGATATCAAGGGTGAATACAAACTTGTACTCCGCAAGCCACACGGAGAAATGCAATATAATGTTAAGGGCAACAAAGGAAGGCATATAGGGTTAGTTGAGTGAAAAGCAATACTATTGAGAAATGGGTCTAAATGCTAGTGAAAGGAGTACATCCAAAAGGTCAACATCGTGGGGGTGGCCCCTCAAAGCTTCCCTCCCAAATAGGCATGTGTTCCTCTTAGCTTCGCCGCTGAGGATGCAAAAGGCCTAAGATTCCCCCAAGATGACGCCCTCTTACTAATCATCACAATACACAATTGCGAGGTCTCCCACATCCTTATCGATGGCGGGAGCTCCGCAAACATACTCTACCTTCGCGTGCTCAAGGAGATGTGGGAGTCACAGGGCCTATCATCATGGTATCCTACTCCCATCTGACCGTCCCCTCACTGGCCTCATACCAGGAAAATCTGTCCAACTTCTCAGGAGGATTGAACTTCTCATGACATTTGGAACATAGAAAAATCATCGCACAAAAGCTATCAAATTTGATGTTGTTCACATAAAGTCCCCATTCAACGCTATCATAGGGAGAGCAACTCTCAATCGCTTCTGTGCAATGGTTCATCAAAACTATTTATGCCTAAAGATACCATGCCCTCATGGGGTCATCCCCATGAAGAGTGACCAAGACTTGGCGCGTCGCCTATACCACAGGGCAGCAACCAACTCTTATGGCATCAACTACTTTGAACTTAAGGGTGCAGGTGTAGGAGCCCAGATATTAACATCCGGATTCCTCTGTGATTCCACCGCACTATTCCCTGGATCAGTAGATAGTGCTCACAGATTACAGTTCTGATTATCAAAGTACATATCATGCGGAAGCGTAAATATAATAGTAAACTTACTCATGGGCCGATTAGGCCGAAATCATGAAATTGCAGCAATGAAAGAACGGTACACACAAGTGGGACCTTCAGACATGCCCACAGTACCAACCGGAGGTTCGCGACCTAGCCCTTGACTTCTTCATCTTCTCGCCAACTTGTCCAATCTTGTTGCCGAGGCGAGGTGATTTGACTCGATTCTGAATTTTGTCGCAAAGCGAGCATGAGCACTCCGACCCGTGTTCGCGAGCCAATACACGTAATGCAATTAAATAGTATGCATGGCTTATCAAAGGAAGGCTCGGGTTATTTTATTTTTGCGTAGAGTGCTTTTGAATACAATTAATTAAAAGTCCTATGACTTAGCAATTTTGGAACAAGTCATAATGTACAAGGAAATGCATTATTAATATCGATTCTGATTCCATCCACCGTTACATGGCATCCGCACCATATAGCAATTTCTTCAGCGTTATAGCCGCTTAACTTACCATCGGATGACGCCCAGACAATTCCAAACCAGGCAGTCCTTCGCCCTTCAAGTTTCCCATTCCCGCTTTCAATGTTTTTAAAACGTAACTATATCCAGCTAAGTTCCATGTTCGCCTTGACCGTGGTACGGCTATTCGAATAGTTTTGACTCGCAGAGTTTGTACACTTTCACCACAAGAGATGATCAACTCGTTTCCCACACGATTCCTTAGTCATGTGGTTGAGCGGATCATCACGGTGACTTTTCAAAATATCTAGTCCTTTCTCCCATCTCACATTATGGGTGACCGCCCATTTGCGATGGGTCCCATCAGGCGCTGGATGTTTTCCCTGCACTCTAACGCAGCTCGGGCTTCTACTTCCCGCAACGTTAGGAAAGCGGAAAACTTCACCCTCCACCGGTGTCCCTTCAGCCCCCTTGCCATAGCATAACCCCATCAATCCACTACCGGTGAGATGAGTCAGGGTTTCGATAAGTCTACTTAGCCAAGTTGTATTTACGAGACTTGTGGTTGTACTGCTTACACGGCCGACATGACAAGATTCAGTCCTTAGTGGTATCCGGCGGTTCTACCACAAACCACACTCGTGCACCACCGCACCATACCCCGAACCATCCGCCTGCATATTTAAGCACGTTGGGGTTTTGGAAACATAAAATAATCATATCCAACATTTATCAGTCATTACCACCATGATCGCCAACCAACTTTTCTTGTTCTCAAAGTGATGCTTTACGCTCTCGCGCCATGAGTATCTAAACAATACTACGCATGGCATATAATTACGGACTTATTTTGAAAGGTCACTATTATAATTTGTGCTAGGCGACAATATTCACATGTTCAAATATTTCAAAGGAGGTAATATTAACCAAGTACACGATGGGATATAACTAGAATCTTAAATTAACATGTATTTGCATATAACATAACAAAGATGCAATTTGATAATTTAAAGAAAAGTAATTTGCGTAAAATGTAGGTTCAACATGATCAAAGTATTGACTCACCTGGCACGGTTTACCGCGGTCTTGAGCTCACGCGATGCTTTCTCTTGAGCTTCTAATCTTTTTCTTCACTTCGCTCTTGCTCTTGCGTGATCCTTTGATTCTTCACGACTCCAATATCTAATTACGTGCTAAACGACTGAATACAAATAAAGGCAAATAACTCAAAAGATCCAAATAAATCGAATAAAGTCAACTTTCGTATTATCATGAGTTAATGGGCGATTTGGGTGATTTGAGGCAAGGCGGTGAGATTACGATAACTCGATCTTTTATTAATAATCTCTTTATTATTTTTGTATTTATCAAGGAAGTTCCATGAGTTAGGTTATACCTACGATTCGGTGCAGGAGTTTAGTGTACAAATTTTATCTTTATTAAGTTTTAGAATAATCTCTGATATAGGCTTTTACTTATTAATTAGACTAAGAGCAAGGGCTCAATATTTATTCATATATGATAACTATTTAAAATTTAAATCTCTAATAATCCCATTATCATATTTTATGTATCCTCATTCATAGCTAAGCTAAGTTTAAGTTGAATTAGGATCCACTCATATGGGTCCTGACTTGTTATTTCATGCTCATCATTATTATTTACTAAATGCAGTATTAATATTTAATTAATGGTTCCATTATCATTTTTATCCATGCTTTAGTTACTATTAGGCCTAGCCTTAATTATTTCTAATTTAGCTATCGGAACACGTTTGGTAAGTATCATTTTATGTTAACTTAATTATTTGCGTTAGTAATTACCTGTTTACTTTAAAGTACCTATATGTTCGTAAGATTACAGTATCCATGGTTGGACATGTATTAAGCTCATATATATCCTAATAAATTTTATTAGCTTCTCTATACCATTACCTAGGCAAGGGTTATCATACGAGGTCATACTTTAATATTGCTATTTAAATTAAACCACTAATGGATTTATTTAATGATAGCATGTTAAATGGTAATACATCTATGCTAATTATAATTAAAGGTATCTTCATTAAATTTGGATCTTTAACCAAGCCACTTTTCTTTATTATAGTTGCCTCATATATATATATATATATATATATATATATATATATATATATATATATATATATATATATATATATATATATATATATATATATATATATATATATATATATATATATATATATATATATATATATATATATATATATATATATATATATATATATATATATATATATATATATATATATATATATTTCTCTAACATGGCATTTCTATGCAAAATTATCCTTTTCATTAAAGGTGGCTACCATTTTATGTGTTTTTGGATAATTAACTAAAGTCATCTTTTATCAATACCTTTAAAACCACTAATTAGTTTTGGACTATTAGCTAGGACACATTAATTTGTCATATGTGGTAATTAATCAAATATTAAGCCTTAATTAGCCTCATACACATCCCAATTACTTTTTATTAGGTTCTTCGAATTATTCTCTAATTTTTCTTGATTTTTATTAATTAAATTGGGTTACAAAAATTAAAACAAAAATTTAAGGAAAAATGGTGCAGCGTATGATTCAACTCAAATCTCGATTGTGAATTGATTAGCTCTCACTCGGGTAGCCAAGTGGGCGGGTGGCCTGGCTGATGAAGGGTGCATGTAATATGTGAAAAGGTGAGGTGGCGAGGACCAAAACAGGAGGCGGCGGCGCTCGGTGCAGCGCACGACGGCAGCAGCGGCGCCCGGGAGGCGACAAAGTTCAGTAAAATGGGTTCTCGGGAGGTGAGAAGCTAGTGGAGGTGCTGATGCGGCCGGGATCCCCGAGGCAGGCCGGCGGTGAGGTTTAGCGGCGGTGGCGAGGCCGAATGGCACGGGCGGCGACGAGAGGAGAGGAAGGAACCCAAGGGGTGTAGGAGAGGAAGATGGCCGAGGGGAACTTACCGGTAGGGGTGGCTCGGCTGGGGCGGTGATGTGGCGCGCCGGCGACGTGAGGCGGCGGCGGATCGGGGAAGGTCACCGTGGCCGGCGTGCTTGTCGGGACCCGGAGCAACAACTCCAGAACCCTCTGTGTTATTCGCACTATCCCAGGAAAAGCTAGTGCACACAGATTGGACAGTGATACATATCATGCATGATAACCAAACTTTATTATAAAGCAAAAGTACGGCCCTTATGGCCAAGATTACAATAAGGTGGCTTCATGGCCAAACATGAAATAAACAATGAAGGTAATAAGAGGAGCAGCCCATCCCGCCTTCCCACAAGGCGAATTGACAGTAAGACGTGTCCTATTCGTCGCGATCCTCAACATAGTTGACATCGTCGCCCTCGGCAACATTGTTTATAGCAAGGTGAGCACATAAAGTACTCCACAAGTTACACGGGAGATATAATGATTTGATGCATGCATAAGGGTTACAAAGAAAGGCATAATGTGGTTCATTTGCATAAACAGCATTATTGAATTAAATACGATAACGTAAGTGCAAAAGTGAAGTTGATACAATATATAAAAACAAGATTTAACAAAATAATAACGTTAGTGCAGCAACAACCTAACACTAACCTAACCACGGGTATCCCACCGACCATCTTTCCAAAAGTTTCACAAATTTCCATAAACCAAATTTTATTAAAACCAAAATCTAATCCGTGAAAAACCATACTAAGCATGTCCTTGACCGTGACACGGCTATCCAGATAGTTTGTTACTCTGCAGAGGTGTACAACTTTACCCACAAGACATGTTCTCTGCTTTGCCACCGGATTACACACTTCCTTAGGTGTGCGGCGAGGAGATCATGATAAGGCTGCTCCAATGTTCCATTACCAAATTAGCTACGCCGCCACTAAGGTTTCACCACAACATGAATCCACATGTTGGAGCCCCTCTTGTGCCATGTGAGACTTCTCATGGCCTACGCCACGCTCACATTCAGCCTATAGCGAAACTAAAATGGAACTTCACAAATTACTTAGCGGATCCGTCCCATACTGACTTGTGGTAGTGCGGAGTGACTTTGTAATAGTAGTTCACATCCGGTCCTTAATTTGACTTAGGCCTACCCGATACCCCTTGTGACCTGGCAACAACATCGAGTCAACAAACTACGACGCATGCCGCAAGCACCCACCACCATACCAATGCCTAAGTCTAAAACAGTTTTATCCATTTTATTTTATCAAACTTTTATAGACCTTCTTGACTCACCAAAGTCAAGAATAGATTTTATAAACCAACATTTCGTGTGAAACCAATCTTCCCACCTAAATTAATCTAAGCATGGCTAAGCAATTTATAAAATGTTCTAGTTAATACTAATGTACCAACTAGGCTTTCATCTATGGTGACAAGGTATGTTCGTTCAAATTCGAGATTGGCCATACAAAGGGAATTGGGTGTAACTAAAGTTTTAAGCACATTTGAACTAATTTGAATAAAAGTATGCATGCATATTAATTTAAAAACAACATAAATAATTTAAATTACTGGGATCAACATGGTCAAAGGTGTAACTTGCCTTGCTCAAGTCTTGCTGCGATTCGTCAAGAAATACTCTCGGATTCGTCGTAATCTATACGCAAAGAACCAAAAGAAATTCAAACAAAATTCAAATAAAATCCAAAATTCAAAAAGAGTCCAGAAATGGATAGTTTAGGATTTTAGAAAAATTTAGAAATTTGAACGAGTTAAATCGGAGTTAAAATGAAGAAGTTATGGCCTTCGAAGTTCTCACGACCACGGCAAACGTGATCGGGCGGAGCTACGACCACGCAAATGCGATCGGCGGAGTTACGACCACGTAGTCGACTTACGACCACATGGAAGGTTTACGACCACGCAATGACATATGACCACACGGAAGGTTTACGACTACTCAGGGAAAATTACGACTACGGCCACAGACCAGTCTACGACTACGACTACACTGAGAACCTACGACTTCGACTATCAGAGAACCTACGACTTCGACTACCAGAGAACTTACGACTTCGACTACACAGAAAATTTACGACTTCGACTACCAGAGAACTTACGACTTCGACTACACAGAAAACCTATGACTTCGAGGCCGAATACGACCACTCAAACAGGTTAACGGCTACCTAGTCATTTACGACCACATAGTCGCTACGACTACTCAGGCAGCTACGGCTACGGCTAAGACTTACGACACATCGGATCTACGACCACACGGAAGGGTGTTACCTTCGAAACCGGTTGGCCGCGGGTGGTCGGAGGGAATCGCAGAGTGGCCGAGACGACGGATGGTCGTAGAGGTTCGATTACGAGCGGAGACGGTCGGTCGACGAAGAAGCGGCGGCGCCGAGTCTTCGGCAACAACGGGCCCGGTGGCGGCGCGCTCGCGGAGAGGAATGGTGGTCGCCGCGCTGGGGATCACGGCGCGCGTCGGCGAGCGCGAAGAGACCAGATGGCGCCAATTCCTCGCCGGAGCTCGCACGGCGGCGACGAGGAAGCACGGGTGGGGCGATTCGGTTCAGCGGAGGGGAAAGAGGTGGCGCGCACGGAAGGCGAAGGAGGATAACGGGCTCGGGAAGGAGCTTTATAGGGCAGGGACGGAGGTAATGGGCTCGCCGGAGTTAAGGACTTTAGAAACGATCGCATAACGGCGAGAGGCTTTAAGCCGACGAAACGGACGGAGGTGGGCGGTTACTAGCGCGCGAGCTTAAGGGCCAATAATGGCTTTGCTGTTTACCGAGGAAGGAGTAACAAGCTTTAAAGCTCGGATGGGGTGTTAATGGAGGCCGGTTCGGGAAGAAGGAAGAAGGAAACTTCTAAATTTCTTTTTTTAAATTTCGTATAAGTTCTCAAGAGTTAATCAAAACTTAGGGAGGGTTAAGAAAAGAAAAGAAAAAGAAACAAATAAAATAAACTCTCTTTTTTTTGCTTTAATAAAATATTTTAAATACATTTTCTTACTTTAGATTTTTAAATAAAATCCAGATAAATCCAAATAAACTCTAGAAAATCAATAGAAGGCAAAAAAATTTGGGATGTTACAAACCTACCCCTTAAAGAAATCTCGCCTCGAGATTTGAACTAGCTAGCAAAGAGATGGGGATGGTTGGCTTTGGATCTTCTTCTCGCTCCCAAGTTGCTTCGTCTTCTATATGATTGCTCCATTGAACTCTGAATTTGATGGTCTTTCTTCCGGTCCAGCGCCTACTGTCTCGAGAATCTTGATCGGTTGCTCTTGATAGGTGAGATCCTCTTGAAGATCAAGGGTTTCAAGTCCGCTTGATCCGCGGTACTCGAGACATTTCTTCAATCGAGAGACGTGGAAGACGTTGTACACCGACATGCTTGGCGGCAAATCCAACCGATATGCAACTTCTCCTTTGCGGCTTGAGATCTTGAATGGCCCAACGAATCTTGGTGCAAGCTTTCCCGACTTGAATCTTCGACTCCTCCGAGCGGAGATACTCGAGATACACATAGTCCCCAACTTCAAAGTCGTCTCGACGACGATTATCGGCATAACTTTTCTCGCTGGATTGAGCTATCTTTAACCTGTCTTTGATCTTCCTCACTTGATCTTCACATCTTGAAGTAAAGTTGGTCCCGCATCTTGGAATTCTCCGCATCGTTCCCAATGCAAGGGTGTTCGCACTTCTGCCATACGAGTGCTTCAAAAGGTGCCATTTGCGATCGGCCGATAAGCGTTGTTGTAAGAAAACTCAGATAGGGCAATGAGCGATCCCAACTATTTCCAAAATCCAGAGCACATGCTCTCAACATATCCTCTAGCACTTGATTTACTCGCTCCGTCGGCCATCCATTCGAGGATGATAAGCCGTCATGAAATTAAGCTTACTCCCTAACTCTTCATGAAGTTTCGCCAAAACTTGGAGGTGAACTGACTACCTCTGTCCGATACTATCTTTTCGAACTCCATGCAAGCACACAATTCTAGCCATGTAAATCTCAGCTAACTTACTTCGAATAAGTAGTCTTGATGGTATAAAATGAGCTACTTTGGTCAATCACAATTACCACCCGATTGAGTCATAGCCGGATTGAGTTCTAGGTAGTCCGGTTATGAAGTCCATACCGATCTCTTCCCACTTCCAACTGGTATTGGCAAGGGTTGCAAAAGTCCTGCAGGTTTCGATGCTCGCCTTGACTTTCTGGCGGGTATCACAAGCTTCAACAAACTCCGCATTTCCTTTTCATACCGACCCACCAAAGATCTTTCCTAAGGTCTTGGTACATCTTGGTACGACTGGATGAATTGAGTATGGAGTTTCATGGGCTTCTTGCAAAATCGTTTTCTTGATCTCTTGATTATTGGGCACACAAATACGGTTTTCAAACCAAACAGTTCCATTCTCATCTTCATCGAATCTGGCGCTTTGCCTCTTCTCATATTTTTCTTGATTTCTTGAATATCTTCATCCACCTTTTGGGCTTCCATGATTTGATCAGTAAAGTAGGTTGAATCTCTAGAGTTGAGAGAAAACTTTGATTCACGGTTTTATACTTAGACGGAGATTCCTTCCTCAAGTCGAATCGATCTTCTTTTGACAACACATCGCTTGCATAAGTCCTTCGCTTAGCGCATCTCGCCACAACATTTGCTTTGCTGGGATGATAATGAATTCCAATATTATAATCCTTGATCAACTCTAACCATCTCATGCGCTTAGGTTGAGTTCGCTTGAGTGAAAATGTATTTCAAACTCTTGTGATCCGTGTATACTTCACAACGACACGATGAGGTAATGACGCCAGATCTTCAAAGCATGCACTCAATTGCTAATTCCAAATCATGAGTAGGATAATTGCACTCATGTGGTCTTAGCCGGCGCGATGCATAGGCTACCACTCTACCTTCTTGCATAAGAACACATCCCAAACCTTGACGGAGGCGTCCGTAAAACTTCAAAATCCTTATGCACATCCGGAAGGATAAGCACCGGGCTGAAACTAACTTATTCTTGAGAGTCCGAAACTCGCTCACGTGCTTTCATTCATTCAAACTTCTTTTCTTTCTTGAGAAGTCGAGTCATGGGTTTGGCTAACTCAAAATCCCGCTATGAAGCGGCGATAGTAACCAGCAAGTCCAAGGAAACTTCGACTTCATCGTCTTGGGTGGCTGCCATTCCATTACGGCTTGCACTTTAGAGGATCCACTGCAATTCCTTCAATTGTCACAATATGACCAAGAAAAGCAACCTCCTTTAGCCAAAATTCGCATTTATCGAATTTGGCATAAAGTCGATGTCGTCTAAGCTTTCCAGATTATCCAAGATGATTCTCATGCTCTTCTTCATTCTTGGAATAGATAAGAATGTCATCTATGAAGATTACAACAAACTTATCTAAATACTCCATGAATACACTATTCATCATGCTCATGAAGTAAGCAGCGCATTTGTTAGTCCAAAAGACATGACATGAACTCATAATGTCCATAACGGGTAGAGAATGCGTCTTAGGGATATCTTCGCACGGATCTTCAATCGGTGATATCCCGATCTCAAATCTATCTTGGAGAAGACTCGCTCTCTTGGTGGTCGAAGCAGATCATCGATCCCGGCAACGGTACTTGTTCTTAATAGTAACCTCATTAAGCGCTCTGTAATCTACACACATTCTCATGCTTCCATCCTTTTTCTTGACGAACAAAGCAGGTGCACCCCAAGGTGAAGAACTTGGTCGAATATACCCTTTATCCTCCAATTCTTGAATCTGTTTCTTCAACTCGGCTAACTCATTAGCCGCATACTGACGGTCTCTTGAAACTGGGCCGTCTGGGACTAGGTCAATCACAAACTCGACTTCCCTATCCGTGGCATCCTGGTAAATCCTCCGAAATACATCCGGTATTCCTGCACTCATCGTACTTCTTCTTGCACTTGAAGATGAGTGAGAACACATTCTCCTTCTGCGGGGGTTTCAGGGAAAAGTTTACTTCTACTCCTTGATCATTGGTGAGGGTTATGGATCGGGTAGCACAATTAATCGACCATTGTTCTTGGCTAACCGATTCATGCCAAGAATTACATCCAATCCCCGAGATTCCAACACTATTAAGTCCGCTAAGAACGAACCCCATTTATGATTAACTCTATTCTCGGACACAAGGTCCTTGTTCTCATTTCCGCTCCGGGAGAGAACTATCATGGGTGTACTAAGAGAAACCATACCCAACCCATTCTTAACCACAAAATCCAAGGAAATAAAAGAATGGGAAGCTCCGAATCAAAAAGAACTGGCGCCGGCATCGAGTTTACAAGGAACATACCAAAGATCGACATCCGTGCAGCTGAGCTTCTTCGGCGGTGATGTGGTTCACACGTCCCTTAACATAGTTTTCTCGCTTCGAATCGCGACCTTGATTCGACCTCCCAAAGCATTTGCATTAGCTGCACTTGAAGCTTCTTGGGCAAGACTTGGCATAATGCCCTGCTTCCTTGCAATAGAAACAGTCACTCCATCGATGTAGTATTACTCTTTCGAGCTTGACCATCGTGGTAGGAGGAGCAGTGCTCGATGCTTGGGGCGGTTGACTTGGAAAGTTGGCCGATTAGCCGCTGCTGAAGCCGCTTGATTGAGGCTTGAAGTTGCCGGAGTGCGCTTGAACCGCCCAACCGAGGTGGGTTACTACGGGGCTTGGGAAAACCTCTGGTTAGCCTTTGCGTGGCCATCCTTCTCTTCCGATTTTCCATCTCTACAAACTTGCCCTCTGGCGAATGGCTTTGCTAACCAACCGATGAAAGTCTACATAGTCACTTGATATCAATCGGACGTAAATATTGTCATTTAGACCCTCCAAATCTTTCTTGCTTGGCTTCATCGGTAGCCACATCCTCGTGCATAGCGCCAATTGATTGAACTTTTGCGGTACTCATTCAGCATGCGGCTTCCTTGACGCAGAGCTCAATTCCTTCTTCTTCGTGGTAATGGTGCGGATGGAATATGAGCCTTGCGGAAACTCGAACAAACTCATCCCATGCGATGGCCCGAGGGTTGGCATGAGAAGCAATCAAGGTATCCCACCACTCGGATGCAGTGTCCATTAAGTCGGTGAGAAGCAAACAAGACCCTTTCTCGATCGATTGCATTGCGAATATCTAACTTCTTGCCTATCGCGCGAGCCAATCATCGCATCCATTGGCTCGGCGATCGCTGAGAAGGTTGGAGGCCTTATCCTCAAAAATTCGACATCCGGTTTTGAGGAGCTTGAGCTGGTGGTCGAGGAGCTTGTTGGCGGTGGTTGTTGATAGCTTGAGCTAACAGTTGAATCAATCGATTTTGATTTGCCATCATTTGAGCCCGGTCGGGTCCAAAACAAGCGGAGGAGGAGGGATGGGGACAGATCGACTTCCTTGCGCTCCGGTGTTGTTGGCGTTGTCATTGACATTCCTCCTTGTGTTCACCATCTGCGATTCTTCTAGATTTAGAGGAAAGAAAGAGAGAGAACTAGGAGAAGGTCTATGTAACATTCCCACCACGAAACAAGAAACACAACAAAACTCAAGGAACAACCAACCATATTATTTTATTGAATATAACCTTGAGGTGTGACAAAGGAATAATGACTCACAAGTATCGTTCTATAACTTTAAACTTAAACTATGGTTTCTATGGGTGGTGCTACTACTAGTAATTTGGATTTTAAGTTTCTTTGGGGTGGTCCTGTAATGTAAGAACCCTCATCTTCCAAGCGGTACTTAGCTAATTCTTCTCTCACTGCGCTGAGTCGCTGCACATGAGGCTCAACTCCTTCAAGGTGTTTTGGTACACATAGTCCAAGGACTTGGTGTATCGCACCGCTGAACGAGCCGAGGATTACTCTCAAATTGCCGAGGAGAAGACGCTTTGGAGCCGGGCAGGTACTTGCCGGGAAGTATCGAATGTGGTGCGTTGAAGCTCTTGGCGTAGATGTCCTCATCTGCGAATTGCTTCACGAGCTGCATCTTGGATTCCGTTGAAGAAGGTGTCCCGGTAGAGGAGCATCAAAGGTGTGACATGCTTCTTCATCTCCCACGTTGGCGTAGATCAAGACTTCCACTCTCCAACGTTCTTGATCTCCATAGGTTCCCGAATATCCTTGGTACACGGGGCGTGCGTAACACCCAACTCTTGAAGGAGATCCCAAAGGCGATCGGCTAGGTGTCCAACTAGGATTCCATGGTCGGTGTGGTAGGACGCTCAGCCATCTACAATTTTGAAAAAGAAAAGGAGTTAGTCACCAATTATGCATATTATTTATATATATATACATATTTTTTAAAGAATAGACAGTGAAGGAATGAAGGAGGTAAGAGGTAGAAGGATTTTCAAAATGTTCTTATATATATATATATATATATATATATATATATATATATATATATATATATATATATATATATATATATATATATATTTGAAAATAAATCCTTAAGGTCATCCATTCTATTCTACCTACGGTCACGTCTTAGGGTCAACATGCTCGATACCATCTCTGTCGGGACCCGAGCAACAACTCCGTAACCCTCTCGTGTTATTCGCACTATCCCAGAAAAGCTAGTGCACACAGATTGGACAATGATACATATCATGCATGATAACCAAACTTTATTATAAAGCAAAAGTACGGCCCTTATGGCCAAGATTACAATAAGGTGGCTTCATGGCCAAACATGAAATAAACAAATGGAAGGTAAATAAGAGGAGCACCCATCCCGCCTTCCCACAAGGCGAATTGACTGTAAGACGTGGCCTATTCGTCGCGATCCTCAACATAGTTGACATCGTCGCCCTCCGCAACATTGTTTATAGCAAGGTGAGCACATAAAGTACTCCACAAGTTACACCAGAGATATAATGATTTGATGCATGCATAAGGGGTTACAAAGAAAGGCATAATGTGGTTCATTTGCATAAACAAAGATTATTGAATTAAATACGATAACGTAAGTGCAAAAGCTGAAGTTGATACAATATATAAAAACAAGATTTAACAAAATAATAACGTTAGTGCAGCAACAACCTAACACTAACCTAACCACGGGTATCCCACCGGACCATCTTTCCAAAAGTTTCACAAATTTCCATAAACCAAATTTTATTAAAACCAAAATCTAATCCGTGAAAAACCATACTAAGCATGTCCTTGACCGTGGACACGGCTATCCAGATAGTTTGTTACTCGCAGAGGTGTACAACTTACCCACAAGACATGTTCTCCTGCTTTGCCACCGATTACTCACTTCCTTAGGTGTGCGGCGAGGAGATCATGATAAGGCTGTTCCAATGTTCCATTACCAAATTAGCTACGCCGCCACTAAGGTTTCACCACAACATGAATCCACATGTTGGAGCCCCTCTTGTGCCATGTGAGACTTCTCATGGCCTACGCCACGCTCACATTCACCTATAGCGAAACTAAATGGAACTTCACAAATTACTTAGCCGGATCTGTCCCATACGGACTTGTGGTAGTACGGAGTGACTTTGTAATAGTAGTTCACATCCGGTCCTTAATTTGACTTAGGCCTACCAAGATACCCCTTGTGCTGGCAACAACATCGAGTCAACAAACTACGACGCATGCCAGAAGCACCCACCACCATACCAATGCCTAAGTCTAAAACAGGTTTTATCCATTTTATTTTATCAAACTTTTATAGACCTTCTTGACTCACCAAAGTCAAGAATAGATTTTATAAACCAACATTTCGTGTGAAACCAATCTTCCCACCTAAATTAATCTAAGCATGGCTAAGCAATTTATAAAATGTTCTAGTTAATACTAATGTACCAACTAGGCTTTCATCTATGGTGACAAGGTATGTTCGTTCAAATTCGAGATTGGCCATACAAAGGAATTGGGTGTAACTAAAGTTTTAAGCACATTTGAACTAATTTGAATAAAAGTATGCATGCATATTAATTTAAAAACAACATAAATAATTTAAATTACTGGGATCAACATGGTCAAAGGTGTAACTTGCCTTGCTCGAAGTCTTGCTGCGATTCGTCAAGAAATACTCCTGATTCGTCAGTAATCTATACGCAAAGAACCAAAAGAAATTCAAACAAAATTCAAATAAAATCCAAAAATTCAAAAGAGTCCAGAAATGGATAGTTTAGGATTTTAGAAAAATTTAGAAATTTGAACGAGTTAAATCGGAGTTAAAATGAAGAAGTTATGGCCTTCGAAGTTCTCACGACCACGGCAAACGTGATCGGGCGGAGCTACGACCACGGCAAATGCGATCGGCGGAGCTACGACCACGTAGTCGACTTACGACCACATGGAAGGTTTACGAACACGCAATGACATATGACCACACGGAAGGTTTACGACTACTCGGGAAAATTACGACTACGGCCACGCACCGGTCTACGACTACGACTACACCGAGAACCACGACTTCGACTATCGAGAACCTACGACTCGACTACCAGAGAACTTACGACTTCGACTACACAGAAAATTTACGACTTCGACTACCAGAGAACTTACGACTCGACTACACAGAAAACCTACGACTTCGAGGCCGAATACGACCACTCAAACAGTTAACGGCTACCTAGTCATTTACGACCACATAGTCGCACGACTACTCAGCACTACGGCTACGGCTAAGACTTACGACTACACGGATCTACGACACACGGAAGGGTGTTACCTTCGAAACTGGTTGGCGCGGGTGGTCGGAGGGAATCAGCAGAGTGGCGGAGACGGCGGATGGTCGAGAGGTTCGATTCACGAGTGGAGACGGTCGGTCGACGAGAAGAAGCGGCGCGCCGAGTCTTCGGCAACAACGGGCTCCGGTGGCGGCGTCGCTCGGCGGAGAGGGAATGGTGGTCGCCGCGCTGGGGATCACGGCGCGTCGTCGGCGAGGCGCGAAGAGACCGGCGGCGCCAATTCCTCGCCGAGCCGCGCACGGCGGCGACGAGGAAGCACGGTCGGGGCCGATTCGGTTCGGTTCGGCGGAGGAAAGAGGTGGCGCGCACGGGAAGGCGAAGGAGGGGATAACGGGCTCGGGAAGGAGCTTTATAGGCGAGGGACGAGGTAATGGGCTCGCCGGAGTTAAGGACTTTAGAAACAATCGATAACGGCGAGAGGCTTTAAGCCGACGTAAAACGGACGGAGGTGGGCGGTTACTAGCGCGAGCTTAAGGGCCAATAATGGCTTGGTTGCTGTCACGAGGGAAGGAGTAACCAAAGCTTTTAAAGCTCGGATGGGGTGTTAATGGAGGCCACGGTTGGGAAGAAGGAAGAAGGAAACTTCTAAATTTTTTTAATTTCAGTAAGTTCTCAAGAGTTAATCAAAACTTAGGAGGGTTAAGAAAAGAAAAGAAAAAGAAACAAATAAAATAAACTCTCTTTTTTTGCTTTAATAAAATATTTTAAATACATTTTCTTGCTTTAGATTTTTAAATAAAATCGAGATAAATCCAAATAAACTCTAGAAAATCAATAGAAGGCAAAAAAATTTGGGATGTTACATGCTACGCGAAGGGAGGGTAGGGCGGTGCTCGGGAAGGGTTGTGGCGCCAGGTGGAGCTCCCGACGAATGTAATTGGGCCGGCATCCACCGAGCCAAAGAACGGCGCGCGGTAATGGCGTATTTGGCGGCGGTGAGAATAGAAGCCTTCCGCGAGCTTGTGCGGCGCTTTTCAATTTAACCGAGGTGAGAGATTAGAGGCTCGGAAGAACCCGTCGGCGTGCTTTGATTGAAGGGGACGCTACCGGAGCACCGGAACAGCGAGGAGGCGGCGGCGAGTTCACGGGCGTGGGGCGCCGCTTGGGGAGGGACCGAGAAATGGGGAATGGCGCGGAGCCGTGGGAGGAGGGCTCGGGGCTTTAAGGCGAGCACGCGCGGGAAAATGAGGCCGGGCGCAGCGGCATGGCCGGCACGACGCGACGGAAGCGGGCGTGTGGTCGCATCGGCGTCAGGCGGAGGTAACCGAGCAGCTGCTGCGCAGGGTTCCCAGTGGATTCGGGTTTGACTACTCAATGTAGGGAGGCAGCCTTTCGTGCGTGCTCTGAGTGAAGCGATGGAGCGGGGCAGGGGCGCATGCTTGCCACGCGGAGAAGAGAAACTGAGCAGCAGGGCGGAGTGGAGACCGGGGAAGGAAGAAGGAATTGCGGGCGGTCCCGTGCGGCCAGAGGGAGACGCGGGTGGAGCAGGGCGGGGCCACTCGCCAGGGAAAATGGGCACGCGCGCTGGGTTGGATCGGGCTACTGGCCCGGTTCGCCTAGATCAATTTTTTTTTACTTTATCAATTGCGTAATGTATTTTTATATTTTTGATTTCATGTATTGCTATTTTTCCAGCTTATTTAATTTTGCATATTTTATTTTCTATTGCTAAGCTCTTTATTGCACAATTTGTATATGCGCGCGCGCACACACACACACACACATATATATATATACACATATATATACAGGTGTTTGTATTTTATTCATTTACTTTTTATTGCTATTTATGCCATTATTTTCAAGATGAGATTTTATATTTTTAACTTAAATTTCTCCCTTCTTATCTTTGGATCATCTTTTGATTCGATTTAAAGTTTCAGTCTCCATTATTTGTACATTCCTTTTTATGGCATTACTAATATTTGTTTTTTTGTCTTTATGAGTTCTTAAATTTTGAAACCTCCACTAAATTCAGGAAAACACCATAAAATCCAAATTCCAATAAAATATATTGCAAAATATTTCAAAAGCTTCATATTTTCAAATTTAAAATTTTCAGGATGTTACAGCAGGGGAGGAGGTGCCCTCATTAGTTTCGCCAGGACACGCCAAGGATGGGTCCCCCTCCAACGAAGTACTCTCTCAAGCTTCACTCGGGGGACCGAAAAGAAGTGCGACTCTTCAGCCCAGATGACCCACGATTTATTAGAATCGAGGCCAATCTCCTAAAAATGGAGAAGAAGCTCATAGAGTTCCTAAATTCCAATGTTGACGTGTTCACCTAGACACCATTAGATATGATAGGTGTCCCTCGGGAGGTGATCTAGCATCACCTTGCAGTGAGACCTGAGTGCTCTTCGGTGAAGCAAAAGCTCCGAAAACTCTCCTCAAAGCGATCCTAGGCCATAAAAGATGAGATTGATAAGCTCTTAAAAGCTAGCCTCATATGGGAGATTTGGAACCTAGAGTGGCTGGCCAATCTTGTTTGGTCAAAAAGTCTAATGGCAAGTGGCGCATGTACATCAACTTCACTGATCTTAACAAGGCATGTTCGAAGGACGACTACCCCATCCCGCGCATTGACCAACTTGTCGATTCCACTATTGGGTGTGAGTTGATTAGTTTCTTGGATGCATACTCAGGTTACCATTAGGTTCATATGGTAAAGGAGGATAAGAAGAACACTAACTTCATCACCCCCGTGGGGCACCTTTTGCTACCTATGCATGCCCTTTGGGTTGAAGAATGTTGGAGCCATCTTCCAACGCCTTGCTGCCTCATCCTCAAAGACCAATTGGGCCACAATATGGAGGTTTATGTTGACAACGCTGTCATGAAAAGTATTTTAGCCTCAATGCATATTGAAGATCTCCAGGAGTCATTCACCAACCTCCGCAGATTTGGTGTCAAACTAAAACCCCCCAAAAAATACGCCTTTAGTGTAAAAGGAGGGAAGCTCCTAGGCTTCCTAATATCACAAAGAGGCATCGAGGCAAACCAGAGAAGATTCACACGATCCTAGACATAGAACCACCTTGGTCCATCAAGAATGTCCAATGCCTCACGGGGCGTATGGTCGCCTTTAGGTCCTTCGTGTCATGATCAGCAGAAAAAGGCCTCCCCTTCTTCAAGGTGCTCCGTAGGTTGAAGGCTTTCTAGGGACCCCTGTGGCCTCAAAGGCCTTCGAAGAATTAGCTCCTACCTGGCAGCCCCTATACTCCTCACACGGCTAAGACTTAGAGAGGCCTTTCTCCTATACCTTGCTACAAACCCAGTCATAGTGAGTGTCATCTTGGTTAAAGAAAAAGAAAGAATTCAACATCTGATGTACTATATCAACGAGGCCCTTGCGGGCACCAAGACAAGATACATAGGAATAGAGAAAATATGCTATGCCTTGCTCATGGCATCAATGAAGCTCTGTCATTACTTCATTGGACATCCTATCACTATTTCATTAAGCTACCCCCTTAATGAGGTTATGGGGAATAAAGAGGCCACTGGAAGGATAGCAAAATGGGCCACCAAGCTGGCACCCTTCTCCCTCAAGCTTATGGGAAGGACTTTCATCAAATCACATGCCCTCGTTGACTTCATGGCTGAATGGGTCACACATCCAGCTAACCAAGAAGCATCAACAAGCGGTCTAAACCTTCCTAGTAAGCATTGGACATTATACTTTGACAGCTCCAACACTTGGCTAGAGGGAATATTGGGGTCATCTTGGTGAGCCCACATGGGAAGGAGCTTGAGTACATGACCCACTTATCTTTTAACCCCACTAACAACATGGAGTGGTAGCAATGGATTATTTCACAAAATGGGTAGAGATAGAGCCCTTGGCCTCCATCATGTCCTGTTCCATGTAGAGATTCTTATAAAAGAATATTGTGTGCCACTTTGGGATTCCCATGGAACTCACTGTAGACAACGAAACTCAGTTTGATGCATCTTCCTTCAGCGATTTATGTAATTCCATTAGTACCACCCTTTGCTTCACCTCGGTAGCCCACCCAAAGATTAATGAGGCTCCAAAAATGGCTAACAGGCTAATCCTATGAGGCATATATCACCGCCTTGATGCAAGTACTCTCAAGCGGGGGACCTAGATGGAGAAGCTCCTTAATGTCCTATGGGGATTGTGCACGACTCCTGGCCCTTCCACTGGAAGGACCCCCTTCTTGCTCATGTATAGGGCAGAAGCCATCCTCCATACTGAGGTCCACCACTGTTTCCTCCAAGTGGAGATGCTCTTGAGACCTCTACCCGCTAACTTCACTCGGAATGAGAACAATCACAAAATTAAGGTGTACTTTGCTAAGGAGATTCATGATCAAGCCATCCTTAAACACACTGCATAGGAGCGAGAGGTTGCTTGATTCTACAACAATAGGTCTAGGGAATGCGCCTTTCTCCTCAGCGACCTGGTACTTAAAAAAGTTATCAACTCAGCAACCTAGGGGAAGCTTATCCAAAATGGGAAGGCCTCTACTGTTAGTGATATGCCCTAGAGGCAACATGGAGATGTTATATATATCACATACTATGTTTATGATACATTGCTTTGTTCCTTGAAATAGACATTATCATTATTGATCAATGAGTATGTGACTTATTCATGAGGCTCTTAATGCTAAAATGTTGCTGTTTCTAAATGATCCCTGATCATATATCATATGAGGAACAAATATGATTCAAAAATCAGCATATGTATTGATTGATGATCATGTCTCATGGATCATGGTATGGTGATACCAAATCAATAATATGGACATGTGTTAGTGAACATATGTTGGATAGACCCGCCATGAGACACTGCAGAGATTCCATGTGTCATCAGTTGGTCTCAAGTAGTGTTTATGTAGAATCCTTAGACTTGAGATCATCATGGTTCCCAACATGCGTAGTAGCCTATTTTGGAACTACTAAACACTACTCCAGAATCGGTAGTCATAAAAGTAGTCTTGGGTTTGCCATGAAACATGTAGTGGGATGTGAATGATCAAGATAGAATTTGCCCCTCCTTATGGGAGAGATATCTCTCGGGCCTCGATGTAATGGATTATGAAAGTGCATGACCATGCCAAGGTGATTGAGGAGTCAATCACGAGTTTATAATCCATCATGGAATCAAGATAGTGATTGAGCTATTAAGAGGATGACACAGTCTCGCCTTGAGCTCAATCTATATCGTGAGGCAAAGGGATTCGTACATGAGAACATTACGAGTTCAGTGATATGATCTTTACGTATACTTTGGGGTTGATATGTCTTACTAGAGACCGCTATTAATGTGGTGACCGAAGGCATTTCGGTCGCGACCAAGTATACGTGAACGCATGTGGTCGCACACTTAACGGGTTGGAACACTAATTCGAATGTGATTCGGATGTGGGCTCAATTCGGATAGAGATCCGGATAGACTTCTATTGGGCCTCGGTCCACGAGGCCCAAGTGAGGAGGTCTATATATATGGAGGCGAGGGGCTGAGGGGTGCATGCTTCTGTTAATCCCGAGCCAAACCCTAGCCGCCACCTCCCGAGCCAAACCCTAGCCGCTCGCGAGTGCTGGTACACTCGCGATCGGCGTTCCAGCCCCGGACGTGTGGATACCGGTGGAGGCGCTGCTCGTTGTGGCGTTGATCGGCATCAACAAGCTACATATTGGATCTGCTCGTGGTGTGGTTGATCGCGTGGAGGAGACGATCTGTTCGGGACGATCGGCTACTTCCACTACTACCTCGACGCGCGGGGTTGGATCGGCTTCTCCAACTCTTCTTCGCATTGCACGCTGCGTCTAGTGGTAACGATCCATGATCTCTCCTTAAGCATGATGTCCTTGTGTGTGGTAGAAAAGTTTTGTTTTCTGCTTTTCGTAGCCTACGCGTATTCCTTTATCTACCACGTCACCTCGGTCCTAAGGTCGGGCGTCTACTGGTTTTCCACCATAGAAGGCAAGCAACTAAAGCATGCATGGAATGCAAACAAGTTTCACAAGTTTTACATTTAAGCTCTATTGTATGTCCCTAACAGCACCTATCATGATGTGAACATTACCCAATTTAAAGCAATGAAGATATGAGATTCTCGCATTCTTGTTCCTCTTGCACAATAATTGTCTGATGCAAGGGCTACCCCTAACACGTTGTTGTTAAGGGACGGTGCTGTCTCATGTATTCCCCCCTTTTATGCTTGTTGACAGTTGAAAGGACTGCCCTCTAACACACTTCTATTATAAGACAACCTTGTTTCACATAATTGTTTTGCTCACATGTTTGTGACTGACTGCAAGGATTGGCCCTAATACACTGCTATTAGGAAACAATCATGTCCTACAAATCTCACAAGTCTCGCTTCTCTCGCCTAAACTCTTGCAATGCTTTCCCCGCAAGGATCTCACCCTCGCGATGCTTAGGGTGTATGACCCCTGTGGTCTTCCTAGCAAATGACCAAAGTGGCTTCATCGCCCGTCGCCTCCACTATGGCAACATGTGCCTTGCTGGACCCAAGGCAGAAGTGATGGCTTGGGCCTAGTGCCCAAATTGATGGATGTGCTAAGGATTAGTCCCCCTTTAGCCTCCTAGCTATGTGTCGACTGACCCCTGGGTCACCTCTCACCTCACCCCGACGTGGGCAAAGGCCAATCGCGCCTAATATATTCACATCCCCTCAAGAACTCTCATTTGCAGGCAAAGTAATCATACAAGCCCATCCCCTCCCAGTAGGCACGAGCACATACCCTTATCACACTCGGTCCACCAAAGGCCTTGCCAGCAACACCAAAAATGTCCCAAACATGGTGAGACACCTGCACCTTCCAAAAGGGAGGCCTATTTAGGGATTAGAGTGCCAAGCGATGGTCGTACCCACCACTAAACTACCTACCTCCTGTGGCCTATTTTCTTAGGCATGGTTTGATCGCCCGGGTGCTTGACCCCTTTGTGTGCATCGCTTATACTTGATGTCAATTGCCTTCTTAAACATACCCTGGACAAGACGTAACATTACCTTGTCATTCTCATAGTAGATAAAATGCAAACATAATCATACTCCCACATGAGATGCTCCATAGCAATGTTGTTAAACAAATATCGTCCAAAAAAGACACTAAGCAAGCCTACATGATATCACAACTAATTTCTACTAAATTAAACAAGTCGACAAGAAATCATACACTTGCTAGATCATCAAGCTTGCCATTCATTGGTGAAGTCGTAGGAACTTTTGGAACTAGTGATGAAGCAACACTCTTCAAAAACTTTGCAGCTAGAGGCCTCAGCGTAGCTCACTCTCTTGGGGATGCCTTCATTGCCTCTAAAGTGAAAAGGCCACGAAGGCCCTCACGCACTGCCTCCTTGCCTGAGTTGTCATAATGATGGGAAATGGCAAGGGCCCCAGCCATCAATGTCGCTATGGCAAAGGACTGGCTCCGGTCACCTTGACAAATAAGTCAACTCACTCCTCAAGGAGAGGGACCCACTCCTCTGGTTTCATCAATCCTAATGGGACTGGGTGACCTTGGCCCCTATGCTCTCTAGGGACCTCTGATTAGCAAGGGTTATCTTCTGGAGCCCATAGAAGTGGTTCAGTCGCTGCCATGACTTAGTCACATTCTCCTCTAAGCCCACATTTACTTGGTGAATGACCCTTGCCTGCTTCTTAGAAACCTTTAGCTTTTCCTCAGTAACTCTCAACTTCTCTTTGAAAACTTGCAGCTTTTCTTTTGTAGCCTTCAGCTTCTCCTCTGCAGCCCTTAATCTCTCATCATCCATCTACGAGGTCCTCTCTGCTAAGCTTCGGCCACCATCTCTTAGAACATCTCTTCTATCATCTGGGGGCATCATCCCTTATGATGTTGGAGATGAAAATGGCCTACAGGGGACACATAGATGCCAAACTTAGAAGAGATAAAGTACTAATCAAAGGGAAGTAAGTGCCACAAGGTTACATAAAAGTAGAGATTTACAGCAGTATCCAACCGATCTTTAAGGAGCTAGGCAAACTCCCTAACATCTCATGCACTACAAAAGTGAACCATGTACTTGTTGACATGCTTCTCAATTTAGCGATGAATTTGCGATACTGCATCATTTTCATCGATGCACGCGATTGAGTAAGAGGGTAGCTCACTGGAGGAGTAGCTCTTAGCCTGATCACGATCCTCCATTGCTTGAACCTTGAGGCCAAGTGAGCTCTTTTTGCCTTCAGGAAAATCTGGCACAACGAGGAGTGTTAATGAGCAAAAGGCAAGAAAGATGGCAAACAACTAGACGAACCTTAAAAGGAAGAGAAATCTCACATACCTCTATTTTCAAAAAGAGAGTCGAAGGTGTCACAATACGGAGTAGCAGGTGTCTCTAAGCCACTGCAAGGAGTCGAGCCCAAGTATCCCACCTCTAGCCACTCTTCCACCGCACGGACAAGGGACTTGATGAAGCTAGAGCCTGTGGGAAGAGAGGGGCTGGAGCTTGAGGAAGACAGTGTGGCCTAAGAAGTCATGTGGCTCTGAGAAGACTCCATATCAACCCCACTTCTAGGCCCAGTAATGGGAGCATGAGGCAGATCATTGGCAGGGGGTTGCGTCTTCCTCTTCTGTAGGGTTGACCTCTAAAATGGATTGGGATCTTGAAGCTTCCACTTGCTCAAAGCATGGTCAGGGGTAGCAGGGCATGGAGGATGCCTCGTGAGTGGCTGTGTGGCGACTAGGGGTGGGCATTTTTATACCAAAACCGAAATACCGAACCAAACCATAAAAACCAAAAATTGCGGTTTATTCAGTGTATGGTATTTGGTGCAGTTTATATTTTCATGCTATCACTACTACAAAAAGGGTCATCACAGACGGTTCAAAACTGTCATCACAGATGGTTTTCTGAACCGCCTGTATTTATGTGTCAATGATAATCAAAGGTTATCACAGACGGTTTGTGAGCTATCTGTGATAAAAGACAACATAAATGATTTGTAACTAGAACCATCTGTGAAGAAAACTATTACAAACGGCTCAAACCAAACACGGTTGTGCTACACATCATAGACGGCTCTAGTTACCAACCATCTATGATTGGCGAGTATCACAGATGGTTGGTATATAGAACCGTCTGTGATAGTCCTTCATAGACGGTTTATAGCACAAACCGTCTGTGATAGTTCAGTCTATATCTAATTTTTTTCTATTTTCTAGCTAGCCTCAAGAAATAATGTTACATATACTCTTTAAAAACAAGCAAATACAGTGGCAATACAACATCACATTCTATTTCCATTAAGATTAGAATCCACTATTACAACATAACAAGATAACGAACCCAACTTTTTAACACAACAAGAATATATAAGAAGTAGAGATCCTAGCAGCAATAGAAGCTGGATGCAGCGCATGATGTCCTTGACACCTGCCATCAAGGAAGAGAGGGGAGGGAATCGGATGGCGGCCAGATATCACCGGTAATGGAGAGGCGGCGGTAGTGCCATCTTTGTGGCATGACTATGAGACTGCACAAGATATTGTTATGACACTTACGACAAGAGTTTGTTGTGTAGTTGACCATGGTGTCACAATGGAGATGCTAGCTTACGGCGGTAGTCGACGTCATAGAGGAACAAGCTAGGAGTGGATGAACTAGCTAGAAGCAGCAGTGCACCGTGGTGTCACAACAGGAGGTGAAGGAGCTAGCTCACGGTGGTAGATCAGCATTGACGAGAGGAGGATGCAAGAAGCTAGTGAATGAACTCACGTGTGACTGCCGGTGGAAAGGTAGAGAGGGAGTAATTAATAAGGGCCGAGCGGTGGGAGGGACCGGTGCCTGCCATTCAATATGGAGTGAATGGACGGGTGAGATCAAAATCCTGGGGGATACGCCATGGATCAGTGACATGTCATTATCAGAGACAGTTTGTTATATGAACCGTCTGTGATAATAGACATATCAGAGATGGTTTGTTATACAAACCGTCTGTGATAAGTCACATATCACTGACGGTTTGTTATACGAACTGTCTATGATATTAATATCAGAGACGGTTTGGTATACGAACCGTCTGTGATAATGCTTAAATATGCGCACCTAATTCAGCTCTTCTAAACTATCCTCTCCCTCATCTTCTTCACCAGATTTCTCAATAATGGCATCTAATATTCTTTTGATCTCCTTCCTCTCATCTATCCATCATGAGTTGTTCAGCCGTAACCTTACACTGGCGACCAACAATTTATGTCTGGAGCAGCTCCTCCACTCACGCCCTGCTCTCTTTCCTCGACTCGCTTCCATCCGTCAATTGAACCTCATCATCCGCTGTCGATGGAGGTGTCTCGTTGTCGCTCAGGAAAGGGAAACTTCCCTCAGCCTCGTTCTTCTCTGCAATGTGCACAAAGCGGAGGAAGCTCTTGCAACAGTGGAGAGACACATGGATAACATTGCCGATCAAGCAGAAGCGGCTGATTCTGAGGAAGTTTATCATGGCATCCTCTTTGAGACTATGGGCCATGATAATGATTTGCCCAAGCTAGAGGAGGAAGTGAGAGGGCAAGGACAATCTTCACGGCATTCAAGAACTTAACGGTGATCCTTCAACTCCAAAAGTCAAAGAAGAAGCATATGAAGCCTAGAAGACTAAGATATAGGAATCTCATTTTTTGGGACTTTAGTAATAAATTTGCCTTGAATTTGTCTCTCGTCTCAGTAGTTTCTGTAGTTCATACGACAAAGAAAAAACACACACAGTTGTAAATAAAAACCATCTGTGATAATTTCATAGACGGTTCTAATTAAAAACCATCTGTGGTAATGCATATATTATAGACGGCTTTTAAACTTAACCATCTATGATAGTTTCAGAGATGGTTTTAGCCATGAACCATATGTAATAATCAAAGTACAGATGGCTCCACATGAACCATCTGTGGTGAGGCGTCCAGTATAACTTGTTTTGTAGTAGTGTATTTAGTTTTCAGTTTTCGGTGCGGTTTTTAAGTCATGAAAACTGAATTAACTGAAATACCAAAATACTATTTTTCCCCTTATGTGAATTTGTAGTAAACAAGGACTATTCTCATTTAATTTTGTAGGTATTGTTTAACATCTCAAAAGGAAGAACATTAGTAGATTCCAGAGATATCATTTGCTCAAAAAAATAAATATGGTATGATAACACTAGACTAAAGAATGTTATTATACATTAAAACATTGTGCATATTTCATTTGGCCAAAAAACCAAATTAACCAAACTGAAATAATTTGGTTTAGTTTAGTTAATTTCGGTGGTCACGCGCAAGGGAAGGATTTGCTCCCATAGCAAAGGGCTTCATCTTCGGCTGACTCTTTAGGGGAAGGCCCCTGGTGGTGCCCTCTAAGGCCAAAACCTTGGTCTTCTTCTCTTCAATGGATCGGGAACACGTTTGCCTCGAGAGGGCATCTTCAGCTTCAAGCTGTTTTCAATACTGTTGCACCCTTGGCCATTAGAAATGCCAACTTCCTCAAGTGTCTCGCGCTCAGTGACAATCATCTCTCTAAGAATCCAGTCGGCCTCCTCAACTACCTTCCTTGGAGAACACACTGCTCAAAATTAGAAGAGGGCATTAGATGCATAAATCAATGGCATTCATAAGTAGAGAAAACTTGCCAAACCATGCTCACCTTTATCTTTGGGGACACTCCAATAGTCATTCTTCTCATCAACTAGGGGGCTAGCATCCAAAAGAGTCATTTCTTCCATCACGTCACGAACACCACTCTACTTACAGACCTCGGACGTGGCACGAACAAACTCCCAGTTGGTGTCCAAAAGAGGAGTGGTCACGGGACAACCATCTTGGGTAATCTTGGGCTGGCCAGCGATGAATGGAAAGCCCTCCACCTTCAATTAAAACCACTTTTCCCAGGTTGACTCCAGTTGTACTTAGTGGTATGAATAGGATACTCGCCTTGGTTCTGAACGATTGAAGTCAATGAGCCTAGAGATTTGAACTTCCCATTCGATCGTTGGAAATGCAAGAAGTGGTCAAAGGCTATGATGGTAGGCTTCATGCGTCTACCCTCAATCGTTGTCTCGCATAGCCACAGGAACACTCTTACCTTGGCAAATAGCTTGGGTGAGAAGTGCGAGAGCTCCACCTAGCAATGCCTCATGAGGGTCTGAATGAACATATGCATTGGAAGCCCAAGACCAACCTTGAACCAAGCCTTGAGCACGATAGTGTATCCCTTTGGATGGTAAGGGTGTTCCTCCAGTCTCACCCACAGGACGTCTCCCAGGATAAGGCGGCTCCCAGGTGCCACTAGTGTCGTCTTCTCCGCCTTAGTGAGGGAAGAAGGTTCAACACAAGATCCTCATCAACGATGTCAACCTCCTCATCAAGATCATCGCGAGCCAGATCCTCCCTCTCTACATTGCCTTCAATTCCCTCCCCACCAGGAAGGGTTGCGATCCTTAGCACGATAGTGTATCCCTTTGGATGGTAAGAGTGTTCCTCCACTCAACCACAGGACGTCTCCCAGGATAAGGCGGCTCCCAGGTGCCACCAGTGTCGTCTTCTCCGCCTTAGTGAGGGAAGAAGGTTCAACCCAAATCCTCATCAATGATGTCAACCTCCTCATCAAGATCATCGCAAGCCAGATCCTCCCTCTCAACATTGCCTTCAATTCCCTCCCCCCGCCAGGAAGGGTTGTGATCCTTAGCCATGGTGGCGGAGTAATGGAAACCTGCAAAATCAGCAAAAACAAGACTTATGAGTTCAAGAGAAGAAAGACTGGCATGCATATAAATTATGCAGAGGGTGGTTCACATGACGGCGATGCTTGCACGAGTGCACCCTGGAGATCCACGACCCTCGTGCGCTTTGACGCCGTGCCCCTGGAGCCCACGCCCGACACCCACACACTAGCACCCACACTTTGCACCCTACATGCACCCAGTGCCCTACTCATTCGTCCCAGTGCCTATGCCTCGATGGACACGCGCCCCGTGCCTCAGCATTTGGTGTCCTATGTGTGCACCCTAGCTCTTGTGCCTTAAGCACACACTTGAGTGCCCACACCCTGACTCTAGCACCTAGCACACATGCCTAAGCGCCCGCGCCATATGCCTAACAACCACACACACAACCCGCACCTTTCTGGCCCTGCGCCCAGCTCACAAAGTATTACGCACGCCTTATCCAGCACCAACACTGGGGTGAATCACAAAGCAAAAGGAAGAAAAGTTTGGCCAAAGAAATTGGGGGCTCACCTCACCCAAACTTGCCATAAGAGCCTGCTGCCACGACCTTCAATGGGGGCTTAAATAGCCCTCGTGCACCTCTCAATTTGAGCCACATAAGCTCAATTCTCGGCTACTCCTACCTGCCTTGGCCATCTTCCATGGCAGCACAGCACCCACCCTCATCGTCTTGGATGTCGGCCATGGCTGAGTGATGCCCACTGTGCCAAAGGGGCCGTACTCACTTGAGCCCGACGCCCTAGGAGACCGTGTTCCAGCTTGCCATAGGGATCCCTGGCCCGTGCTTCCCCCGTTTTCTTGGCCTACGCTCAGTGTGTTGCCTTCAGACTAGGAGCTAATAGCTGTAAGGAGTGGGGAGGCAGCAAGGGCTCCCCACCTCGCTTCCTTTCTCATGAAGTTGGGTCGGCCAAATGGCCCGCTAAGGGATTGGCTTGGATGGGCTGATTTTGGCGATCAGGTCCAACACCATCTCGCAAGGCAGGCCGTGCAACCCAACGCCTGGCTCAGTGGCTTGAGGAGGCCAAATCAATTTTTGGCATAACTTGGGTACACTTACCTTGGGTTAACTTGCGGATTTCGCTATGGCCCAGATGCTAAAATATTGGATAAGTCGGAAACCTTGCCATATTTTGGGAGTCCGAAAATATTGGTTAAGACTGAAAGTTCGCCACAGTTTCGGCACCCAATTTTGGATACAACTACAGTTTAGACCCACAAGGTTTTGGCTAAGTATCAACCTTAGCACGGCAAGCATAGCAATCCATGGCTACCCTTTGGGCGCTCTCTCTAGCGCTAGTGTTGGAGGAATAATTTATTCCTTCACTAACGAGACCCGCTCTGTGGAAGGCACCTACATACCCCCTGCTCTACGTCTCCAGCAATAACAACACGGGGGTTTATGTGGGCCCCCTTCAGGTAACTATGACCTCCCTGGGAGATTCATGAAGACATCTAGGCAACAGACTTGGCACCCAGAAAGGTTAAGACAAGTATGTCCATCAGCAGATCCCACAAGGTGAGAAGCCCCACCAGTCTGAGGACATGTCCCAGACATGGGGCCACCTGTCAGAGGGCATGTCCCAAGACATGGGGCCACCTGTTAGATAGCCATATGTATACAATATGACCAATAGCTGGATATGTGACATAAAAAACAAAGAATTACAGTTATGCTTAGAAAGGACAGTAATATCCACTCATTTATACTTATAGACTATCTCATTGAGGGATATTCTAGTCATTTGTACAGGCCCTAGAGGTTACAAATCCTCAAAGTATCCCTCATTTATAACTTGAGCTCTCGAGAAGTATAAAGAGACATCTAAACCAGTGTGCCCTCAGGAGGACCCCTCGCCCGATGAACCCTCTGTAGGCCATCGATGGGAGTATCGCGGTTCTCTCGGACCTCCAAACCTATATAAATCCTTGTGTCATCTTTACTCTCATAGACGTTGACCTATAGCACGGCTAATATTCACCTTCTCACTTGTGTTTATGTTTCACACCTATAACATGGACTTACACAGGAGAAGTCAGCAGAACTTGAAGCTGAACATTGGAATTCATCCCACTGCAGAGTGCCAACTGCCAAAGGATCATACCGAATGGACGGAGCCGTCGAGTTGTTGCAGTGGCACTGGCGCCTCATCCTCGTGGCCTCTGTCTTTGGCTCTCTGCTTTGCTTCACGGACGCAATTGCAATCCAGCTTGTGCTTCGTCGACGACCTTACGTTTTGACTATAAAGAAGGCATTGTCCCACTGACAAAGTAGACCCACAGTCCACAGGAGCCAGGTAACCAACCCAACCCCCGATCCAAACTCCATAGATGTCTCCGCGTCTCTGCGACGCGCGTGGCGCCACGACGCCCCCACTTGGGCGCGCGAAACGTTAACACATGGCGGTCTTGCATCGCGTTCCCCTCCTAACCGCCGCGACACGGCCGCCGTTTCCATGGCCACCCTCGCGCCACGCCCCCACCACCTTCTCCTCGCCCTGAGAAGGCCTCACCCTAGAAACCTTCGCGCCGGCGCCGCCGCCCCCCGTGTCCTCCGCGCTCCCGTGCCACCGCAGGCCGCCCGGCCGCGGCGCGTCTTCCTCGGCCTCGGCGCCGCCTTCGTCGACCAGCTCGCCTGCATGGCCTCCGGCGGCGTCCCGTCCCGCTCGTTCGTGGCCTCCGCACGGCCGAGGCAGGGGGTTTCCCCGGTCGAACAGGTTCTTATACGTGACCATTTCTTGCTTTCTTCTCATGCTCCGTGCGCCCCGCACCACGCGTGAGTTAGCGCGCGGGCGTGTGTTTAAATTGCGTGCGTTGGTGCGAATTATGGGTAGTGGTTGTAGATTCTGAAGAATGTGGAGTGGCCGGAGGAGTTCCCTTTCAAGCCCGAGGACTTCAGCCGCTTCGACGAGTACGTAGCTCGGAGCCTCGGAGCACTCATACAGTTCATGTGCAATTTTTTTTTCAGGATTCGAGTAGCCAGTGGTCGTTGCTACTGCTTATTAATATGAGCGACATTATAACCTGATGAATAGTTCATTACTGACAACAACAATTATAGCGTAATCTGTCACTAGCATGAGAAATTTTGGGCAGCCAGTGGTTCCCTGAATGATGCATTCTGATTGCTTGGCAGATCATCAGATACTCTGTTCTACTCAGTTCCCCGTTTTGTCACGCACATTGATGACCAAGCAATTAGCGCTCTCACGGAATACTACTCGGAAGTTCTTCCTCCAAGCAACACTCCCGGGGTGGCCATCCTGGACATGTGCAGCAGCTGGGTAGGACTTTTGATCTTGCAAGTTACCACTCTGTTTCACTGATCTTACTGTGAAGTTGCTTACTGCTTCCGCCTTATGTAGGTGAGCCATTATCCGCCCGGGTACAAACAGGAGAAGATTGTGGGGATGGGCATGAATGAAGACGAGCTGAAAAAGAATCCGGTATTGTGTACTGCCTAAGTGTCTTTTGGTACATTTTATCCGCAAAAAAAAAACAACTTTCAAGTGATAGCAGCAAATGTAGTTTTGTGAATTGAGCAATTGACTCATTTGGTTTGTTCTGCTAGATTTGATTCGCCTGGGACTCTTTAGTGATACTATGATAGCAGTCGTACGACTTATGAGGAGTAAAGTATTTACTTGTGTTGCTACAGGAGAAATGATAGTTCAGCAAATGAAACCGTTTATGGTGGTTAAAAGAGGGAAAAGAGCTTTACACAGCTACATCAGTCTGTCTACAACTGAAGATAGAGCTTGATCGAATACAATTTACTTAACTTCCTTTCCTTCAAAGATAGTTCCGACTTAAAAAATGTTTTGTTGTTAAATACGTGTTTTGGGATCTACACTTCTTACCATTGCAAACACGTATCTCATATGCAGTAACATTGGAATTTGGTAACTTTTTTTTAGATGGAAATTTGGTAACTTAACATTGGGGTTAGGCCAAAGAATTTTAAAAGATGATAATGTACATGTTCTGCTGCAAAGTATTTGCTTTTGGGTTGTTTCACTAAACTATATTTTTGACAAGGCATTTTGTTTGTTTTGTTGTGACAATAGGTTTTGACAGAGTATGTTGTGCAAGACCTCAATGTGAACCCGAAGCTTCCTTTTGATGATAATACTTTTGATGTTATAACTAATGTGGTACAGTCTCTTCTACATCATAAATTTAGTCTTGCTAAAAAGTAGAATTTTTGCTATCTTTTTTCCCTCTGTGTGCCATAACACATATAGCTAATATTACATTTGGGCACCTGTCTAGTTTATATGATTTAACAGGAGCTTTTTTTTGGCTTCTAGGTTAGTGTAGACTACTTGACAAAACCAATAGATGTTTTTAAGGAGATGCAACGAATACTTAAACCAGAAGGATTAGCTATAATGAGGTAATGTGCTGTCCATAGATTACTAGCATGATGCATGCCATTTACTAAGAACTATTTTTTTGGATACCAGAGCCTTTATCATCAGATAATTATGTTAAGTGGTCCTAAATTCTAGTTTTAATGTTGGATATAGTTTTTCGAATCGCTGCTTTTGGACAAAAGCTATATCTATCTGGACATCCACTGGTGATGCTGATCATGCTGGGATAGTTGGTGCTTACTTTCACTATGCTGGAGGTTTTGAACCACCTGAGGTCCGTGATTTGTCTGTTCATCTGTCTACGGTTGAATAGTTAATGGCAACTAAAGTATGTTGTTTTTGTTTATTATTGTTTCCATGAGCACGTTCCTAGCAAGAAGTGAATGGCCTTCTAAACATTTGCTGTTGCAATGATAATTAAAGCATCTGCCTCTGTATATAGTTGTAATATTCTTCTATTTATATGTTCAAATTAGTCCTATGACATGAATATTATCTTTTCTGTTCTTACAGGCTGTTGATATATCTCCTAATCCAGGACGAACAGACCCGATGTACATTGTCTACTCCAGAAAGAAAATTGCTTAAATCATACATTTTTATTTTGTACGGAGTTTTGGCTAATTAAAAAATGAAGGTTATTTCCAAGTGTTAGCTAGTAGTAGCTGAAGACATGTATTTTCCTAAATGGCAGTGATGAGTCCATATATACATGTATAAAACTTCCATTTATAAGTCTTTTTTAAGTATATACTTGGGTCTCCCTAAGTACCAAATTAATAGTGGTACCTCTGTTCTCAAACACTTTGCACTATTGAGTTTTATCGGTTAAACTTTGTAATCTTCTTGACCAATTAGTTTTTTAAAAATATGATGTGGTTAGGTCAGTGATAAAAAATGGTTTTGCTAAACAATATTTGACTATTTTTTGGAGGATTTTAGATGAATTTTCTCACCATTCGATTTGCTTCTGATGCCCCCCTCCACCTTTGTTTGCGAGGACGTTCGTATTGATTTTTGCTGATTGCTTTTGGATATGGTTTATAGCTTTTAGCTGAAAATAAATAGTAATGACTAAAAGAAGTGTCATTTAGAAGGAGAGACAGCACCACTCCTGCTCCGCTGACATGATTTGTCGGTAGACTCTGCACTTGCGTTACGGCCAGTTAAGGAACCCCCTTCCAGGGGTTGTAAGCTGCCAGTTGCATCGGCTCACCAGTCGACACCCTCACGCTTGCTGTCAGGGGGACGAAGGGCTGAGATAGTTTGCCATGTCAATTCGCCCATCGGGACCTCCGCGCTTGTTGTCGAGGAAATCCTTTTGGTAGGGATGACCCAACCCTTCATGACTGGGACTTGCAACTGACTCAATATGTAATAGGCCCAATAGTATGAAGTAATGTACCAGTGTACCTCTACCTTGTGTAATTATTAAGAGGTAGCATGGGAATTTCACATTCTATCCCACTCATGTATATAAACACTCAAGAGGGGCAGGAGGGAGGAGATTCACTTATTTTATTACCTGTTAGCTCCCTTTAGCTATATCCCATTTTATTGTTTGATTCGTAACCACAACGGAGAAAAATGAAATTAGAAAAAAAAAAGTAGATCCCAACAGTAACGATGTAGTTTGAAAGTGATGAACTGCTGTAGCACATAAGATATCTTGCAAGGCAATTCATATGTGGGGATCACAAAATAAAAGAAAACAATACTGGAGAGGAGTTCAGTTATCAGATAACACCTAATTTATGTAGTGGAATCAAGCTGAAAAAAATGCAAACAGAATGCATGATAACTAAATCAGGCATGTACAAAACTTTAAATGGGTTTAAAAAAGCATCTAATGTGATGGGCGTGGGTCAAGGGCCCAATAGGGGCAGGAGATTAGGCGATGGCAAAGAAAGATTAGATAAGATTAGTTAGGGATTAGTTTTCTTAATATAAAAAAATTATATTAAATTAGATCGGATTACTTTCTTAAGCTTTAAGTCAAGATATCTCTATATAAAGAACAACATTAAATCAAGATATCTTTATATAAGGAACAACATTGTACACATTACCTATAAACTAGGAAATATATCAAAAGAGTTATTAGACTACATCCCTCCTACCTTCTCCCTGCTGTAGGATCAAGGATACCGACTAGAGAGGGGGTGAATAGGAGGTTTTTAAATTTTTCTTGATTACTAGACTAATTCTTCACAATTTTAAGAGACAAAGATGTAAAGCAATTAATCCAATACAATTCTAGTTAACAACTTAGCTCTAAGCAAATAAATGATCACAATGAAGCAAAAGAACAAGAGCTAAAGAGACAAGAGACACAACCGATGTTTTTACCGTGGTAATCGGAAACTTGCCGGTTTCCCCTAGTCCACGTTGAGGTAAGCCCGGACGTATCGGACCGGCTCCACGAATTGAGCCAAGCACCTCGATCACTAGTGTAGCTCTTCCCCACTCCGGGTAGGCGAGCTCCAACCTTCACAATTAGCCGGGTCTTCTCACAATCTTCTTGAGAAGATCACCGAGCCAACTTCCACCGAATCGTCCAAGTGCCGGCAAGCACTAAGAGTAATAGATCTCGGTGTTCACTTGAATGCAACTCTAGTGCCAAATGGATTTGCAATTGAAATCTAGCACTAAATGCTCCACCACCTCACTTTGATGTGCAAAGAGAGAATTGAGGTGAAATGAATGCACTAGGGCTTGAGAAATATGCAATGAGTCTCTAACCTTCGCCCTTCAGCAGTGGTGGGGGTATTTATAGCCTCCACCAACCAAAACTAGCCGTTTGACCCAGTTTCCAGAAAATTTTCTGGTCGAGCAGTACTACCGCTCTCAAGAACCGGTACTACCGCTACCAAATCTTCGCGCCAGAACGGCTATGTCAGACGTCTGCAGTGGCCGTTGGATTTGGCGCGGTACTACGCCGTTGAAATTTGCGGTACTACCGCTACCCGGTAGTTCCGCAAAGTCGGCGCGTACTACCGCTCGGCCAAACTCGAAGGGTCCCAGATTTGGCGCTCTCTGGAAAAATGCGTCCGCTCTAAAGTCGGATCTTCCGGACTCCGGAAGTACCGCTCTGAGTAGCGAACGTTGAAATAGCCGGTACTTCCGCTCCAGAGAAATCCAGACTTCATCCGGAGGGCGCTCTTTGGAAAAATTGATCCGCTCTCCCTCCGGATCTTCCGGGGTCCGGAAGTACCGCTTTAGGATGCGGTACTACCGCTCGAAGCGGTAGTACCGGCGTTCAAACAGCCGGTACTTCCGTTCCCGCAAGATTTGAAATGAGCCAAGGGTGCTCTCTGGAAATATTGATCCGCTCCAAAACCGGATCTTCCGCTGGCCGGTACTACCGCATTTTAGTTGCGGAACTACCGTTTTCCGGTAGTTCCGACGTTCAAAACTGCGGTACTACCGCTCTTCCAGACAGAGCACAAAAGCATTTAAAAACTGAATTTTTAATGGATGCAAGTTGAGATTAAACCATTTGGCACAGGAGATATGTGTTCAAGCTACTAGCCAAGATCCCCCTTGATGGTACGATCATCTATCCTATAATCCGGTCTTCCACCATTCACCTAAGACCGGTAAAATTCAAAGGGGTCCTATTCTAAGTATACCTTTGTCTTGAGCCAATTTGATTTTCACGCGTATCCTTTGGCTTGCATCTTGTCGCTCATATGTGTAGACTAACCCTTCGCATGCTCATTAAAACACGTTAGTCCCATATTCCATATTCTCTTAATTTCATTAATTACCAAAATCATTTTTAGGGGCCTAGATGCTTTCACCTGCCCTTGGAGTGCGGCCGCCAGCCTTTGGCATGGTCACGCTCCTTGGTTCAGGGCCATCGGTTGTGATCGTTTTGGTTTCAGCTTTTAGCTTTCGGCTTATTTTTTACTATTCATAAATTTTGTCTTTTTCTGAACTTTTGGCTTTTTGTTGAGCTTTTTTGCCGGTTCTTTTTCCCGTATTTGTTTGTATTATATGTAATGGGCTAACATATTTTATATATTTTTTAAATTTAATTATGCTAAATAAGCATCTGTCAGTTATAATATTTTTTCAGTCAGTTACAGTGCTTTTTAGCCATAAGCCAAAAAAAAAGCCCAAATGAGCCTATGACAATCTAGTTCTTGCGTGTGACAATTTGGTAGCGGCAACAATGCCATGTTGCCTTCCACTCGCCAATCCTCATTCCGCAAGCTTCCCCAGCCTATGGCCCGTCGTCGACTTGGGGCCTCCTTGGCTGCAACCGTGGTCAACACCAGAACGAGCCTCGAATCACAGCTCGAGGACGGTTGTTTCAAAGGAAAAGAGAAATACCATGGGCATGGGTCAAGGATCCAATAGGGGCAGGAGTTCAGACGCATGGCAAATAAAGATTAGATAAGATTGGTTAGGGATTAGTTTCCTTAAGATAAAGAATAGATTGGATTAGATCAGATTACTTTCTTAAGTATCAAGTCAAGTTATCCTTGTATAAGAGACATCATTGTACCCATTATTTATCAACTAAGCAATATACTAAGAGAGTCATTATAATACCTCCCTCCTACGTTTTCTTGCCCTTTAGGTTTTGTTTGGGAGCCTACAATTCTTGGCCCATTTCTAAGGATAAGCCGGGATTTTAAATATCAACAGGAATAGATCGGAAATTATGAGCTCCTAAACAAGACGTTAGAGGATGGCCGTCGGTCTTGGCATGGTCGCTCTCCTTGGGTCCAGGGCCATCTAGCTCTTGCATGTGACATCTAATTGCCAATAATGAATTTTTTTCTTTTGTTTAACTCAAATCAACTCGGGTACACAAATGATTATTATTTTCGTTACCATTGCCAAAAGGATCTGACACGGCCCCAAGTGCCGCATAAGTTTCGGTTTGTGTTTCAATTTCACAATACAAAATTAAACCTTTGATTGGTGTCGTTTGGATTGAAGATACAAAGAGGAAAGATGACGAGGCCGAGAGGGAGGGAGGCTGGAGGGGAGAAAGTATTGTTTCTGTGCAGGGAAGCGTGAGTGGGGCGTGTTTGGATCTTTGCTGGCAGCGGCTGAACAACCAGCGACAATCTGTCGAGCAGAGGAAAATGAACGTCTAGGATCAGTTGCCTGGGCCAGGCAAGTTCTCAGACCGCAAACCAAACAGCCCCCGTGTGCATGGTCGAGCGCTGGAAATCTTGTCCACATGGTGACCAGCGCGTGGGAGCTCTATTGCACCAGGGCCGCATGGTGCGTGGGCCTGCTGTATTGCATAGGAGTGAAATTTTTTTAAATAATTAATTTTTAATTATAGTATGATATTTGCTCTTATATTTTTATAGCTTTGATCATATGCCGCTCTATGGCTAAATGACTTGGGCTAGTCGCCCAATCGTTGAGCGACAAGACCCCCTAGTCGCCCAACGGTTTGACGACTTTGCCACGTGGCGTTCAATGGTTGAACGATTTTTAAAAATAATATAATTATTTTATTAATCTGATAGAAATAATTATGGAGGGTAAATGACAATTGTTGTAGGTAATACATTTAGCAAATCTTGTTTGTAACCTATTTCTTTTTTGAAATAAAAGTGCAGACAATGTCAGTTGATCCGTTTGCGATTTTCATACATTATGAATGTTACTACATCTGTTAGACTCACAATAACATTTTGCGATCGTCGTATATTGTTGTAGTGCGATAAACTTTCTGAAGAATTTTGTGAGGACGATTAAGGTAGTAACGATTAGTAAGTAGAAATGTAAGTGATATTGGGATGCAATAGAGAATTCATACATGGAGGAAGACAAAGTAAAATACGTACACAATGAAAAGATACACAAAGCAGGAGAAAGACCCAACCCACTACTTGTCACCTGCTAAACCACCCACAGCACCTTCTCCATCGTCGTCATATTCCAACCCCGATCGGTGGCCGCCCGTATGGCCCCATTTGGGCTTCCTCAGCGTGGGTGTCGGCGCCCCGACAGTGTGAGGCGGTTAGGAGCCCTGCTGACCCATGCTCTCAATGCCTCGGGGGTGGACTGCACCTGTGGCTACGTAGGAACTAGCGTACTGCTGAGCTACGACCTAGAAAGGACCTCCGCCGAGTCATCCGCGAAGAATTCGCTCACGTCCACCAGGAGATCCTTGTAGGGGATAGCCAAACTCCTATCCTGTGTGTCATACCTGTAGGACAGGTATTATTTATTCGTGAAATATATCGACATGAAAAAATCTTAAGAGATGAAACGTACCTTCCATGTGGGCCATGGCATGCAGCCAATTGTCATACCCACCAGATCGGCACTGACCAAACAACGTGTGCTGCCCTGCCGATGGCTGGTAGGGGTCCACAAACGATGATGGCAATGGTGTGCAAGTACGTGCCCACGCTGACCCTTCAGGTTTGTCCGGCAGTGGCGATGGCAATGCCCAGGGTAGTCACGTGGCCCTCTAGAGCCTCCTACCTAAGCTGCAGAATGTGACGGCCTCGTTGTGCGCATCGACGTGGCCAACTCCAGGAGCATCCTACACAATGAAAGGGCGAGGGCACGCCTCACCCTCTTCTAGACCCGATAGACAAGGTGCAGTAGGTCGTCACACGTGACCTCCAGCCTAGTGCGTGTCTATGGAACGTACCAGTGTACGTACTCGTCGTACGTACTGGGGTCATACGCGGTGCTCTATTGCACAAAGTCTTGAAGTGCCTCCGCCCACTCTGCCATCCACGGCGCCATCTTCACAGCCTAGATCATCCCACTACCATCCCTCCTATTGTGCCTACGAAACATACAACTGCAATTAAAAGGCATCGTAATAGAACTGAAAAAATATAAGGACATGTGTTTTGTGTAACTGACGCGTGGATCGAGTCAGGCACCCGACACCCTACGAGGACATGAACAAACTGGCAAAGTCCAAAATGGTGCATGTTGTGCCATGCCTAAAGGAAACAAGGAAAGGGGGCACTAGCATGTGTTTGGAACAAAAAAAAAGTAGGAAAACGAAGAGATTGCATACATGCACAGGAGAATAGGAAGGACCTGTTCATATATTTGGCACTATAGCGTTTTTTTTTTTAATTTCACCTTGGAGTCTGTTTTTGCAAATCTAGCCCTGCTCCTGAGCTTGATAGGTGCGGCAGGCGACACGTGCACAGGAAAATAGGAAGGAGTTGTTTACATATTTAGCACTATAGCGTAATTTTTTTTGTCAAATTTGACCTTGGACATTTGTTTTTACAAATCTAGCCCTGTTCCGAGCTTGGCAGGTGCGACAGACGACACGTGTCTCCTACCGCGCCACCATAGCTCGGTAAGAGACGGCGATAGCGGTAGGTGGCCCGAGCATGGCATGCAACGACAGGGCACGGGAGCCGATGGGGCCCATAGGGTTGTCGAGCTCCCCTGACTCGGCAGGTGGCAAGGTTGCCGACCAGCCGAACGCGATGTGACCTAATACAACATGCTCGGCAGTAATTCCCATGGCTTTCGGTAGGGCTTGGTGCTCACCCCGCGCCTGTGTGCACCCACGTACCCCTGTTGGTCGTCAACGCCTCCCCGTGCATATAAAATGGCTCGCGTCCCTCTCTGCGCTCTCATCCAAAGTCGTGTAGTTGAATTTCTTCCCTGCCGTGCCGAACGAGAGAGAGTCGACGAAACTCATCTACTTAACTTTTCACCTCAAAGCCTCATCCTACTCACCTCCTCCCACTGCTCTTTCCTCTCTATTCTCTCTTGGTCAGAAAGGCACAACGACTTCTGCTTTGCTATGGCTGGTTGCTTCTCCATTCCACCGGAGTGGTAGACAACCATCTCTAGCTGTATTCTTCCTTATTTGTGTAGGGTCTGTTCGTATTGGATTATACTTCTGGCTTCTGCTTAGAAAAGTCAAAAAAACAATATGAACACATGGCTTCTTAAAGCGGTTTCTTCACTTCTTTCGCTACAATTTCGCTCCGTAGATAAGACCAGGGGGGTCACAAGTGCATCATGCACCCCACTCCTTTTACGTGCACGCATCTCTTACACTTTTTTCATTGCTCATCTGCTCCTTCTAAAGCCACTATTATTTATTTTCAACCAAAAATCATAAACCACAATAAAAAAAAACCATTAGCAAAAGCTAATACGAACACCCGTGACCATCTTCCTCCCTCACCCCTCCAATCCAGAATTTTCTTATGATTTTTTCTTGCAATATCTTGTACGGGCTATTCTTGTTTTTGTTGCATTTTCTTGGAGATAAGATCCAAGAATGCAAATTCTTGAAGATCGAACTTCTTGCAATTTTCCTTGCTTTTTCTTGGAGACAATATCCGAAAACGCAATTTCTTCAAAGCCGGAATTTCTTGTGTTTTTTCTTGCATCTTTTTGGAGAAAATCCAAAAGTGCAATTTCTTGAAGACGAAATTCGAAAATGAAACATTTTGAAATTTGTTGAAGATGAAATCCGAAATCCAACTTTTTGCACTTGAACATGAGCATGCTCATTTTTTTTATTCTTCTATGAAGAACATGAACATCATGGACATGTTCATATTTCCGCCGTCTCCCCGTGACGCCACTCCCATATCCCCGAGTTGCCTCCTCTCTCTTCGTGAGACTGATGCCGTGGCGGCGGCGGCGGCGGCGGCTAGGGAGCTCTAACCCTAGAACCAAGAGGAGAGGAACTCGATTGTTTGATCAAGTCGACTCGGGATGGCGCAGGTAGCAGACAGAGGGCGAAAGGGTACAAAGAAGGGGCCTAATCACCAGAAAACTCCCACCCACCTTTATCCAGGCCGCCAGAGCCGGATCCGATGCTCCACACAAGCTTACACACCTTCGCACTGAATTTGGTTTTCACTCTAAATATGTTGCCTTCGACAAATGCCATTATTCATTTGGGATGGTAATATTTGCATTTCTGCGCTGTTTCAACGAGGTGAACTATTCTCAGTAGCAGTCATACTCCACCAGGCAGATAGATCGATATCGTTACGGTTAATTACACAAACTAATAACTTTCATTTCTTTCTTTCTTTTCTTTTTTTTTTAATATGGCTAGGACAGGAAACAGATCTTAAATTTTTCTTGTATTCAGAAAGGAGTAGCAATGCTAGTCAATAAAGCTAATTTCACTTTTAAATGGGAATGGAGAAGCAATGGAGTACATATACAGGAGAAGGTGGCAGCTGAGGAGAATCAGGAGCTGTCATGAGCTATATACAGTTCAGTAGATCGAGAAGAGAGCATGCTTCCCTCCTACAGGAAGCATTACAACTTCTTGATGCTGTTTTACACACTGGGATCATGATTATTAGACGATCATGCAGTAGCAGCTGCAGCTTCTTCTGCCATTTGGGACGCCTGCTGCAGAGTGCAGATGAGGTTGCGATCCCCGTACACATTGTCCACACGACCTAGCAAGATCACAAACAGAGAAGAACATAGATTAACTTATATGTCAAAATATTAAGAAATGAGAAGGCTTTGGAGACACTGGAGTTTTAGTACATGTTGTTGGCCAGAACTTGGCACCACGAAGCCATGCTGCAGGGAATGCAGCATATTCCCTGGAGTACGGCTTAGTCCATGCGTCACTCATCAGGAGTTGGGGTGGGTGAGGAGCGCTCTGCAAAACAAAATAGAAAGCAAGCACATGTCAATTTCCCTGCTGATGGAAGAGAGGTGCATAACCATCTCATGTTTGGAAGTCTTGACCATGCTAACGCATTCATATTCTTTACAGCTTTATGCTATTTTTCTCCAAAGTTGAAGACAGAATAGAAGGAAGGGACTAGTAACCACTTATATATAGAGAGATTATGGCTTGCTATGGTAGACTTTAGTATGTCATGGCACAGCATGGTGGTAGAGGCTTTGGCATGGTAGTAACCACTTATATATAGAGAGATTATGGCTTGCTATGGTAAGACATTAGTTTGTCATGGCACAGCATGGTGGTAGAGGCTTTGGCATGGTAGCATGAGATCTTGTGTTCAAATCCTAGGATTTGCAACCTTTTTGACATAAAAAAGAGGACACAACACGCATCCTGAGCCTCTCCCAAACAACTCAGCCACTCCAAAAAAACACCCTCGCCGCCGCTGCCGACAAGCGGCAACGACAGCGGAGCCTCCCGAAGTAGTTTGGCGGGCCACATGGTGAACTGGTAGTGTGGGCCGGATATGTCCACCTCTTTGGCGGATCTAGGGAATGGTGTGGCGGTGTGAAGCCCGGCGGGAGGCGGCGGATCTAAGGCGAGAGAGGCTGGAGGCGGCGGGTGGCCGTCTCGGGCGGATCGAGCTTGGCGGGGCCTCCACGGCGCCACGACGCGAGAGGCACGAGCTTAGGTGGGCACGAGCATCGGCGCGAGCCGGCACGGCGGCGGCGGCCGGCGTCAATCTTTGGGCTGCGTGGCGGCACTCGAAGCGCGAGTGTCGCGGCCACACGTGTGTTACGTGGTGGGCAGCGCGGCAGTGCTTGGTGGCTCCAGATTGCGACAGTGCCCCATGAGATTGGAGGTTCAATGGAGGCTGGGCGGGCTAAGACGGAAGAAGGCCAGTGCCGGAGTTCACCGGAAACAGCCGCCAGAGTTGGATGAAGGCGACGGGGTCGCAGCTGTAAGCCGGTCCTTGTTGCTCTTTGTTGGATCGGGGCCGGTCGGTGCATGGCCGGGCGGGGCTATAACTGGCTGGCAGGCGATGGTGTGGTTGCTAGTTGGCCGCGAAGTCGGACGAAGTTGTTAGCATGGAGGCCGACGAGCGGTGTTGCTTTTGGGCTGGGCAGCCTTGTGAGGCGGTCACGCCCGAATCGTGGCGGGTGACGGGCTTATTCCGTGTGATGTGGTGCCATGCTCTGGGTGAAAACCCTAGATCTGGCTCTCCTTAGAAGGATCCGACGATGACTATGTCCTTGGGCGTCATTTCCCTCCTTGGAGGCGTCGTCTTGGAGCTGTACCTCACTCACCACTGGGTCTTATGGCATTTGTTTGGGGTAAAAACTTCAAATCCAGTTCTTGCCAAATTGGGTGACGGCGACACCTTCGGTGTCGTTCCCTCCTTGGAGGCATTGTCTTGGCCACCTGACCCTACCCTCATTTTTCCGTGTGTGTGTTGCTTTCGCATTGGTCGATGCTTATCCATCGGCGGTGGTCGTCCTCTTAGCGTCGTTTTTCTTCCCTGGTTGTGGCTGGACTGTCCTTGCACCTCGACGGTCGGGCGATTGCCATTCTTCTTGCTAGATCTGACTCCTCGCCCAGGTGGTAGGGTGGCCTGGTGCGGCTCTCGTGTCAGGGCGGTGAGGCGAGTGGCGCCTATGTGCGTCGACGGCTCAAAGCCGGCTACCTTGGCCGGCCGTGTGGTTTTGCTAACAAGCTAGCGTTCATCAGCGGATGCCCTTTGCTGTGAGGTTGTCTCCGTATTGATGTGTGCCACCACGAGGCATGCTGCGGTGAAGTCGGAGCACCTAGGTCATGGACGCGATGGGTGACGACGATAACACGCGTTAGGTTGAGTGATGGTGCTTATCAGTCGTGTTCGGCATCCTTGTCGGCGTTGGGTGTGTTTGCCACAGACTTTTGTCTTGTCAGGCTATCAGAGTTGTTTTTTTTTGCTCAGTTCTTTCTTGGGTATTACTTCTTATATGAATAAACAGTAACGACTGTTTCTTAAAAAAAAGACTTTAGTCATTTAACTGAAACAAGTAGTAGCATATACCTTCAGGACATTGTTGTGCACATCTGCTTTGCCATTTTCTATCGCTGCAATTTCTTCCTTAATGGAGATAAGAGCATCACAGAACCTGTCTAGTTCGGCCTGCAAGACAAATGATGTGACATTAAGCATATAGAAAAGCCAAAAGTTGGTACAATGGCAAGCAATAGATTTGAAGCAATATGCTTGCCTTGCTTTCACTTTCAGTGGGTTCAATCATAAGTGTGCCTGGCACAGGCCATGACATTGTTGGTGCATGGAATCCGTAGTCCATCAAGCGCTTTGCCACATCCTCTGGCTCTATACCGGCAGTCGCCTGTAAAAATCAAAAGTTCCGGTTAGAGAATTGAGATGCATAAGCACAAGGTTCGACTGCTAATATGATTCGGATAAGTACCTTAAACCCTCTTAAATCTATGATGAATTCGTGAGCAACAGTTCCATTGACTCCACGGAAAAGAACTGGGTAGTGTTTCTGCAAAATTCATTGCAAAGTAAAACTTAGAGAACTAGTTTAAACATAAATAATAAATGTAGTGAAGGGTATATGATTATGAATAACATCAAGTACCTCTAGACGCTTTGCCATGTAATTTGCATTCAAGATTGCAATCTTTGAAGCATCAGTGAGTCCCTTAGAGCCCATCATGGCTATGTATGTGTAGGAAATTGGCAAAATCAAAGCAGATCCCCATGGAGCAGCAGAGATGGTACCAAGAGGGTCGGTTTTCTCAGGGAGAGGAAAGCCACCAGTGGGGACCTAATAATTAAATAATCAGTTCGATAATGTAGTTGCATTTGCTTTTGAACGAAACGACAAAAGTCATGCAAAAATTATGAATGGTTCTTCTGGTTTTAGTATTCAACTTTTAAAGCATGGTTTGAGTAGTTAACATATCATCACCAAACCCTTCTTAAGCATTTGCACCTATGGTGCGTTTGACATGAAAAAAATGCAGGCAACTCTTTCTTGCTTCAGTAGTTTTAGGTGAATGAGGAAATGAAAAGAAGTTGCCACTTAGCAGACCCACTTGAGCCAATATGGCATCCAAAAAGCCAAAAACATGACATTGGCAGAAGTAGAAGATTGTAGTTCTTGAGTTTTATAATAAAGTCAGAATGGCAAGGATACTAGTTTCCAAATAATAATACAGAATTGGTGGTAACATAGAGAAATGTAAATCATGCGAAATCATCTAAATCTTTAGTCTAATACGTCTTTTAGACCCTTCGTGGAAGTTCAACATAATTACACATGATCTGTTATCTGTGTTATGTTGTATATAAGTGAAGATGGAAAAAATTTAGAGACTCAAAATGGCAGAACACAAGGAAGTGACATTGTTTATCAATCTTGTCTACTATTTCAAGGTAAGTGTTGCACATTGGGCGTTATCAATTTATCTGATATGCCTGAGAACTGAACAAGGCAATTTTGTTTAGATTGACGGCATGAATAATTCAGGACACCTACCACTGGATGAGCTGGTAAAAATGGTGCCAATTGCTTCTTAACACCAATAGGACCCATGCCAGGACCACCTCCACCATGTGGAATGCAAAATGTCTTGTGAAGGTTAAGGTGGCAGACATCTGCTCCAATAAAACCTGGGCTTGTCAATCCTACCTGTAAAAAGACAACTTTTGTAAGTTCAGGGGAATTTCCAGTGAATTGGACATTTTCCCTTTATAGCCTGGGATATCTGAAATTACCATATCGCAAGTTCTCAACTAGGTACAGGTGAACTCGGAGAAAGTCATATTTTTTCTTAAAGAAGAGCATAGCTCAGCATACATAATATATCAAATAAGTACCATTTAATCACCATTATTCAGAAAAGATGACAAACAAATGAAAGGTGGTTACTTATGTCTTTGTTAGAAGTTAGAACTGAATTCAGATAGATTTGTTTCAGAAACAAATTTAATAGAATTTGTAGTCAACTATTTTTTGGAGAATAAACTTCATCATTGCGTTGGAAAGCCATCTATATAATCTGTAGACCAACGTAAATGTGCTCCAATCCATTAAGTGTATAAAACACTTGAAGAGAGCAATTGCAGAAAGAACAAAGTAAAAAGGATGGTATTTTTTAATACGAAGGTAAAAAGGATAGTATAACAAACTGCAAAGAACTAACCTGAGCATTCATATTAGCCCCATCCATATAGACCTGCCCGTCATTCTCATGAATGATCCTGCATATCTCATCAATGCCTTCTTCATAGACTCCATGTGTTGAAGGATAGGTAACCTGAAGAATAAGGTAAACATGCAACACTGTTATTCTCAGCACAGGGCAAAAAATTTGAAACATTTCTCTAGAAAATTATCAATTTTCATCCTGAGTGAACTCCAACATATCCATGGTTCCATAATATTTATCAATCATATGTAGCTTTATGTGGCAGTAGATAGACCAAAGCAGTTGAACATATGTTTCTATTTTACAATTACCTTCGAATATCTGATTACTACCATCAGAGGGAAGCACTATGAAGCCGCTGTCTGGTGTCTATCTTAGTGTATATTTACTATATTAGAACAGCAATAAGACAGAAAAGGTCTCCTAATTTGTATCATGACACTAAATATAGCGAGAAGGCATGCAGCGATAGTATACCATCAGAGTATCAAAATTTAGCAATGAACAGTTGGACTGAAAGAGTGAAAGTGTGGTAACATTATTGTCATAAGTCATGATAAATTCTCATATTAACAGGGGCTTAAAACAGTACCATCAGAGCCGCCAAGTTGTCCTTGTTTGCTTCCGCAGCTTTCCTCAACTCCTCAATGTTAATGTTACCTTTGGAATCAGTTCCAACAGCAACAATCTTCATTCCACACATAGCAGCACTTGCAGGATTTGTACCGTGTGCTGAGACAGGAATGATGCAGACATTGCGGTGGTGGTCTCCTCTTGACTGCAGTTTTTCACATGATCTGTAAACAAAGAATGCTAAACGAAACAAAAGAGCTAAGACTGCGTATTTATCATGACATACCCTGTGGTAAGCACGGATAACCATCAATCCGGCGTACTCTCCTGAAGCACCAGCATTTGGTTGCAAAGAGAAAGAATCAAAACCGGTGATCTTGCACAATAGATCGCCCAAGTCGTCGAACATTTCCTTCATCACAAAAAAGTCATTTCGGATCATCTAGAAATTCCTATTATGAATAATTTGCCATTAGAAGCTAAACAAATGCCGAATGGTTCTTACATGATAGCCTGCAGCCTGGTCAGTAGGGGCAAATGGGTGCATGTTCGCAAAGTTGGGATAGGTGACAGGCATCATCTCCACAGTAGCATTTAGTTTCATGGTGCAAGAACCAAGAGGGATCATGCTGTGGCACAGTGAAAGATCCTTGGATTGCAACTTATGCAGGTAACGGAGAAGTTCATGCTCTGTGTGGTACCTTACAAGTCCACAAGATAACTTCAGTTTATTCTGAACATTCTGATAAATTATTGAAGAAAAGATGCAAGCTTTTGACACCACACATACATGTTAAAGATTGGGTGCGTTAGGTAGGGGCTATCGCGCACAAGGCTGCTCGGGATTGAGCTTGAGACCTCTGGTGCGAGGGATTCAGCTGTGAAGTTCACCTGAAAGTGTTTGTAATGGCACACCATTTAATATTCTGATCTGATTTCACATCAAGCACACAAAGTTTGCATTGATTGAATGACCACTTACTGGCTTGCCACCAGAGAACACCTTGAACAGCTTGTCAACATCCTCCAAGGTGGTGGTCTCATCAAAGGCGACGGTTATCTACAATATCACAACTGAAATTAATGCTCAACACTCAAAATCAATTAATTCAGTTGTAACGGAACAGGAACATCAAGAGAAAGCGAACCGTGTTTGCGTCAACAACGCGAAGGTTCATCTCGTTCTTGCGAGCCTCCTGATCAACCGCACTCGCATCGGCGCACTTGACCTTGACGGTGTCAAAGAACGGCAGCTCCTGCACCGTCACTGTTCCGAGCTTCTTCAATCCATGGGCAAAGGTACCAGCTAGGCCATGGACACGATCAGCTATTGCCTTCAGCCCCTCAGGACCATGGTAGACAGCATACATCGCTGCCATGTTGGCGAGCAAGGCCTATAAAGTACAAACCACATGTATCTTTATCACTACTCCATCTCCATGACATGTACTCGGTCACTACTTCACTAATCCACCATATCACGAACACACACCTCTTATCGTCTCTATCGCTATCAGGCAACTTGGTGAGCGGTGGAGTCCGTGTGTACCTGGGCAGTGCAGATGTTGCTGGTGGCCTTGTCGCGGCGGATGTGCTGCTCCCTGGTCTGCATCGCCATGCGGAGCGCGGGCTTGCCGCTGGAGTCGACGCTCACGCCGATGATCCGGCCGGGCATCAGCCGCTTGTACTCCTGCGACGTGGCGAGGAACGCGGCGTGCGGGCCGCCGTACCCCATGGGCACGCCGAACCGTTGCGCGGAGCCCACGGCGATGTCGGCGCCGATCTCTCCGGGCGGCCGCAGCGTGGTGAGCGCGAGCAGGTCGGTGGCCATCACCACCTTGACACCGTGCGCGTGCGCGTCCTTGACGAACTCCGCGTAGTCCAGCACCTCCCCCTCCGTGCCGGGGTACTGCACGAGCACGCCGCAGACGTCGCCGCTGCTGTAGTTGAAGTCCTTGGCGTCCGCGACGACGACGTTGAGGTCGAACCCGGCGGCGCGCGTCTGGCAGACATCGATGGTCTGCGGGTGGCAGTTGGAGGCGATGAGGAAGGTCTTCTTCTTGGACTTGAGGATGCCGTTGCACATGGCCATGGCCTCGGCGGCGGCGGTGGCCTCGTCAAGCAGCGAGGCGTTGGACATGGGCAGGCCGGTGAGGTCGGCGACCGCGGTCTGGTAGTTGAGCAGCGACTCGAGACGGCCCTGCGCGATCTCCGCCTGGTACGGCGTGTACTGCGTGTACCACGCGGGGTTCTCCATGAGGTTGCGCAGTATGACCGCCGGGACGTGGGTGTTGTAGTATCCCATCCCGATGAAGGACTTGTAGGCCTTGTTCATCGCGGCGAGGCGCTGCATGTGGTCGATCATCTGGGACTCCGTGAAGCCTTCGTCGAACTTGCCAGAGAACCGCATCGGCGGCGCGCGGATGGCGGCGGGGACGGTGGCGTCGATGAGCGCGTCGAGGGTGTCGAACCCGCAGGCCGAAGCCATTGCCACCTGCTCGGAGGGCGTCGCGGAGTTGTGCCTCCGCGGGAAGTTGTCGCTCGGCTGCAGCGCCGACGCCGACACCGGCCGCCCCAGCGTGTACTGGTGGGTCGGCCGCGGGCGGGGGCGCGACCCCGGCGCCAGCGTCGAGAGGCCGCGGGACGGCGAGGGGGACGTGGTGGATGTGGCCGCCGCGAGCAGGCGGCGCAGCAGCGCGCGGTTGGCGAGGCGGCGTGCGCGCCCCATCCTATTCGAGATGCGGACAGACACACGCGCAGGGCAGGAGAGGCGCAGGAATGGAAGCGGCGAATCCCGGGGGTAAGAGGGCTTCCGCTCCCGCCGAGAAGAGCGGCAGTGGTGCTCGGTTAGGGAGTGATTTGGTTGGCTAATAAGTACCGGTGCATTTAGAGGAGAAACGAGGGATTTTTCCCGTCCCGGTGGCGAAGAGCTGTGCCTAGTTGTTGGGTTTAATTTTTTTTCGCTGTGGTTTATTGCTAGTAGAATATAGTTATGTGTGATGATTTTTTTTAGTGTAAATATTTATATAAATAAATTATATATCGATAATTTATTTTGAAGAAACTGTCTCGATAAATAGTTTCAAAACAACATGAAAACGCTATCTTATTTATTCGAATGAATGATTAACTGAAAAGAATGGACGTGGTGTGGGGTGAGGTGGCGAGCACGGCAGATGTTCCAGAGTGACGTGGGACACTGCGATCGGCAACGGGAGGCGGATGGCGTTTGGATGGACGAGGAGCCGAGCCGCGGCCGGTGTAGAAGGCCCAGCCACAGAAACGAGCGAGTCGCGAGCGTGGGAACAGGCGCGGGTGGGGGGTATCAGGGATTCAGGGGGAACGAGCTGAGAGGGAGAGGGAGAGCTGCGGGCACGACGCCGGCGCTGCGGGCGCCTTATCGCTTCCCCAATGCGCTCCTCCGGCCGCAGAAAATTTGTGGTGTGGGGCAGGGAAATCGCTCTGCGCGCCGGAGCGTATTTTTCCCGGCGTCCGTTTCCCCCTCGGCGCCCGCGTTGGATGGCGTTGGCACGCGGAGCGTTCTGCGCTCGCCAAGTTGGTGCGGTGCTGGCGAGCGCGACGCGAGGGATCTAGCCCAGATCCAAGCCTCGACGGAGATGGCGCGCTCGGGCAGAGCTGCGTGCGTCGCTCCAGGAATTCGCCGGGCTCGGAGGCTGCCGCGTAAGAGTCACGCACGAACTGGGTTGGGGATGGTGCCGTGCGTCAGTGTCCGACGTGGGTATCCGTGGACGGGTGGATCTAAGTCGGCCAGGAATACGTCGGCTGGGATCACCAACCGCCAAAGAATCTCCGGGAACCCGTCGGGGTGGGAGGCCGGATGCCCTTGTTGCACCAACCTCCATACAGTAAGCCTGCTCATCTTTAGAAACCTTTGATCTTTGCTGAATTTGATTGGGCAGAGCTGCACATGGATATTGCCATTGCTAAGGGCATGTTTGGTTCAGCTGCGGCTTATAGTTTTTGACTAAAATTTTTTAATTTTAGTTGTTTACGACAGAGATTACGGAGAGATAGATACTCACTTGCGATTTTGGTTAATACAGATATTAGGTTTTTAACGTGTACTGCAATTAACTTGTAAACTTTGTTTTGAAAAAATACTCCGTTTAAAAATTAGGTACTATAACAAAAACCAAAAACCGCTAGTTTCGATCGAAAAGGACTATGGCCAGCCATACTCAATAGGCGGACGCGATCAGAAGCATTTTCTGGTTGAGCTCCTCCCTACACTGAAAAGAAAGAGCAGCAAGATGTGTGACCAATCTCTTAAATCACAATAACATTACCAGAGGTGATCTCTTTTAAGGACCAAGACCACCATGTTTTCATTACCAAATGTTGGCACAATTGAAACGTGACAGTTCTAACATTTTATGTATCATCACTGGAACATTCCGAAGTAGCAAAGCTCATATCAGTAAATCATTAAATTGCTCACATGCATGAACGCTGCTATGAGTCCATCAAATATCCAAATAGGAGGTACGTTCAAATTACACTATTCCCTTTTATGCTAACTGCCCAAATAGAAATACATTAATGCCCATTTAATAGTCATAGATTACCTCTTAACCATGTCCTACAAGGTAACATGTCATCATATTTAATTGAACCATTGATCAAACTAAATGAACTTTCAAGTTAAAGTTAGTGCACCTTAAAAATCTCCTCAGAGATTTGTAATGAGTATCAGTTTACAATCTTTCTTTGGTATTTTTGGGAGGAAAAAAAGAGTTTTTTTTTTGGAAAAATCTTGTTGACTAATGTGTCTCATCACCCAAGTTAACCTCACATCTCAGCAATGAACCATACTTGCACAATAGTTGAAGAACTACTTGGACGGAAAAAAGAAAAGACAAACCTTGCTAAATCTTTCTTAGTTATGCTACATATAATTGTGTTTCCTCTCAAAATAGTTGAAGGACCATGTGAGATGGTTCAGGATAATGTTGTGATGAACTATTGTAATACTTGTGGAATGGTCAATTGGCTTTGCAAAGATGGCACTATGTAGGATTGGTTTGGACAAAAATTGAGAATTTTGGGATTTGAGTCATGGATTTAGTTAGGTTGACCTGAGTTATTGGATTAAGGTCATATAATGCACGTCTTGGTTAACGTAGGTCAAGTTGTGAAAAACTTGTGTTTGAAAACGAATTCTTTATCTTTGGATGTGCATGGTCGCTTGGAGTCAATTGTGGTCAGCGGCGGTGTTGAGGCTAGACTCATGAAGGAGTCGAGGCCCAGAACGATCAAGGATGTCGAGTGAGATGGTGAGCTCAAGTATGGCACGAGAAATGCAAAAATGTTGAAGGCAAGTTCGAATGGCGGGATAGCGCCAGGTGACTTACATGGGCCAAGTGAGTCGTGGTTCGGTGGAACTGGGACGAGAGAGACTTGGTGGCACGTGGCAAGCTAGTGATGTACCTACATGTGGCAAGCAGGGCGATTACTTGCAAAGAATGGTGATGACCGAGCCAACAAAGGAGAATTTTGGTATTTTGATCAAAATACCAGAAACAATCTTGAATCAAAACCACGATGCATGGGCGATGCGTTGGAGAGTGGTTTAGGTCAAAATAGAGCTGGTTTGATCCAGGCAAATTAAGGCTAAGGATTTAGCGGATGCACACTTATGCGCTTTGAAAAGCGTGCATAAGTAAACATGAGTGAGTAAAACCCGTGTGTGGGGGTTAATGGATTTCTCCCATTGTGATAGTAGATAGAATCCATTTTGGGGTCTAGGTGGCTGGTTGCCCACCTATAAAAGAAATTGGGATGGAAACATGTAAGTTTAACCATCCAACCTCTCTCTCATGTGCTCTCTTGTTTAACATTAGGGTTTGAGAGTGGAGTACATGGCTTGGTGTGCTCTTTGTCCACCAAGGTGGAGTGGCCGTAAACTCAACCTTCTCAAATGAGCAATACATCAATCTTTGTATATTTCCATATATCCATCTTGATTTGGTTGTTGGAATAGGTTCACAATACCATAAAGATAATCTCTGTAAAGTTTTACATCATTTGGATCTACAGATCAAAAGTTCCATCTATTTTCGTTTTGAATCAGAGCCGAAACAGTCGATTTTGTTCTCTGTCGGAAACATCGACCACAATCAGATCTATGACCATATTGGTTTCGACCACAGTCAAGTTCCAGATCGCATCACTTCGTTTTCGACCGCGTTCAGTCTTCTGATCGCTCCGCATCTTCCCTACCACATGGGGTTTTTGACCACTCACTGATCGTCGATCTCACTGGTTGGTTTTTGAACTGAATTGACCACGTTGGTTGCAAATCACTGGTTGACTTCCGACCACGTTGGTTGTTTGACCACTCATTGACTTTCGACCACGTTGATCACTTTGGTTACCGACTGGTTACGATCTGTTGGTTGTTCGACCACTCGTTGGCGTTCGACCATGTTGGTTACGACCATGTTAATCCTGATTATGTTGGTTGCCGACTGGATTCGACCACGCTAGTTTTAGACCACTCGTTGGCCTTCGACCACATTGGTTTCGACCACATTCATTTTCGGTCACGTTGGTTTGGTCTTGGTGTGTATCGACTACGTTGGTTTTCGACCGCTCCCTCGTCATTGACCGCGAGAGTTGATTTCCGACTATGTTGGTATCCAACTGGGATTAAATCTACGACCATGATGACTCTTGTCCGAGAGTTGATTTCCAGTTGCGTAGGTATCCAACTGTCAGTCGATCACCGACCACAGTAATTTATGTGCGATAATCGATTTTTGACTACACTGGTTTCTGACGTACTGTCAGTTTTCGACTATAGTCATTTCCGTTCAGTAGTCGATTTCTGACCACGTTGAACTTCCGACTAGTAGTCGACTTTCGATCACGTTGTCAGTTTTTGACCATGTTGTTTTTCCTACTGTCTAGTTGTGTTCAACTCTGTTTCTTCGGCTTTCAAGTGGGATTTCAACCCTAATTTTCATAGTTTTGTAGCTATCAGAGGAAATGGATAAGTGAATACCTGAGGAAAAAATTTGAAGGCACCATTCGTCCCCATCCTCTGTTGCCTATCCAGTCCTACAATAATAATTACAATATTTGTGTAATGATTATTGGGTTAATTCGGTGCTTGAAAATTGTTTTATACTATTGCTGTTTCATGTCAACTAAAACCCAAACATACAATATAGTTTGCATTTCACTAAACGGGACCGGGTGTCCAGCCTCTTTTTCGTAGATTAGCAGTACCAAATGGTTGTGGACATAGCATGTTCCTTTATTTATGGAACAAGCCAACAAACAATATGGACGGTGGGAGTATCCAGTGGTGCAGAAAGTTTATTTGTGAAACAAACAAACAACTTGGAACAGTTGTGTACCCAATGCTGTCACAAAGCGAGCTTCCGTCACAATTTTTTTAAAGAAAAATCAACATAAAGAACAAGAAAAACTTGCAATAACCAAGTGGAGTGGTATCATTCTCAATAAAAATGAGGAAGGGAGAAATGGCACGTTACCTTGAAAATTAGGAGGAACGAAATGAAAAGAACATGTAGGGTAGCCAAATTTCGTGGGAAGATATTTTTCTGTTTAGTTTTGTAGAGTCCGGAAACAGATTTGCAATATTTATCGTGTCCTAAAGAGAAAACTTCAGAAGCTCCTACACATAACTACTTTCCTTTTAAAATCTAACCCACGCACAAAAATCAAATTAATGGACTAGATAATGTTCTTGCTGCCTTAGCCACTACCTACTTACGGCGTCCATGGGCTAAAACATCAGAACCGTCAACAAGCCTTTGAGATTTACATCCTACAAAACCCAGCCTAGTTGGCAGTTGCTACTCCATAAAAAAACTTTCAATTGCAGTGCTACGAAAGCATATGCCAAAATCCTAAATATCAACTTATCAAGCATTGAGTACATTTTAGCCATGTTGCGATGCTATGTCAACTTACCTTCTCCTTTACTCAGACTAGCCAATGGACCTCGCTTGAACTGTATTCATGGAGGAGAGCGTACAGGTGCAAAACATCACTCCAGTGACAAATCATGTTGGACTTCACCAAATCAACAACTACAAGATACTGTGTAAGAAAGAGGTCGATAAGAAACAGGATGGTTACATCAGCAAGTGACGCTGATCGAGAAAGCCAGCACCAGAGTTTCCTCGTACACCACTAATTGCTTGCCGCAAACGTTCTATCCGCTGCTCTGCTTTGCCAATGTTTCTGTGTTTCTTGCGATCGCCTTTGAGGGAGGGAAGAAGGAAACGATGCTAGAAGTCACTGCCGCCTTGTGTCAAGAACTTGAGGCGGTGGTGGATCTCGTAGTGTCCTCCGATACGCAAGGAGACGACTCGTAGGAGTGCCCAACCTGCGAAGGCGACGCGGAGTACTTCCTCCTCTTGCTCCCCCTGTCCCTGATGTCCTCGATCATCTTGGACACCACCGTCATCTTCGGCCGCTCCCTCGGGTTGTCGGCGACGCAGAGCAGCGCCACCTGGAGGAGCGCCACCATCTCGTCCTCCGCGCCCTTGCTCCGCAGCAGCTCCACGTCGAACACCTCGGAGGTCCACTCCTCCCGCACCACCGTCCGCACCCACTGCGGCAGGTCCACCTTGCCGTCCTCCGACGACCGGCCCGTGAGGATCTCCAGCAGGACGACCCCGAAGCTGTGCACGTCCTGCTTCTGCAGGGCCTCTTCCGGCGGTGTCGGCACGAGCAGCTGGAGCAGCGCGAAGTCGGAGATGCGCGCGTTGCCGCAGGCGTCGACGAGGACGTTGGAGGAGGTGAGGTGCCGGTGGGAGAGCTGGGAGCCGGACACGCCGTGGAGGTAGGCGAGTCCCTGCGCCGCGTCCTGTGCCAGCTTCAGCCTCGTCTGCCAGTCCAGAGGAACTCGTGCTGGTCCCCGGTTCTCTGTTGAATCAACTTGTGCACACATTAGAAGAAGACACGGCAAGTCTGCAAGTGTGGTGAACTGGTGACTGATGAGAGACAAAGGGTACTGACCATGCAGGAGGCTGTGGAGGCTGCCGTTGGGGATGTAGTCGACGACGAGGAGAAGCTCCTCCGTTGACGCGTGGAAGGCGCGCAGGTTGACGATGTTGGCGTGCCGCCACGAGCCCATCTCCCTCACCAGCTCCCTCCTCCGCCTCTCGTCCTCCCGGGTCGCGCCTTCCCTCCTCCTCAGCCTCTTCACCACCACCACCTCGCCCTGGGTCTCCTCGACGCCGGCGCCTCCCATGACCACGCTGTACGTCGTCGCCGTGGCGCCTTTTCCCAACATCTCCGCGGCTCCCCTCATGAGCGTCCCCACGTCAAACTCCACGCAGCACCCGTCGAAGCGCACCGTCTCCTCCCGCGACATCGAGCTGGTGCGCGAGTTGGCACGCGGCCTCGTTACCGTCGTCGTCTTCTTCAACCACAGCGCGGCGCACACTGCCGCTGAGATCAGTGTTGCGACTGCCGCGCCCACCGCCGCCATGATCATCACGACCATCCACCGGGCGTGGTTCCTCCTCCTCGATCCGTGTGGCGTCTCACCGTCTCCGCCGACGTACACAATCTGCTGCCGACCACTGCACCGGCGGCGCATCGGGGCACCGCAAAGGTCGGGATTGCCCGCAAACGATGACGCAGTGAAGACGGCCGCCAGGTGCTTGGGGATCTGCCCCTTGAGGTGGTTGCCGGAGACGTTGAGCTCGGCGAGCTTGGTCAGTGCTTCGAGCGAGGTTGGCACGGGCCCGACGAACAAATTGCGTGCAAGATTCAGCGTCAGGAGAGCGCGGAGGCGGTGACCGATCTCCGGCGGAATCGTACCAGTAAGTCGATTACCAGAAAGGTCGAGACGGCGCAGATGGCGAAGTCGTAGGATGGACTCGGGGAACCGCCCGGAGAAGCCATTGCCGGAGAGGTAAAGGAGCTTGATGTGCGGCGCCAACGGGGAAAAATCAACATCCTGGATCGAGCCCGTAAAAGTGTTGTTCTTGAGGCTGAGGAACGAAAGCAAAGGGAGATCCGCGAGCACGGCGATGACAGCAGCATCCCCGCCAAGTCGGAGGCCTTCAAGAACGACCCGACGGACGCGAGGAGGGGAGCAGGACGACTGCTTGCAGGTGACGCCACGCCACTCGCCGGAGCAGGGGTCGGAGGACTCCGTCCAGGAAGCGAGCGCAGCGTCACGGTCGGCACACGCCGACTTAAAGGCGAGCAGCGCCACGGCGTCGGGGCTCGGGACAGCGGATGCGAGGCAGCTCGCAGCGAGCGCCAGGATCAAGAAGAGCAAACGCAATGCCATTGCTACGGTTAGGCCAGAAGCCAGAAACACAAGCAAAGGGAGGACAAGACAGCGCAAATATGTGTGAAGGGATCAGCATCAAGAAGGCTGGGATGCATGTATGCTGCAGCAGAAAAGGGCAGAGAACCAGAGGAGGAGTTGATGGTGCAAGGGTCGAGCGCGTGAGGGATTAATGGGCGTCTGCGTGGGGAGGAGGGGGAGAGAGAGGGCGCGGGTGGGGGTGGCGCGGGAACGTGCGCGGCGGCGTGAGCCCATTTGCCCACCCCGCGGTCCGGGAAAAAAACGGAGCCAAGGAGGAAGGAAAACGTTGGCGACGCGTGCATGAACGGACGATTCCTGTTTGAAATCCGCACAAGAAAACAGGAGCATCGGGTGCCTTACGTGCCATTATTTGCAGCAGCGAGGCGAACCCATCCAGTCACCAGCATTTTCTCACTGAATCACTGGTGCTTATTTTTGCACAGGGTGTATCTAGACATCATTTAGATATTTTTTCCTAACAATCATTCAGATTTAAGACCGTTGGATTAGAGATTCAACGGACCTTTTTTAAGGAGGAGGAGATTTTTTTTTGAGGGGGTGAGGAAAAATTCATGGCCGTTAGATATCTAATCCAATGGTCACAAATTTAGATGATAGTTAAGAAGAAAACATCCATATGATATTTATTAATACCCTTTTGCATGTCTGGGTGTCGGTCTGAATGAGTGAACAGAACAAGGCCGCATAAAATGCTTCATGACTCTGCCCCATGTATCCTCTGCAAAATAAGAAGAGCAGGTTTTTTTTGTCACCATGCGGCCTTTTTCGCTTGTGGGCTGCGGCGTTCGCTTGGCTATTCTGGCCTTTGGATGGCTGCCTGGCTGCTCAGTGACTGCAGCATTTTCATTGGTTTGTATTGTGATGCGGCAATGATGCACTGTATAAGAGGGACATTGCTAGGACTATATTACATAAAATTTATACACGTTAATTGACTTTACGTGTGTTAAAGTTCCACATTATATTATTTGGAAAATTTCTAGCCAAGTGAAGTCGTCTTCTTTTGCCACTCTCTTGCTCGACCCCTCGTACAATTTTCCTTTCTTATTTGTTTGTTCGTTTGTTACTTCTGTATTTGCTCCTTAGTGAAATGAAATGATGGCAGCTCTCCTGCCTTTGGTTCAAAAAACATAATAAAAATAGTGTAAATAGTGTTTCTTGCCTCTTCACAATTCTGATACAATGGCCTAATCTACGAGAGTAGCTCTTTTCAGCAAATCCATTTAAGCACCTGGTGTCTCCAGAAAACCCTCACCCACATCCCTCAACACAGACTCCTCTTTTCTTTTAACAATCAATCCAGGCCCGAACTTCTGACCTCACAACAACAAATGAGTTATCACAATAGCGCAGACTCTAAATGAAGCCAATTTTTTGTAGGCACGAGGCTTCCAAAGAAAAGAAATATAAAATGGAATAGAGAAAAATAGCAACATCTGAAGTTCTGGCATTCTCTATCAGGAATCAGTCCCTTTTTTTTTTTGCCATACTCTTTTGCCAGTTTATTATTTCAAGATGCTTTTGGTTAGCGAGATGTGCATATGATTCCAAAGTCCAAACATGATTCACAAATAAAGCGTGGATGGAAGGAATATATGAGTAGAGCACCACAGTGAAGAAAGTTATTTGCACATTTAGCATAAAATAAATAGAGTACAAGCACACAAAAAAGAAACGAATATCTAACAAATAACTTAGACGCTTGATGATATCTATAAATTGAGAATTTCTTGGGACTAAATTAGAGTTACAACAACACTTACCCAGAGCTGCAGCTTCAATTATTTTGGGTGTCCTGCAAGAATATTCTTGCAGTAAATTTGTCATCAAAACATGCCTGTGAGTAAACCAACTAAGCTCTGGTAAGTTCGAGAGAGGTCCCACTGCAGAAAGGGCAATATCCTGAAAAATGTCAAAAAAGTCATGTGAGGGCATGAAGCTTCCGTATAGCTCAACTGCTCAGCAATACTGCATTGCACTGTATTAGTAGTAAGACACCCAGTCGGAGTTTTACCCTATCAATTATGAATTCTTTGGCCGTTTCCATTATTGTAGCACAACCAATAGCATCAATGCGAGCAAAAAGCTCTATGAATGGCATTATTCGTCCATAAGTTAGCATCTGCACCATATGGTTGAGGGGAAATTTTGTTAATCAGGAAGAGTAGGAGCAATCACTATTGTGAACGCTTAAGATAAAAGCTAGACTGTAACATATCTGGCGACCATTATCCTCAGAAACTGCAGTGGATCCATCAATGTGAAGGGAAGATTTCATCTGAAATAATATAAAGTGTCAGTTCTTGATTGTTACCTACTTCACTAATGAAAACCAGTTCTACCTAATACATGCAAAATACGTCGTTTGCAAGTGAGGCCATAAAATACAAGGCTTTCCTGCAAGTGACCAATACAGGATTGCAGTTTGATGTTTACATGTGGAAAATATGGTTCGCTCTTCACAATTACCGTAGTATAATCCATATATACAGACGTGAGTAAATTGCCATATGTTGTTGTTGTGTTTTGAGGGCTTTTCGGTAATTTCCCATTTTGGGAAAAAGGAAAAAAAAAGGAGAAGGTGGTCCAACCTGTCGGTGGAATGCATGAAGAGATAAGGCTAGAGACAAAGTCTCCAGCCCCATCTCGCGCGGCGCGGGCCTTGACCGGCTCTTGGGGGCGACCAAGTTGAGCGATGATGGCGGCGGCAGTGGAGGCGCCACCGGCCCGAGCGTTTCGGCGCCAGCCGTTGGCTGCAGCCCCGCTAGTCGCCTCCTCGCAGCTCTATTTAAGTCAGCCCTCTTCTCCTTTCGATGCTCGAAGTCAGTGAGTTTCCCATTACTCGATCTCCTCCTCTCGATTGTATTCTGATTTGGGTCTTGGTACTGCAGTGCCGTCATGTTCTTCACTGGCACCAGTGGCAGTGTGGTCCAGATTTGATTTCTTTGGCATTTCCCATGCGATTCCCTTGTGCTCTATCTCTTTGAGATTTGGCGGTGAGGGATTTGGGGATTTTGCCCTAGAGGTCTAAATCTGGTTGGCTCTAGATCACGTTGGGGAAGAAAAGTTTTGTTGCTTGTTCAACGGTGCTCTTGGTCGGAGCATCTGTCGATCTTGTGCGACATCTTCCTGACCCTTGACTTCATAATTCGGTGATCCGAAGTTTGAAGACCGGCATTGTATCTCCGTCAACCTCGTCTCCTTGCACGGCATTGCGAGGCGTTTGGTTTTCTGGGACAACGCCTTGAGAAGTGCCTTGCCCAGATTTCTGCTTGGTGGCTTATGAGTGCCATCGGTATTGTGAGTATTTCGGCATTTTTATTACTTTGTTGCATCTGTTCTTGTCAGATTATCATCCTGTTGATATCTCTGTTGGTAGAATTGGCAAAGTAATATTGTGGGTTGTGGGTTTGATAGCTCAATAATGAGAATGGTCATATACTGAAATTGAATTATTCAAACTTGAGCTGTAAAAGTATTGCTTTTGCTGTCAGTTTGTTATTCAGTCTTGCAGTCAATAGCATTCGAATGTGATTTGATATATAAACATTCATGTTCTGTTATCTCTGAAATTCAGAATATATGCTGCTTTTGATTAGCCAATTAGGCTTATTGCTGAACTTGTTTCTATGATTATTTTCACTGAGAGTTAATCAAGTTAGTTGGCTAAGTTGGGAGTGTTGTATGTTGATCACATATGCATTAATTTACTGTTGGCAAAAAGTATAAATTTCTGTCTTTAGACTAAATTGAAGCTGGACAGGTTAGTAAAGAGTTTTTAGAGCTCAAAGTTTGAATCTAAACTGTCATATTTAGTTATTGAAGAGTATAGACCATTGTAGTGAAAAGGCCACGATTATATCTTGGGCAATTCTATATCTGAGAACACTAATCAAAACAAAATGTGAGCATTATGCTGATTTTAATAGCCACATATCCTATGTTTTAAGCATAATATACTATTTAAATGGCTTAGATAATTTACATATCTATATGTTGATTTTGTCATTTAAACACTGTTGGAATTACACTTTAAATCATTTATATTCTGCTAGAATTAAATCTGAATTCATGCTAAAATCGCACGTTTTACAACAGTTGTAACAAGCATGCATCTTTCTTTACGATTGTACTCGTGCAGCATAATGTAATACATAATGTAATACTGTCCTATAGATCAGTATCATTTCAGGGAAAGGGGAGGATGTTTCATATTGATGAACTTGTCAGGCTATTGCTCAAGCTATAGTAGATTGATCATCAAAGTTACATTTTTGAACTGTATTACATGCAGCCACGTTGTCACTGTTGCTGTAAAGTAGAGCTACATGAGCTTAGCACCAATAATAGGTCCAATGAAGGAAAACATGAGTGAAACACAGAATATAAAGAAAAACAAAACATATCTACTATCATCAGCGACCCAAATGTAAGTAAAGCTGTAAAAAAGCATGGGCCTGTTAAAGAAACTAGAACACTACAAATACAAGGTCAAATCAACCAAATCATAGCCTGTGGCCTATTGGAGAAAAGGCTTCTACATCTTTTGACACTCTCTTGAGCAAGTGTGAGGTCCTCCTCTCAATTATGCATGTGTTGCACCTGTGAGCAAGGTGGAACGCTCTAGATTGTATGTGTTGCATCTAGAGGTGGATTAGTATCTACTTGAGTTTGTGCATTTGTTACACGTGGTAAGAGTAAAGCGAGGGGCTTGACTTATTACTCTTGAAGGTTGATGACTCTTAGGTAGCATTGGAGGCATCGTGCAGGGTGATTTTCTCAAAGAAGCTTGTAAGAAGATCCAGCAAAGTGTGAAGGTTGGAGCTCACCTACCCGGAGCGGGAAAGAGCAACCACTAATATATTTGAGGTGATTGGCTTAATTTGTGGAGTTGGTCCAATTCATTTAGGCTTACCTCAATGTGGACTGGGGGAGAATAACAAGTCTCCGAACACTACGGTAAAAAGGAATCATGTTAATTTTGATTTGTTTTCTTGTGCTCAATTTAACTTCAAGTAATTTACATTCATAGAATTAAATTAATTGTTTGTCATTCTAGAATTGCAAATCTTGATATAGCCTTAGGATGTTGGTGCACTTATGTGAGCATAATTGATTCAGGCTTTATTTGTGCTAAATCAAATTGAGTTAAGCTTCTGCATTATATAATTGGTTTTATCCAAATAGAAATTGATAAAAATTGAAAGAGATTTTTTAAGACCGCCTATTCACCCCTCCATCTCTAGGCGGCCTCCTCGATCTTACAACGTGTCATGAAGTGAGTCCTTTGTCCTTGAGATAGATGATGGCATCAACCCATCGATCTATCTTTTCTTCCTTTTTAGGGATCACCTCCACCTTGGATTCTCGACTGCAATCCAACCAACAAAGGAGAGGATGTCCTATTGTTGAGCGTCATGTAGAACCAAAACTTCTTCCATGATGACCACGAGGACTTAGAGAACATGGGAATGTACTCTCTTGCCTTCCCATCATAGAGCCACAGAGAACAACTCCCAAGTCAAGTCACTACTTTTCTATATCTTTCCATCATCTTATAGTAGTACCTGAGGAGCTCCAAATTCATCGGATTTCCCAAATACACTTCACAGAGATGGATGAAAATGCTCAGATTGGTGATTGAGTTGGGGGCCAAATTGACCAACTCAATCCCGTAGAACTTCAAGACCTCTGACAAGAACGGATGTGCCGAAATCTAAATATAATCTCCACATACACCCAGAAGATTGGGATTTCACCATCACTTCCGCTCGGAAAGTTTTCTTCGACCGCGGATCTCCACAGGACCAAAACCTTATCAGGGGTTATCCCCACCTCTTTCATGGCCTTCGGCTTCTTGAATCCAAGCTCAAACACCTACCAATCAGTGATCAAATCTGACATTTTGGTTGTAGTGTTTGAAAATCTAGGTGAGGATTCAAAGGGTTCGAGGCTACAGTCGAACAAGCGCAAAGGCGAAGGAGTGGAAGAAATTAAAGAAGATGAAATGTTTTTCGAGAAATCGTGAAGCCAATAGTGTCGGGACCCGGATTACCAAACCCGGACCCTCTGTGTATTACTGCATTAGTCCCAGATCAAAGCTAGTGCACACGTAAAAGCGAAATGATTACATAACCAACAACGCTTTATTACAATAGTAAAGAGCAGGCCAAGCGAGTCTCTTTATTACAAATGAGGTTTCAAGACCTCACACACACAAAACACAGTGAGCGAAGATAAATCAACGAAGACCCATCAATACGCCACGTGCAATTGGTGGGAAGCGCGACCTAGTACTCAGGAATCCTTCATCAAATCCAAGCGAAGTAGTCATAGTCTCCTCTTGAGCTTCGTGTTCCTCTGGGTATTATTTTTGAGTGCGGCATGTGAGTACATAAAGTACTCGCAAGTCTTGGGAAAAATGCAATAGATGCAAGGCTTGACAAAGGAAGGCCATATGGTTCTTTTGCACAAAGCAATATTTTAAATTCAATTACCAATAACTATTTTCAAAGGCATCCATTTATTAAAATAATGGTTTTAACAGAACTAACATTAACTCACTAATGAAGGTTCCATCCACCAACACCCAGTTTAATCAAGTTTAGTTGAACAAGTTTAGTCTGCGGGTTACATCCACCCTCTCGCTCCAACCGCGGGATACCCTTCCGAGAGTTCCTCCACTCTCGGAATACAAAACTTTGATTTTAAAACAAAACCAAATCTACCATGTGAATGCATTCCTTGCTCGCCCTTGACCGTAGGCACGGCTATTCGAATAGTTTTACACTCTGCAGAGGTTGTACAACTTTACCCACAAGAGATAAATTATCCTAAAAGTCAACACGCTTCCTTTGGCATGAGACCGGATAAAATACCACAAAGCCTTTACCTTACTCTAATCTAGCTAGATACCAGGCTGCCGGCAAAAGCCCCTCTTGCGCCATTGTGAGGTTTCACCGTTAGTAGGCTAACCTGCCGGCAAGCCCTCTTGCGCCATATGAGTAGCTCAACCTCGGTCATTATCTCGATAAATCTCTGTCCCTCATTGTGAATAACGGTCCATGCCCAGAGCGGCACCCATTTTCCACTGGTGGCACCTAAACTAGACTATCATAAGTTAGTCGATACATAGTGTAAAATCTTCATTGCTCTAGGTCGTACCCATATAGACTTGTGGTTGTACGGTTAATGCTCGGTCGGTTAATGCTCGATGCGGACAAACACAAGCGTCGGTCCTTAATTGACTAGGGTGGAACATACACTTAACAAAATCTCGTGCTAAGCGCACCAAACCAAACCAACCATCCACCCTAATCTAAACCAACTTTCACATTTTATTTTATTTTAAAATCACGGTGACAACTCAATTGCCACCTCATTTACAAACACAAGGGCTCAATAATAAATCATAATTTCCCATTTTCAAGATTCTCCAAAGATATTAGATAGCATGCCTAAGCATTAAACTACCCATCTACTATTCACAAGTCATAATAATAATCTCATTATTGAGACAAAGGAAGTTCTAGGGTGACAAAGGTACATGACATTCAACTCCAATTGAGGGCATAACAAAATTGGATTAGCTACTACCTTAATATTTGAACTAAGGTTTTATGTAAATAGCAATGCACATAATTTAAAATAATTAAAACATTTCAAAATCATAGGTTCAAGATGATCAAAGGAGACTTGCCTTCTTGTGCCTTTGTTTGGTCCTTCTTGATGCGGCTCGACAAACTCTTGGCGACGTCGGGTTCTCTGTGAAACGACAAAACAAACAAAACAAATTCAAATAAAATTCAAATGAACTTCAAAAGCGCAAAACTAGAACCAAAAGATAGAGCTCAATTTTATATGAATTTAGGAAGAAGAATGGGTCGATCGGAGTTTGGACGAAGGAGAACAGCGATCTAAAGTTTCTTGAGGCGAGAAAATGCTGAAATTCACGGATAGTACTGTTCATCCAGAAACGATGCTTTTAGCGAAGGCTAGTCTTGGCGAGAGGAGGCATGGGAGGTGAATCTAACTAGCAAAATGGGTTGCTAAGGACCCAAGGCACCCATAGGAATTGTGTGACGCCAAAGCGAGTCGCGGTGGCGACACGGCGCTACTAGCGACATGGATAGAAGAGAGAATAAAACCGGGCATAGGACATGGAGAAGTAGGGTGAGCATGTGCTAGAAGCGCGGCTTGGTGAAGCTAGGAAAATTATCGGCTCGGCGAGAAACCACCGGAGATGTCGCAAACGACGTTTGAGCAGCGTCGGGAAGGGTAAAGAAAAACTTAATATCTTGGTGCTCGGTGAACGAAATCTAAAACCACTTGAAGGGTAGTTACAGGATGGTTTGGCACAAAGTGACGCGAATGGATTGGTGGAAACATCACCGGGTAGATGGGGGACACGAGATGTCATTTGCGGCCATGGCGAGGTTCGGAGGTGAAAATTTGTGGAGGCTTTTCGGAAGCGGAGGTGAGCACGGCGTAGAGAACGCGGCGAGGCAAGTCTAAGAAAAATTACGACAAGGGCTAAAGCTACGGAGATGACGAATCGGCGTCGGGAAGCGCTCTTTACCTAGATTGGGAAAACTCGATTCGGAAGATTGGCGAATAGCTCGAGGCGTGGCGAGCAAATTCGAGGCAGAAGGGCCTCGATAAACGGCGTCGACCTTTGATGGGACTTGCTACGGCAGGATGGGTTTAGGGAGCCAAGGGTCCTATTTATAGGCTTGGAAGAGGTAGAAACCGACCGCGATTGTGGATTTCGGTTTTGAGTCCGTTTGAAAATTGGAGATAAAGGCAAGCGGATGAGCGAAGCGGAAAGAGCGGTTGGGATGGATTCCTTGCGTGATTTGGCACAACTTTTCTTTTGGGAAGATATTGAGATAAGGTCCGGATTAGAAGTTATGAAGAGAGAGAAAACGGAAGGAAATATGTACAGAGATCGATCGAAATTTGCTGGAGGTTGGCGATGAAACGATCTGCATGCAGTCTTGTTCATTCTCTCTCTCTATTTTTTGAAATTTCAAATTGAGCTCAAACAAACTCAGAAAAATCCCGAAAATACAGAAAATTACTTGTGACACAAGGAACACAAATAAAATATTTTTAACAAATATTAATGTTTAATTTCATCATATTAAATCTTTTTAATTAATGAAAATTCCAGTTAAGCTTTAATTAATTCCAGAAAAATCCAAATGGTGAATTTTATTTTAAAAGCTTCAAAAAGGCTCTGAAAATCAGGATGTTACAAATAGGTACCATGCCAGGGTTTTTATAAGGGTTTTTCAACTACAAAATAGTAGTTATTCGATCTGAAGCCCAGCGGACAGAAACCTTTTCAATTTTAGTTTTCCCAACATTAAGTGAATGGAAACTACTTCTTTACTCTTATCATTAAAAGATTATTTTTGAATTGAAATTCAAGCAGAAAATTCATATTATAAACTCACTTAATGTTCGGGGGCTAGCTAATAAGGATTGAATAATCCCTTAAATACGGCTTTAATATTTAATGAAAGCTCAAGACCCCGTGGTTGTGAGCTTTCCAAAAGCTATTTCTTGAGTACCCTGGTTGCAGGACTACTATGCACTTTGGCTGACCAACACAGAGAGTTCATGAATTGGTTTGAAGGCCTGCTTCCAGGAAACTCTTCCCGTGAGATGAATAGAACATGTGCCATATCTGTCCCAAACAGTACGACGTTTCAACCTTGTATCTCTAACAACAAGTGCTATGTTTTGTTCCCATGATTATCTCACACTGGCAACAACTAAAGATCAGTTATCATTAAATATCTCTCTCTAATAGCAACCACCCCTCCCATCGACGCGTTGATTCCACTAGATATCTCCTCAGACACATAACTAGGGCTTCTTCAATGGTATTTAAGGGTTGATGAGAGAAAACAGAAAGATGATTAATCAATCCTAAATCAGAGCAATTCAAGGCGACCAATATCTTTTGAGTGGTGGAAGATTATAGATTAGGGCTAGTTACGTCCTTTTTGTAAGCCCCTTTGTACCCAGTTCATAACAATAAATATCATCCTCTTTCCCTTACTGGCCCATTCCAAGGAATCCAACCTCCTTTCTCATATTTTCATAAAATCGGTGACTCGATCATTGACAGGTGGTTTCTCAAGTAGCTCATCACTCAACTTATGCAAAGCAAACAAGAAAAATCCAAAAGAAGCAAAATCCAACAAGCGAGAAGACCCATTCTTCACGGGGTCAATCACAAGGGCCAACGATTCTGTCTTAGGGAGGCTAGAGATAAAATCAATCTCATATGTGATAGTGTTGTTTTTTATGGATGTAATCTTCATCCCTCTAAACATTCACATTTAGACACCAAGCACTTGATGTGCATTCTTAGACTCAGAATAAATCAAGCCAACTACACACAAATTGCTGAGAATCTTAGTGAACCTAGAAAATAACTCATCCAATAATTCACCGGGTATTTTCTCAAACTTAGAGTACTCTTTCTTGAATTTATTCAGTCTTACTTCCTTGATTGCCAAGAGCCCTCGTAGTAGTCAATGGGGATCTTCCAAATCTCATGAGCAGATATCAAGTGAGATACTCGATCAAACTTAGATCTACCAAGTCTTTGAATCAAGAAGTTATGTGCCTTGTTGTTTGCCTTTACATCCACAGTATTTGCCAAAGTGACATGGTCATCGTCAGACACATCATAAGCACTCTTAACTCCCCCCAAATAGGTTGCCCTTGGGCTTGAATATGGCTACCATTCGAGCCTTCCAATAGGAATGGTCAACACTCTCAAAAACCATTGGCTTAGTGAAATACCGATTCAATGCCATTGCTCTTAGACTAGTTAATATCTATCAAGAAAAGCTAACTAAATTCTGATACCACTTGTAACACCCAATATGGCAACATGAGGGGGCTCAATGATGCCTCAAATCTAACCTCCCTAAATGGTATTCTAATATTTTCACTCCACTAGCTATTAGAAGCTAAAAAGATCAAATCTGCCAACCAACAATGAACTCACACAAATACGGAAGCATACAAGTTGGGAATATAATTGGTAACTACATAAGCACATCTTTTTTGAACCATGCGGCACAATCTTGCTGGAATTTGTGGATGAACTTGGAACTATCTGGATTCCTCATCATAACACAGAAACAACGAAATATGTGCCCCAAATGACCTCTGCAACTGCAACAATCACATGCACAACGCATACCGACAAGCTCAAATGCTCTGAAATAGCCCTTCAATGCAATCAATGAGGGGAAAGGAATAAAGAACTGTACAATCAAGCACATAGTCGTCGGCCAGATCTATGTGAAGAACCATCTGATCAAGTCATCAAGACAATCTCAGTACAAACAAGCTCATTTGGTCCAATAGAAGTTTCCAGAATAATGTTTCACAATACCCCAACAATCTGCCAACAGAGATTCAGCTCCGCTGTGTTTGCACGAGCATCCCGTTTTTGTCATACAAAAAGTTAACATAAGCTCACACGTATCTTAAGGGTACAAGTCTAGGTTCAGCTCCAGAACCAATGTTTGAAATGGACAGGAAACTAAGATACCTACTAAAGTTATCACAGGATTGGGTTTCACAGATTATTACATAATTCAAGTCCTCGGACTGCAGCTGGCCAAGTGAGACTTGAAGTTCTCCAGTTCTGTAAGAACCTCCTCCTCTGGGCGGTAGATCAAATCACTCATGCGCCATATCTGTATCAGTAAAGCATGGCTCAGACAAAAGGCAACACAGCGTAGGTCTATAATTGTTGCAATTAACTATGAAAGTACAGTCTTTCTTGCCTGCAGTTTACCACACTTTCACAATTTCAAGAAAGAGAAGTACCTGCAATGTTCCACCTCCACCAGTGCTCTCACCATCATCAGACACACTCACAATGGTCCAAGGATCTGACGAGTTCCAGTGGAAGTCTACAATCTTATCCCTGCAAAGGTGAAAAGGATAAAATAGATGATTATGGAACAATGAAAATGCAAATTCAATCTCCTTGATAGATTGGTTTGGCGACCATTCCTACAGATCTAATCAGTCTCCACTGCACCTGACAGAAGGCTTCCCCTCAATGTATGAGGTGTCCAAATCAATTGGAAAGTCATGCAAAGCATTTCAAATACAGTACAAGGCAATAAACCTATAATCCACTAATGATAGGTTCTTGGTTGTTCAAAAGAAAGGGTAAAAAAGAACAGGACGACGTATGTTATGTTATATTGGCATTCCCAACCGAAATCAAGGTTTTTTTTTTTACTTTTTTTCCTCTTGGGCTTCTCAGATACGTTCTAATTTACAATTGCACATTCATCGGTCAGCCTAAGTCAGACAGCAATGAGTGGATCTAAGTCCCCCTTCTTCTATTTTCTCTAGTTAAATTTCAACTGAGAAATACAGCTTCATGAAAATATCAGCAAAAGTAGCTCATTATTGGAACAGAGAAGCACATTAACCAAACTGCCTACTGATGCACAAAGAAAAGATACAACCTAAAACTATCATGCAAGAACAATATTTCTTCAATGGCTTCAGCAATGTGACGGAGAAAATGCCAACAAACATGACATAACCATTTGAAGAAAAAGAAGGGTGGATTTTGAGTTTCACATATCACACATATGGAAAGGTAAGTTTCATAGGTAAGACAATGTACCTATGACCAGCATGTTGAAAGAAAAGTCCAGCGGGTGAATTGGGATTTTTTTTCTTCCCAACCTATATCACAAGAAACCATTATTAGTCTCCGACTAATAAAAAACTACATGAGAAAGAAACATCAGGTGAGTGAGCTCTCATCGTCAATCATTCTGCCGGGTTATCTCAGAAGAGACAAAATGGTTCACTAAGTGTACAAGAAGATAAATGTATAAACAGATACCTTCTCATGATCCCACACGTTTAAGAAACCATCTTCCGCAGAGCTTCCAAAAACAGATGCTTTGTCAGGTGACCACTGGAATGCACAAGGTTTAAATTGAGCCAAAAGAATACAGAAATATCATGAACAGTAACCATATCTACATAAAAAGAACATAGAGATAACCAATGTATTTTCTGTACATGCCTGAACGCAAAGAACTGCGGCTTTATGACCCTCGAATTTGTGAATTGGCGAACCCGCTCCTCCAGAACCTAGATTCCGTCGATCCCACATACGAACGGAATTATCTGCAGAACTGAATATAAAGAGAAACCACCTTACTCAAATGTGTAAATAATTGAGAAACCTAGATGGAAGTCCATATGAAAAATTAAACTAAACTAACTGCGGTTCTCATCACAGATTATGCAGAACTAAGAAGTCATCATACCCAGTCAAGATATAGTTAACATCATGGAGATTCCAGTCAACACAATGAACATCTCCACCGTGAGCTTTCTCAACCTGGACATCAAGAAGAAGGCAGTTTCAACATTGAGTCGCTCCATAAGTTTCGAAGAAAAAGGTACACTATACTAAAAAAATACTTCAGCCTCTTTGGAACAAGATAAATAAAAGCTGGTTGCACCAAATCTAGTTGACTGGACCATTCAAATCACAGTAGCTAACTTAACAATCAGTCCTCCTCTAGTCAAAGACTCATTCCATCAGAGGCAGTATATGCTGGCTAAGTTAATAAAATATGCAGAACCATTAAAACAAGCAGAATAAAAAATATAAGTACCATACACCCAATTAAAATATGTCGAGCTAATCTGACTAGGGAATGTTTGGTTCTCTTGCCCAACCCTGCTAGTGGGCAAGCAGGCATGCCTTGCCCACCCAAGAGTGAGCAAGACAAACCAAGCATGCCCCAAATAAATTATTCCATGTGAGGCACGCTTGAACATTATAAACCATCAGGTTCCATTAGTGACCATCACCTCTTCAAGTTAAATGATGTTATTACGAAAGAAGAGGTATAACATTGAAGCATGCATTTCAAACTTCTGTGTAAAACAGTGTTAATCCACTTAAGATAGATAAGAATGTCACCTTAACAGCTGGGCTGGTACCACTCCGAGCATCCCAAAGAATAAGACAAGCATCATCACCCACACTACAGAATTCCTGTGCACTTCATCCAAAAAGGAAAAAAATTGTGAAGATAAAACATACAAATGGAAAAAAAATGCATCACACCATTTGTTTACAACAGTGACAGATATTATTAATTTAGTATTAAAAATCACTGTAATAGCCAAAGTAGAAAATGACCATGTGTAGCTCAAAGCCCACACGATGTAATACATATTCTCGTGAGCTGTACCTACGCAATGCCTTGAAGGCAAACCAGAAAACAGAGTAGCCTATTTACCTAGAAGGGCAGAACTGCACATCTTCAACGGTGCTATCATGCCCGTGGAATACACCTCGAGGATCAACTTTAGGACTATCCTTTTCATTTGCAGTTTTGCCAGACTGCTTGCTGCCTGACGCCCCAGGGGAAGACTCACTTTTCGAGGAATCTCCAAGTGCAGATATGTGATCTTGGATGCTCCACCAGACAACAGACTTGTCCTTTCCTATTTAAAATTTGGATTTGAACCAAAGCTCAAGTTATCACAGCAACAAATCAAAGAAATGAAAGAAGGCACTGCTGTGTCCCTTGGGTCCTTTGAACTTGACAGCAAAACTTTTAAGGTCTGTTCATATTGGCTGCAGATGATAGTTTTTTGCTAAAAATGAATAGTGATGGCCAAAAAAAAGTGGCATTTAGAAGAAGGTGAGCGGTGTGGAAAGTAAGGGAGAGATGCATGTACAAGACGGAGCCGAGGGTGGGGTGCGTGATGCGCCTGTGACTCCTGCCTTATCCCGAAACAAGACGGGCGTGAGAGGGGTGGGGAAGCCACTTTGGAAAGCCGAGTGTTCATATTGGCTTCTGGCTTCTCCAAGCAGAAACCAATACCCAACTTAGCTAGCAATGATGCTCGCCTAGTTATCACATCGGCTAATTTGGTGATTGGATTCTATTTTCTAACCAACTTTCTGTGTGTGTTAAAGTTGTCATGTCATCTCCCTTTGTCAGCTAAATCAGGACTGCACCTGTCTTAACTCACATGTACAAGCCCGAATGGAATCAAAAGTTCAGTTATCAAGTTCAACGACTCAAAAGTAACACAATTGTGCAGTCTCTCTCAGTATGTGATACAATTGTGCAAGTTTAGAAACCTATAGTGTCCTTTACTCAATAGAGGAAAAAACACATGAAACTTGCACAAAGATAAGCCATTCGAACATAAACTATGATCATGACATCTCCCGACTTCTTGGATTGTTAATTGTTATAGGAGGATAAGAAATAAACTGATAATTACTAGGCTTAGAGCTCAACAATGCAACGAGACATTTTAGTGAATAACTCCTTGAGTATGGCTTGAGATGTTTAAGGAAATTGGACCAATATTTGAATAAATCCAAAAAAGGGAAGGGGCAGAAAGATACAAGCATATAACAAGACAATTTTGCTAACCTCCGGATAGTACATATGGTTCTGCTGGACACATGGCAAGTGCGAACTCAGCATTTTCCTGATGTCCTCTTAATATCTGACAAACAGTTGAGGCTAATAAGCACTATGTCTGAAAAGCGCACAATTGGTACATTGAAAAACTTACGATCTATTCTATCAAACCCTGTTAAGTCTATCCATGCTGTGCACTTCCTATTTGCACAATCCACCATGCAAAACTACAAATTTCAGCATCTCAAAATGATACAAGTTCAGAACTAAAATAAGAAAACACACCAAATCAGGGCGAGATTCGGTTGCTCCTAGGACAGCATGTCTATTTGGCTGGGCCTCAACATCCCAAATAAGTACCTGCATGCGTACGAAAAAGGCTTAAATTCATAAACACGTCTCTGGAATGCTTAGGGATTATGGACTCTTTCAAAAGAATTAAGCAGCAGCACAAAGGCTTGGACATACATCTGGACTGTCGGTATGAGTAGCAATGATCTTACTGTTCTGTGGAAGCTCCCTGATTCGGTTAACCTGTGCACATGATAAAACAGAGATAATACATCAACTATTCGGTTTAACAAATCAAACAAAGCATATTGAACAATATATTCCATATAGGTAAGCAAGGTGAACGACAAGACTGAAAAGCAAATCTATAAAAAAAAAGATCTGCATCAGACAACATAAAATTCTCAAGATGAAGTAGACAACATAAGTTGAGCAAGGAAAAGAGGAATCATCAAGATCCACAAAATAGTGTGAGAAACATGCAAACAAGATACGAAATTGCTGCAATTGCAAAAGAAACAAAAGGACAGTCCTTACCTCGCCAGGATGAATTATAGTCTTGTACTTCTTTACAAAAGGTGATCGTGCTTCCTCGTTGAACTGAGAGAGAAAAAAACAGACATCTGGTAAGCTCAATGTAAACTGATTAAAAATCAGTATAGGGAATTCCTAATTCAGTCCCTCTTAAGCATGCAATGTTAGTATACTCCATTACTCCTTAGTATATAAAGATTATTAGGAACCACCAGAGTTACACCACTGTACACAGCAATTTGCTAATTTGAAGATAAACAATAGTTCAGAAAGAAGGCATTGACATTTGTCCTTATCACAAGACAGACATCATGCAAATCTACATTTTCCAGTTGAGACAGATATAGTAATGTACTTATATAGATTGGACATAAGTACATAACTTCAGTTGACACAACTATGAGTCTACATCTGTGATTACATTGAGATGAGAAACTGACACCAAAATTAATTAAACACTGGGACAGGAACTAAGGGAGGAATAAGATGCAGGACAAACATATGCACACGAATCTACAAAATCACGTAGTTCTGCTTTTGACAAACCGAAACTGTAATGAATGCAACAAATAATGGATAACCTGCGATATATGTTCTGCAGCTGCAACCCTTGGCTTGACAACTTCACAATTTGCGATAACCAAAGTATTAGGCACGCTCCCATCCGTCTGAAATCATTGCGTGACAAACAAATGACATAGTTAGCTCCAAATAAGAAAATCTAAATAGTCATCAGTTAACAACACCTAAGCATCAGCTGCAGATGCTAATTCAAACTACACAGAAAGCTTGAGATTCACAACATCTATAAATGGGGAAAGAAAAAGAGAATATCTGCTTGCGGATGCACTCGCCTGCTCTGATAGGTAAAGGCGCTGACGATTCTTATAGGTAGCCTTCTCGAACTGAGGGCCCCACCTGTTCCCAGTCAACCAACAGATCAGCTAATCATCAGTTACAGAACCATTATTGAACGTCAAAAGTGCAGCAAAATACAAGCAGCACGCTTTTAAACCGAATGACGCTAATCTGCGATATTTTACTTTAGCCTCGAAGCACCAGGTGAGAAACTAAAATGCAGCACATCACTGATGAGCATAAAGCATGTCACCACCTCTCTCTCTCTCTCTCTCTCTCTCTCTCTCTCTCTCTCTCTCTCTAACAAATAACGAGTAATCATACTGAAGAGAAAAAAATGGACGAACACTATCCACTAGACATCAAATCTTGAAGAGAGACAATTCACTGCAGCAAGCATTACATACACACACTAGCTCCAAACCCCCAACTCAAACAGTCGCATCCCACAAAAACCCCCGACCCAAAAACCCTAGCATCGCAGATCACTGACCCAGCCCCACCATTCCCACCCCCACTCCATCCCCACCAACGCACCAACCACGCGACAGACCAGGAGCCACCAAAAGCACAGCCACACACCAAAACCCTAACCCGGCAGAAATCTACGCGGAGACGACGACCACGGCCACGAGACTGCGGAAACGGCTAGATGAAGGAGGAAAGAGTTGCGGGACGCTGGGGATTACCTGCAGGAGAGGGATGGCCAGACGAGGTTGTGGTTGGCGAACCAGTCGTAGAGGACGGGGATGAGCGACTTCCACTGCGCGTAGCGCTCGTCCACCGCCGCCCTCGACCCGCCTCTCTCCTTCATCTCCACTCCGCCGCTGGCCGCCGCCGGCGACTGCTCCGCTCCCCTGTCGCGGTCAGGTCACGCTCTCTGCGCTCTCCTGTCTGGAACCCCGCTCGGGTGATTGGTGATGGCACGCACCACTGTGCCTGAGTGCGAGTAGAGAGGAACGGAAAGTGGAAACGGGAGCCCTTCTGTGCTTGGGCCGATGGGTGCAGACAATACGGGTAGACTTCGTGGGCTTCAAACCTGGGCTGGGCCTGGATCTTCCACCTGGCCTTTGGAGAATTGTTGCATCTCTATTTTCCCTGGGACTCTGTGTCACCATGCGACCACGCGAGCAGCTCGAAATGTGTGGTTTTGTCCAAGTTCGTCGGCCTAACCTGTCAAAGCGACACTGCAGCTCCGAAACTTATCCCCAAGCGAGGTGCGGTTAGACCAGGTGACAAGTGATTGTGCCTGTTACCTAACTCCGCCCCCGCCGCGCGCGCACAGTTTTTCCTTGGACTCCAACTTAAAGATGTAGGTGCATACGGAATGGACCACCGCATTGCGTCTATCACTCGTGTCCACGTCGATACACCCGAAGCGCATCGGTTGTTGCTGTCGTTAACACTGTGCGATCCCTCTAACTCACCGCACCTAACTTTAGCCACCGCCGTCGCTGCCCCGTAGTACGGGGCGCGGGTGTGCCACGAGAAGCCAGGCGGCTAGGGTTCCGCCATCCCGAGGCAATTAGTCTGTTGGCCCGATTGGCCTTAGACAATGATAGGTTGGTTGGCCATACATAGTAATGGGTCGGATCGAATCTAGCCTAAGTGTGGTAAACAGGCCAGATCTAGTACGACCTGATGATAATTTTGCAAATAACCACCTATATTTTTGGATAATTACAATGACTTTTGCGGTAATAGGTATATTTACCAAAAAAACCCTGGACTTCTGAAAATTTATTGAAAACCCCTGATTCCATACAAAATAACCCTTCTGGTTTTCCCTTTTTGTACCAAATTTAATATCCTATGTTTTCTTACACTCTAACCCTGAAGATTTAAGTAGATTAATTAATTAGATAATTTCCTATTATAACGATAATTAATCCTAGAAACATGGTTTTTGATACCAAAAGTGCGCCATATAAGCACTTGTAAAGTGCATCTCCACATAGAAGATAGTGGAATGATGGTATCCTCTAGTATCCTAAAGGTGGTGGTAATGTTAATTTAATTATCCCCTAAATGCCAAATTTAGACTGGTTACATCTTACTTTGTAATGGTACAAGCCAATCCTTATAGTTCTACAAAACAAACTAATTTGTTGTGACTTTGACAAGCCGCTCAGAGAAAGTTGCAAAGTACCTAGCCCAAATAAAGAGGCTTGATAAGCTATATCCAGAAAGTATATGACATTGCAACTGATTTTACCTCCCATAGTCCTCTATAAGGACAAATATTTGCTTATGTTGCATAATTAAATAGTGGCTATTTGAATGTATTAAGCCCATTGCTGCCAAAATATTTTATTCTCATAATTTCTGGAAGAATAGTGGGATAAATGTCTAGAAGAATAAACATTGTGATGATCTAGTAGATTTGTTTACAATATCTTGATTATGACATTGGAACATGAAGATTCCAAAAGATGTCGTCTTGAGGGGAAACATATATGCTAAACTTTGGTAATCATATTTTAGACTATGAAAATCTTAGTTTTGATTTCCCAGAAAGAATTAACTTGATGATCATCACCTAAAGTGAGTTATCTTGAAGGTTTTACCACTTCGATAAAGGCAGAATTTAGAGGGAGCATTTCCCTGAATAATAGCATACACACACACACACACTTTGATCCTGAATATTATCAAAGCAGATTAAATGCTTGTACTATTTTTCCCTTAGTGAGCTTTTACCTAAAGTTTTCTCACGTAAGGTTTTTAATGAGGTAATTAGTGCAATACGGCTTATGTATGTGATGTATTTTTTCTCTATTCCTTTTTTCCCACTGATTTTTGGAATAAATTTTTAAAGAGGCATTTACATGATGTGATATCAGCTTAAGGGGGAGTGTTGCAAAACTTATCCCCAAGGGGTGTGCGGTTAGGCTAGGTAGCCCCGCACAATTTCTTTATTGGACTCTAATTTGAATGCGTGGGTGCATACCTAAAAGAATGTAGGCTATAAATATAGGGGAGGCGCATTCATTGTAAATAGATTTTCTAGATCAATAAAAAAAGATCGCCGACTGCTCCCTCTTATCTCTTGTGTCAATTATTCATTTACTTTTACGTTGTCTGATTATGTGATGTTCTTGCTTTTTAGTTGTGCTGAATGGATATTGGATTGCTAGGATATACTATTTTCTCAACAGTGCCTTGTTTGTCAGGAGTTTTTCGTGTCTGTTTGTTAAGGTGCGCTAAAAAGACGCAATCAAATCGAATAGTGCTAGTATTAGGTATGATTCGCAGCTGTCAAAGTCAACCTAAACGTAGTTAGGGGTAAGTGAAATTTCAAAGGAGACAAACTTGGACACAATGATACCGGGTCGACATTTGTCAATTCTCGATTTTGACTAATCGCTCTGCACAGCATCATGATTCATGATCTGGATGTGGACGTTAGGCACCAAGAGTTCAAGACCACCGATAATCTGCATGTTCAGATTACTTTGTTGATAAAATAGAGCTTGGAATATGTCCATATTCCCCCGTTTAGGCCAGCATCTTCCTAGAATATAGTTCTACTTACCTCGCGGAGAAAAAAAAAATCTACTTCATATTTATCCACCTCACCTGCGGGCTTTGAAGTGGTGATCTTGAGGCAGAATGAACGGCAGAGGTTCATCCGTCCGGCCCCGCATGGATCGAGACGGCCGACATGCATCGGCAGGTAGGCAGGCAGGCAGATGCGAATGTGATTGGCCGGTCCGGTCCGGTCGGGTCCGCGAATAAGGACATCCGCAATGGTAATAGCTAGTACTAGCTATATAGTCAGCTGACGTGAAGGTGAGAGACAAAAGCAAAGATTATTTTATACTGTTGGACCCACATGCTCCTCTTTCATGTTCTTGAACTACGTGAAATAGATCAGCTATTTGCTCGTCGCTAGTGACTACTCTCTCTCCTACTTTTTCCTTGCCACATCAGATTTAGCTAACTAAATAGCCAGCTGTTGGAGACGCCCTAAGAGCAAGTACAATAGTATAGCCAACTAGTAGCTATAACACTTGTCCATTTCATCTATAGCCTTCAAAAAAATAGTTCATACAATAAGGTAGCTATTACAATAACTATTTGGCCCCACGTGTAAGAGAGTGAAATGCATATTTTTACGTGCTATAGCTATTTGTAATTTAGTAGCCAGCTTCCTTCTCTCTCTTCCTTTCTCTCTCTGCCACGTAAGATTTTGTTGATATTATATTTGCTATAGCCTGCTGACTAAGCCTTATTGTACCTGCTCTAATGATGAACGGAGCAACCGACGGTTGGGCGGGTCGCAGCGTCACGTCCTCGTCGCCAACAGCGACCACGCCCCTCCGTTTCCGAGCTCCCGTTCCTCCGCGCAGTCTTCTGCTCCATCAACAGCGACAGGTTGGTAAATGACCCAATTGCATATGCAAACAGACCATTCACGGAGCTTGCTAGGACTGGCAAAACCGTTAATTAACACACTTGGAACAGGACTCCTACAGGTCGCGATTTCGGAGGTGTTGGGAGGACCAGGTTTCAAAACCAGATGTGGGTGTGAGCGTGACTTTGTTAATGACTGGTGGGACCCCTGGAGGAGGGAACAGGACATCTGCACTCTGGCACTCTGCTCGACCACTTGCAGCGAAAATTGTGGGTGAAGGTGAAACCACAAGGGGAAATTCGTTGGATTGGACCAAGAGAGAACAAAACTCCGATGTAACAGCGATTTGAGCTTATCTGCTCATCCCCCGCCGCCTCTCCGCCTCCCCATATCGTCATGCGTCAAACCGCTCCTAACTTTTCCGATCTCCCGGCCGGCGCACGCGCGATAGAACGTACCGTTCGAGCCGTTACTGGAAGGTTTCGTCGTTTTAATATGCAAGAAAGACTTGGGTGTCCTCTCTGCCATCTCTCTTGCGGGTCAAAAGCACGCGTCGCCTAACTTCGCCGACGCAAGCCGGGAGTGCTCGGGCCGCTCTCGGTGCCCTTGGACTTGGTGGAAATCAGCACGTATTCCACCGCACTCATCGGTTCCAACTTCCAACTCCCGGCTCGGCTCGTCTACGTCGTTTGACTAGTCTGATGCAGACAAAAATACGTCGGTTTGTAAATGTTGCTGGAGGGTGGCGATAGAAGTGGTAACTGCCGATTAATGGATGTTTCTGGATAAAATTTTTGAATTAAAAATTTGAAAACTTGATTTTTTTTAGTTACTAGATGAAAATTATTTGAATCCAATTTTTTTACTGGTTTAAAATTTTACCAGAGCCCACCGATAATTCTGATAACTGTCAGTTACTAGTGAAATTTCAGCGATAGATTTTTTCTGGTTTGATGCACTTACGTTTAGTAGTCAGTTCGATCCAAAGGATGCTCGTAGAGCTAGAGAGAAACTAACGATAGATTATCCAAGTTGTTGTGAACACCCTGGATCGCTGCATAGATAAGTATGTCTTAGTTGTTTTCAGCTTATGGCTTTCTCAGAATAAATAAGTGAGACAGTTTCACTGCTGTCATTTCGAAGTGACTTATCGGAATAGTTTTTTTAGAATGACTTATTAATATTTGATTTGTTCGTATGAACGCTTTCGCTACCACCAAAATCCATCGACCACTAGCCACTGCCGAAACGAATCCACCACAAGTTTGCCACTGTTGTTCGAATAACCTCCTGTTTGGTAGTTGCAGTGCCAGTGATTGACCTCCATATCACGCAGTGAACATACGACATGCGTGGGGTCATCCTAATTACGAGTATCTCTTTTCGTGTACCAACCAGAAGCTAGAAAATTTTTATTGAATGTACACTATTGATATTTAAAAATAAGTTAGAAGGATAGCTATTAAGTAATTATCAGCTGGTCGAGTATTAGCGCCGAGTAAACTATACATGATCGGACAACATTGATGTGACCTATTTAATGTCACATATATCTTCAAAATTTTGTAAGTAAAATGTCCTGTATAAGATACTCAATATTAGTTTTGAATCATTGTACTTATCATGATGGTCACAACGTCACAAGCAGATAGAGAATTAGACACTTGATTTTTTTTACTTAGAAACTAAGGAAATTCCAAATAGCTAAACAGAATAAAACACTTTTATACGTTCACACAGTGTCATATAAGTAGAAGAAAAAAGGTACTAGAGTTTGCAAGATTTGAATAGAGGGTATATAATACAATTTGTATCTAATTTACTAAAATATTATTAAATTATATAGAAGGCCAAATTCAAATGAAATATATAGCTACTAAGTACTGATTATACGTGCATAATTTACAAAAAAAAAGGTGCGGCCTTGGCACCCTTGCTAGCTCCACCCCCTGGTACAAAACGTGATTGGCAGGTAGCAATCAGGCTAGGCCACGTGGGAGAAATTCTATTGTGTCACAGTGGCATGGGATGATTTGTATAACGAGCTAATTAGAAGATGACACATGGCATAAAAGAAGTACTACAGCATGTACGGCACCGCATAAAAACACGGGAGTGTCTATTGCATAGTCATTGCTGTAATATGTTTTATGTACGCAATATTTTTTTTAAACTATATTTACAACATTTTGCGTCTATGTATACAACATTTTTCTTATGTATGCAACATTTTTGCCAAGAAATGTTGCATATATGGGCGAAACATATTGCAAATATGGGCGAAAAATATTACAAACATGAGTTTTTTATATATGCAACATTTTTCGTTGAGATATGTTGTATACATAGAGAAAATATTGTATATATGCGCGAAAAATATTGCATACATACAAAAATTACATATATGGACGAAAAATATTATAAATATGGACGAAAATTGTTACAAACATGGGTTTCCATGCAACATACATGAGGAAAATATTGTATATATGAGTGAAAAATATTGCAAATATGGGCACAAAAGTTGCATATATAGCATAAAAATGTTGCAGCAAATAGCACTTTCGTAAAAACACATCTGCTACCTACAGTTCACTATAATGCTACTACAGTGCTTTGGTTCCACGTGTTCCGTGATGCAATAGAATTTCTCGGCCAGGTGGAGATGGGATATGGTAAGGAGCTCCTTGTCATCTACACCATAATCTCCGTTATGCTTATCACAGGTAATGCATATTCGGTAAACATAAAACTTGCCATCTACACCATAATCTCCGATCAAATTGAACTTATAGGTGTAGGCATAGATACTAACTAGTGATTTTAAACATAAAATTTCAGCAGCATTCTCAATCACACTAGATAGTTCTCTAGGATCATCGAATATGATATAGTACAAAGAATCATCAGGAGATATTCTCGTAAGAACTTCCTTATGAGTAATGAATTCCACATTATGTAAATTGAGCAAAGAAATTTCAGAACATGGAATTTTCATTCGCATATATGAGTTCTCACAATTACTCACCGTTTCACAATTAATTTTAGCATCAATATTGTTACCTTTATCGTCCTCTTCAGTTGATGAAGATCCTACCGAGTAAACCGCGCTCTGATACCAAGATGATATAGGGTCGCCAGATCTTCTCAACGTAGGATTGGATACTCACGTGCAGCCTCTCGAATCGTAGCGATCCTCCGTTGCCAATGCAAGAACGAACGCTCTTTAATTCGCAAGATCACACGCGTCGGACTTCACGACCACCAAGCGAAAGCCCTATCGCGCTCCCAATTCCCAGCGGAAAGGTTGAACGATCTCGATTTGCAAGAACTCTCAAATTTCTATTGAATTTTTGTGGCTATCAAAAACTCAAGAAACATGTACAAAGCATACTCATCTAAGTATTATCTAGTAACCTCCTCCGTCACGTACTGGTTTCTTCATTGTTTTCTTTCTAGTCGTCCTCTTCAGTTGATGTAGGTGCTATGGGTATTAAATCATCATGATGTAACAACGGGACAGCAAATACTTCATCTTTAACTGTGGTAATCTCCTCAACGGTTTTCTCCAGTGGTGCCGATTGTGGAACATTCGACTCCTCTTCTTTAATGTCAACCTGCATAATGTGAGAAACAACACTAGAAGTAGAGAGTAAGTCGTTAGTATAAAAAGTAATCCCACTTTTCCTATCATCTATTTCTCTCTTTTCTTTTTGTGTATTTCTCTCACTCTCAATTTGGATGCTCTCAACCTCACGTTTGATGGAATCACACAACTCACTGCTTTTATTACTCTCACTCAATTTGGCTATGTGGCTCTCATTCTCACACAGATTTTGACACATCTCAAATGTTGTATGTGTCATTGGGGCAGTACAAGATGTCTCCTTGACCGAAGGGAAAGTCCCATGCTCGGTCATCTTCTCCTCCTCAATAGCACAATTCACAAGATCATGCACACAACTAAAATATTTATGTTGAAGTGCGTGGCGATCTCAATTTAAACCACCCCGAAGTATGCCTTCTCCTTGATGGACTAGTGACACCGGACGACGCATCGCATCTTGCGATTCAAAATAGTAATCTTGGGCGGTATTACTCCCTTGTGTGATATTCTCCAGATGGTGGAGCAATTCCTGCGCATAATAGGATGGCACAAACTCGCTTCTCATGAACGCCTTCAAATCTGACCAAGATTTAATGAATTGTTTTCCAATTAGTTGTTGCCACCAACTATAAGCATAATCTTCAAACTCCCTCGTGGCACGCATCACCTCTTGATCTTTGGAAAGTTTCTGAAATCTAAACACTTTCTTCATTCGCCATTCCCACTCAAGATACTCTTCTGGATCATCACTGCCATAGAAAGGAACAAAGCTATCTTCTTATTGTTGGGGACGAAGTGCTTGCACAATATCATTCACGATGTTTTTGTGTAACACCTTCATTTGTTGATTGAGCTCAATACGGAAATCCTGCATATCCGCCTTAAGTTGTACATGCTTAGCAGTGGTGCCTGATTGGAGCTCTTGTTGCAATGTACTTCTTGATGCACGATGTTGGCGAGTCAGGGCATTAAGATTAACTTCATACTCCTCATAATAGTTATCTTCTCCACCTGACATGGTTAGATTGTGCAAAGAAAAACACAAAGCAATAACAAGTATATGGAGGATTAGTGTAAATCACTCAATCTCACTCTCTTTCTTGCATAAGTAAAGTTCTCATCTTTCCGAAGTGAATTAAGGCCAATAAGAACTTACACTTGGTAGAAGCTTCAATGGCAACGTGATGATCAAGCGAATATAAGAGTGTTCACAATTGCACAACAACGGTTATTTAGTGGAGTTTGGTATGGAAGTGTATATCCTAGCAATCTGAAATTCTTGATGTTGTCAAGTTAAGTAATAATCCAAGCTAGAATATTTTGCCTAAGTGCTGATCCAAAAGATTTAAGTGAAGTATATGAACACACACGCAAAGATCAATGTGACTCAATGCAAACAAAGGAATGAGCTAAATAGAAATAATCGGAAATTGAGGATTAATTAGCTCGTTTTGCACCAAGTATTAGGAGAGATGCTAGCCAATTGCAAGAATATGAATGTAAGGGCACAAGATTGCTCGAGAAGATATATTACACAATCTGAATTTATGGACTAATAACTCGCTCAAGTTCGGCCGATGCTCTTTTTTTTCTTTCTTTTCTTTTCTTTCCCTTTTTTTTTCAAGCCGTGGCTTCCTTTTTTTATCAACTCCTTTTTTTTTCAAAGGCCGAACTAGGTTTAATTGTTCATTTGATTTTTTTTTTGCAGGTCACAAATATTCAGAAGGTGTAAAATACTCAAGAGCAACCTTAGATGCAATATTCAACAGCTAGTCTCAATTGATGAATTAAAATATAAGTGAAGCTTATGATGTACTCGGCTGGCCAACGTTTAGCACAAGCAGGCAGTATCGGACTAGCAGCAGAAGCAAATTCAGAACTCTAAGCAAATTCAGAACTCTGTGCTAATGCCTCAGTTGGCTTTTTGATGAGATAATACAAACCAAGATACGGCTGACAAATGGATTTGGATGGTAATTTGGATGCCTAAGTTGGCCAGACTAAAAATTTGGTTCGGATGGTAATTCGATTGGACGCATGGGATTTTTTTTTGGCCGAGCTCAACAAGTTGACGCGGAGCACAGTATCAATCACGAGATCGATTTTTTTTGATTGACTCGCTACCGAGATACTGCTGGACAGGATAGATTGATTTTTTTTTGTGGACACAAGGATTAAGCGACGCAAAAGAACACGACGATCAGCACCTAAACAAAAAATCTAATGAATCAAGACTTAACAAAACTCACAAAAAAATAACAGATGCAAAACTAGGGTTTGGATTTTTTTTATTTTAGTTTTGGACTATAGGACAATAGATAATAAACTGAAATTTAAAGGGATAAGATCTTACCGAGTAAACCGCGCTCTGATACCAAGATGATACGGGGTCGCCCGATCTTCTCGACGTAGGATTGGATACTCACGTGCAGCCTCTCGAATCGTAGCCATCATCCGTTGCCAATGCAAGAACGAACGCTCTTTAATTCGCAAGATCACACGCGTCGGACTTCACGACCACTAAGCGAAAGCCCTATCGCACTCCCAATTCCCAGCGGAAAGGTTGAACGATCTCGATTTGCAAGAACTCTCAAATTTCTATTGAATTTTTGTGGCTATCAAAAACTCAAGAAACATGTACAAAGCATACTCATCTAAGTATTATCTAGTAACCTCCTCCGTCACGTACTGGTTTCTTCATTGTTTTCTTTCTAGTCGTCTCTCCATTCTGATGGATCACATGAGTATTTATACGGCGGCGGTAGTCACGCACGCATATATGGGCCTAAGGCCAAATTTCTATCTGGTTTGGACTCACGCAATAAACAAGATTTGATGGCCTAAAAGAATTGGGGTCGGTCAGACTTGATGTAAAGTCTTGGGCTTCCGCATGGGCTCCTTCTTTCTGTGTGTGCAGCCCACACGCAATCCATCTTCACATGCCAAATGCGCCAAATTTGTGACACCATATTTAATGCGTGTACACTCGTAGCACTCCTATAATCATAAGTAAATACATCAGGTAGTATCAATGTTCTCACTGGAAAACATGGTAAACTAAGGAGCAATTTCACCTTGTAATTTTTTATTGCTGCGCAATAATTCTTTTCACTCAAATAATATTTAATTGAAAAGTGCTACGCATGTCTGTATCCGCATCAAAATCGATCGTTAAGTCATTCTACTTTTGAGAATGCTCCACACATGGGGACCGCATTATGTGGCCTTTCTCTTCCCCGCGTTTTGTTTGGAACATTATAAGAAGGTGCAGGACTAATGATAACAATAAGAGGGATGAATGATTCTTAAATTTGTTTCCTTAAGCTATTTAAAATCTTCACTCATTACCAAGTTCATATTACATCAATATAGCTGAGCAAAATAAAACTAGAAACAAAAGCCAACAAGATCAGCATCCTCCTACATAGGGCCGGTCAGACCGCCATTGAAGGGTTGGTCTGGCCATCGCCGTGTGACCAGTCACACCAGTAGGCCGGTCTGACCATAGGTCTAGGGCCGGTTCAACCGGTTCTTTGTTCCCATACCCGAAAATCTCTCAGATCAAAAGTTCAAATATTAAGAACTTGCTCAATTCTAATTCAAATGCATCCAAGTTTTGCATGAGACTTGTTCAAGACAATAGAAACCTAAACCGAGCAAAAAATCATAAGGTTCTTGGGCTCGAATTCACCCAATTAAAGGGAATCAAATCTAGTTCACAAGAACACCAAAAACTCTAAACATCAAATTACTTTTTTCTCATGAAGATCTAAGACATGAGATCTTCTAGATCTATTCTCACATGTCTTAGCAAGATAATTTAAGCAAGAGATTCGATTAGAACTCCCATGAACTTAAAATCACAAATCTAACTCAAGAACAAGTAAAACTAAGTAAAAACACAAACAAAAAATGATTGAGACAAATGTTTGATCTATTCCAGTGAAGGATGAAATTTATATACTCATAGATGATTCCAAGGTGCAGCCAAAGCACCACCCTTTTCTCTCTGAAGTTCTTCCTCACACAACTATGAAAGGAGACAAGGTGGTAGAGCAAAAAACTAAATGCTAGAACCTTTAGATCTAATACCTCCTCCCCTCCCCTCTAAATAACCAGCACAGCCCTAATGGGTTTAACCCACCTCAAACCTACTTAGCTCAACTCACTCTGGTCTCTGATTACAGCCACCGATCTGATCACTCTTCCCATGCTGGTTGGAATGCCCCGGTCAAACCGCCAACCACTGGCTAGTCTAACCAGCCACCTAATGTGACTGTATTTTCAATGCCGGTCACACCATCCAACTCACCCCCGTTCTAACCGCCAATCATAGCGGGTCTGACCGCATGCGACCAATACCAAAATTCACTCTCCGAAAAAGAGCAATCATCAATTAGAAAATCGGTCATACTACCCCGACGGTTTGACCACCATCTAATATCTAGTCACATTGGACCATCAGCTAGGCCATCGTTCACAGGCCAGTCCTACAGGAAACAATGTTTAGCAACTCTAAATTTCTTAAAACTAATGTAAGATTAAAATTCAACTCAATCGAAATACTAATTATTTATCATAAACATATATTAAATATTATACATTCTCAGAAAGATGATCTCACTGCGGATCTAGCGTGACATCAAACCGTGGTAACTTCATAATTGTCGCCAACTCTGATCGATCGAGTACACTGGACCATTCCAGATTCGGGCTTGTTAGCCACCCTGGTCGTCAACAAACTATAAGCTTCGGAGGGATTTGTGTGAAAGAAATACATTAGAATGGTCCAACGTACTCAATCGGTGGTATCTAAGCAAGCTTATTTGGGAAACAACGGTCGTACGCTATCTGCGGTGTGAAACTAAGAGGAATAGCTAATGCAGAATGCACAGTGCTATAAACATATATAGCTAACACCTAAGTGCATGCGAAATGTGTCATCGTAAAGATAGCTGCCACAAGAGAAAAAAAAGGCAGATAGATAACTACTGAAGAACGATAAAATTAGCATTGGCTTTGTACCAACTTTCTTGAGTTATGAACTCATAGTTACTGTTTAAGTGGAAAATATAACCCGGACTTGACAGGCTCTTACCAGCTCCGCACAAAAGCTCAACCATTGTTTGGGGAGCCTAACTTCGTCGGTTCCCCCTGCCGAAGTCAATGGACAGCACAAAACAGGCTTAAACTACCATAGAGAAATATATATTTTTTGAGTTACAACTAATAGTTTTTGATTGTAACAGATGATTTTTGTTTGTGTTTTTTTTGAGATAGTGATGGACGACGGAGATGTGGACTGCGTACACTGTTTTGCCTTGAGAAACCATTTAAAGAAATAACTTCGAGAAGTCAATTAAAAAACCGATCTTTTATTTTGGTTTATGAAGAAACTAAAATCAAAAGTCACAAAAAAACCAAAAAGAAACAGAGAAGCTACACCCTAGTAGCGCTTAAGCCTCCGATGGCTCCAAAGTAAAGCCCACGCCAGAAAAGAAATCAGGCGTCAATCTTTCGTAGCATGAATTTTATTAATTCCGAAAGTGTCCTCATTGTTCAACCTATTATAGATTCATTTAATACTCCGCCAGATCCCCGCTCGTTTTAGGTTGAGGTTCTAACTTCTAATTGGCTATTTCTCGATTTTGGTTTTTCTAACTTTTGATTTTTTTGCTTTTTTTTTTTCTGTATTCGTTTATATTATTCGTGATAAATTAATATATTTTTCCTATTTTTATTTTTTAAAATTTAATTACGTTAAATAAACTATCATCAGCTATAGTATAAAATAAATTCGTTACTATAGAAAATAAATTATAAATTAATTTATTTTAGCCGAACGAGGGCCCTAACCGTAAGCTACTGGCCTACTACCGTATGGTGTTGGCATGGCAGCAACGCACCACGGGTCTCCGTAATCCCACTAATTGCTGCTGTCCCCAAAAAGGGCAAAACAAGGACCCACGCGTCCATCACCAACAGCGGCCTGGACTGGACTCACTGAACTACCAGTGTTTTAGGTGCCGTTTTTCTCCCTTTTTTTTCTGCGGCTTCTGATTAGGGTATTGATTTTTTTGCTAAATTTATACAATAAAAAATATTATTTTTAAATCATTTAATTAAAAAAGAGAAAAATACAATTATATCTCTAACAATGCAAAGAAAAAAGAGAAAAAAAAGAAAAAACAAAGAAGAAGAAAAGCCAAATAAAGCAAAAAACCGAAATTAAAAATTCATCACGTTTATTCTAGCTACTGATTTTTAGAAGTTAGAAGCTAAAATCATAATAAACGAAACCTTCATTGGCTTGAGTTTTTGGGTATCGACTGAAATTGAGTAGAAACGACCGAAAAAAGGTAGGTTTTCAAATAAAGTTTAGAAAATGGATTTTGGAACACATGAACGCAGAGACGATAAAGACCGGCCAGTGACTTTTAAAAACAATTTAAAGATTTTTTTTAAAAATTAAGATATTCAAATCAACTTTTAACTTCTTAAACAGAAATCAGAAACCAAAAAGGACTTGAGCACCCTGCCTACCAAACAAACATCACACGCTGCGGATACAATACGACTCCACTACAACCAGAAACCTCCTCCGTCTCCGCCTCACCACAGCTAGGACCACAGCACGACGCCCTCTCGCTACTGCGACTCCCGGCCGCCCGCCCGCCTCTGCCGCAAAACCAAACCTTAAAAAAACGAAAAAAAAACTCTCGCGCGATCGCAGAAACAGACAGCAAATCGCCGTGTCGCTTCTGCTAGTGCGCAACTTGCCGAGCGGTTTCGCGGGTTTCACCACCCCACGCCTCTGCAATTTTTCTTTCCGAAAAAAGAACCAGGCTCGCTCGACTCCTCCAGGCTCTCGTTGGGTTATGCTCGCTTCGCTTCGTTCCCCACTTGTGTTTGCCAGCCTCCGCACCGAATCTTTTCCCTCCTCGCGCACCACCACCGCCGCCGCCACCCCCTCACCCGCCTCCGCGTCTGCGCGTGCCGTCTGTTGTGTCGGGCGGCGTGCCGGCCTTTCTTTTCCCGAGCGATTGGGTTGTGATCATGGCGAATCCTGCGGCGGTTAGCACTGGCGGTTGATCCGAGTTTTGACGCCGGGCTGTGGTGCGGGGAGGGGGGGGGGGGGGGGGCGGGAGATGCGGCGGCGCGGAGGAGGAGGCGCGTGGGGCGCCTGCGGCGGTGGCTGCGCCGTCCTCGCCGCCGCCTTGGTGGTCTCCGCGCTCGTGATCCGTGGAGCTGGAGGTATGTGGAATCCCGGTGTGCTGGTCTCTCGGAGTTTGGTGGTTTCACGGTTTCCTGTTGGTGTAGTCTGGTCAGGATCATGCGTGTAACTGAATGCTAGAGTAGCTTCCGTGCGAGAAATTTGGGGTTTTGAGCTGCCACACACTGGTCAGATTAATTTCTCCGTATGTTCTTTATCATTTTCTTTGATGGAAAAAATGATGGAAGAAATTGTGCTGCTTTATAGTTTGTTTCACTTCCAAACACAACCAAGTTCCTTTTGTATAATGACGACTGAAGTTGTAGCTTTGTATGATAGTAAATAATTGAATGTTCTGTTTCATACTTTGTTTTGAAGGTCTGAAGCACTCTCATGCACCTGCCTTTGCTCGTAAAGTTCTTCTATCCATAACAAGTGGGCATCAACAAAATAACTTGGATAATATACTTCATCCATCACAATTGCAAGCTCCAAGACTCCAAAGCTTAGGTCTGTAACGCCTATAGCCCAATGATTTGGAAGTTTCGTTTTTGTATCATGGTGCGTATTTCTAAATTAAATGCAATTAACTATTTCTTTGCTAGGACTAACTGCAAAACCATCTGCACGAACTAGTACACATGTTAACAAACAGCAGGATCGATATGCACTGAGCCCAACGATCAAGCATGAAGGTACTTTTTGTAACTACGATTTATTTTAAAATTTCCTCAAACCCTATGTTTAGAAAACCTTTTTTAATAACGCTGCCAATTTTTTTGCCTGGAAATGGTTTATACTCTCCTAATGGGTTGCCTTCGACAGATGAAGCTATGTCACCGTCTAAGCAAGCAGTGCTGCCTACAATGCAACGTAGTGCTCCTCCTGATCATTTTTATCAGTCACCAAACATACAAATATCCCCATCTATACAAAGCCGAGGGCCAATTGTTGGTCAGCATGACGCTAAACTCTATCTGCGTCTATGTATGTTGTGGACGCTTTTGTCGGCAAGTACTACACACGCCGCAAGAAGCCCACGGCCACAACAGAATCCGGCTGTAAAGCCAATTGATTTCATAGCCAGAGTTTGTTAAGATTGCATTAGAGTTCGGTTCAGCTTGCATTAGAGTCCTAGTTGAGAAAGAGATGAGTTCATTTAGGAGATAAGGCCTAAAGGCCTATTTATATCTGTAAGCCCTAAATCATACGGGCATCAGGAAAATTAATAAAGCATCCAGAGTTTACTCAAAGCCTCCTTACGGAGGGAGAGTACGCTGACTCCCCTGCCTCTAATCTACCACAACATCTTTGGTATCAGACTTCTGATCCTCCGGCCTGATCATGGGCGACTCCATTACCGATCTCAAGACCACCATGACGGCCATCCTCGCGGAACTCTCTTCCATCAAGAGCGAACTGACGACGATGAAGGGCGACCACGGCCGGCTCACCGTGGCTGTCAATCGACTGCAATCTGAGCAGATCGAATCCGGCGGTTCCCACAGCGGCAAAGACACGCCGCCTCTTCCACCGGTGCCTCCGCTTCAGTTTCCCCTTCATCAGCACACCCATAAGCTTCGGTTCCCACGCTACGATGGCACGGCGGATCCGGTGGTGTGGCTTCACAAGGCGGAGCAATTCTTTCGACAACAGCGCACGCCTCCTGAGGAGAAGGTGTGGCTCGCTTCCTTCTACATGGAGGACGCCGCCCAGGACTGGTACTACCGCCTGGAGCAGAACAGGGGTGCTCCCACCTGGCCGGAGTTCGTGGAGAAGGTTCAACGCCGGTTTGGTCCTCCGCAGCGCAGCAATCCTCTTGGAGCCCTCATGAAATCTGGCGCAACAAAGACGGTGGAGGAATATCGCGCAGATTCGACCTTATTGGCCCAGCCGCGAGACGCCACGAGCGGCAGCAGTTGACATCTTCACGGCCGGTCTCCGCAATCCTCTGCAGACCGATGTGGAGCTCCAGAATCCGGAGTCTCTCGATGACGCCATGAGTCTTGCGCGCGCCTTCGAGCGTCGCCTGGAACTAGAAGACGACGACGACCGCGGCACCGTCCGTGTTCCTCCGCGGCCCTTGCCGCCTCAGCGTCCGGCGCACATGGCGGCAGCAGGGGCGATGCGTTCACCGGTCCTGCCCACCAAAGCTCCAATACAGACTCCGCCGGCCCCGTTGAAAAGCATGCCGCCCGCGGGCGCTCGCTTCAAGCGGCTGTCACCGCAGGAGATGGCCCAACGGAGATCGGAGGGCCTCTGCTTCAATTGCCCGGAGAAGTTTACTAAAGACCACTACAAATCTTGCTCAATGAAGGGTTTGTACCTGATGGAATTGGATGACGAGACTCCGGTCGACGGCGCGATACAAGATTCCCCAAGCTCCGACGAAGACGTCGAAATTTCTCTTCACGCCATCACCGGAATCGCCACGGCCGATACCATGCGTCTGCTGGTGTCCATCGGGCCCGTGCACCTACGCGCTTTGGTTGACTCCGGATTCACCCACTCCTTCGTGGCATCCACCACGGCGCGCCGCCTCGGCCTGGTGCCAGAACCGCGCCCAGGCCTCACCGTGGGCGTGGCCAACGGCGACCGTATCCCTTCGGAAGGCATCTGTCAGCAAGTTCCGGTGATCATCGGTGAGGAGCGGTTCGGCATCGATCTATACGTCTTACCACTTGACGATTACGAATTGGTTCTCGGCTGCCGGTGGCTCAAGACGCTCGGTCCCATACTCTGGGACTTTGAGCGACACTCTATGGCATTCTGGCGCGATGCCCACCGTGTCAAATGGCATGGCTTGGATGCGTCCACCGCGCCCCAGCTCAATGCCATGGGACAACAGGACTTGATGTCACTTCTCCTGACGGAGTTTTCTGACCTTTTTGCGGAACCGACCGGACTACCACCACAACGTCACATGGACCACCGCATCACGCTGCTACCCGGCACTCCACCAGTCGCAGTGCGTCCATACCGATATCCACAGCTTCTTAAGGGCGAGATCGAAGCAATGCGCGGAGATCTTTGCACCAAGGCATTATCGTGCCCAAAGACGTCGGCATTCTCCTCGCCCGTTCTCCTGGTGCGCAAGAAAGATGGGAGCTGGCGTTTCTGCGTCGACTACCGCGCCCTCAACGCCAAAACAGTGCGTGACGTTTTTCCGATCCCGGTTGTCGACGAGCTTCTTGACGAGCTCAAAGGGGCCACATTCTTCACCAAGTTGGATCTCCGCAGCGGGTACCATCAGGTCCGCATGCACCCGGACGACATCGACAAGACGGCGTTCCGCACACATCATGGACACTTCGAGTTTGTCGTGATGTCCTTCGGCCTTTCCAACGCGCCCTCGACATTCCAAGCATTGATGAACGAGATCCTTCGGCCTTTTCTCCGCCGGTCAGTACTCGTGTTCTTCGACGACATCTTGATTTACAGTTCATCGTGGTCGGATCACTTGCGACATGTGCGGGCCGTCTTCACCACCCTCCGTGCTCACAAGCTTGTCCTCAAGCGCTCCAAGTGCGTATTCGCCGAACGTAGCGTGGCGTATTTGGGCCACGTTATATCCAGGGATGGCGTGGCCATGGATCCATCCAAGGTAGAGGCCGTCCAGCAATGGCCTCAACCTCGTACTCTCAAGGCGCTGCGCGGCTTCCTTGGTCTCACGGGCTATTATCGCCGCTTCATCAACAACTACGGCACTATAGCCGCCCGTTGATGCGCTCTGAAGAAGGATCGCTTTGGTGGTCTTGGCGGCCTCGGGCGCGTTCGGCGATCAAGGCCGCCTCACTTCCGGTCCTGTTTTGCAGCTTCCCGACTTCTCCAAGGGGTTCACTGTCGACTGCGACGCATCGGGTTCGGGCTTTGGCGCCGTTCTCCACCAGGGCGCAAGTCCCATAGCTTTCTTCAGCAGGGCCATCGCACCGCAGCATGCTAAATTGGCAGCCTATGAACGCGAACTCATAGGACTAGTCAAGGCGGTGCGCCATTGGCGCCCCTACCTATGGGGACGCTCCTTCGTTGTGCGCACAGACCACTTCGCCCTCAAGTACCTCCTCGACCCGGCTCTCCACAATTCCGCGGCACACATGGGTGGCCGTCTCTTTGGTTATGACTTCCAGGTGGAATTCCGTCCGGTCGCTTGAACACGGCTGCTGATGCTCTATCACGCCGGGATGAGGAAGCTACCAGGTTGGCTGCGTGTGCTATTTCACGTCCAGATTTGGAGCTGTTCGACGACTTTCGTCGCGAGGCGGCGCATCTTTCCGAGTTGGTGGCCAAACGTGCCGAGATTGAGCAGAACATTGCCGGCGCCTCCTGGACAGTGGTTGGCGGCTTTGTTCTTCACGCGGCGCATTTACGTCTTGGACTCTTGGCACTCGCCACGATTCTTGCTACGCCCATGGCGTCGGACATGAAGGCGTGTAAGAAGCCGCTGCATCGTCTCCGAGCCTTGTTCTATAACCCTCATGCCAATCGTCTGGTACGTGAATTCGTGCAGGGCTGCTCCGTGTGCCAGCAACACAAGACGGACCATCTTCACCCGGCCGGTCTTCTTCAACCTCTGGCTGTACCGAGTTCGGTCTGGGCAGACATCGCTCTTGACTTTGTCGAGGGTTTTCCCAAGGTGGCCGGCAAATCGGTGGTGCTCACGGTGGTTGATCGTTTTTCAAAGTATGCCCATTTCATCGCCCTCAGTCACCCATACACGGCAATTTCAGTGGCCCGGGTTTTCTTCGACAACATCGTCCGGCTTCATGGCATTCCGTGCTCCATCGTCAGCGATCGCGACCCGGTCTTCACCAGCGCCTTTTGGACGGAGCTCTTCGCTCTCTCTGGGGTCGAACTTCGTCTCAGCTCCGCATTCCATCCACAAACAGATGGCCAATCCGAAGTGACGAATCGCATTCTGGGAGTCTACCTCAGATGCCTGGCGGGCGACCGTCCGCGCAGCTGGCTTCGATGGCTTCCATGGGCAGAGTACTGCTACAACACGTCTTATCAGACGGCTCTACACACGACCCCGTTTCAGGTGATCTACGGTCGTCCTCCTCCAACGATTGCCAGCTATCAGCCCGGTGTGGCACGTGTTGCTGCCCTCGACAAGCAGCTGGCCGATCGCGATGCCTTCCTGACAGACATACACGACCGTCTCATCCATGCCCAAGACCACATGAAGCGGTACTATGACTCCAATCACCGAGACGTTCAGTATACCGAGGGTGACTGGGTATGGTTGCGTCTTCACCACCGTTCAGCTGCTGGAATCACTGACAAGTCCGGTGGCAAGCTTGCCCCCCGCTACTACGGCCCTTATCAAGTGGTGGAAAGAATCGGCTCGGTGGCCTATCGTCTTCAGCTTCCGCCCAAGGCCAAACTCCATGACGTCTTCCACGTGGCTTTTCTCAAACCGTACCATGGCGCGCCACCAACGATCATGGCTCCCCTGCCGCCCATGACTCGCGGCCGAGTGATTCCCACTCCGGCGTCCATCGTTCGCGCACGGCTCAACCGGGGCACCTGGGAACTGCTGGTGCGATGGGTGGGGCGTCCCGACTCTGAGGCCACCTGGGAGCACCTGGAGTCTTTCAAAGAGTCGCATCCGACGATCCAGCTCGAGGACGAGCTGTTTCTCCAGGACGGCGGAAGTGTTGTGGACGCTTTTGTCGGCAAGTACTACACACGCCGCAAGAAGCCCACGGCCACAACAGAATCCGGCTGTAAAGCCAATTGATTTCATAGCCAGAGTTTGTTAAGATTGCATTAGAGTTCGGTTCAGCTTGCATTAGAGTCCTAGTTGAGAAAGAGATGAGTTCATTTAGGAGATAAGGCCTAAAGGCCTATTTATATCTGTAAGCCCTAAATCATACGGGCATCAGGAAAATTAATAAAGCATCCAGAGTTTACTCAAAGCCTCCTTACGGAGGGAGAGTACGCTGACTCCCCTGCCTCTAATCTACCACAACAATGTAACTGTAAAATCTAGTTTGGAATGACTGTAACCTTTTTTCTATAATCACAGGCCAAGCTGTCCCACCTTCACAAATGATTTCTCCATCTATTCAAACTGGCAATCCTCATCTTCAAGAACAAGTGCCTGCAGCTTCGCCATCTTTTCCAGTTCAACCACATGTGTATCACCCTAAAATTGCTGTGAACACTCCAGCTGCTGCACCTTTTTTTCAACAGCCACCCTGGTGTAAGAACTTTGGATCTGGCTTATGTTCTGACTGTTCACTAGAACATTTTATCAATCTTTTTCTAATTTCATATATTTTTACCTTGATCAGCATCTCACCCTCTGCCATCTCCCCCTTCTACTGGCTATTGTAAGATTGTTGAATCCAATGTTATTACTTTATTAGCTAATGAAATGGTTATTATTTTATTAGCTAATGAAATGGAGTCAAATTCTCATATTTACCTAACTCAGAATCTGTTGCAACCTGTCATTCGCATGGCAGCAGCTCCTCCATCATTCCATACTCCTCCAACTGGCCAGGACACATCTAGAGTACCAGCTGCTTCACCTCCAGCAGAATTACCCAGCCAAAGAAAGCCACCACCAAAAGGTATAGTTCTTCTTGATCCCTGGCCATCTAACTGGTCCATTTATTTCAAATGACCGTGTTTATCTGACCTGGATTTTGTTGTCACCATTGGCATATATAGCAGCTGTACCACCGACGCCCATCACCCCCGCATCCAGTCAGGACAAAGATGGCATATCAGTTGCCAGACCTCCAAGTAACTTACCAAAGCACAACAGCTCACCACCAAAAGGTGCAGTCTCCTTGATTTAATGTGCAAAAATCATTTGTCATTTCTAAAAGAGCTATTTGCTTGGGAATAGGCACAAGGGAGACTGATCATTCAGTGTGCAAAAAATTATTTGTCATTTCTAAAAGAGCTATTTGCTTGGGACTAGGCACAAGGGAGACTGATCATTCTCCCCCTGCAAACCCAGCTATCTTCCCACCAATTGATTCGAACAGAGACAACATTCCTGCTGCTCCACCTTCTATGCATCACACCATTCGAATTCCCCCACAGCAGGGACAAAGTTTGCATTCAAATGGTACTGAACTCAATTAGGTCGCTCTGTAGATTTTATCATCTCAATTTATGCATTCCAAACATATGATGTACAGTGTCTGCTGTTGTCCATGGGACTAGGTATGGTGTGCCTGTTGCTGCACCTCCAGAGCAATCCTCTACCCCTTCACCCCCTGCACATTATCCACACATAGGAGGTAGCCTTCTCATTTAGTTAAATCTCAACAAACTTTTCTTGATTACAACATAATCATATGTATGACGGGCAGGCTCATCTACTTCACCGGTACTAACTGCTCCACCCACCAATCAGGGGAAGATGTATGGCATTTGAGTTGCTTCCCATCCAAAGCATTTACCACATTTAAATTATCCACATAAGAAAAGTATATACTACATCCCATCCAGCTGAGAGTTTATGAAAAAAAATATTTGTTTGTTCTAAAATTAATTCCAACAATGTATGTATGACGCAGGACCTGCTGTTCCTCCAGTATCAACTTTACCCCCAGTTTTGGCACAGCCCATCATATCTTACCCTCCATTGCCTGCAAATAAGCCACAAATACAAAGTATGTCTGTTAAGCAGTATTTATTAAAAAAAATTATCACAAAAAAAATATTCATACAAGAAATACATCTGCTAGGTAATGCAGAACACATTTTTGTCCTACTACATTATGCCTATGCAGGACCAACAGCTTCTCCAGCAACAACAATCCATCCTGCCAACCATGGGAAGGCCCATGGAGTTCCAGTTGCAGCACCTCCGAAAGGAAGGCATCACCAGTCCATGCCTGTTCATAATACACGTGGGAAGATCCATGGAGCTCCAGTTGTGGCACCTTCAAAGGGAAGGCATCACCATTCCTTGCCTGTAAATAACACATACGTAAAAGGTATCCCACCAGCCATACCTACTAGCTACTACCGTAATGAACCTATTGTTGATAATAAAATGATTCATGAAGTTATATTGTGCAGGACCTGCTGTTCCTCCCTCAAATTCTCCTAGCATCCATAGAAGAGGACATGGCATTCCAGTTGCTGCACCTCCAAAGGAACATTCCAGCCATTTACCACCTGCAAATCATAGACACCACAAAGGTATGCACATAGCAAAAAGACAATTAGAAATAAATGCATTCATCTCAGTAAGTGATGTTTGATGCAGGTTCTTTTCCTGTAATAAGCCCTGCCCCGCATAGAGCTGATAATGCTTCTGCAACTAGCCATGGACATTCAGGTTTACATCGTAGTCCTGCACCTGTAGGCTTGCCTCCATCAAAAGGAAAAGGACAAGGACATCCTGCATATGCTCCACATCATCCTCATCGTTATCGTTCACCTTCGTATTCTCCAGGTCAGTTGTTCTTGTTTGAACATGTGTTGCAATTTGCTCTTGTTCTTTACGTTATCTCATTTGTTCTAGTTCTAGTTCCTACAAATGCTCCAGCCATATCCCCTAAGAACAGGTCCAAACATGCATCACCTCAATACCTCATTTTTCCAAAGGTACTAATATGTTAGAGTTCGATTACGCTCAACCAGTTGAGACATCATGGCATTGAATAGGACACAGACAGTTCAGCACTTATATGCAAGAATTGAGGTAGAATGGGGATAAACACCATCGGAGAGGGGTCGGACGGCGACAACTTGAGGTAGAACAGTCAGGGCCGGTCCTGAGATTTTAGAGGCCCGGGGCGAAACTAGAAATAGAGACCCTACTATAAATATCTAAATATAAATCTACACACACACACACACACACACACACACACACACACACACACACATATATATATATATATATATATATATATATATATATATATATATATATATATATATATATATATTTACCAACAAACTCTTAAAATGCATTATGTATTAAAGAAAAATACATATCAAAGAGTTTATAGATATTACCTTAAAAATTTCTTCTAACATTTCTAGATGCGAAGTCGTTGATGATGGTATTGATATCAATCTCATCCAATAATTTCTTCTCAATACATAAAGTTGCCAAACCGTTTAACCTCTCTTGAGACATTGTTGACCTTAAATGATTCTTCAACAATTTCAACTTTGAAAAGTTTCTTTCAGCTGATGCCATAGTCACAGGTATAGTAAATAAAATCCGATAAACAATAGAAATATTAGGATAACAATCCACTTCTCTGACAAACTCAAAGATCTCCATAGCAGACATTGGTTTATCTGATAAAGTCAATTGCATAACACTTAACTCAGAAATTAGATCATTTAACTCAACATTAGCATCTTCCTCCACAGCAACTATCGTCAATTCATCAGGATTTCTTGAACTGCTCGTATTATTTTTAAGAAATTTGTCAATGGATCCCCTCTGTGATTCTATCAACTCATCTATTCGTTTCCTCTTTTTTTCTTTTTTCACTGCCGGATGCATATTTTCTAGATGACATGGTACTGAAAATTTAAAGAACAATAGTATAATTAGTAACTACAAAGCACTAATTATTGATTAAAAAATTTCTAATATGCAAACTGATCGCTCGCCCGCAATACGCATGTAGCAATTGCGTATGGTAGATGTCTACAGTAGACTTGTACGCAGTACGCGCCTGCAATCAATCATGCCACTATGCCATTGCATGCAGCAAAGAGCAATGCAGCATGCAGCCATGCAGGCCATGCAAAGCGAGCGCCAAAGCGGATCGGATATTCGGATGGATGAGCGGTCGGCGCGTACTGATACGGATGTAGACGCTTACCGGCTGGGGCCGCCGGGGGGACTTAGCGCGGCTGCGCGGCGGAGTCGCGGAGAGACGTCGCGACGTCTAGAGACGGGCAGACGCGGAGACGCCAGACGGGCGTCGGGCGACGGCTCGAAACCGATAGCAGATCTGAAGACGAAACCTCGGCGGCTCGGAACCTAGACGAAAAGAAGACCTGAAGATAGACCGACCGATAGCCGGAACCAGATAGTATTAATATACCCATATATATACAATGTATATCAGTGTATGGGGGCCCCTGGGTTTTGGGGGCCCTGGGCGGCCGCCCCGCTCGCCCTCCCCCAGGGCCGGGCCTGAGAATAGTGCTAAGTGAAGAAAGACACCTGTTGGGGGGAGAGAATGAATCTATAATAGCTGGCCTAGGGGAGAGACCTAAACTGGACTTAGCGACTTGGGAAATACTTCATTGTTGATTGCTTGATTGGCCAAGAATTGAGCTAGAATGGGGATAAGCACCATCAAAGAGAGGTCAAACAATGCTGATTTGCGGTAGAACGGTGCTAAGCAAAGGAGGGCACCTGTTGGGGGAGAGAATATTGAATCTATAATAGTTGGCCTAGGGGAGACCAGGAGAGACATGAACTGGACCTAGCAACTTAGGAAATATTTCTTCATTGTTGATTGCTTGATTGATCCTAAATAATAATCTTATCTATAAGGAATCTAACTCAATCTCTAATAGATTGCGATGACTCAAAACTATAATTAAATAGATGTTAGCTGCACCAAGTCTTTTGCCATGCCGGTTGAGACCAGGGCCTACACGCTTGGCATTACACCCCTTCCGGATATGCAGCCTGTCCTCGGGCTGCTGGGCGGTGGCTACGATTGCATTCCATGGAGACCCCATGTTGATAACAGGCACGATGCCTGACCTGACTTAGTCCTTTCTAGAGTTGGACACAGACTAGACCCAACGTACTAAGAAAACGTGCACACGCAAGTGCAAATAAACAAAACACAACGCTGAAGAGAAATAAAGCCTTTTACTTCTCAACTTGTTTCTTTATTTTGGACTTAAAATAAAGTAGAAACAGATTTATTTTGCTGTGCCATCTTTCCATCTTGGACTGTAGGTGGACCCATCTCAAATCTCGTAGAGATAGAAACGGCTTGTTTCTTTATTTTGGACTTAAAATAAAGTAGAAACTGACTTATTTTACTATGCCATCTTTCCATCTCGGACTACAGGTGGACCCATCTCAAATCTCGTAGAGATAGAAAACTACTAGACCAACGCAATGTACATGCCGCTTCTGATTTCTCCCACGTGCACATAGGGAACACGCGAGCTAATCTCCTGGATACTTGGCCGACATGATCTCTTGCTCCTCTGTTCCAAACGAAGACAAACGCTTGATGCATGACAGCATGCTATGACTATTACAAGAGAGTCCATGTCATCAATCTCCCCACGTGGAAGATAGGATGGAAAGTGCATGGCTCATTGGGCATACCGGCATGCATGCATGCAGCACCCGTCCCTCCTGCTCCCATGCAAACTCCACGAACTCTCCTGACTTATTTGGATCACATGCATGGACGTTTCCATGCAAGCCACCTTGCCGCACCTCATGCATGCATGGCAGATCACATGCACTCGCATGCACTTGCCTGGCTTCATGCGCATGCACTACAGCCGCTTCCCCAAACAGCGCCGCCGCCGCGTCTTAATGTGCCGCCACGGCCGCCTCAGGACGTGCCGCCATGGAAATAATCTCGGTTAGCACCAAAGCAATCTCCGCCCCTGGGTGTGGCGTCGCCGTGGGAGGCATGGCCGCCACGATCATCTTCTCTAAAGTGGCATGAATGTCGAGGATGATGGCCCCATCTTGTCGTTGTCAGTGGTACCGATGGCCATCATCTTGCTAACGTTAGCCTTTATTATGGCCAGTGACTTGACAACAGGACTTATGGTCTGATCCAGCAACTCGGCAGTAGGTCTTATGGTCTGATCGAAAGCCATAGCCATGGTAGTAGAAGTCGTGGGAAAGGATCTACTTCTCTGATACCAATTGTCATGATACTAGATTATGAAAGGAGAAACATTGTCAGAGAGAGGTCGAATGGCGATAACTTGAAGTAAAACGGTGTTAGGTGTAGGAGGGCATAGGTTGGGGGAAGAATGGATCAAGAATAGCTGGCCTATAAGACAGACCAAAGCTGGACTTAGGGGCTTGAGGAATACTTCTTCATTGTTGATTGCTTGATTGATAATGGATACATAATGTCTTTTTTATAGGAATGGCTTACTTGGCACTTAAGTAATAATCCTATCTATTAGGAATCTAACTCAATCTCTAGTACATTCTGATCGACTCAAATTCTAATTAAATATATGTTTGCTGCACTGCATCATCTTCTGCAGTGCCGGTTGGGGCCTAGGGCTTGCGCCCAGGACTCAGAACTACAACCGTGGCCACCACCTAGTAGCTCGAGAACAAGTTGCATGTCTGGAAGGGGTGTAATGTCATGGGTATAGGCCCTAGGCCCCAATCAGCATTGCAGAAGACGCGGTGCAGCAAACATCTATTTAATTAGAGTTTGAATCGATTACAATCTATGAGAGATTGAGTTAGATTTCTTATAGATAGGATTATTACTTAAGGGTCAAGTAAGTCATCCCTACAAAAGGGGCATTATGTATTTATTATTAATCAAGCAATCACCAATGAAGAAGTATTTCCAAGTTCAGCTGTGGTCTCTCCCCTAGGTTAGTTATTCTATATCCATTCTCTCCTCCAACCAGTGCCCTCCTTCAGCTAGCGTTGTTCTATCTTAAGTCGTCGCCATCCAACCTTTCTCCGATGGTGTTTATCCCCCATCATGATCTAAGATCGTGACGCTGGTATACTTGATTGACAGTAAAATATTTAGTCCACAAACATTGATTGAGACTTGTCCTTGAATTGAACATGCAAAGAATCCTGCCCTGCTATAGGCATTTGAATATATGCAAAATTAGTCATGCAGGTCGTCAAGTTTTCATCGTCCATTCAATTTATCAAAATGTAAAAAAACCCGTCTTTCTATGTTTATGTCAAATCCAATTGGGCCAGAAGTAATCTAGCTTTCCATGGCTTTAATATGAATGTAACTTCATAATATTACAATATTTTTTGTTATAACTATGCCTATGCAGAACCTGCTCTACCGCCTGTGCATCCGCCTGACAGTCCTGCATTTAAAAAGCCTAAGGCTTTGGCACCAGCACCAAGTCAATCACTGCAGCCTCCACCCCCAAATTCATGTATGCTGAGGATACTATTTGTGCCATTTGAATTCCTTAATTCAAATGTTCTCTACATTCAAATTAAGTCAGCTACTCAGCTGATACTTTTTGAGTAGCGATCACTTAGTTGTGGTTCATTCATGTTCTTTTCTGTTTTGCTAGACTGCACGCCATTATCTTGTGAAGATCCTCTGACCAATAATCCTCCAGGAACAACATGTCTCTGTGTGTTGCCAATAAAAGTCGAGCTTCGTTTAGGTATAGCGTTGTACATGTTCTTTGCATTGGTCTCGGAACTTGCACAAGAAATTTCATCTGGAGTGCTCATGAAACAAAGTCAAGTTCGTGTTATGGGAGCAAATGCTGCAACTGAGGACCCTGAGAAGACAGTTGTCCTTATTGATCTTGTGCCACTGGGAGCAAAATTTGACAATACAACAGCACTTTTAGTGTTTGAAAGGTTTTGGCACAAGCAGGTCATAATAAACCCTATGTATTTTGGAAACTATGATGTGCTATATGTTCTTTACCCAGGTGAGAGTTCTTTGTAACTCCTCCTGTGTTGTTCAACGTAATATTGATTTCTTTATGTTACCCTCTTCTTATCTGAATTGTTTTTTTTCCCGATATTTGACTTGATCCTTCAATATTATTCAGGTCTATAGTTCATTTGCTGCTCAATTTTTTCCCCGAAACATGGTCACAGTATACTTTGTTTCATTTACTCATGCAGGTCTTCCTTCGTCGCCACCAACAGCTCCTGGAAGTATGAACAATGGCCTTAGCAATGTAAATGATCCAAGGTTACATCCACTTGCTGTTGATGTGAGAAACCACAGAGAAAGAAAAGGCAGGGGCATAATTGTCATAATTGTTCTATCAAGTGTCTTTGCTTTCATTTTATGTGCTGGAACTTCATTGGTGATTTATTTCAAGCTTAGAAAGAATCATTTAACTGAAGCGTCAGTTACGCCAGCAAAGCCTGCAGGTAGCAAGATATTCTGTTCATGGATTATTCTTGTTTTTATCTTTCCATGTAACACATATAAAAAAACTGGCGAAATGCAGAATGGTGAATCTCTTTTTTGTTCAAAGCATAAGGTGCCCCCTTTTCTGGTGAAAACATGAACCATCTGGTAGCATATTACACTATATCTTTATATGTATATGTTGGAGAATAACAGGATTGATTGATCATCCTTTCCATGCCTGTATACATTCTGAGGCCTTGGAATGATTGTTCGTGCATGTAACTAGCAAACTAGTTTGTTTAAGGTGCTTATTCTGTTTTTAGCTTTCAAGAGTTGAGATGTCTTATTTCATGTTTCTGTTGTTGAAAAGGTATGTTTTTATGAAAAAAATATGAGCTTTGTTTCGTGCTTCACTGGTGAAAGTACCTGGAACAGCTTTGAGCACAATCTGAAGGGGTTACAGCTACAAAAATTAACTTTAGACCCTGATTCTTTCTTATTTTTCATCAATGCTTGCATTGAAAATGCAGGTCCTGCTTCTGTTGTGGTCGGGAGCAGGCTAGGAAGCAGACCTATTTCAGCATTACCGTCCTTCAGCTCAAGCATAGTGACATATAAAGGATCGGTAAAAACATTTAGCTTGGTTGAGATGGAGAGAGCTACACAGAGATTTGACGAGTCCAGAATAATTGGTGAGGGTGGTTTTGGACGTGTTTATGAAGGCATTCTTGAGGATGGAGAACGGGTTGCTGTCAAAATTCTTAAGAGGGATGACCAGCAGGGAACCCGGGAATTTTTGGCTGAGGTTGAGATGCTTAGCCGATTGCATCACAGGAATTTGGTTAAGTTGATAGGTATATGCACGGAGGAGCATATCCGATGTTTGGTATATGAGCTTGTTCCGAATGGAAGTGTGGAATCTCACTTGCATGGTAAGACTGTTCATTTTGTGACTAGACCTTCAGTTTCTAGGACTTTCTTCATTTTGTCATCAGAACTTCAGTTTTGTTCCTTTTAGTATGTTTTTCTTGGAGGGAGATGCATTAAATGAGCCAAGCACTTTATTGACAAGAAAATACACAGATCTTTTCTGTAGTGTTATACAGTTATTAATTTGTTATAATGGAGCTGCACAATGAACACTGACATGCTAAGACATGAAATGTTCGTACTAGTTTCCAGTGACATTATGTTGATACTTTATACCAACAAAATACAGACCAGTCTTTTCAAATTCCTGGTATGTTTCATGGGTTTTATAGTTTATATCTCCTGTTCTCTCAATTAGCAAGAGTAGATAATATGGATGTGTGAAATTCTGAAAATAATATTTTTTATGATTCCAAGCAGGATCAGATAAGGAAACTGCTCCACTTGATTGGGATGCTAGGCTTAAAATTGCACTTGGTGCAGCACGTGCTCTTGCTTATTTGCATGAAGATTCAAGTCCTCGTGTCATACATCGTGACTTCAAGTCAAGTAACATTTTGTTGGAACATGACTTTACCCCCAAGGTGTCAGACTTCGGCCTAGCAAGAACAGCTCTGGGCGAGGGGAACGAGCATATTTCAACTCGTGTCATGGGAACTTTCGGGTAACTTGGATCTGAAGTTGTTCTCTTGCTCTTCATAGTTGATTAAATATCCTCAACATATTGTAAATTTATGATGGATTCTTGTTAGGTATGTTGCTCCTGAATACGCAATGACTGGGCATCTTCTAGTAAAGAGTGATGTCTACAGCTATGGTGTTGTCCTTCTGGAGCTTCTTACAGGAAGGAAACCAGTGGATATATCAGGACCTCCAGGGCAAGAAACCTTAGTTGCATGGGCTCGTCCTCTTCTAACAAGCAGGGATGGTTTGGAGACAATCATAGATCCTTCACTTGGAAGTAGCATCCCATTTGACAGCATTGCAAAAGTAGCAGCAATTGCTTCTATGTGCGTTCAGCCTGAGGTGGATCATCGCCCGTTTATGGGGGAAGCTGTTCAAGCTTTAAAGTTGGTATGCAACGAAGGCAGTGAGTTCAATGACTCAAGAAGTTTTAGCCAAGATTTGCAAATCCAGGATGCTGAGATTATAAGTAGAGCAAGTCTGGATATGGACGTAGACCCAGTGCTTTCTGCCGAGCTGTTTACTGCATCAGCACGTTATGATACTCTGGATGCCTCTGGTTCATTTCGACGATATTCAAGCTCAGGTCCTCTGAGGGTAGGTAGAACTGGACACAATAGGGAGAGAGGCTTATCAACAGGTAGCTCAAGTGAACACGGTGGTCTACAAAGATTTAGGATAGATTCAGAATAGTCAACTTGCAGGCTTCTTTTGATGATGTGGGCATTGAAGAAATACACACTGGCTTATTTTGTGCAAGCCGGATTTCATATTTATTGTGAATACATGTGAGAAATGGAGGATGTAAAAAGCGGTGGACTAGCTTCGGCTGGGACTGGGAGGTGGCCCAGTGGCCCGTGGGTGGCAATAGGAGGGGGTCTCTGATTAACGGCCATCTGGGGACTGAAACAGGAGAACTTCACGTGTCTTTTTGTACAGTGCAGAGATGTATAAAAGGCATCCTTCAACTGTAAATCTCCATGAACCCTCCCCAGTTTCCCGTTTCTATCACATGAAAGGCTGATCAAGTGAAATATCAACCGAAATCTGGAGTATGTGTACACATGCTGTCACCATCTTTTGGTTATGAGAGTAACGCCCATTCGGCTCAATGAAATCATAAAGCACAGATGCAATCCATAAAACGTTTGCATCAAGCAAGTGGTAACAATTTTGCTCTGACTTCCAAGCTAACAAAAATAGCAGTATAATCTACCGTTGGTAAAAGCACGGGTATGATGCAGATAAATCGTCCCTGTCGAACATCGTATGATTAGCTAGCACGTACCGACCAAGCAACAATAACTCTCACGTCAAAGTATAATATGAATTTGTGTACGTATGCAAGTAGATACATTCGTTGATCTCATCTCGGTTTCGTAGTTTTTTTAAGACTTTTATTTTTTAGTTTATATATATACTCTTATAATCGTATAGTTAAGATACGCTGAAGCTCTCTATATTTATAATCTCTTCTTATATAATGATTTCCGTCTTCGTGCGTATGTGTTTTTTTGTTAAATTTGTGCCTTCTTTTCGTTTAATCATCTATTTTTGCAATTCGTTTTATAACAAATGATATCAAAACTTTAGGGTTCAATTCCTATCCACTGCCCCCCCCGCCCCGGAGGAGCATTTTTACTCTCGAGGGCGGCCTCCGGCCATTGCACGGCGTGATCAAGGCGACATTCATAAGACACGGTAGCATCAAGTCAATATCAAGTAGCAATAAGGGCACTCGGTTTGATGATAGTTTATAGCTTTTTTTTATTATAGCTAGTTTATTTTTTACTCTAGCTGATTGTGGCTTATTTAGCATAATTAAATTTGAAAAAATAAAAATAGAAAAAATATGTTAGCCTATCATAAACAATACGAAAGAATGAAAAAAAGAGAAAAAGACAAAAAACCTAAAAAAAAAAAACTAAGAAAAAAATAAAATAAAGGAATAACAAATTAAAAGTCACGAGTTACAACCGAAAGGGGGTCAGACGTGGCCAGATAGCGGCAAACAAAGCCACACATCTGCCGCAAGCATCCAACGGCAACAACATGACATCAGCATACAAGGCGACATCCGAGGACGGCGTTCTACCTCGCGAGGATCCAGACCTGTCCAGTGACATCAATTTTTTTTGGTCGCCGCTCCGGCCGCCTTCGCCACTGAGTCTCCATTTTGCAGCTGGCCTTCGTCACGACTTCGACGCAGCCGGCTCTCATCTAACATCGTCGATACTAGTCCGCGGAGAATTGCATGTGGTCGTGTACGAAGCAACCCTGCTCATTTCGGGTTCTTCATTGGGATTTTGGCCTTCAGCTTCTAATTTTTTAATTTCATCTTTTTTATGATTTTTTAACTTTTTGGCTTTTTAACTTTTCTTTTTTATTCCTTTATATTATTCGGGCTAACCTATGTTTTCTATTTTTAAATTATTTTAAATTTAATTATAAAAAATTCATCATAATTACAGTATAAAATAAATCAGACCCAACACTAAACAGTGAAAAAACCAAATAAGCCGGGCCTAGAGTTTCGCGCGGCCGAAACTGATCCGCGTGAAGAAGTCATGTCTGTGCCAGATGCCCAGATAGGAAACGGTAAACAAGCAGTCCTTCCACGTCGATTCCGAGGGAAATCGATTCAAAGTTTTTTTTTTCAAATAATCATCGTCCAAAATGTCAAATCAGGAGCAGCGTCGGTAATGGCCTCGTCCACAGGCACAACTTAGCAAAATTGACTTTATCACTAGAAGCACACGAGCATGTACCAAGAGATTTCATCCGTCTCAACTTGAAAATTTTGGCTCGCCTCGACTCTATTTAACGACTCGACTTCATACTGAGCATCAACCCGCACTCTACCTCGATGATTGTTCTAGCACCAAATTCATTAGCACCATTGCCCGCACTGTCCAGCGCCATGCCTTGAGGTTGTACTACTTTATCTTCATCAACAACCTTCTATCTCAGTTGATCATCATTTTCCACCTAGAGACTCGTCATCTTTCACTAAGAGACTATATCGTCAGTTTGATGTTTAATTTGCTTTTGTTGGAGGTGGAGTTAATTGCAATTTGGGCCCTTATATCTATTATTGGTGGCATCCAGGTGGGATTAACCTTTGTCAATTTCTTCGATGATTCGTCGTTTACTACGGGCTACTACAGCAGGATCCGTACATATAGTCTAAGGCAGAGTTGCAGGCGTTCAATTCAATGAATTAATTTGGGCTACGCGTGATCAAGGAGACTTTGAAAAAAATCAATGTTAGTTGGGCGTACAAGATTAACCATTCGATGACACCCTGATGACAACTACATAATACTCTATGGAGTTTCTTATTCATTAATAAAGGTTATGCTCTATTGATGACATAAGAGTTATTTTCATCTAGATGTTCTTCTATAGGAACAGTTTTCAACTATATCATGGAATTTAATTACTTTTACACTCGATAGTTTGATGTACGCGATGGTCATATGTGCAAGTTATTTGTTAATAGATATTGTTTGTCAAGTTATGTGTTCTAGTGGAGCATGTAAACAGTCTATGATTTGAGTTTTTTTACTATAGTTATCCAGTGCCATAGGAGAAGCATATGGAGAAGACTGATGTAGTCTTACTCATTGATCGTATGAACTTTCAACACACAAATTCACCTCAAGTTGGAGATAGTTGAGGGTGTGATCCGAATTCATCTTAAGCTGAAGATTGTTATTGTAAGATATGAATTCCTATGCGTCCAAGTGGACACATATGCTGACCTTGTCTCAATTTCATAATCTCTTAAGACTCTTATTTCTTAACCTATCTATGTACCCTCATAGTTGCGGTTGAGATACGCCGAAATTACATGTGCTTGTAATATGTCCTTATATAGTGATTTCCGTCTTCGTGTGTCCATAACTATTTTGCAAAGATTTTTTTATATGTAGAACCAAATACGGCAACAGAGGGGGGAGTGAATGGTGCCATAAAATTTTTTCCCATGTATTCACATATCTTTTGCTCTGATAGCTACAAAGCTATAAAGATTAGGATAGGAACCATACTCAAGGCCCAGAGAAATAAGGAACTGAACTACTGTGAAGAAACATCAGGCGCGGTACTACCACCGTTCTACTTGTGGTCTACCGTGACTGGTTGGAAACCAATGTGATCGGAATATGACTTGAATAGTTGACGACCAGTGAGTGATCGAAAACCAACGTGGTCAAGAACCAGTGATTGCTCAAAAATCAATATGGTCAAAGGCCAATGAGTGATTGAAAATCAACGTAGTCGATGACCAATGAGTGGTCGAAAATCAACATGATCGACAATCGATGAGTGGTCGAAAACCAACATGGTCGAAGACTAATGAGTGGTCGAAAACCTGAGTGGTCGTAACCCAGTAGCTGTGGTACTACCACAACAAAACTTGCGGTACTACCATTGCTACAGCGAAAATAGGAAGAACAAGGTTTTCAGCATGACCACAAAATCACAAATCCAAGTAACTTTTGATTGAATGATACAAAACCCGTGAAACTTTGGACATATATTACTTAAGGTCTCAGGAACCTATTCCATCCATAAATCACAGAAATCCACTACAAAGCTAAGACCTTTTTGAGATTTGCGCAAGCATGCACGAAAAGTGACCTAAACCAAATCGATGATCAGTACTTGCTCGTGAGGAGAGGATATCCAAAATGGCTTTGGATATGTTCCTACATGTTACAACAAGTAAGACACCGAAGAGATTTCTCCAAAAATTCTCAGATAGAGAAAATGTTGAGAAAAGAGGAAAAACCAACTAAAATAAGAGCACGTCAATCAAATACAAAGAGAAACATAAAGATGATTAAAGATTGATGTATTACCACTTGAGGAGGTATGTTTTACAGCCACTTCACTTTGGAGGACAAAAAGCACACCAAGTGCTCAACTCTTAAACCCTAACCCTAACATCAAAGTACAAAAGAGAGATGGGTTGGATGATGAACCACATGTCTCCATACCAACCCCCTTTTATAGGTGGGCAACTAGCCACCTATAACCCTTAGTGGATGCTATCCACTTAACACAATGTGAGAAACCCATTAACACCACACATACGAGTTTTACTCACACATGTTCACTTATGCACGCTTTTCAAAGCGTATAAGCCCGTATCCGCTAAATCCTTAGCCTTTCTCCATCTTGATCAAACCAACTCCACCTTGATCTAAATCGCTCTCTCAAGCTCCACACATGCGCTGCGATTTTGATCAAAAGTGGTTTCTAGTATTTTGGCCAAACTACCAAAATAACCTTCCTTGACCCGGTCTTCACCATCCTTTGCAGGTAATCACCATGCTTTCCATGTGTAGGTGCACTACTAGCTTGCCACACACTGCCAAGTCTCTCCTATCCCGGTTTCATCGAACCATGACACACTTGACCCATCCAAGCTATATGGTGCCATCATACCATTCGAACTCACCCTCAACATTTCTCGCCTTTCTCGTACCATGCTTGTGCTCACCATCTCACCCGACATCTTTGATCGTTCTAGGCCTCATCTCCTCCATGAACCTAGCCCCGATCCTCATCATTGACCACGATTAACTTCAAGCAACTTTGCACATCCAAAGGCAAAAAATCATTTTCAGGTACAAGTGCTTCACAACTTGACACACTGTAAGATTGAGGAGGCCGACTATATGGGGGGGGGGGATAATAGGCGATTTTAAAATTTCCTTCTAGGCTATAACCAAACCTAACAATGCGGAAGAATAAACAATTTGGTTCTGCACAAGTAAGGCCTAAATCATCTAAAGTTTAACTAAGTGCACCAACAATATAGTTCTATCTCAAGATAAGATACTCTATGAAGACAAACATTCAATTTAATTGAATGAGTATAAATTGCTTGAATATAAATTGAGCACACAATAGCAAACCACAATGACACTCGATGTTTTACTGTGGTGTTCACAAACTTGCCGGTTTCTCCTAATCCACGTTGAGATAAGCCCAACCGAGTTGGACTGGCTTCGTGAATTAAGCCTAACCGCCTCAATCCACTAAGGTTGCTCTTCTTTCACTATGGAGATGGTGAGCACCACACCTCTCACAACACGCCGAGTCTTCTCGCAAGCTTCTTGAGAAGATCACTGGACCACACTACCTCCAAAGCTGTCTAGGAGTCGGCAAACTCCAAGAGTAACAAGTCGGAGACCTTCGCTTGAACGAATCAAGAATCTCAGCTTAACGGACACAAAGTCCACCACCAAGTGCAACACATGCACAAAATTATCACTTTCTACACTCACTGAATGCAACACATGCACATATGAGGAGAACACTTGCTCTTAGCTCAAGGAGTAGAAGAATAGCACCAGTAACCTCAACCCAACAGCCCTTGAGGAGGTATTTATACCATCCACCTAAAAACTAGCCGTTGGAACAATGATGGGGCAATAATCAGCCCGAGGCTCGGTAGTACTGCCAACATATGGCCAGTACTTCCACGGTCCTCTCAACGGCTACAGAACTAGCCGTTAGAATAAAAAATCGGTCAGATCGCCCACACAGGGATCAGTCTGATTGCTAGGTTCAGTTAGATAGCAAGGGCACTGGTCAGACCGCTATCAGAAAAGTCACCCTCTGGAAAAACATACTGTGAGAAGAATGATAGTTCCATGGAGTGGTCGAACCGCTATCCACACACCGGTCTGACCGCCATGGTCAGGCTAGTTTGTCTGGTCAGACCGCCTTGTATACTCCAGTCTGGCCGCTCCCTTTAAGGCTAGCTCAAGACAAGTGCAAACACAACACTTCGTTTGATCACTTTGCACAACAACTTTGCAAGATAGTAAAGATATGCATTCAATCTTAACATGTGACTCCCAACAGATCAAGGAACACATCCACAAATTCTTTTTGGAATCACATCACTTGAATGACAACAAGGACTTAATTAAATTCAATTTGCCTTTTTAAACTTAAGTCACATGTATCAACGGTATTTTCATGAGCTACAATCATTTGAGAGACACATCTCAAATATTAGCATCATGCCTCAAAGAGATGAAATAACATGGACTTCAACATGTTGCAAAATACATTCGCAAACATCCAGTCACATGTCATAAAGGATTTATGCATGAGCTACAAAATTTTCAAAACATATTTGAAAATATTAGCATCATGCCACGGAGAGAACTAGAGCAATTAAGTGAGCTATCAACACTAGTCGCGATCCCTCTTAATAGTACGACATTCTATACTAGTAACCCGGTCATCTAACCAAACACCAAGGCTGGTAAAAGACTAGGAACACATCCTTAGCTCTAGCTAGTCATATATTTGCCTTGCGCATCCACTTGAAGCTTAACAACATATATCTTGATTTCAAGTTTGGGTCATGACTTATCAACACATGTGAAGTCTTTACATTGCTTGAGAATGATCAACTACATGAACCCATCTTAAGTCATCCGTCACCGTGAGACATATCCTATTCATTCATCTCAATAAAACTATTAATCCCATAATTCGATTGTCATTAATTACAAAAACATGTTATTAATTCATAATGACGGGTCTAGATCCTTCACCCACGTTAGCCAAAACATGCATTATGCAACCTTAATGCAAAGACCTAGGTCAGCCCAACTCAATCCATGACTCAACTTTCCTAAAAACCTGTTTATCTATGAACACCAGTAGTACCGCACTCAACATGCCGGTACTACCGCACTAGAACTGGACCCTCTGGAAATAACGTGCCACCGTGTAGAAATCGGTGCTACCACATTGCGATATGACCGCACACATATCTGTGGTACTACCGCCCTATGGTATGACCACACAAACATCTACGGTACTTCCGATTTTCCTGACACTTCTAGATAATAGCCCAAACAAAATGTGATCTTTGCAAAATCACTTAACCACTTCACGAAACTTGTAATGATTTAAGTTCAAGACTCAACTTAACTTATTTGACATGGCATGAATCATAAGAGGATCACTAGAACAAACCATGATTTAATTCAAGTTTTTCACATTTAAAAAGTTATCATGGTAAAAGCTAAGCTACACATAGAATGACATGATAATTCTAGCAAGCTAGCATATGATATGGCAAGATGTAAAGCAAGATATCATGTCACACAAGGAAAATAGTCAAAGCTCCATGTGTTTATATTACAATGCACATTAATTTAAATGTAACATGATGCAATAAAGATCCCACACCCTTAGCAAATGAGTCAATTATAAATATTTTAGTTCAAATTGAGTTATGTTGATATTAAGTTCAAGAAAATCTCAAATAACTGCCCCTGACCCAAAGCCACAAGTGAGAGAGAAGAAGCTAAGGAAAAACAAAGAAATAGCAGTCTTTAAAGCAGAGACAGGATATTGGCATCACTATGGCTCATATTCGCTCCCATCCACCCCATATGACTCTAGGACAATCAGCTAGTCATCTAAACACAAGGAAGTAAACATGTTCCCTATCTACCCAGGGGGCCTAAAACCCGCTAGACTTAAAAGAAGTGAGTGAACTCGATCTAGTGAGAAGAGAAGCAACTAATATGTAACATTCTAAGATCACATGATGAGAGGAAGAAGTCTAAACAATATAGAATGATAACAACTCTGGTCTATGCTAGAAAGACTAGCCCAAAAGCACTCAGGAGCAAAGAGCAGAAAGAAACAAATGAATATATGGTACAGAAAGTACATGATTGTCCTCTTAGATGATGCCATAAGGACAAATCATCCTAAACTCTCCCCGCAAGGCCATGAATCTTGAGCAATTTAAAGCCTTGGTGAAAATGTTAGTCAACTAGTGGTCACTCTCCACAAACTGAAGCACTATCACCCTTCTCCGCATAGTCTCTAAGAAAATGATATATGATATTTATGTGCTTGGTCCTAGAGTGCTGCACTAGGTTTTCGACAATGTTAATGGTAGACGTGTTATCACAGAAAAGAGAAACACTGTCTATGGCTAACCCAAAGTCCCGCAATGTTGAAACCATCCAAAGCACCTGACTACAGCAACTAGCGGGTGCAACATACTCGGCCTCTACAATGGATTGTCACTACAACAAACCCCTTAATCCATGATGAAAAAAATTCTGTCACAGATCACCGAAAAACCGTCATAAAGCAGTGTTTGTGATGGTTTCAGATTTCATCATGGATTGAGCGTCACAGATTAACCTACGTGACGTTTGTTGGAAAACCATCACAGATTAACGCAATCCGTGACGGTTCTAGACCATCATAGAATAGCCCGAGGCCCAGTTAGCCCAACCCATGCCCAATGCCTGTGACAGAAAATAAACGTCATGGATGAATTACCACATCATCATAGATGCTTACGTGGATGCTTGCATGGATGATGACGTGGATGCTTTCATCACCATCCCGGCCCATTTATTAACAGGCCAAAATCAAAGGTGGGCCAGTTTTCAGCCCAATTTCAGCCATTTTTCAACCCATTTTCAGCCCATTTGCTTGCATCACCATCACCAATTTTTAGCGTATTTTTCAGCCCATTATTACAGCACATACAACAAACAGATACAACCCATATACACAGCCCATTTTCACACATACAGCATACTACATCCCATTTTCACACATACAACATACTACAACCCATTTTCACACATAATAACTCATGCTTTTATCCAGCAGCACATCAAATAAAAAATCTCATGTTTCCATCCAACATCAGATCACATAAGTTTTCATCCAACATCATATCACATAAGTTTTCATCCAACATCAGTTGACATATAAAGTTTCATGAAGCATCACATCAAACTTGCAATCCACCATGGCACATAAGCCAACAACAAAATAGAGATTCCAAAAAATGCATGCAGCTGCAGCAACAAAATGCATGAAGTTGCAGTAGCAAAAGATATCATACCACCATGTATAGCTTAACTTGGTCGAACTTGACTTAGCACAAGATCAAGTTTTGCTTCCATATCAGATTGATTCTTCTTCATCTCCTCTCGGTCCCTGATCCTTGCCTGCTCAGATTCTTGCACTTTCTTTGACAAATCATTCACTTGTACACGAAGCTCAGCATTTGCCCTCTTCTCTGCTTCCAGTTCGGCCTCAGTGTTCCGCTCACTAGATCTAGGCCGTGCATTCTGGATCCCCACATTCTGCAAGAACTGATTCTTCTTGGTGTTCTCAGCAAGCACATCACATACAACCTGAGTCACAGACTTGGGTTGTTCACCTTCTGTTGGTGTAGACAGCTTGTTTTCCATTTGCGTCTAGCAAGCAAGTAGCAAACATGGTTAATGATGATGAGAGACAATTAACTACAAGAGATATGACCTTCTACGACAATCAACTTTTGTCGTTGAAGAGTAAATTTACGTCAAGTTATGGATTTTGTGACAGTTGCGTGACGAATTCGCATTTGTCGCCTATCTGACGTGTCTAAACACCTTTGGTGACGAACACGAGTTTTTTCGTCGCTAAATTTTTGACGATACTGCTTTGTCACAAAATTTGTGACATCTCCATATTGTCGTTGTTTCAGGAAGAAATGTCGCTAACTATCAAGTGCCATAATGCCACGTGGCAAGATATTGCGACGAATTTTATTGTCCTAATTCATTAAAATGCCTCTTAAGACCCTTTTTAGGCTCAATTCAAGGCCCAAATGTAGTGATATAATATACAACACAATTATCTATGGGCTAAATCCATAATCAATACACAAATCAACACAAGCAAATACATAATTAAATATAGGCCACAAATTGATCATATCATTCAGCAGTTAACTAAAGTTCAAACTCACCAACCAAAATTACAAAGCAAGCCACAATACATGTTTCAATGGCCATATCCATCGACAAAGAATAGCAGGCCAAAGTTTTGTTCTGAGCCACAATACATCTCACAGACCATATGCACTCGACCAAAATTATAGCAGCCACAAGTTCAAAGTTCATAGGCCACACAATACTTCTAGCATGACTCAAAGGTTGCAAAACAATGCAATCGAAGACATCCAAAAGTTAGAGCTACTAATACCTAGGTGTAAACAACTGCCACCAAACCAAGTTCAACCATCTCTAGGACCTAGCATTTGTGAAGGAAGGACATGGTTTCTTGTGATGCCTTTTTAAATTTTCGATCTCCTCACTGTTTGCCAATGCCATTTCGATTCTTTCTTGAAAGTGTCCATTGCCATTTCAGATTCTTTCTTCATGGCTTGAACTCATGCCGAAGGTCTTCTTTTGATTGTTTCTCAATCTCAAGCTCACTGAAGCTCTTGCACTGTGAATGAAGACCATATATGTTGATTTCTTTAGTATTGTGTGCAAACTGAACAACTAGGTACCAATAGATTCAAATTGGGTTTCTTGTTTCATGTGCAGGACAACTAGGTACCAGAGATTCAAACTGAACAGCTAGTTATTTATTCCTAAATCAAATGCATATGCCCACTAGGGACAACAATTCATGTGCAAGAGCAGACAGCTAGGTACTAGTATATTCAAACTGAACAACTAGGTATTTATTCCTAAATCAAACTGAACAGCTAGGCATTTATTCCTTATATCAAATGCATATGCATCACAAGGCGACTTTTTCCTAAGATTCACTGTTAAAATTGGTGTTGGATACCTAACACTTGAACATATAATTTGGGTAATAAAAATAATATCAATACTCTATGTCTTGATGAAGCACAAATCTGTCTGAAAATAACTTCAGAGAGCATGCATGGTAGGGACTTGATGCGGTTGTACCTTTTGGAAGTGCCACCTTTAGAGCTATTATTGGAGTTTGATTGAATTCCTGCAACTTGAAGAAACATAGTCGATTTCACAACTTGAGAAACAGCATGGTTCGCTGACTTTGGTTGCTCTCCATCTTGTCTTGGTTTAGCCATGATCGTTTCCATATCACCTAGCAAAACAAAATTACAATTGAGGCTTAAATCTTGTGTGCAGTTTATTTTTTCATATGTACATCATGTAGAAAAGAATAAAAATATGTGCTTTCTTGGCTGCTTCCTTAAATCAGCTGCATTCAACCGAACTGAACCAAAAAAAAGTATAATACAACACAGCACATCTTGCTTTGAAAAGATAAGAACATCAGGAAAATGTTGTTGCTGAGATATAAATAATGGACTTGTGGACACTAGAAAATAATCTTGAATACATTTGCAAGATGACCACTTTAGCAATTACACTGAACTATGGGAACATAACAAAACTAGTTTGCAACATGCTGCACATCTGACTAGAACTATGTATGAAGTATGAACTATTTTGTACACATGTCACACAAAGCTATTTTTTCATATGTACATCATGTAGCAAAGAAGAATAAAAGGGAATCAATCACTCACAATAGCTTTCTTGATAGGCTCATTGAATCCTTTGTTCTTCTTTGCGGTGGAAGTCCTTGAAAAGATCAATCGCAGATGGGTTCTACATCTTTGTATTTCTCTTATTTCTAAATTATTTGCAAAGAATTACAAACAATTAGGTTGAAACAAAAATCATAATATATTCATTACTGATCATTGGTTGTTTAGTTTCTTACCAAGACATGGGCTTGTGCAATGTAACACCGAGATCCTGTGCAGTGCTGAAGCAGTACTTTCTCACGATTTTGCTGGTTTTTCAAGCACTTGTCCTGCACATGAAACATTTGTTTAAGTGTTTCTGCACACATGAAAAATATAGAAGGGCGCGAGTAGATGTCGGGCAGCAGGGAAAAGTATTCATGGTAAGCTATAATGCAAAAAAGGCCTCTCTTTCCTGAACCTGCATCAGTAAGCTATAGATGCCAATAACAAAAGTCTATCTAAGCTATAGATACCAATAAGAAAGTTACATATGGCACAATTCAAAGCATATGGAATAACCATAGTTCAGGAAATTTGGAGGTTTGTCGCACCTTGTGCTTCGAGTCTGACCACATTTGCACTAAGGCCTGCCATTCGTTGTCAGTTATATGATCCACAGGCGATGTAGTCCTCACTTGACTTGCTGGTACCCCATTGAAGTACTTTTTTTTCAGCTTGTGCCTCATCTGACGTTGTCCACACTTAAGCAAATCAGCACATGCATATTGGACTGCGTCACTATTGGTGTCAATGGTGAATTGGGCCTAGTAAAGAGCATGAAAATTAGAATTTGTGAATGCAAAGGATTGAATCAACTTTGATGAAACAAGCAGAATTGAATTTAACTTACACCAATTTTGCCAATGTAGTTTTCAAGATGTGACTTATTGTTCTTGTACTCCTTCCAAAGGTGTAAGGATTGGTATGTCTTTGCCTAAGTGCGATCCCACCCTCGATGCAAGCTTGGCGGCTTGGATAGGTGCCTCGCCGTCTGTTCCCTTGAAACATGGATTGGCATCTTCATGCATAACCCTTTACTTAGCCTTTCTAGTTCTCTGCCTACGCTTCTTCCCCTTATCCTATCCGGATCTTTTCTTGCAACAAGTGCACCTAACAACAATATAATGTTAGTGTTAATCTCGTAGTTGCTATTTGCAGTACACATGCAACTCATGTATGTAAGCTATCAAAAAAGAATATTTCTTGCTATTGTACTAATTGAACACAAAAATACAGCATGGTTTCATACATTTACACAGGTGTGAAGCACAAATGACAATACAATGGCAACATTGGTTCATAGATTTACATGTAACAAAAATACAGCATGTCATCAAGAACTAAAGAAACTAGATTCAGACTGCAATTTTTGAACCAGTCCATTCATGCACAATTCAAAGGTTGTGGATAGGAATAGATGAAAGTAAAGAAAACCTAGTTAGAAGTACAACTGAATTTAGAAGGCACTAAATTTATGACAATGACATACTAATATTAGCATTCAGCATTGTACTAGTAGATACAGTCACATGTGGACAAAGGATATTACTAAAAACTAATCATTACATCAGAATAAATTGCAAATAATGAAAAAAGTGAAAGGTTCATGCACAAGGTAGATACTGATCACTAGCCTTCATCTGTAATGCCAACCAAGTCTTGTTCTTTGGGAGGATCATGTGTGGGCGTGGCATTAGACAGAGCCTAAGTTGAGCACTTCTGTGGATCTGGGCTCAAAGTGGGGCTAGATCCCTTATTTTTGCCTAGTCATTCTTGCAGCGCATGTTGTTCTGAGGTGCTTGTGCCACCACTCTCTTTGATGCTTGTGCTCCTCTAATGAGATGTTCTCTAACTGGTTGGATTCTTTGTATGTGCAACCTTAGCAACTGTGAAGCCTCAATAGGCGAAAACAAGCACTGGTGCCAAATTTGGTAAACGACATCTTGACACATAATGAGAAACAATAAAGGACAAACAAACATATGCTTAGAAGACTAGCTACCTTGCTAACCTCCACTTCTTCATAGTCTTCACTCTCCTCACCGGTATACAACGACCCAGAAACTTCACGGTCTTCACCCTTTCTCTTCACTGATGCATTGTTAACTATGGACACTAATGTGTTGATACCAAGCCTTTGTAGCTCTCGATTGTTTCTTATTATTTCTTCAGCCCTTAAACGCTCATATTCATTAGTAGGCGCCTCTGTAAAATCATTTGAGAATAGTTAGAAAGTTGGAATATAATGAAATTATATGCCTCTGTAAAAAACATCCTACATCAAGTGCTGCATGTTTAATTAACTTAGCAAATGTCAACCCACACAAACAATTTTGCTGCAGGGATGCATCACAATAGGTCACAGTCCATGCCTTATTCTGTGAGGCAATGGTATGCATGCATATGGTTGTTAGCAACTTGTCGGACTTCGAAGTGCGAAGTCCTATAGGTGCGAAGTCTCTACTTCACTTGTTGTGCGACGTCTCCGACTCCGAAGCGGAGTGCCGAGTACCTACTTCGCTTGGCGTGCGAAGTCTACGTCTTTGCAGTGGAGTAGTTGGTCTTCAGACTAGGAAGACCTTGTTATTTCCACTCGTTGGAGTCTACTCTCAGCTTGCAGCTATGACTAGAACTTGAGCGATAATACGCACAAACGCAAGAGGATTTGGCGCTGCCCACAGTCTGCAGCATTTTCATTTTTTTACTTCCTCCTTATATAGCATTTGTACAATAGGAACTGACCCACTTATTACAAGAAAAAACTGAACTACTAATTACTTGAAAACAAAAAAAACTGACCTGCACTAGATGCATTATGAATGGAAGACATGCAGACTAAAGTAGTAACTGACATGCATAATAACTAGATTAATTAACAGCAGTCAACTTGCAGCCGTATGATGATCTAATGGAGTAAATACCTACCTCCGTAATTAATGTTCTCAAATGATACAGCTTTTAGAAGCACTATAACAGTGTTTTCTTTTCTTTCTTTAATCATTTCATAAAATTTCACTTCTAGAATGCATTTAAAAAAACATAAATGCCATTCAAGTTTTGTGTAGTTTGAAAACATTCAAACTAGATTACACTTGAAACCTCTCCGTTTACTCTCAAATACAAATGACAACATGATTAACATATCGAACCATTAGCCAAGATAAACACGGGCTTTGTAAAACTAACTTCATGCACAACTTGTTTACCGGATAAGTTATTAATTGAGCATAGACATAATATATACTACTCGAGCTATTAAATATTCCGAACTCTTAACTAGGGATCTAACTTATTAATTATAACGATTACAAATGGGGCAGAGAGTAGTACGCAAATTGTCTCGTGAAGGCCTAAAACTTTATTATTACAATAGGGGAATGAATTAACTATGATATATACTTTATTATTACAATACTTGGACGATTTCAGCACACATAAAAGTCTAGACTCAAATGTAACAGCAAGTTAATTTATAATTTAACTATATAATGTAACAGCAAGTTAATTTATAAAAGTCTAGTCTCAAATCTAACATGCATATATCAGCACACAGGATGTCATCCAAATTGTGGCACATGCTGCTCTCTACTTTGACAATAGACATGTATCCTTCAATTTCACCTAACATACAGATTGTGGCACAGTCTAGTCTCAATTTCACCAGTGCACGTGTATTACCTACTAGTTGACGGGAGGTTGAGATCCGGTTCCTCGCCCTCCGGCCAGGACCCATCTTGATGCAGACTTCGTTGGCGGACAAGGAAGGCGGGGGGCGTCGTCGGTTCCTCGTCGGGGGAGGAAGGCTCGCTGGGGAGATGGGTGGAGGGCCGTCGGGGGAGAAGGACGGAGGGCGGTCGGGGGAGAAGTGCGGACGGCGTCGTCGGTTCCTCGTCGGGGGAGGAAGGCGGAGGGCGTCGGGGGAGGAGGGCGGCGGGGGAGGACGCCGCGAGGAGGCGGAGGGGAGGAGGGCGGGGCGGCGGGAGGAGGCGAGGGCGTCGGGGGAGGAGGAGGCGGCGGGGAGGAGGCGGATTTAGAGGATTGGTCGGTGAGAGCGTGCGACACGGCGATTTTGTTATCGCGAGCACGCAGATAGAAGCAGCTGAAAAATTTGGAATCGGGAGAAAGAGCGAGCGCGCAGCGTCGGCGGGAGAAGAAAGAGCGAGCGCGGCGGCGGCGGGAGAGAAAAAGACGGTGGCGGCTGAAAATTTTGGGGACGGTTTTTAGCTAGGGTTTTGGCTAGACGGGTGCCTGACTGGTGGGTCTAATGGGCTGGTTTTTTGAGAACGGAAAAAATTGAGGACGGAAAGTATTGACTTTTCTAGATATTGTAATGATTCTTTGAGGCCCTAAACGAACTCAAATGAAAAAAAAGCTTCAACTGGAAAGTTTTATAACTTGTCGATATATACACCTTTTCTTCTGGTTGTTTTTCCATCTGAGGTCGTTTAAAAATTTTGAATTTCAACATGTGACAACTCAAATAGACTATTGGACAATTCAAAAAATTGTATTCCAAAATATGATACGTGGAGTTGAGCTTATCATGTTCAAATTTAAATAATAAATTGTGACGATTGTCTGTTGGCATAGCATGACAAATTGCAGTTCGTCATAATATGGAAATCCTTTCGTTTACGATGACTGCTACTAGATCTTAGTGATAGACATATAATTTTCGTCATAAAGTCATACTCCCACCAAAAAACGTCATAAAACAGAATGACTTAGCGACAAATTTAGCCATCGTCATGAGAAAATTGTCGTAGAAGGTCATATCTCTTGTAGGCATTACAAAGAGCAAAGTTTGAAAGCTGTCTTACAATAGCCTCATGTACAGCAGGGGTGTAGCCTTTATTTTTCTTGTTGTAGTGGCACTCCTTGAACAAATCAAATGCATCAGGTTCTTGATCATTGTACTTGTCTCCCTGAAAACAACATTTATATGCAGTAAGAAATTGACATTATTTGAAGGAACACCATGGGCCTGCTAGGCTATGCTTCGTTGCAGCAGAGCGCGAATAGTAGCTGTATGTGTGTTGCTGCATCATGCACACCTGCAGCTACTGTTCATCTAAAAGGAAATAAGTAGCAGCAGCTCACATGATATATTTGTGCAGCAAATATTGATTTACAATACTCTGTGCATATATGATCTCACTACACCAAGTATCATGCATTTTTGAACAAAGACTCGGACTATATCTATTAAGTGCACAATGATTTCAAAGCAGTTTTTATGCAGCAATAATTTCTAGTCCACAACACTTGATAGCTGCAAAAATTTGAAGAAAGACCATGTACACTAACACATATTTGGCATTTATATTTGTGCAGCAAGAACTAATGTAGTAATGTTGTACACAATTTCTGCTCCACAACAATCAAATTTTGCTAGTTTTACTGATTAGAAAGCCTGTTGGTATGAACCTGAGAGCTAATTCGATTGCTTATGGTGCATCTTCTTATGTGCAGCCTGGTATAATGAGATCAGTTTGGTCAAATTTACATTTTCCTTTTCTATGAAGCAATGCATACACAAATAGACCTTGACAGCATGAACCATGTAGGCACAAAAAGAAGAAAAGAAGCATTATTATGTTAACATGTTCACTGAAAATGTTGAGCTGATGTAAGAGCTATAGAAGACGGCATAAACATTATGAAAGTAGAAGCATCACTTGCTAACACATGATGGTCCAGCATGACAGAATATAGGTGTAAGAACTATAGAAGATCACGGGCTAACAAATGAACTACACATGGACATGGCTCACTTACCAAATTTTCAACATGAACCATGTAGGCACGGGAGCAGTTGTTTGATGGTACTTAACATTGCCTCGGTTGTCTTTGTTCTTTTGACATGTCTCCTACATCAAAGACAAAATACATGTAAGGCGGTGTGATTAGCATGTACAGGGCAACAATTTGGTTTTCAGGAAGATACATACCATCTTTTTGGGACTCTTCCATGATTCCACAAGTTGAATCCACTGTTCATTAGTCATGTATTTGACAGGAGAAGTTTTTGTAACCAAATGTAGTGGAAAAGGATCAAAATATTCTTGCTTCAGCTTGTATCTTTGTTGGCGAACTGCAGACTTCATCATCTCAAGACAAGCCTTTTTGATTGTCTCATCATCTGTGTCGATGTGAAACTTTGACTAATCGAATGGAAGAACATGTATAAAAAAGAATACCAGTTCAGTAATGTTTGGCATAAAACAGTTTACAAACAATGGTTCTTATGTGGGAAGGACTAGAGAATGTACTTACACTAAGTTTTCCCATGAACAGAGTAATCAACGCAGTTGGTTCTTGTATTCCTTCCAAGATTGCAGTATAGGCACATGGTTCCCGACTATAATGTTGCATTCAGTTGCAAACTTTGCAGCAACAAGAGGAACCACTGGCCTTATATTCCCTTCAGTTATGACAACTTGCAGCTTGCCACGCCGAGCTCGGTTCAACCTTTGGAGACCATGTCCCATATTAACTCCTCGGTCCCTTGGTCTCATATTAACTCCTTGGTCCCTCCTCTCCTCTTCCCCTGGTTGTAAATGTACATTGAAATTGTTAGTGAGGTGAAGCAAACATTGATCCAAGCTGATCATGCAATCAAAGCTATGCAGACAAACCAGTTGCATTTAATATCCAAACCAGTGAGGCAATATGCAATATGGAAAATAGATGAACAAACTATCACCTTCGTTGGTCATCTGGTTATGGCCACCACGATGGGTAATGCCATCAGCTACGTCTGCCACAAGGGTGTTGTCATCATGCTGGGCAAAGCCATCTAAAAAGGCAACGAGAAGAATGCATTCATCATACAAACAGAACTAATAGAATGACGAGAAGAAAGCATCACCTCCATTGTCCATATGGTTGTCTTTGATCGACCGGGAATGGCATCAACTCCAGTGGTCATGTGAGTGTTGCTATCAAGCACGGCAAGGCTATCATCTAAAAAAATGGCAGTAAGTAAGGGTGCATTCATCATGTAATCAAAGGTAATAGAATGACAGAAAGAGATGTGGTAGTAGAACTGGCCTTCAACAGCAGCCCGTGTGTGGTCAAAGTTGCCAACAAGTTCTCTAGCTTGGCTCACATTAGGATGCGCTGGAGGTGGCACACGGATGTCACTTGGTGTCAAACTTGCATCTGGCTGGGCAATGCTATTCTTTGACCTTGTAACTCTAGGAGGTGGTTGCTTTGCAAAAACTCTCTTGCGAGGCTGAAATTTGACTCCACCAGGATGCATGCTTGAAGTTTGTTTGTTAGTTTTCTTCCAAGTCTTCTCCTTAGTGCCCTGCTAGAAATGGAAACATGGATTAGTCAACAGAGCATGCAGAGAATTATATTGCATTAGGAAGGAAACAACAAGTTAAGCAATGACAGGATGGAAGAATTAGCACCTTAGCATTGTCATCATCAATTAAGTCTCCTTCACCGGTATGATCCTGTGAAGGATCGTATTCAGATCCAGAGTCTTCACTATTTCTATTATTTGGCTGGTTCTTGTCAGGATGAATGGCAGCTTTGTTTGCATACACTGGGTTGTAAGGAAGCAGCCCAAGTTCCTTCAGCCTTGCACTGTTGCTCATGCATTGTTTGAGGCGCGACATTTCATACGGATGCATTGGCGGTTCTAAGATAGAGAGAAAACATGATCAACAAATTAGTACTTCTGTAACAGCATATAGTTTTGTGATCTATCAGCAAGGTTTAATGTAACAATACTTTGTTGTGGAACAACGAAATCACAGAACCAAAATCACACTCATTTTGATGCCTTGAAAATACTGTAACAGTATACCACGAACAGAAATCATCAGGCTAACCCAAATCATAAGAGTACTGCACGACAGAGAAATGCAATTGCTAAATGGAGTCAAGAAAAGTTTTTGTATATGGCATACATGAATGAACTCTCCGTGACAATGAAACCAAATAATAACAGAGTAGCATGCAGTGCAAATCATATAAACTACTAACTAAATATTGTATATTATGTAGTCTATATATGCATTACTAATTGAATACGGCATGCACCTAGAGGTTACATTGCACAATGAGACTCGTAATGTGCACCTAGTGGTTACATTACTAATGGAAAACAAGTCGTTATATCTTGTTTCTGATTTGTTCAATTACTAATGAATAAAGGAGTAATGTGCACCTAGCTGTAATGTTTTCAGTTCCACTATACTGCCACAGTTTGCTTTATTCATTCAAATCCTAGAACTATACCTGGTATCTGACGTCCTTGTGCTTTCTTCGGTCCACCCTTCGTCGACATCAGTACAAGTTCGTGGAGGAAGCGACGGTGGTGGCGGCGGAGGGGTTCTTGAAGCAGCGACGGGTGTGGTGGTGGAGTGGTCCTTCAGCAGCAACGGTGATGGCAGCAGAGGTGTTCTTGAAGCGGCGATGGGTGTGGTCGTGGAAGGGTCCTTACAGCAGCGGAGAGCACCTTCAAGCCGCCGTTGAGCAGAGTGCGGAGTCGGCGAGTCTCAGTCGCGGAGGGCAGGGATGGAGCGGAGATTAGGAGCGCCTGCGGCGAGAGACAGGTGGGAGCCCGCCCTGGCGAGCGGCAGCTCTGGCGGCGCTTGATGCGGCACGCGGCCGATGTGGTCGACGGGTGGCGGCGGCTGAGTTGGGAATTGGGGATTTAGGTTTGGTGCCTTCAGATATGTGGTGTGGAAGATGGAAGTGCGGTACAACAAATACCAAGCTACCCCTGATATGTTAGCTGATGGAAGTGTAGCTATATGTTAATTTTGTGTACACCTATGGATAGTAGAGTCAATTCGATCTGGGAAACATTTTGCCTGGCGCCAGTAGAAGGAAAAGCCGCGCGCCTGATGAAAAATGAAAACAGTGGCCGCACGTTCGTGCAGGCTTTTTTTTAACGTTGTCTATCTACATTTGGAACCTTGTAGATACAAATATAATATAAAAGAAGACTATATTTGAGATTTGCTACTATGTAAGGTTGTAAATAATGAAACTGGTGCCAACAATTTCGAAATGGTGCTCATAGCTAGTAAATAATACAAAACGGTGGTAGATACAAACTCTTCTTCCTTTCAGCCTCTCTTAAGCCTTGTAGTAAATAACTAAAGTCCTTTAATTAATTTATTATAGGTGGAACTTCTAACAATCTTTCTTAGAGATTTGGTTCAGTCCATACGGAGGTGCTGGAGGTGCTAACATCTCCACCACATCTGGCCGTTCAATTGGTAGGGGTAGAATTGTATTTTTAGTTTTCCACATTTAACTGAACAGTTAACTGTATCAACCTATACAACCTATACAATTGGAACTTCTAACAATCTTTCGTAGAAGGCAGTACGTACACCGTTTGGTTGTATCAACATATACAAGCGAGCAGTCGTTCTCCGAATGAGCTGAAAATTTCATGTCAGACTCCCATCTGTACCGTTGACGTGCCATTAGAATTTGCCGCCAAAGTTCATTTCATACTGCACATGAGAAATCGTAGAAGGCAGTACGTACACCGTTTGGTTGTATCAACCTATACAAGCGAGCTGTCGTTCTCCGAATGAGCTGAAAATTTCATGTTAGACTTCCATCTGTACGGTTGATGTGCCATTAGAATTCGCCGCCAAAGTTCATTTCATACTGCACATGAGAAATCTTAGAAGGCAGTACGTACACCGTTTGGTTGTATCAACCTATACAAGCGAGCTGTCGTTCTCCAAATGAGCTGAAAATTTCACGTTAGACTCCCATCTGTACCATTGACGTGCCATTAGAATTTGCCGCTAAAGTTCATTTCATACTGCATATGAGAAATCGTAGAAGGCAGTACGTACACCATTTGGTTGTATCAACCTATACAAGCGAGCAATCGTTCTCTGAATGAGTTCAAAATTTCACGCTGGACTCCCACCTGCACTGCTGACACGCCATTGCAATTCGCCGCCATAGTTCATTCTGTACTGTGCATGAGAAATCATGGAAGGTACGTACACTGTTGGGTTGTATCAACCTATACAAGCGAGCAGTCGTTCTTTAAATGAAAAATCAAAGCTGATAATGTTCGTCTGCTGCACTATTATCCTTGCTGTTTCTTTTTCTTTGAGGAATCCAGTTTGACAGTAACTAAAAACAGAATAGAAAGGTACGTTCTAGCTGAAACTTCAGATCATTCTAGAATGTAGAATAATTACATGGAGGGAGCACGACTAATCCTACAACTAAATGGAATCATGAACGTAACAAATTGACCGATGTAGGTATTATTTCCTTCATTATCACCTACTGAAGGGCTCCTACATAAGAGAAGCATAAAATTTTATTGTAGTAGCAGATCTCTCGTGGAGTTTTAAGTTTTTATTCAAAATTAACAATTCAATTCCGGCGTCCACTCGAGCACAAGAAGGTGAACAACAAATACAGCTAGCACAATGGTCTACCGTTCCTTATATACAAAATTGAGCTGAATGTTTGTTGGAAGTAAATAACTAATAAGATTATTTCTGTTCATTATCCACTTATTCTACCGCCATACAAAGCTGTTGTCTTGTAGATGGGGCATAGGTTCTTTACCATCAGCCATTGTTTTACGCACTCTGCATGGTACCTGTGACCACAATCGAGGGTTCCAATGCACTCTTCAACCCGGTACTCCTCCTGCAAGATACATCGCTCTCTCGCTGTCAGGTCATTCAGTTTTAGAAACTTGTTGTCCATCCATTCAGGTAAAGCTGAAACCTGCTATCTGAAGCCAGACTTGTTGTCCCTTACAACAGAATATTAAAACACAATATTACAAGAGAACAGTTATTCATCATCACTGTCGACCTCAATTGTGACACCTCCTTCTTATTCACTACAGTACTCCAGAAGTGTGTCATCTTCTTCATCTTCATCATCAATGTCATGCGCTTCTTTGTTAGATTCTTTCATCAACCGGGCAATTTCAACAGCTTCAAAAACAGGGCCTCATTCATCATCTCTGTTTAAAGGCTTATCATATGTAATGTCAGAAACTGCTTGTCGCACACCGTCCTCGTTGCAGCACTCATCCTCTTGATATGCACCTCGATCGACTTACATTGTAAAGATGCCTATGGTCAAATGTCTGTACAACTTGCCAATTTTACCCAGTCTTGTGTCTGCCAAATAGAAGACCTTCCTAGCCATTGTGGCCAAAATAAAACAATCATTCTTGTACCATAGACTTCCAATGTTGATGCTTTTAAAAAATCCATCATCTTTAAGTTCAGTCCTCTTCCCATTTAGTTTAAACCAGTCACATTTAAACAAAACTACTGACCTCTCATCTAAGTTATAGTCTAACTGAATTATCTCTTTTAAGGTTCCAAAAAAAATCAATTATCTGTCCGTTATGTGTACCTTGTGACATTACTCCACTGTTCTGTGTCCTCTTGTTCTTGTCACGGTCAACATTGTTAAACCGCACACCATTCATTATGCATGAGGAATATTTCCTCACTCTGAAATCAGGACCACATGCCAAGGAAAAGAGATCATCATCTACCTCTTCTTGATTAGTATTCCGCAACCTTATGATCTGTCACATGCATGCAACAGACATATATCAGAATCTATTTTAAAAATGTATGCACCATAAAAAAAATACTAAAAAAATTTGCTAACAAACACTAACATGGTTCCTGAACCAAGTCTGAAATCCTTGCCGAAGCATTCTTTCAATGTTAGACAACCCTTGTTTCTCTAATTCATCTCTGAACATTCTGCAGAAAAATACAAATTAGCATATCTGAAATACAAAGATAGCATGTAGAAGTATAGAAGTCAGTATATACAATATACTTGACATAATTCTCAACTTGACTACAGTTGTTCAGCACAAACCACACCATTTCATCAATGCCGTTTTCATCATATACAAATTCAGGGGCGGAAGTAAAATTAACTCCATGCCCAAAAACGTCAACACCATAGGCTCCTTCATCGGAAAAACCTATATTTCTTGGCTCCCGGTTAAATCTTGTTTCAACATCATCCATGTATTTAGAGCAAAATGTCAGACACTCATCAGCAATATATGCCTCGGCAATTGAACCTTCTGGTCGTGACCTATTCCTCACATATCGCTTCAAAGTATACAGCCACCTTTCAATGGGGTACATCCACCCATATTGCACAGGCCCTCGGAGCAATGCCTCATCGGGTAAATGTACAGCAAGGTGTACCATCACATCAAAGAAAGCCGGTGGGAAAATTTTCTCAAGCTTCACCAAAATTATAGGGATTTCTTTCTTCATTTTAGCCAACACATCCTTGTTAAGGGTTCTACTGCACAATTCCCTGAAAAACTTACCTAACTCAGCTATTGCTTCATAAATATCCGTGTCTAAAAATCCTCTCATGGCAGCTGGCAAGATTCTTTGCAAAAGAATGTGACAATCATGTGTTTTTAGCCCTTGTACCGTGGTTCCCTCAGCATTTAAACATCTTGAGATGTTGGAAGCAAATCCATCTGGAAACTTGACCTCCCGTAAAAAATCACAAAAGGCCTTCTTTTGTTCAGTGGACAAGGTATATCTAGCATGAGGCATCTCACATGAATCTCCATCCTCTCTAAATTGCAGCTCCTTTTTAATTCCCAAATCTTTCAAATCAAACCTAGCTTTAAGTGTGTCCTTTGTCTTCCCAGTTATATTGAGAATTGTCCCAATCAGGTTCTTACAAATGTTCTTCTCAATGTGCATGACATCAAGATTATGTCTCAGCTTCAACTTTTTCCAATATGGTAACTTCCATAAACTAACCATCTGGCTCCAAATTTGCACATGGCCCCCTTCCAAGTTGGAACGCTTCCTTTTCCCAGTTCCTTGTGGCTTCCCAGGTCTAACGTCTTTAACTCTCTCCAATTCAGCCAACAACTCTTCCGTAGAGAGTTTACCTGGTGGATCATTGCTTTCATGAAGTCTGGCAAACTCATTGTTTCTCCGCAAAGGATGTTCCTTTCGAAGGAAACGGAAGTGCCCAAAATACCCAATTTTGCTCCTTAGACCATATGAAAGAGGATGCTTGTCACAATGAGTACATGCAAAATAGCCCTTTGTGGTACGCCCTGAAAGAGTGCTCAAAGCTGGGTAATCATGAATGCACCACAAAATTGCAGCACGAAGTTTAAATGTTTTGCCAGTAATAGCATCATAAGCATCCACACCTTTCCAAAGCTGAAGTAAATCCTCTACAAGAGGCTCTAAAAATACATCAAAGTCCTTCCCGGGTGATTTAGGACTGGAATAAGCAAAGCCATCATAAAGTTTGACTCCTCCATGCATTCCCAAGGAGGAAGGTTGTATGGCACAACAAACACAGGCCACATGTTGTATTTTGTGTTCTTTTACGAAAAGGATTGTACCCATCGTAGCAAGGCCAAGTCTAAGGTTTCTTGCATCTTGTGCAAAGTCTGGATATTCACAGTTGAAATCTTGCCATGCCTCGCTGTCAGCTGGGTGGCTCATATTCTTCTCAATGGGCTGCCGCTTTAACTTGTGCCATTGTGCCGCTTCTGATGCTTCTTTGGTCGCAAACATCCTATTTAGCCTAGGTGCCAATGGAAAATGCCGCAACACTTTCTGTGGAATCTTCTTTCTTTCTGCGTCTTTCCATCTCGAGAGACCACAAACCGGGCAATTGTCATGCTTGGCATATAGCTTTCTGAACAGCACACAGTTGTTGTAGCACACATGTATTGATTCATATCCAAGACATAGTTCCTTTAGAAGACTCTTTGCTTCATTATATGATTTTGGGAGTGTATTGCATTCTGGGAAAGCTTCAGCCAATAGCTTCAATACTGCGGAAAAAGCAGAATTGCTGATCCTATATAACGACTTCATATGAAGAAGCTTTACCACAAACGAGAATCTTGAAAATTTGGTACAGCCGGGATAAAGCTGACGCTTTGCCTCTTTCATGACAATTTTGAAAAATGACTCTTTATCACGAGGTTCTTCATCACCAACCTGATTTTCTCCATCCTGTCTTGTTTGTGCCGCTGCAGTCTGTAGGTCTCCTAAAATTCCTTCCAAACGATCACCGTAGTTGTCATCCTCTGTCACACCTACCCCATGTGTGGAACCATCATCATTGTCATGCAAATCAACAGGATGCTCAATAACATTGACATCGAAGTTCTCTCCATGATGAATCCACTGAGTATAAGTAGTTTCCATGCCATTCATCAGTATGTGCTTCTTCACAACAGCCTGCCTTAGGTACTTCTGATTAAGGCATCTGCTACATGGGCATAGAATTTCAACATTCTCATTGAATTTCCCTTGAATGAAACTCATAAATTCTTTGACACCATCAATGTATTCAGGGGAAAACAGTCTGCCATGCACCCAACTTCGATCCATCTAATCAACCATTGCAGATAAACCACAATCAGCAGACTGCAACAATTCAAACGCTACATCCAACAAAGTCTAGAAAAAAATCAAAGAGATATACCTGTCTCCAGGTGTTCGGTGGGGAACAGGGGCGGATCCAGGAATTTCGGAATGGGTATTCGAAGTTACAAAAATATTGTTCAATAAAAAATGTAAAGGTCCATAATAGCGAAAATTAAAGTACAATTGTTCGTAATGCAGACAACAACTGAAATAATACAAAGAAATTATAAAATAATTAAGAACTAAATATTAACGCGACGACGCTTCATGCCTTGAAAGCGAGATATAATATCATCATCCTTAACTCGCATATAGATATCATTCTCAGATTTAGGGAGAACAGAAGTGTGTGTTCTTATGTCTAAGTCAATAGATGAATAGAAGGCTGTAAATGAGAAATATGTTGTCAATTCACAATTGCATAACATATTGGACTCTATGAACCGAGATTCTAAGAAATGCAAAACATCTATATGATCTTAACATGTATTATGCCATTTCTACTCATCTCATACAAAATCTACTCATACATAAAGCACAACAAATGAGGCAACACAGATCAAAGTAGAGATTAACTACTTTCTCAGGTTATCCATTATCCAACACACAGATAAAATTAACTAGCGCGGAGGGAAGCTAACCAACAACCAATGTAGCAGATCTGAAGGAAGGGGAGGGGATGGATTACCTCGGCACTGGGGCGGCGGGAGCGAGGTTGAAGGGGAGCGGCGAGGCGAGCGGCAGGGCCGGGAAGGTGTGCAGCGGCGTCTCAAGGCATAGGGAGATGAGCTGATTGCCGGATCGGGCGGCCCGCTTGGCGGGTGGTGAGCGGCCGAGCGAGGCGAGGAAGGAGGCGCGCGCGCGCTGCCGCCGGCGCCGGCGCCGGATCCGAGAGACAGACGACTGGATGAGGGAGAGCTGGAGCCCAGAGAGGCGGAGAGCCCGAGGAAGCAGCGCCGAGCCACCGCCCGCCGAGGTGCCGAGCGCGCCAGCTGCCGCCCGGGCACCGGATCTGAGAGCTAGGGTTGGAGACTTGAGTCGCTCGCTCGCTCTGTCGCTGTGTCGCAGGTCGCAGGACGGTAGGAGAGATGTGGAGTTGTGGACTTGAGTCGCTCCGAGGCCGTAGGAGTCCGCTCTAGAGTCGGATATGTCTCCAGGTGGACGCATGGCCGCACACTCCATCTCTCGTTGGTGCGGCAATGGAGGGCGGCGGGGCTGCGGGATGGCGTTGGTGGGCGGTGGTGCAGGATGGCGCTGGTGTGCGGCGGGGATGCGGGATGACGCGGCAATGGCAGAGGCGACGTTGCTGGACGACGCGGCAATGGTGGGCAACCGCGAAAAGGCTCCTACACAATCTCGCCGTCGGCGGCGCTGTGAGAGGCGAAGTCTTTCCAGTCCTGTGAACTCTCGCCATGCTAATTCAGGAAAAGCTACGCGTATAGAACAAAAGAATAAAATAACCATATCTGACACAACCGAACAAGTAGCACAATGGTAAGGCATACTGCTCTCAATCGCTTGGTGCTGGGTTCGAATCTTAGATTTGGCACTTTTTTCCTATTTATTATTACTAGCAACAACGATTCCTCTGTGCTTCAGAATATTTTTTATTTTTCCCTCCATGCCATATACATGCAACGAAGAAACAAAAATATTTAGTTTTTAATCCTATCACAAATGAAAGAGTAGCTAAGTGGTAAGGCACGTTCAGTTCTTTTATGGGCTCTTGAGTTCGATTCTTCTTTGCATCACATTTTTTTTAATTTTTCCCTCCACAGCAAATACATGATAGCGGGCCTAGTGTTTTGGGCTCAGGACTTTGACGAATTTAAATTCCTACTAGATTGTGACGGTCTATGATAAAAGGTCACGAGTTTGTGGGTTGGGTATCCACCAGTGCAGATCCATGATGAAAAATAGATGATCATCACAGATGGTGCACTGTTAGTGATGGTTTCTAAATACGTCATGGATTAAAAGGTTTGTTGTAATGTGTGCAAGACCAAGAAACAAGAGAAGTGCAATGGATTGACAAGTGCTAGAAGTGTTCTTCCTATTTATCCTACAACCAGCAAAGTTTGAGTCGGAGTAAGCTCTAAGGGAAAGACAGAAAGCAGAAGAGTATCAGATACCATAGTTTAGAGTAGCTCGAAGGAACCTGAAAATGCGCTTCACCGCCTGACGGTGAGAGGCACGAGGAGAAGCCTGAAATTGAGTGCACAAACACACGACGAAGTGTATGTCTGGTTTCGAAGCAGTGAGGTATAGAAGGGAGCCAATCATGCTGCGGTACTCCTTCTGATCTACAGGTTCGCCATGCTCATCACGATCAAGTGTGGTCGAAGTCACCATCGGAGTTGACACCGGCTTGCCACCACTCGTGTCAAAGCATCTTAGGAGGTTTCGAGTATACTTGCGTTAATACAAGAAGGTACCCTTCCGAGTCTGCTTGGTCTAGAAGCCGAGAGCATGAGAAGAGTCACCAAAGATTATGCCATCCACATATATCTGGACTAGCAGAAAGTCATTGCCATGCCTACGACTAAACAAGGTTTTGTCTACCTTATCCATCTCAAACATATGACTAAAAAGATAGAACTTAAGCCTCTCATACCCAGCTCTAAGGGCTTGCTTAAGTCCATACAAGGTTTTGAAAAGCTTGAAGACATGGTTTGGGTGTTTAGGGTTCTTGAAACCCAGATGCTATCTAACATAAACCTCTTCCTCAATAAACCCATTGAGAAATGCACTCTTGACATCCATCTGGTACAGCTTAAAGCTCTTAGACGCTGTGACTGCAAGCAAGATCCTAATAGCTTCTAGCCTAGCTACAGAGGCGAATGTCTCCCAAAATCTAAACCCTCACCTGAAAAAAAACCTGAGCTATCAATCTAGCCTTGTTTCAAATGACCACCCCATCCTCACTCTGCTTGTTCTTAAAGACCTATTTGGTTCCTATGATATTATGACCACTAGGTGGCTCAATAATCGACCAGACCTTGTTCCTCTAGAAATTCTCTTAACTCATGCATGGCATTGACCTAAGACTCATTAGATAGTGCATGACAAACATCCTTGGACTCGAAAGTGGCGACATACTCAGAGTATAGACAAAAGTGAGATAAGCCAGACTTTGAGTGCATGATATGCTCAAGAAGATCTCCTATGATCTGCTCAGGAGGATGACGACACTGAATGTGTTAGGGAGGTCTTGGATGGGATGAAAAGTGGCCTTTACCTCATAAACTATGGAGGTAGGAGCAGAGCCACAAGCTCCAGAAGAGGTAGAAGGTAAAGTCTGATCTCCTCGAGGCGCAGTGGTAGAAACAGGCACCTTAGGGGTAGATGGGACTGTATCAGGTAATGAACCTTCATCTCCATCGTCCTTATCATCTACAAAGATAATCTTGAACTGCATAATTGGACCTGAGATGTCGGGCCTAGTACCAGGACTAGCCTCATCAAAGATAAACTCACAGGTCTCTATGATCCTACTAGTCTTACAGTTCTAGACCCTATAACTCCGCGAAGAAGTCAAGTAACCTAGAAAGATACCATCAGATGAGTGTGACTCGAACTTATCTAGGTTCCCAGAGTTCATAATAAAATACTTGCAACCAAAAACAAGAAAATGTGAGACACTGAGTTTTCGCCATACCTTAACTCATAAGAAGTGCGATGCAAGTGTGCCCTCAGAAAGGCTTTGTTCGAAATATGGCAAACGGTAGCTATAGCCTCAGCCCAAAACTTCCTAGGAGTTCCATACTCATCTAGCATCGTCCGGGCCATCTCGACCAAGGTATAGTTCTTCTTCACAATGCTATTTTATTGAGGGACGTATGGAGAAGAGAACTAATACTCTACACATATCTCATCATAGAACTCTCAAAGTAGTTCTTAAACTCCGTGTCATTGTCACTGCGAATAGCTTATAATGCACTAGGGAGCCCAACAGACAACCTACCGAACAAACCCTAAAAATGACTTAATGACTCATCATTTGAGGCTAAGAAAAACACCTAAAAAAATCTCAAGAAATCATCAACCACAACAAAAACATATCACTTCCTACTGGCCGACTGCACTCTAGTTGGACCAACAGTGTCCATATGAAAAGCTGTCATGGTGCATCGTTCATAGTCACAGTGACTAGGGGATGAAAATCAGCAACCATCTTGCCATGCCGGTAAGGATCACAAACTAAGTATTTGACCATCTTGAGCTTAGACAGAACACGAACGAGGTCGTGACCACTAACTCGTGTCAAATGGTCAAAGCCTGTAACATCTTGAAAAATCTGAAATTTAAAATATGAATTTCTTGAATGATTTTGCAATATATTCTATGTGAGGATGTTTATGGCATTTTTTTCTGGAATTTTGTTGAGGTTCCAAAAATTTAAGAAACTCAAAAAGAAACAAATATTAGTGATACCCTAAAAGGAAATGTGCAAATAATAGGAAGATAAAATTTCAAATATGAATTTGAAAAGATGATCCAGTGTAAGGAGGGAGAAACTGGAATTAAATAGGAAAAACTTATTTTGGATGTAATGATATGAATAGCAATAGAAGTGAATGAATAAAATGCAAAGCACAATATAAAATATATAGGTATATATATATATATATATATATATATATATATATATATATATATATATATATATATATATATGTATATACAAATAGTGCAAGTAAGAGTTTAGCAATATAGGAAATAAAATAAACAAAATTAAATGAGCTAGCAAGATAACAATAAATGAAATTATATATATACACAAGTGAACGAAATATGCAATATACTAACATTGTGATAAGCATAGCCATGGGAGAAATAAAAATAAAAGCAAAAAATTTCAAATGGCATGCAAGACTTTAAATAAATAACCACAAATGTGAGATAAAAACTTAAAATAAAAATCCAAACTTTAAGGTAAAGCATGAGCCTCATTTCCTCACCCTTTTATTTCTCTCTCTAGCTGCTTGTGGGCCCCACTCCCTCTCTTCTCTCCCCCTCTCTTTTCTTCTCTGCGCCTGGGCCCGGCCGCCCCCTCCCCTTTCTTTTTTTCCCCGCGCCGCACGCTGCTTCTTCTTCTTCCTTTCTTTCTCTCCTCCCTCTTCCTCCCTGTGCGACCGAGCTCCCTCCACGTCCCTTCTTCCCTTTTCTCCTCTGCGCGAATCCCGCCTGCCGTGTCTTGCGCCAGAGCCTCGCCTCGTCACATCCATAGCCAAAGCTGCTGCACGCGCCGCTCAACTGTCGCCTTCGCACGCCGAGCCCCGAGCCGGTCCATGCCCAGCAGTCCTTCCCCCGCTCCGCCCGGTCCCCCGCCATCTGCAGCTATATACGAAGTGTCTACTGCCCCATTTCTCCCCCGTGCCTCCCTTCTCTTTCCCCCGCTCAGCCCGAGCTCGAGCGCTAGCTCCGAACCACCGGCCGCCGCCTGCGCCTCCACGCCGCCCCGGCCGCTCCGGCCATCTTCACGTAAACCAATCGCGTCACGGCGAGCCCCCGGAATCCCTCTCCCTCCTCCCGAGTAATTAGACTCTGGTGGCTCGAGCTCGCCGCCGCAGCATTCTTCCTCGCCTCCGGCCGAAACCGCCGCTTCCGCCGCCGTCTCCTCCTCGGTCCGCGCCAACTCGATTCCTGGTGTGTGGAGCATCACCCCGGCGCCCCGAAGTCTTCCCCGCCACCGGCCGAAGGTACGGCCCGCCCCGGCTCGCCGGTGCCGTGCACCCGATTGCGCCACTGTAAGCCCTCGTCGCCGGCCAGCCACGGACTTCCTCCGGCACGACTAGCACAATGGTGAGCATCCACATACTCCTCCCCTACTCGTGCTCCCACAAATCCGCTCCCTCCTCCACGCCGGCGCCGCCGCCCCGACCCGTCCCCGCCTCCGGCCGCCGTGCATTGCCGCTCGCCTGGCTCTGTGCCGCCCAAGCCATGCCATTGCATCTCCAAGCTCTTACTCACTCCCTGTAACCCGTTTTCGCGGCTTCCACCTCTCCCCAGCCACCCACCCATCGCCGGCGACACCACCGCTGCCCTGCGCCTCCTTGCTCTGTTCTGAGCTAATCACCCCGCCCACCTCTTTAAGCTTATGTGCCCTACACAGTCAGTAAGTGGGCGATGGCCCAGTGTTAACCGAACCGTACATTAGCCGGTAGATCCTGTGTTCGAATCCACTCGCTGCTCATTTTACTTCCTTTTCATTTTTGACTGCTAGTGTTCCATCTTAATTAGTAAAACTTAAGGAAAAATAGGAGAATAATCCAAGGGAGATAGTAAATTTAATCAGGATGCAACAAGAGATTATGTAAGATAATAAAAGTGACTTTAATGAATCATAATGTTAGTTTTAAATGAATAGTGATACTGAACATAAATTTATATAATAAGCTAGGACTCGAATAAATAGACCCCAATTCAAATAAAACTTAGCCTAGTGATAAAAGGAGGTACATAAAATATCATACCACAAAATGCTATAAACATAGCCCATAAGATTAACTCTGTAAGCCAAAAATTGCAAACATTACTTATATATATGTATATCATATGTCCGGAACATTAGCACTCGACCAAAATACCCCAATTCATAGGTTTAACCTAGCTAATGGAACTTTCTTGATAAATACAAAAAAAATAATAAAAGAGATTGTTAACAAAAAGACCAAGTCATCGTATTCTACCATAGACCCTACCTCAAAAGCACCCAAATCACCAAGTACTTATAATAAATCTAAATTGAGTTTATTCAGATTTATTTGGATCTTTTGAGTTATTTGCTTTATTTGGATTCAGTCGTTCGTAGCATAATTAGAAATTGGAAGTCGTGAAGATTCAATAGATCAAGCGAGATCAAGCTCGAAGCGAAGACAAAGGCCAAAAGCTCAAGAGAAAGCATTGTGTGAGCTCAAGACCGCGGTAAACTGCGACAGGCGAGTCAATACTTTGATCATGTTGAACCTATATTTTCTGCAAATTACTTCGATTTAAATTATCAAATTGCATGCTGTTAATTTATATGCAAATACATGTTTAATTTACGATTCTAGTTATATGTCCATTGTTTACCTTGAATAATATTACCCTCCTTTGGAATATTTGAATGTGTGAACCTTGTCGCCCTAGCAAAATTATAATAGTAACATTTCAAAAATAAGTCCCTAATTATATGCTATGCTTAGTCTTGCATAGATATTCGGGGCGTTGAAATGCCCCAAACCTCATTGTCATTTTCAATCATGTGGCGGTTTTTGTGATCATGGTGGTAATGAGCGATATATGTTGGTACGATTATTTTATACTCTCAAAAACCCCAACTTGCTTAATTATCTGGGCGGATGGTTCGAGGGTGTGTATGTGTGATGCAGTGGATGCACAAAGTGGGTTAGTGGTAGACCGCCCAGATACCAATAAGGACTGAATCTTGTCATGACCTCCTGTGTAAAACAGTACAACCACAAGTCTGTAAAGTACAACTTGGCTAAGGAAATTTATCGAAACCCTGGATTCATCTCACTGGTAGGGGATTGAAGGGGCTACGCTATGGCAAGGGGGCCTGAAGGGACACCAGTGGGGGGATGAAGTTCCCCAGCTGTCCTACGTTGCGGGAAGTAGAAGCCCGAGCTGCGTAGTGGCTGTGGGAAATATCCCGCGCATAGATGGGACCCACCGCAAATGGGCAGTTTCCCATAAGGTGAGATGACAGAAGGGACTAGATAATTTGAAAGTCACTGTGATGGTCTGCTCAACCACACGTCTAAGGAATCATGTGGGGCAACGAGTTGATTGTCTCTTGTGGTGAAAGTGTACAAACTCTGCAGAGTCTAAACTATTCGAGATGTGGGGCAAAGAAGATGAAGATGTCGAGAACTAGGCCGCGAACCTCCAGTTGACTGCCTGTGGGCATGTCCTGAAGGTCCCACCTGTGTGCTTCGTTCTTCCGCTGCTGCAATTTAATAATTTCGGCCTAATCGGCTCATGAGTAAATCTACTATTATAATTACGCTTCCGCATGATATGTATTTTGATATTCATTACTGGAATGTGAGCACTATCTACTGATCCAGGGAATAGTGCAGTAAAATCACAGAGGAATCCGGATGGTAAAATCTGGGTCCCTACAAAGCCAATGTAACCAAGTCTATTATGCCAGAAGGAGAGATCACGAGACTTGGAAGCCACTAAGCATTGGAGAGAATCACCAGAAGACTCGATAAAATCCACATGAATGATCCTCCCAAACCTAGAAATCTTGCAAACTAGGCTTCCAGAAGAATCAAGAATTTTACAAGTATTTTTCTTAAAGCTTATCTCAAAATCACCATCGGTAAGCTGAAAAACAGATAGCAAATTATAACGTAGCTTACTCAGTAATGCAACATCTTTAAGAATGAAGGAATCATTAATGTGCACAGTACCCTTGGTGATGACTTGACTTGATGAAGCGTCTCCAAATGTGATCATCTCATCACCTGGAGCTCGAACTAGGGAAGAGAATCAACGAAAGTCTCTGGTCGTGTGACGAGAATAGCCAGAGTCAACAAACCAAACATCTCCCTTTCTAGCCTGACAAACCTAAATCAATGAGAACAAGACATCGGTGGCTCGGTACTTGGTAAATGAGAGGAGATATATGAACCCAATACTGAGTCACACGACGAGTAGAAGATCCAGTCACAGAAACAAGAGATTGTCCTCTAGTAACGTTACGCACCTCACCTCTCACAGAATCAGAGGGTCTAGAAGCAGACCTCAAACCTCTACTAGGTCTGATCGCCATTGAAGAGCTGGTCTAACCAAAAGTAGTATGCTGATCACACTGCGGATAGCTACCTCGACGGGGGAAACGAGGTCTATCCTCAAAACGACGGAAACCCTAACCAGAAGCACCTCGATGACCAAAAATAGAAGAAGCCTAAAAGACTAGCCCTCGACGCTGCCTAAAACTAAGCAAATTAGTAGAGCTACCTACGACTCTTGACCTCATGTCGGTCTTAGGAGCGCTGCAAGTTTAGGGCTGACCCTAAATACCAATAAGAGCACGACATGGTCTCGACGCGTGATCTTGGCATGCCTGAAGCAGAACTCGACTAAGTATACATCCTTCTGACAGAAGGTGCAATGATACTTCATCTTCTAAGAGGTCGAAACAGCATGAGGCACAACATTACTATCAGAAATCGCTTGGACAAAGCCTGTAGATTTAAACACTTTTTTCTTAGACTTGGACGCAACCTCGATCACGCCTCCTGCTACAGCTCTAATAACTACAGGTGGATGTTTCCTCACATCCTCTAAGAAACCATATCTAAGACCTTCATTAAACTTGCAAATCTTGGATTTGTCCAAGATAAGATTGAGACCTTTCTTACCTCCAACAATGTTTTTAAGAGTGTTCATGAGGTACTCACATTCCCAAAAAAGAGAAGCACAGGAAGAATAAGGGGAAGAAGAGGATGAAGAACCAGAAGGAGAAAATCGAATAGCGCATGCATATATCTCCTTATGCATGGTTACCTCAAGCTTGAGGGCTTCGCAAGACACACATGGGGCAGTCCTAATCCTAGCCATCTGGGCCTCGTAACTCTTCTTAAAAGTCTCTTGCATATCCTTCATTTTCTCTTCCACTAGCGCAGAACAAGCAAGCATGTTGTGGCTTATTTAGTAGATCTTTAGTTAGCTTCACATATTTTTCATCCAAAGCAATGAATTCAGATTTTAGTTTTTCATAATTATTGCATGGTGAACTAATAGGAGCCTTATAAACATATTAAGCCATTTTCTTATTATGTTCACACATATTGTGAAATTGCTTAGAAATGGATTCAAATTCAATAGTTGATTTAGGGCATTTGGCATAAGAAGCAACAGGCTCAATCAAAGCAGCATGCATTTCAGCGATTTTATGATCTACCTTCTTTAAATTAATTTTCAAGTTGGTACAGCTATTATAGGTTTCAGGCAAATCAAGTAGCATGGTGTATAATCCTCTAAAAGTATTGTCCTCATCCTCGCATAAGGTGTAAACTGTAGTCTCAGCAGAATCAGATCGAACAGAAATAACTCTAACCATCTCTAATTCAGCTAATAGACTAACATTCTCCACTTTGAGCAAATTAAGCTCAGAAATTAGACTATCAAGTAAGGTCCTTAGTTTCTCCATATCTCCAACAAGGAAGCACATACATCACAGTCATCACAGTCGTCACGAGATGAAGCAAATCTCTAATTGCGCGCTTTTGCACTGACAAACTTCTGCTAGTGAGATGGCACGTCATGGGAGGTGAGATGAGATCTTCGTGACGACAGAGGATGGGTGACTGTGCGGAGAATGTTCATTGGGTTGTAAGCTAAAAATCATGAGGCCAAACGGAGCTACAAACTCATCAGCTTGGTAGAGATTGCGCATATAATGGTAGGCTTACAGCCCGCAACTTAGCATCGGAGGTGGATTGGGTAGTGACCTAACAACGAGGAATCCAACTGGAGCTAATGAACTCACGATATGCTGTGAGAGAATCGCCCAAACACACACTGCAGCTGATACACAACCACATCCGCATGTGAGGAGTACGAAACACCTCACACAAACATTCCGCGTATAGCTTTGGTCTCACATATCCACGAACGAATCACAAGTCATGATGGCACTAACACATTAAATTGTTGGAATACTTTTGTCGGCCATTCGTTCAGATGGGAACAACACAAAAAATCAATCACATCCGTTCAATGCTGAATACAACCCCTTTCTGGAACAAACCACACTGAAAAAAAGTGGGGGGTGGTAGTATTCATCCAGTAGATGCCATCCTACATGGTTGCACCAAACAGTAGGGGCTCCAGCATCAAATCACTTTACATGACGAAGAAAATCGGCAATCAACAAAGGAGATGAACAAAAATAAAGATTGCACTGAACAAATATGAAGTGCAAAAGACAAAGAAGAATCAAACCAATAAAGCAAGGTGAGAAAAGATGACATCATTCCAAGGACTAAAACACCTACGGAGTGTACATGTCTGCATGTTTGTTAGGTTGCTGAAGGAGCTTCCTTTTCTTCGGCTACAATCGGAGCATGTTGTTCTTTAGCTATATCTGGAGAAGCTTCTTTTTCTTTGTCTAGAGCGACAGCTGATGAGAGCCAGTCCGAAGCTGGAGCTCCAAGTTCAGACTCAACATGCCCGTGCACATTCAGAGGAGTGACAGATATCTGTAGGTTGTCAAAGGGGGAAAACGCTTAGCCACTGAGAAAATCCGCACGCACGGGCGCGCGAGCACACGCAGAGAGAGAGAGAGAGAGAGAGAGAGAGAGAGAGAGAGAGAGAGAGAGCTCACAAATCCATTATCCATAGCTCTCAAGTCGATATCCTCATCTAAACCTTCATGTTGCTTCGCGACGAACTGCATTTTGATGTAACCAAAGAAGAAAAGGATGCTCAGAAAGCTTTGATGGTGTCCATTTGTCCCTAGAAACATGCTCACTTCTCAAAAACAATGAACGCTAAAATGGCCCCAGGTTATTCACATATGTACCAAGTGTGGTACTGTTTAAAAGTTCATTGTTTTGTACATGATCAAAGAAGTGGAACAATGTGTTTTATGCTACATCAAAGCTCTGGAAAATATATTTACCTCAGCACGGAAAAACTTCTTCACTACTTCTCGAGCCTCTGATCTCCCTGCAGCTGCAACAGACTCAACCTCAACTGTCTTCCGCTGAGCATTTACTCTGCGTGCAGCTCCCTGAAGATGAAAGGAAAAGCCAATTTGAGAATGAGCTAATGAGGACACAAGAAAAACTTCTGTGGCATAAAAGAATGGCTTCATACTGCTGCAGATGCATCCTTCCCAAGCTGGGCAAGCTGAATACCAAGGCTTTGATGCATGCCCATGAAGTGAGCAGCAGATGAAGGTCTGCTTGTCGACACAGCTTGCCAACTTTGAGTAGGACTGTATACGCTTTGCTTGGTCAACTTGAAACCCTGACATCAAGAGAGAGATACATTAAAAAAGAAATTATGTGTAAAAATAGAACCAAAATTACGTGAGTGCTTAGATTCTTTTCCATCATTTCCACCACAGTTGTCAAAAAGAATGCAAATTAACACAAGATATTAAAGTGAACTGATTTGTCGAAAAGAATGCAAATTATCATTGTCCCTCGGTCCCTCCAATTAATAAGGTTGCTTTGCTGTATAGATAACTGCATGACCTTACAATCAGTATATACTTCATGAAGAAAGCTTGGAGCATATTGTTGTGCTTGCGGCTAAGGTAATACCAACATGGCTAAGCATTCTGTACAGCTCAGCGAAGCCCAAGTCATGAACTCATGATGCAGAAAAGCGATGATGAACCCATTTGGCCATTTCAAAGTTCAGGAAAAATGCATGATATATTAAAGAGTATTTGGAAAAGAAGACAGATTGATCCAGTGCTTTGCAAACAAGCAGGATGCAGCATAATGGAAACAACTGTTTTCTTTATGATTTATACTAATGGATGAAATCAAAGGCAAGCTAACATATGACCATGGTACTTGAGAGGAAGTTCAAAGTCAAGAATCAGATAAACATACACATTACTATGCTATGATACAGTAGGTCAATAGCAGAAGAGAGATAACCAGTGGTGACACAATAGAGCTATTTTTTTATTAAAAAAGGTTCAGTTATCAAAACAAGGCAGCCTCAGTGTAGTTTATTGTTTATTGTATTCCTAACCAATCAATCATCAGTGGGGTGCAGGCGCAGATGCCTTCAGATGGCTAAACACTTTCAAAACCTTGTTCTCTGACAACATAGCAAACAGCTAAGAATCTCGTTTCTTTGCCCTTAAGACTAGCCTCTCAAGGAAATCAAAGTAGCATATGAAGCTCTTAAATTAAGCATTATATGTATTGCTCTAGCCCATAGCAATAGCATGGTCCAGTATGCTTGTAACTAAATGTCAAAGTGGACAACAAGTAAAAGGACTTCATGCTCTTCTACAGCTATGGTGCTATTTTTTGTCCCTAAAATGCAGTTTATGATTCAGAGTTCCATTCACAATATAACCTTATTTGCAATTGGCAAGCTTGGAACTCCAATATTCAGCAGGCACCCTCTGAGATAAGTTCCTTTCTCAATGTCTGCCAAGGCAGAATGTATCAATGGCAAACACACCTCAGCTGCATCCTTAAAGTCACTGTCTTTGGTTTCATCCTTCTTCCTAGTTGCAGATATCCACCGCATGTGGTTAGCTCTTGTTATTCCGTGAACCAATCACATTACTAATGGTAAAGAAAATTTGAATTACTGTTTTAACATGAATACACACATACCCTCCAATTCAATGAGATTGCAATTGAAGGTACCCCATGCATTAAGGCCTCCCTTGCAGCAGCAATGGCAGAAGAATGGAACCTACACAAATTTGCAATAAATTGCATGACAAAATAGAAAACAGACTATAAATGGGCCACTTCTGAAACAAAAGCATACATATCATAACCACAATTTGGCCCTGCATTGATACCACTGATCACCTGCAAACCAAATGAAGTCATCCTCAATGCTAACAAGGTTAGGAAATCGGAAATCCACCTCCTAAACATGGCTAACAAGCACAATACCAAAGCAGGCGCCGACCAAGAAAACAGCCTCCCAGATAATGCCAATGAGACGCAATCCACAGGTGTCCCTACATTAACAATCATCAAAAATAGCAAAGACAAAAACTCTAACGATAGTCAACAGCTGAGGAATAGTATCATCCAAATGGCACAGATGGATGAAGAACCCTCACCGGATATCTCGAAAGCTTTCGCCCCTGTGAACTCCACGGATGTCGCTGCAACGGTCTCGCGGATGGTTATGGAGTGACCGCAGACAGGCTTGTCCCTTCAAATCAAGAAAAGATTATAAGTTAGTTGGTTTTAGAACCACAGGGGGAATGGAAGTTTTAGAACCACAGGGGGAATGGATTAGTTACTAGAGTTCACATCAAATCCGGCCAAAACGAAGAATCTTCTGAGGTCACGAGAAAAGTGCAAGGAGAAATCAAGAATTCGGGTGTTTGGATCGAGGGACGTACGATTCGGGGGCGCATACGTGGACGTCGCAGCGGCCGCCGGCGGCGAGGGCGGCGACGAGAGCCGCGAGACCCGGTGACCGGATCCCGCCGGCGCAGGTCAGAAGTACGGCAGGATTAGCCGGCGCGTCATCATCCGCCGGAGCACCCGCAGCCTCCGCCTCCGGGGCCGAGGTCTCGGCGGCCGTGGCGCCAGCGTCCTCGGCCGGTGGCGGGCGGCGGGAGGCGAGGACGGACTGTAGGTTGGATACGAGCGCGGACGGGAGGGGATTGGGCCTCGGGGCGTCGTCGCCGGAGCTCGCGGCCATCGGCTTCGCCGGAGAGGTGGACGGGTGTTGGGAGGACAGAGAGAGAGATGTGAGGGGAGGCTTTCTCTGTTTTTGACCTTCACAGATGTGAGGGGAAAGTTGCTTCAGCAAAGCGTGGCCGAAATGACCTGTCGTCATTCGGTAATTAATCGCCGTTTTGACACTTAATCCACCGTCTCTAATACCAGGTATGTAGCCAATCGTCGTATAGCTCAACGGCATGGGTATTCTGACTCTCTAGTTAAATACTAGAGTTCGATTTAAACAAAGTACGGATTTAGATAGGATATTTATATGTTTTTTATTATAATTTCTGGGATTAAAACATGTGACATATAAGTTACGAACCTTGATGGTTGCACTAGCTAATAAGTAGCTAGCGTACCTTCCTCAGACCATCAAAGAATCTATGACCTCCATTTGTGTGGGAATATGATCTAGCCATCCATGTATACCCCCAAGTACATCTAGATTTAAAATGGTTGACTTTTTGACCAAAATGGTCACTCACTCTTGCTGTACCGTTTGAACGCGGGTGGGCCAACTGTTTCATTTCGGCAACATTAAAACCTAAAGCCCGCCCGTTTCAATTTCAGTTTCTAACTTCTAGTTTTATTCACTATATCTAAATTTTATGTTTTTTTGTTTTTCAGCTTTTTAAGACTTTTTTCCCGTATTTATTTGCATTGTTTGTGATGGTCTAACCTGTTTTTTCTATTTTTTTAAAATTTAATTACATCAAATAAGCCACCAACAGCTACAGTACAAAATAAGCAACTACAGTCCAAATAAGCTATAAAGCAGCTTATTTCAGCCGAACTGAGCAAAGCCTACTTTATAGACACGAGGACCAGAAGGACGAGTGCGCACACAGCTTCATGCGCATATATGTACATGCGGAGTGCATAACTGGGAGGCGAGGCCACTAAGAAGGTGTTTGTATTGCTACAGCTAATAGTTTTTGTTTAAAATAAATAGTAGTGGATTTTAGAAGAAAGGGTGAGCGGTGAAAAAAGAAAGGAGTAATACATACATGAGATGATAGTGAGAGAAGTAGGGTACGTAAAACAATGTGACCTCTATCTTATACTCGGACCGTAATCCTCTTTTTACCTTCGAAACGAGATAGAAGTAAAAAAATAAAAAAAATCGTTTCGAAGAAATCGGTTATTCACGTTTTGATTTCTTTACACAGAAGAGGAGACAGTGAGACACCATCACACCAGGCAACCGCGGTCGTGGGGGGCAACGCCATGTGAGTTCTGTACAGAGGTCATGTGAGGGGCTAGCTAGCCAGTCAGTTGGTGGTGCGGTGGTGCCTCTCCATCGATCCGCCGTCCTCGCGTCGCGCGCGCGGAAAAGGCTAATTTTAGCCCCGCCTGGCTCGATGGGCCACGCACCTACCTCGGCGCGCGCAACAGAGGCTGGCCGGTGGTCGCTCGCTTCCATCGTTTCCTCGTGCAAAGCAAAGTGCCAAAAGCGCCAGGACCATGCACGCTTTGGTCCATGCGTGGGGCTTTTGGGCTCTCCCTTTTCCCGCGAGTATAGTTTTTAGTTTTTAGTTTACTATTTCTTAATTTTATTTTTTATTTTTTTTATTTTTAGATTATTTTATCTTTTTTCGTATTTATTTGTATTATCTGTAATAGATTAATCTATTTTTTATTTTTAAATTTTTTAAATTTAAATATATATAAAAAAAACTCCTACCAGATACTAAGTAAAATAAACCAGTTATAATATAAAAAAAATCATAAACTAATTTATATAAGCTTAACTGAGCCCTGTGATTGGTTTAGCGTGCAATTTGCGTCCCCGACCAAGCTGTCGATCGTTCTGGGCGGCTCACGTTGCACTTCAGATCGAGAACTCACGCATCACAGGTTATCATTTTGGATGCATGGAGCTGCCTCTGATTGACGACTAACGAACCAGGTAGAGCTGACAATCATTTATGTTTCTCAGAGTTGCAGTCGAGAGGTTTCGTTTATTAATCTTTTTAATTTATATGCTATGTTATTGGGTTCGGTCTTTTTTCCTTTTCCTCTGCTTTTCCCACGTCCAATGCAATGTCTGTATTTGACTTTGTGTGTTCAAGGAGAGCACTTGCATCACTAGACCCAATAGTCTATTCTCTTATGATGCAACTCAATATGCGTAATGAAATCGATGGCCATTTCAACACAAAGCGGTAAAATTATCGCACCGTACGTACGTTTGTCATGAATTATGGTACATTGGTACCTAGTGCTAAATTAATTATTACCTGAAGCATCTATCGATATATACAGTATAGCACTGTCCTCGTCTCGAAGAAACAAGAGTATTGACATTGTCCTGCCCGGCCATACCAGTTTCCAGAAACGCTATTATTAGGCATTTCCGTGATTAGCCAATCGATGCCGCTTTTCCAGGCCTACCAACTCATGAATTGAGCTACAGTTTATATGCAAGCACCTGTCAATCTGTCATCCACGACACCTTTAGTTAGCACGAGAAAAACCGCTTACTAATTAAACATAGCACGTTAGCAACCGAAACAGATCACACGCGTATATACGTACGTTGCATCTCGATCGAGCGAGCTAGCAGGGGCGGAGCCATATCCGAGCAGAGTAGATTTTAGCTTGAGACTTCAGCTTAGATGATATTTTTATGGTCTAATCTATATAAACTATATCATTTCACCATTAAGTCTGAAACGTAACTAAATTCTAACTCTACCACTGCAAGCTAGCATTGGAGCTTGAAAGCCAGAACCGCGCAAAGCCAAACCGGTCGACAGGCCAGCCAGCCGGCACGCATCAAGGAGAGCTAGAAATAAGGCAATCTGCAGCAACAAGATGGGAGCGTGGCCGGCGAGGACGACGGTGGCGTTGGCGTGCGCGGGGGCGTTGATGGGCGTGGCGATGATGTCCGCGGCGGAGGCGCCGCAGAACTGCATCTAGGGCCTGTTTGGTTCGTAACCAGAAGTTGCCTAGCCACAAGTTAGGCGTGCCATAGTTTTTAGGTAGCTGTTTGGTTCACTGACGCAACTGTGGCATGCCACATTTTCTTAGCACCCGGCCCCACACGTCATAGACTCAGTTTCTTGCCAAACTTTGCCACAAGTGTGGCTTCGATTTTGTTAGCCACACTTTCTGTGGCAGCCACATATTGCCTAAGTTTAGGCATGGCAAGATTAGGCACCAACCAAACAGGCCCCTAGTCCTAAAGCACCGGCCTCTTTGCAGCCCAATCAGTACGATATGCTGCCTGCCTGCACGCACAATTCTCCCCCGTGCGCCGTGGACGCAGGCGGGTGGTGGCGTGCAAAGCCGGCGCGTTGGGATGGCGCGCGGCCTGGTGGGGGAGGTCGATTTTGCGGGGCCGGCACGGCGTAACACGGCGAGAGGCGGATGCCGCACCACCAGCGGAACACGACGAGGCGTAACTCCCTAAAAAAATAAAAGAACCTCACGATACGTACGTGCAGATGGGAATTTTTCTCCATTCTACTTCATGATGAGGCCTTGAGCTTTTGTGCAAGGGAAATTTAACCTTTTGTCACTCTTAACAATGCCACCTATCCAAATACCATTATCTTCATTGCAATTAATATTTTGCCACTCTTGAGCCTACGTGGCGCTCCACGTCGGCGCCTCGCGCCCGCGCTGGCCAGCGCTGCGCGCGCGCCGCCGCCGCGCGCCGCGCCGCGCCTCCGCTTCGCCATCGCCGCGCCTCGCCTCCGTCCCCGCCGCCGCGCGCGCCGCTTCGCCGCGCGAACTCACCGCTCCTTCAACGCGGTGAAGGCACGAGAGCACGAGGAGCGCGCGGCGCGCGCGGGGCGAGGCGAGGCGCGAGCAGCGCGATGGCGAAGCGAGCGGCGGCGGCGCGAGGCGAGGCGAGGCGCGGCGCGGCGCAGCGCGAGCGCGGAGGGCGAGGCGCGCGCGCGGCGCGCGGCGCAGCGAAGCGGCGGCGCGGCGCGGACGGAGGCGAGGCGCGCGCGCGCGGCGCGCGCGAGCGCGAGGGCGCGCGGCGGCGCGGCGCGCAGCGAGAGCGAGGCGCGGCGCGCGCGGGCGCGCGGCGGCGCGCAGCGCGCGCAGCGTGGCGCGGAGGCGCTGACGTGGGGCGCCACGTAGGCTCAAGAGTGGCAAAATATTAATTGCAATGAAGAGGGTGGCATTTGGATATGTGGCATTGTTAAGAGTGGCAAAAAGTTAAATTTCCCTTTGTGCAACGATCTCATGATCGACTTGCTGCTATCTGAACCTCTGTGCCTGTAGAGCTCGCGGCCTATGTTACACTTTTTGGACCCTGGCCGCATGCCTAGGTCCAACTGAGTGCCACAGGTTTAAATGGGCTGAACACAACTAAACCCACGGAGCAACGGAGCAACAACATTATAAGTGGTATTGAGCCTTCTCCCCCCAAAAGACTAGTCTAATGGGTGGGGGCTCCCTCACACTTATAAGTTGTGCTTGCTCCTCTCCCACAATTCATGTGGGACTATTCCTAACAATCTCCCCCTCACACATGGATTGGGCACTTCTGCAACCATGCGGTCCAAGGAGATGTTAGGCACCTGGGCTCTGATACCAATTGTTATAACTTTTGGACCCTAGCCGCATGCCTAGATCCAACCGGGTGCCACAGGTCTAAATGGGCTGAACACAACTAAAGCCCACGGAGCAACGGAGCAACAATCTTATAAGTGGTATTGGGCCTTCTCCCCCCAAAAGACTAGTCCAATGGGTGGGGGCTCCCTCACACCTATAAGTTGTGCTTGCTCCTCTCCCACAATCCATGTGGGACTATTTCTAACAATCTCCCCCTCACACATGGATTGGACACTTCTGCAACCATGAGCTCCAAGGAGATGTTAGGCACCTGGGCTCTGATACCAATTGTTACACTTTTTGGACCCTGGCCGCATGCCTAGATCCAACTGAGTGCCACAGGTCTAAATGGGCTGAACACAACTAAACCCACGGAGCAACAACATTATAAGTGGTATTGGGCCTTCTCCCCCCAAAAGACTAGTCTAATAGGTGGGGACTCCCTCACACCTATAAGTTGTGCTTGCTCCTCTCCCACAATTCATATGGGACTATTTCTAACAGCCTATGTTGGCCATTCAATCCGCATCAAAAGTGACAGACATACGTGGGACTGTAGCGCGTTCATGTCTTCTACGTGAGGGAAAAATAAACCTGTGCTCGGCACGAAATGGATGTTCTTCCCCTAGCTTGTAGTCAATTTGTGTGACAACAAATTCAACTTTCTGCAAATAAGACACTTGCCGACTTGGCCAGGCCCCTTTGGATCAGATTAACGGGTTTCCCTAGGAGATGGATCAAAGGGTTGTTTCCATAGGAGATCAAGCAGTACTCATATTGTTTCCTAGCTATGATATCTACATGAAATCCAAAACATGCTTGGGATACGGTGAGATTGAGAGAAGTTATCTGGATCACTGTTTATGCCAGCCTTACTAGCTAATATTTACATATATAACAGGGTGTTTTTTTTGGACACGGTTGATAACTTATAGATGTGACTGATAGTTTTTGATCCTAGCATGAGTACTTGTGCGAATGAACCAAACACCAATAAGCCGTTTCGAAAAGGCTATAACAAGAAGCTGCTTCAAAACGACAGCATAGAAACCGTTCCGCTTATTTATTTAGAAGAAATCATAAGTCATAAACTAGCCTAATACTAGACGGTCAATCACATACGGTTTGACAAAACCGTCTGTGATCGACACTAACACACACTGTTTTAATTTGGACACCGTCTGTGTTGGTGGTGTTGGAGAAAACGAGTGTCATAGACGGTTCTTACCAATGAACCGTCTGTGATACTTTTAGTATCACAGACTGTGATAACCTGCAATTATCACAGACGGTTTTTTATAAAAAAAAACCGTATGTGTTGTGTAGACTATCACAGACGGTTCTTGTTAAGAACCGTCTGTGAATGTTCATAGACGGTTTTTAACAAGAACAGTCTGTGATGTCCCGTCTGTTATATTCTATACATGATCAGAGTTTAATATATAAAGTATACAGAAAGCCTAATACTAGATGGTCAATCACATACGGTTTGACAAAACCATCTGTGATCGACACTAACACACACGGTTTTAATTTGGACACCGTCTGTGTTGGTGGTGTTGGAGAAAACGAGTGTCACAGACGGTTCTTACCACAGACGGTTTTTATCACAGACAGTTTTTATTAAAAACCGTCTGTGATAACCTGCAATTATCACAGACGGTTTTTAACAAGAACAGTCTGTGATGTCCCGTCTGTCATATTCTATACATGATCAGAGTTTAATATATAAAGTACACATTGCTTCTAATAACTTAACTACAGAACTACTGAGACAAGAGATCACAAATTAAAGGCAAATTTATTAATTTCAATTAGAGGCAAATTTATTACAAAAGTCACACAGGTAAAGAGTTTCCCATATTGTAATCTTTTGGGCTTCGTACGCTTCTTCTTCGACTTTGAGACTTGGAGAATCAGCCGCTGACTTCTCGAACGCCGTTAAGATTGTCATTGTCCTCAGCACTTTCTTCTTCAGCCTGGGCAAATGATCAGTAGCATAGCCCATAATCTCGTAGAGGATAGCATTAAAAGATTCCTCAGAATCTGCCGTTTCTGCTTGATCGGCAATGCTATCCATCAGTCTCTCCAATGCCTGTAGAGCTTCTTCCGCTTTGCGCACATTGTGGAGAAGAACCAGGGTGAGGGCTGTTTCCCTTTCTTGAGCAGCAGTGAGACGCCTCCGTCGACGGTGAATGATCAGGTCGAGCTGACGGATGTAAGAAAGTCGGGGAAGGAGAGCAGGGCGTCTGCGGAGAAGCTGCTCCAGATGTAAATTGCTGGCCGCCTGTGTAAGGTTTCGGCCGAACAACTCTTGATGAACAGATGAGAGGAAGGAGATGATCACAAGAATAGTAGAAGCCGCCATATTGTACGTACGTAGAAGAGATGGATTAGGCGCGAATATTTAACCTTTAGCACAGACGGTTCGTATACCAAACATTAATGATATAGACGCTTCGTATAACGATCGAGATACGTTTAGACGATCGAAATAGGATGCGTTTTGACTGTGCATTATCACAGACGGTTTTTAATACAAAACCGTCTGTGATAATATTATCACAGACGGTTTTTAACACAAAACCGTCTATGATAATATTATCACAGACGGTTTTGTGTTAAAAACCGTCTGTGATAATAGCGTTAGGCATTTATTGCGCTGCTCAGAACCGCATCTGTCTTCATTTCGATCCAGATCTAGCCGGTGCTGCACTCTTTCGCTCAGGCGGCAAACTAGGCGATTCAGGCCAATTAATTTGGTGGGAAAAGGCAAAGATTGAGTTTTGAAGATTCATACTTTCCTAGTTGCTCTAGATATGGTTAGTAATGAAATTTATTTTTCTTTGCATTACAAATTAGATGTATGTAATTGGTGAGTGTTATTGAAGCAAGATGGTTTGCAAAATTGTTGGTTATATAATACATGTTGTGTTTATAATATGAATTGAGCTAGCAAAATTAAGCCTCAATGTAATACATGTGGCCAGTATATATGTAGTAATAATTAGTTAATCTAACTTTTAATACTAAGTTGTTATATATGTACGTAACGTAGGACCGAAGCTGGATGTATGCCGCGAGTCGTGTGAGTGAAGAGTACATTAATGGCGTGTCTGCTTTTACAAGAGCTGCCGAGGAGGATATGTTGAATAAGGGGTTGGAATATATGTACTGTCCATGCACTGACTGCGAGAATTTAAAGATGTTTAAGAACCGAGCGCAAATTAAAGCGCACTTGATTCGGAGGGGTTTCAAAAAGGGTTATACGTGTTGGACCAGTCATGGCGAAGTGAATGATCATATGCCGCCGGATGACATCGTCGGTGAAGTGAATGATATGCCGCCGGATGACATCGCCGGTGAAGTGAATGACATGCCGCCGGATGATGTCGATTGTGGTTCGGATTCGGATAGGTTGCACGATGATAATCTGGATCAGATGCTTCGCGATGTAGAAGAGAACTATGATGAGAGAGAGTATGTTAAATTCCGAGGCTTGATGGAGGACTCGGAGAAATCTTTGTTCACGTGCTGCAAGTATACAAGGTTGTCGGCCATGCTTGAACTATTGAAATTGAAGGCAAGCAACGGTTGGTCCGACAAGAATTTCACGGCGCTGCTAGGTCTTTTAGTGGACATGCTTCCGGAGGGAAATGAGTTGCCTAAAACCACGTATAAAGCCAAGAAGGTTCTTTGTCCGTTGGGAATGAAAATAGAAAGAATACATACATGTCCGAACAATTGTATCCTCTACCGTAAAGAGTATACAAACATGCATGTATGTCCAGTGTGCAACGCATCCCGATACAAACGTAACAATCAATCAGATGATGGCGAGGGAACAGAGGTGAATAAAGGACCTCCTGCTAAGGTGGCATAGTATTTTCCTATAATTCCCCATTTGAAAAGGTTTTTTGCAAATCCAAAGGAGGCAAAACTGCTGCGTTGGCACTCGGAGGAGCGCAAGAAGGATGAAATGCTAAGACGACTTGCGATTCCGCATGATGGAGAAACATCGATAGGAGTTTTGCGGACTTGGTGCAGAACCAAGGAATATAAGGTTTGGACAGAGTACGGATGGAATGAATCCTTTCGATAGCATGACCGGCCGACATAGCACATGGCGTGACTCTCTGCATCTATAACCTTCCTCCTTGGTTGTGTATGAAGCGAAAGTATATTTTGCTGTTGATACTTATCCAAGGGCCAAAACAACCTGGGAATGATATTGATGTGTTCCTAGCACCGTTGGTGGAAGATCTAAAAGTACTGTGGAACGAAGGGGGTACAAGTATGGGATGCATACAAACGAGAGAACTTAACTCTGCGCTCCCTATTGTTCTGCACCATAAACGATTATCCTGCCCTTGGTAACCTATCAGGCCATAGTACAAAAGGTGCCAAAGCTTGTACTCACTGTTTAGATGGTACCGAGAGTGTGTGGCTGAAACACTCACGCAAAACCGTCTACATGCGTCACCGACGTTTCCTTCGGAGGGCTCACCCATACCGCAAGATGAAGGAACAATTTGACAGAGAGAAGGAAGACGGTTCAGCTCCAAGGCATTTAAGGGGACACAAAGTTTATGATATGGTTAAGGATTTAGATGTTGTCCTCGGAAAGGGACGTAAATTGAGGGCACATGAGAAGAACACCTAGAAGAAGAGATCAATATTTTGGGACTTACCTTATTGGGAGTACCTAGATGTTCGACATCGCATCGGCGTCATGCGTAGAAAAGAATGTATGCGGCGACTTGATTGGTCTCTTACTAAATATTCGTGATAAAACAAAGTACGGCGTGAGCGCGCGGCTTGACTTCACGATATGGACATCGGGCACGAGTTAGCGACAACATGCGCGATAATGAGCGAATGTACCTTCCCCGCATGTTACACTCTGTCCAAGGTGAAAGCGAAGCGTGCTAGTGCTTGCATGGTGTCAAAGTTCCGTCCGGTTACGCCGACAGCGTGAAGAAACTTGTTTCGATGCAAGATTTGAAGTTAAATGGCATGAAGTCTCATGATTGTCATGTCTTGATGACACAGATGCTCCCTATTGCAATTAGAAATATTTTCTTGATCAAAGTCCGAGAGACAATCATGAGGCTATGTTATTTCTTTAACACAATTGCTCAGAAGGTCATCGATCCTGAAGGACTAGATGCTCTGCAGGACGAGGTGGTGATGACTCTATGTCACCTTGAAATGTATTTCCCTCCTTCATTTTTCGATATCATGGTCCATCTCATTGTTCACGTTGTGTGGGAGATAAAAATGTGCGGGCCTATATCGCTACGTAGCATGTACCCATTTGAGAGGTTCATGGGAATTCTCAAGTCCTACGTACGGAATCGTTCTCGGCCGGAGGACAGCATCATCGAAGGTAATGCAAGCGAAGAGGTCATTGAGTTTTGTGTCAATTATATGGGTCAGATTCAACCGATAGGTGTGCCTCAATCTCGTCATGAGGGGAGGCTGAAAGGTCTCGGAACTATCGGAAGGAAAGCAATCACTCCAGATATGGACACATATACTCAAGTCCATTTCACGGTGTTGCAACACATGACTGAAGTGGCACCTTATGTCGACCAGCACAAGGATGTGCTTTGGCAACAGAATCCGGAGCGACCGAATGTTTGGATCATGAGGCAACACAACAGTCGGTTTAACCAATGGTTGAAGGAGCAAATCGCTAGGAGCTCGCCAAGTGAAACGGTGATATGGTTGGCAAAAGGGCTGACATTTACAGTTGTGACATGGCAAGGATATGACATAAATGGGTACACATTCTACACGCAGTCTCAGGATGTCAAGAGCACTAACGAACATCGGTGTCGCATAGATCGTTCAATGCGATGGGTCGAGAAACTCATACTATGACTTCATAGAAGAGATTTGGGAGCTCGACTATGTGGTTTTCAAGATCCCCTTATTTCGCTGCCGTTGGGTGCATCTCCCACAGGTGAAGGTTGACAAGTACGGTGTCACTACCGTGGACCTCCAACATGTCGGGTACAAAGACGAGCCATTCGTACTCGCCAATCAAGTTATTCAAGTTTCTATGTAACCGACCCGGCAAATAAAAAACGCCATGTAGTTCTTCATGGAAAAAGGAGAATTGTCGGAGTAAAGAATGTAGTGGACGAGGAAGAATACAATCAATTTGACGAGTTACCTCCTTTTGAAAATGGCATAAGGGTCGACGACGAACAACGTGACGAAACTTGTTACGTACGCATTGATCATGATGAAGGGCTAATTTTTAAAGGAAATAAGCAAGTACAATGAGAATGTGCAACATATATGTGGGCATTTGCATATATATATATATATATATATATATATATATATATATATATATATATATATATATATAACAATGCATTTGTGTGATGATGTATATGTGAATTGTCATTTATGTATACAACACTGCATGTGTATGATGTATATGTGAATTGGCATTTATGTATAGAACAATCTTTGCGATGTGATGTATTTGTGAATTTGCATTTATGTATATGTGAAAATGTGTGATGTAGTCAATTTTGAGATTGAGAAAATGTGTAAAGAAATACTTTGTGTTGGTGGTTGGTGTTGTATATATGAATGCAGATTGAGAAAATGTGTAAATGAGAATGTGTGATGTAGTCAATTTTGAGATTGAGAAAATGTGTAAATGAATGCAATTGGTAGGTGGTTGATCATGAATGCACTGGTTGGCGATTGATCATGAATGACTACTGATCGGGCAAAGGCTTATCACGAGCAGTTCTAAGTGTAGAACGTGCAGTGATATCAATATCACTGACGGTTCTAAGTTTAGAACCATGCGTGATAAGCCTACTATCTCGAGCGGTTCTCAACATAGAATCGTGCGTGATAGTAGGCTTATCACGATTCTAAACTTAGAACCGTTTGTGATATTGATATCACTGACGGTTCTAAGTGTAAACTATGCGTAATAATCCTATATATACCCTCGGCTAGGGTTTTTCGTGTATTCTGCAGTTATTCTATATCTAAATCCCGATCCGCCTCCCGAGCCTCGCGCGCCTCCTCGAGCCTCGAGCTTCCTCGCCGCCGCCGCCTCCTCGAGCCCGCGCGCCGCCTCCCGAGCCCTCGCCGTCGCCTCCCCGAGCCCGTCGTCGCCGCCGCCTCCCCTAGCCCCTGTTCTTCTGGTGATTTCGAATATCACCGGTCTTGTGAGTGAGTCTGTGATTTTTGTATGCAATCTGTGTGGGCTATGCAAGTTTGTTAATCTTCTTTACATTACCTGGCACTGGGAAACATAGATTGCTTATGGGATATTTGGTTGCTCGATGATAACAAATATCGTATACCGAAGCCCCCAACGACGAGATTGTGACTCTAGGGTAGGCCATTGGAACATTCATCCAGTGACCCAAAAGCAACATCTCCCTGGAGGCTTCTTCACCGGTGGCAGGACCAGAAGGGCAATGCGAACCAGAGTAACATGCACTGGTGCCATCTCCACTACAAGACAAGTGCAAAGCGGAGCTACCTGAACTGGTACTATCTCCACGGGTGCTATTCTCGCCAAAGCAACTTGCACCGTATGTACCATTACAGTCGACTACTATAAAGTCGACCTACAGTCAAGGCAGTGTCCAGGGAAAATCAAAGATGAAGGATGATGATGATATCCCGTACCTGCCATTGGCCCGCAAATTCGTGCTAGGCGAGCCGATGATATTCCCGGAAGAGCGCCTCTTAACCCTAGGACTTGGTTGCCAAAGATTCCACGCTTGGTATATGGAACAGTCCAATAGACCAGAGGCAAAACGACGCTCAGGTATCATTGTCAAATTCAAGCCAAAACATTTCGTGCACGAAGCTCATGAATGTGTCTTCGCGGTGACCTTTGACGATATATTTGGTCTTTTCATGCTCAACGCTAGGGGTGAAAACAGGTCGGATTCGGACGGATATTGCTGTTACCATATCCTAACCCATATTTTTTCTCCGGATTCGGTACCAATCGGATTCGGTGTCGGATCGGTCGGGATTAACCCATTTCGTTTGCACCCTACTTGTTTGTAAGGAATGCGTCAGTGCGATAAATGGAGTAGGGCGACCGACTTGATGTTACTATTTAATAGCTGATGTGGAAGATTTTATTTTACCATTGCAAAAGAAAATGAAACGTCAAATAGTAGCACTAACCTGAAATCAAACTTGAAGATGGATCGGATTGGACGGATATTCGGATTCGGACGGATATTGCTGTTACCATATCCTAACCCATATTTTTTCTCGGATTCGGTACTAGTCGGATTCGGTACCAATCGGATTGGTGCGGATCGGTCGGGATTAACCCACCCGTTTTCACCTACTCAACGCTCTCGGCGCCTCACTCGTTCGATCTTTGGGCCATTTGTAAGTCCTGTACAATCACGATCTATGTTCACGTAATACCGATATATGTCACAATTTGTTGCTTTTCTGTATATATATAGATTCATCTTGACCAAGCTAGATCATTGAAATCACCAATTGGTTTTCTGGACCCACGCTTGGTCGCCATTGATACCATCAACGAGGATGCATCCTTCGTTGAGAACTATATTACAAAAGCACCGCTGGCTCACCGCGATAAGGAATTTGTTCTTATGCCATACAATGAGCACTTCCATTGGATTTTAATTGTAATTATACCAAAATGGAACAAGGCTATATACCTTGATTCTCTAAGTAAGAATAAATCCAAGTACACAGCTATCGCCCAAATACTCGATAGGTAAGTACATTGTACATCGTATTCTTTCTTTCCTTCTGAATGACTAATCTAACTTTTTCGAATAACGAAGGTCGTTCGTCACATACGTTGAACAAACACGTGGCTCGATGACAGGGGCCAAGCCCTTGAAACATGCTCGCAATTTTCGGGTATTCGCTAGCTACACATTAATTAATCATATACAACACTTAGTAGTAATGCCTCTTGATTTAACACATTCTATTTTTGCGGTGCCACCAAAGAAGAAAGGGCAACACGTGTGGATACTACATGTGCCACCATATGAGACTACTCCTCGATTCCACCAAGATCACCAATTCTAAGGTTTGTCAATCTTCCCACATTTATTTCATACATGTCAGGTTTTATATGTACGCGCGTTGATATTCCTATCGATAGGCTGCGCCCATCTCTACATCTGCATTGACACAGCCAGACTTTGCAAAAATTCGAGGAGAGTTAGTTTGGTTTTTGTGGACTAAATTCATAAGATCAGATGGAGAGTTCCACTGCGCAGAATGATTTTTTATTGCTCTTATCACTCTGTAATTGTGAATTTGTTAATGGATATTTTATTTCATTTCAATTAATTCATTTGCGAAATGGATGCCTTATGTCTGTGAATGAAATGTGATGTGAATTGGATGTTTTATGTTTGTCAAATGAATTGAGATGTGAATTGTATGTATACATATACTTGTTTATCTGCTTGTTTCAGAGGGCATGGCTAGCATTTCCTGAGGCTAGGCAATAAACAGAAATAGATTTAGGGGTAGAAAAGAACATCACAGACGGTTTTTAGTTAAAAACCGTCTGTGATATTGATATATCACAGACGGTTGTCGAACCATCTGTGATAACATTCGATTATCACGGACCCATAAATTCAGACGGTTCAGAAAACCGTCTGTGATGACGTTTTTGAACCGTCTGTGATGTCCTTCTCTGTAGTAGTGTATACACATTAATGCATCAAGCGCGTGCATATATACACAAACAAACACACACAAACACACACGGTAGCGCTATTCAGCGTCTGCACGTACTAGCATGTCCGCTTCCTGGTGCGTGAGTGTTGATTCGATAGTAACTATTACACATGAAGTTACAATCAGACAAACATGAAGTTAGTATCACCGGTTAGACCAAAAGTTATCACTTATGTAATAGAAAGTTATAGTCTATTAGGCATGAAGTTATCATCAGTTACTTACTTGCGATTGGTATAAAAAACATGAATATTGTAACATCGAAACATATTCAATAGGGATCTTATTTTATTAAGCTCGTAATTTCGAACACGATGGTGTAAATAGATCACATATCAGACGTTTTGCAAGAAGGTTATTATATTTTTTAGCTTGTAAACAAGATAAAAAAGTCATCACATCAACTGTACTGCTGCATGCATGTGATAATTTAGTAGATTCGATCATGAGGAAAGTTATTGCCAAATGTGGGTGAAGTTACTGCCTGTTGTGAGAAAAGTTATTACCTGCTGTGTATTATGAGCGTTCGGCAGTAACTTCACTCGCTACCGATAGTAACTTCGTTCACAGTGGATGATAACTTTCTAGCACTGTGTACTGTGAGCGTTCAGCAATAGCTTCACTCGCTACCGATAGTAACTTTGTTGAACGTAGAATAATAACTTTCTAACACACAATTTACATCTGCGCGCTGGTTAGTAGCCACTCATAATTAATGCCCTAGATTAGCGGACATAATTAGCAGATGGCGGTCATGGCAACAGTGATACCATGAACGTGAGAACTGTAAGTAACTAATGAATTACACATGATAACTTGATATCCATATGATAGTAACTTTTTCATAAATTAACAAACGCAACCGCTCCGCTAGAAGGGTCTGACGCGTGTGAGAACTATAAGTAACTTTATGAATTATAGATGATAACTTTGTGTGCATGTGGTAGTAATTTTATCATGCTTAACGATTAGGTACAACTTCACTAGTAACCGTTCATAGGTGGGTTGGTGGATCGACTTGCTGATTGATTCAAGAGGGATAGTGTATGAAGCTTTTTTTGTACTATTGGGAGTACATACTCACACTTCTAATATACTACCTAAACGAATATGGATATATATATATATATATGTGTGTGTGTGTGTGTGTGTGTTTCAAGTACTTAATCTACCAATTATATACTTATCATTCCTACACATTATATATAAAAAATATATTTACATGTAACATATAAAAATATATTATAAGAAACATGAATATATAATTATTTCATAAATTATATAGGAAAAAGTCAATATAACATTTCAAACTTTACTCGAAAGTCTGTCCAACACATTGAATTCAAATAAGTTTTGGATGGTAGTATTATCCGAATGGTGCGATCAGCAATGATTTTACCACGTAGGATGACACGCTAGTCAAGTTTAGGTGACTGACAGTTAGGGTCCATAGGGTATTTTCTCCTAAATCGAAACAGATAGGGGGAACTATAAAGGGCGGTAGTCATAAAAGCACAGTTAGAAGCTCAGTGGGGGAGAAGCTCAGTGGGGGAGAAGCCCATATAGGCCTCACATGTTATTGACTTAATTTGGTCAGCATATTATCTTATGTGGCAAAATCGCCTATTTTATCGTGCCACGTGGGCAATTCCACTATGCGAAACGGGGTCAAGGTGTTATTTGAACCAGATTACAATGTTCAGGAGTTAAATGTTTGGTTTTACAGTTCAAGATGCTGGACGGACTTTTAAGCAAAATTTAGTTGTTATATAGACTTATTCCAATTATATATATATACATATCTCTTTACTATTATAAAAGAAGGAGTTGGTGGTTGGTGCGGCCTCCCCCACTCTTTCTCAGAAAAAAGCTGGTTAACATGTGGGCCCTACCCTCTCCACGAAACTCCGTCGCCTGCCTCGTGGTCCATCGTCCTCCACTTTTTCTCACAAAAAAAAGATTACTGACTGACATCAGGCCCCTCCTACCCGTTCACGAAACCGCGCTGCCTCCTCCCACCAAATCCTCCTCCCACCTTCTCCCCCGTCTCCCCACGTTCTCCCCGTCTTCCCCGTTCTCCGCGTCTCCCCGCCTCCTCCTCCCCCCGCGCCGCCGTCGCTGCCTCCTCCCCCGCTCCTCCGCGCCGCCTCCTCCTCCTCCTCCCCACCCCGTGCCGCCGCCTCCTCCCCTCCCTCCCACCCCGCGCCGCCGCCGCCTCCTCCTCCTCCCCACCCCGCCGTCTCGAGGCCACGCTCGAGTGCATGCCCCGCGAATGCGCGCTTTCTCGCCCTCGTCCGAATCGCCTATTTCGCATGGCTTGTTTGGTTGATCTGATCTGATGTGGTGTGGTGGGGGCACTGGCGTGCTGCTGTGATGTGCTACAGGTGAGGAGGGAGTCGCTGCGGTAGGGCGCGGCGCTGGACGAGATAAGGCAGCGGCTGGAGTTCCGGCGGATGCTCGCGGAGGAGGCCGTCGTTGGCAGGAGGACAGCGCTCGTGGGCATCGAGCGGCGCAAGGAGCAGCTGCAGGCGCAGATCTAGCGGGTGCTGCAGCTCTCCAAGGCCCTCACCGCCGCGCACCGCCAAGTGCAGGTAGGTAATCGAAGCAAACCGTTTTGTGCCGATGAAAAAAATATTGCGAATTTGGATTGTGAGTAGCGGTGTTTACTCCGGAAGCGTGTGTTGATTAACTGCAGCAAGCCAAGGAGGCGTTATCTGGTGAGAAGGCGCAGCTGGAGGATCTGCAGAGACTACTTAGGATGAGGCAGCAGTGCGTGATAGGCCAGGTCGCTGCCTTGTACCCTGTGAGGGTCTTCCATGATCTGCCACACACAGAAAACTATCGTGCTGATACTAATGGTGAGAATCCAGTACTGATGACTCTATTGAAGAACAATGTCGCATGATTTTAGTGTGTATGCACCTTTTGAAGAAAAGCATTGCTATGGACACCTACTTATTTGCCTGGGGTCTTATATCGCCTCTAACAAAGTATACGGTTCTAACGAAGCCACATAGGATAGGGAAGATTGCTCTGTTTGTTCAATAGCTCCAATCTATCAGCTCCAATCTATCAGCTATTTAAAGTGAGCAAGATACCTTCTTTGTGCGGCAGTTTTCATTGATATTTTTCATGTTTTGATAGAATGCCAGTGTTTATACTGTTTATTCAGTGACCTAATGTTGAATCTGGCTCATCATTGTGATTAAATTGCTCTGCTCTCACCTCCATGGTACTATGGTGGAACATTGAGGCTATGGCGAACCAGAAGCGGCTCTGGTATCAAATCCACTCCAAGGCGTAGGTATCGAACTCGTTTGTTTTGTTCAATCCTGATCTTGACACTTGTGTATTTGGCGTATTTCTGCTCAAATGCACACATTTGACCGTATTTGGCGTATCTGAGCCCCGTTTCTTCTCCATTCCCCGCAGATTTTGACCTGTGACGGTTCAATCTGCAGAGCGCAGCATGGAGACTCCACTAACGCTGCAGATATATAACAGTAAGGTGTGCTTTTGATGCTTCCTTTTCCCCCAACTTAGTATTGTTGTTGATACAATGCTTGGAAATTGCTGGTCTAATGTTTGTGTTGGTATCTGTGCATGTGCTTTGCAGGTGATGCAGGATGAGCTTCAGAGCCTGGGATTCAAGGTCAATCACCATGAAGAGAACATCAGGTTCCTCAAGTCCGAGATCAATTCCATCGAGGAGTTTAGCGTCGACCTGGGAAGTAAGATGTTAATGCCTTGTCCCATCTCGGCTATTTGGATTCTTGGCCATGCTGTTCTTGCCTGAAAATGTTGTATATTGATACCATATGCTGACCATGGAACATATAGCATTATTAATTATTTATGTGGTGGTCTATAAGTCAAAGCTTTAAGTTGTCCAGTTCTTGGTAGTTAAGGTCTGTTGTTTATGGAACTTGATTTACCAACATTTGTACAGACTTCCATTTTAAATCGTGGTGTCCATATCTAGCTGTTGAAACTAGAAATCATCTAAACTCAAAAGAGAAACTCGCAATATTTGAGGTTGAATCAACATCCTTGCGAGTGGATGGTGTACCAAAAAGCTAACTGAGATGCTATGCAATTACGTGTATAAGTAAATCAATATTAGGTCTCTTTGACTACAGTAAATTGTAAGTTTGAATAGCACTTATGAAGTAGCCATAGGGTTAGCCAACTGATGCCAAATTCATCTTGGAAATCAGAATATGTTTGCATGAGCCTTGGTGTCCAGTTCTCTTTTTGTTTGTTGTTGTTAGCACCACGATCGGCTCACTGCATTGGATGCTTGACATGTTTAAAAAAAAAGCATTGGATGGCTGTGGCACATTAGAATTATAATATGCAAGAAATATGTGTGTCACTTTGATAAAAGAAGTCAAACTTGCCCTATACTTTCATTACTTATTGTCCCTATTTATATGCTAAACCCTGGAACTTTTCTCAGTTAAACCTGGGAATTATTATTTATCGGTGGCTACAATTGCAAATAATGATACATCTGTTCAAGAAGCTGAGCAACGTACTATTCAAAGCATACTCAATCAGGACAAGACAGCAGCTGGGATTAGGTTACTCTCAGAATACTTGGGAATGGACAATATGCTTGGTCTCGTTTCCGGCAAGACTTATGATGGTGGTCTTGAAACATATGACAATTGATAACACCAGTCGCATTCATGGACTGGGTTGCTCAATCGGAAAATTTCTGGATGGGAGGTTCAGTGCCTTTTGTCTTGAAAACATGAGGTGCCTTTTTAATTATTTAATGCCATTATTCTCTTTTGAACTCAACTGGATGAGCACTTAACATTATACATTATTACACTTTGCAGGCCATTTTCTGGTGATGTTATGATTGATGATCCGTAGAGAAAGCTTCTGTTGCATAAACCAAGGTTGCCTAGCAGGGAGTCCCTTCCTGATTTTCTGGGCTTTGCAGTAAATATGATACATTTGGATCGGGAATACTTGAGTTGTCTCATAGCCAATGGCCATGGTCTTAAGGAGACTTTGTTTTACAGTTTATTTTCTCACTTGCAAGTTTATAAGACCAGAGCTGACTTGTGACGTGCTATTCCTTTGATAAATGATGGTGTGATTTCTCTGGATGGTGGTATATTGAAGCCTAATGGCTCATTCTGCCTTGGTGACAGGTACACAAATATGCAATTTATCCTTTTACATCACTTCGTAATGTTGATGGATCATACAGTGTTTGAGTTTTGCAGATTGTCCTGATTACTGTGTGTCCTTTCATTAGTGTAGACTTTCACTGTTTAGAGTAAAATCTTAATCTTAACTATTATAAAAGAACAAGTTGGTGGTTGTACATTCATTCTCCTTCAACAGATTTATTCCCTTAACTTCTCACCATTCTCCACTTTCTAATTGATCACAACAACTCTTTTCTATAGCATGTTTCTCTATATATTTAATGAGTTCTGTTGCCCACATGATGAATGCATATAGCATGGATATTAATTAGTTGCAAAATTTGATTTTCCGTTGCAACGCACGGGCACATGACTTATATATATATATAGGACGAGTGTTTCATGCACCATGGTGCCTAGGCACCAATATCAATACCCGTTGATTTGCTTCGAGATTTGCAACGTTTGATGTGAGTATCTTCATATACCCATAAAAAAGTATATTTGAGATGTCAAACTCCGAAAAAATTTAAATTCAACTTCAGTTTAATTAGTTTGAACTATTTTTATGGTATATACTCACTGTAGTTGCATTGAACTCAAAAGTAGTTCAAACTAATTTGAACTGAGTTCAAAACTTACTTACCATAAATATATCAAGGGTATAAAACATTTTCATACCTAAACTCAAAACAATTATCAATCATACACGTGTATCGAATGTTGGTGCCTAGGCACCATGGTGCTTATATATATATATATATATATATATATATATATATATATATATATATATATATATATATATATATATATATATATATATATATATATATATATATATATACCTAACAAAATACCCCCAAACATTCAGGGAATCCAATGGGGTTGCATGTCGGTGTTCGCCGAGAAGCTGTCGAGAGATGAAGCACTGGCTGCCGACGTCGACGACGACCCCAGGATGCTATCCATGAAGTCCACCACCGGACCCATGACCGCCAGCTCGGCCAAGAAAGCGCCTGCACCCTTCGGTTCAACAAACACCGGGAGGCAGCTGCGAGCCGCGCCTTCTTGAGCCACGAGGTCACTTGGTTTGCGCTGGCTTGCGATGCCATCAGCCCCGTTCTCCGGGTAAGCATCCGCCGAGCTGCACAGCTTGATGAACTCCCCGTCGACGGCGTACTGGAGATCGCCGCCGTGGACGGCGTGGCCTGGGAAGAAGAGTGGCTGAGAGCTGAAATTGGCCCATGCCGCCGCGGAGTTCACTGAAGATGGAGAAGACTGCGTGACTGCTTGAGCTGCATTGTCCACCCCGTTCAGTGGTGTGCATCCTGCAGCTGCGATGCCTTGTCCTGCCCCATCAAGAATGTTGTAGTACAAGTCTGCAGCAATGCAACAAAATTCGAGTTAATACTTGTACTACATGTTTGGTGCCAGATTATACCATTCTTATGAGAAGTGGCAATTGGGCCCTCCAATCTTATGCCATATACGCGAGAGAGAGAGAGAGAGAGAGAGAGTATGAGAAGTGGCATGTTTACAGAAAAAAAAAGTCAGACGTAACACAGGTTTTACCTGCAGGGCAAGGGATGTTACCGGGGTGGAGGCTGCCCACAGCCTGGGATATGAGCTTCTTCTTGATGGTGGAGTTCCAAAAGTTCTTCACCTCATTGTCAGTTCTACCAGGTAGGTGCTTGGCTATCTGGGCCCACCTGCAGCGTAGTAAAGCACAATGACACACATTTAGATAGCCCAACTTGCCGTTTTGTGTCCCTTTCCTGCCTCAAGCAAGTTAATGTGATTGTGCATTACTCGCATATAGGACATGCATACACAGATAAGTTACTGCATACGGGGGGAAGTTACAGCCTCACATGCATGCATAGCTGATTTGCATGTAGGGCCGGCCGGCCAAGGATTACCTGTTCCCTAGCACCCTGTGGAGCTCAATGATGAGGGCCTCCTCCTGCTGCGAGAAGCTTCCCCTCTTCAAGTCCGGCCTCAGGTAGTTGATCCACCTCAGCCTGCAGCTCTTGCCACACCTCTGCAGCCCTGCATGCACACAGTACTGCAGCATTGCGTAAACTGAAGTACACTGAGTAACACAAACTCCATGTGTGTATGTAGACGTACCAGCTTGTCTTGGGACTGAGCTCCAGCAGCCATGGCCATGTGTGGAGATGTACTTGACGAGCTTCTCGTCTTCCTCTGGTGACCACAGGCCCCTCCTGACCTTCTGCTTGTTGCAGCAGGAGTGGTGCCCCATCTCTCCCTCTCTCGAGCTTTAGTAGTTTTTGCTTATAAAGAAGAGGAGAGGGAAAGCAATATGCCAAATGCATGCATGCAACTATGCAAGGGCTACAAAGGGCAGGCAGATTAAAAGCACGGAGAGGAAAAGCTGGACCAAAACCTGTCCATGAAGTTGAGCCCCAGCTAGGGCCCTATCTAACCTAGGTGTGTGAGCAGCATGTTACTACGTAGGTTACTTCAGAAGTGCGTAGCTCAAGTGAGGACCCAAGGTGATGAGGTGAGTGGAGGGCATTTTGGTACTTTCAGCCTTCATTATGAGAGAAGGCTTGTGTGATGGGGTTGAGTCCCTATGCCTAGGGCTGTAAACGAGCCGAGCTCGAGCGAGCTTGACCTAGCAAGCTCGAGCTCGGTAGAAACTCGAGCCGAGCTCGAGCGAGCCTGAGATTAACATCGAGCTTTAAGCTAGGCTCGAGCTCGGCTCGAACAAAACTCGAGCGAGCTCGAGCCGCATGTGTAGGCTCGGTGAGAGTACTGCGGGAGGTGGCGGGTGGCGGTGGCGCGAGGCGCCGGAGAAAGGACGGCCGGGCTGCACCTTCACCTGTGTAGCCGAGCTGCGAGGACGGCCGGACGGGTGGCGCCGGCGAGGAGAGGAGAGGCACCGGGGAGGAGGGGGCGGCGGGAGAGGAGGCGAGGAGGAGAGAGGCGCGCGGTGGGGGAGAGCGCGCGGCGGGGCGGGGAGAGGCGGCGGCGGGGCGGGAGAAGAGGCGCCGGCGGTGAGGAGAGAGGAGGCGCCGGTGGGAGGAGGGGATGGGGCGCGCGGCGGGGGAGAGGAGGCCGGAGGGACGGGGAGGCGCGCGGAGAGGAAGGGGCGGGGCGGGAGAGTCGGAGAGGGGTCGCGCCGGGGCGGAGAGGCGTCGGCGGGGGAGAGAGAGGAGGCGGCGGAGTGGGGCGGCGGCGATGGGGCGCGAGAGTGGAGGCGGGGCGGGGGGCGGAGGCGGGTGGGCGCGGTGGGAGACGGAGAGGAGGAGGGGTGTGGGTGGGGTGCGGGTGCCCAGAGGGCTTGGGGGTTTGAGAGAGAGGCGGGAGTCGGGACCGCGGGACGGGAGGAGTGCGGGAACGGGGGATTAGGGTAAAAATTGTAAGCTCGCGAGCTATTCGAGCTCGACTCGTTAAAGCTCGCGAGTTTTGGATGGAGATCGAATTCGGTTCGTTTGGAGTTCGAGCCAAGCTCGAATCGAGTCTAGAACGAGCCAAACTCGAGCAACTTGCGAGCCTTGAGCTTTTTTTACAGCCCTACCTATGCCTGGTTAGTTTTGGGAACTCTTACACCGGGTGTGAGACCGCATCTCTGATGCCTGTGTGGGGGCGGGGTTTGCGTGCGTAAAATTTTCGAGTTCTATCAGTACGCCCATAACTGCTTGCTTCCTCCAAACTACATGGCAGCAGCTACCATTTAGACTAGTATCAATTCGCCTAGCTAATGGTCCATATGTTCTGAGTTCTGATCCATCGCATCTATATATGTACTCAGTACTGGAGCCCAGTGGCGAATCCAGAATAAAAAATAAGGGTGGGCTGAAAAATTCTACATTCTTATCTTAGATCGTAAATTTTTGCAGAATTATTGTTTCTACACCTCGAATGATTAAACTACTTTGTAAGAAACATAGTTTTGTATTCTTTTGCAATTAAATTCATAACTTCATACATGAATAAAAGCAAAGTAAAAAGAGAGATACAACAGAGGTACCTCGCTAATAGCAAGTGAATCCCAAAACATGTAAATATGATTCAGGTATATAACAATCTGTACATCAAAATAAAAAAATTAGTAATACAATAGCAATTAGCAAAATGTACTTAATTACTTAAAGGATCATGAACATTTCAAATAAAAGAACCATACCACTAGCTTGAATTACGACCTTCACGAGGCAAATTCATTCTGCGGTTTTTCATGCCTTGGAAGGATTTTATGATTGCATCATCGTCAATGGATCTAAATATATCTCGCTTGGTGTAGCACACCATCAAATCATTCAACCAATCATCCGACACTTTGTAATTAATTACTAATTGAGTATATACAACAATATAAGCGTATTACATAAAATACTAATTATTGCTAATTGTGACTAATTAACAGTATATAACGATACATAATTGTTATATATACAACACAATAGTATAACAAGATACGCAAAGTACTAATTGATGCTTGAGACTTGAGTTGTGTGACTTGTGTCCTTACAAATGAAGGTCAAGGTGAAGGGACCAACCGACACCAAGGCTAGTAAAGGTGAACTCGGGCCAAATAAATAAACGAGGCGGCGGCTCAAGCCAAATAAATAACCGGAGGCACCGAGGCGGCATTGCGAATTCCCTTCACGGCTTCACTCACGGACCCACATGCCACACCCCTTCGCGATTCGCCATTTCGCCCGCTCGCCTGCCGTCTGCCGCTGCGCCCCCGCCTCGGTTGGCTGGCGACTCCTGCCTCGGTGCCACTCGGCGCTCCGCTGACCGCCTCCCGCCTCCGTGGCCGGCGGCGCCACGCGACCGCCGCCCGCCCGCCTCCGCCGGTGGCGCGCTGCTCATTTGCGCCGGTCGGCCGGCGACGGCGCCTCGCTGCGCTGCGCTAGGTCGGGCGCCGCGACCCTTCCCGGCGTCTCTCCTCCGGATCGGCGGCCGGCGTCCCGCGAGCCTCGGATCTAGATCTCGTCGACGCGCGCGCACGGTATTTGGGGAACAGAGGCTCGGGAATGGAATGTGCTCTTCGGATTTGGGAAATTTGGGGATTTTAGGCATGCGGCATGTATTGGGCGGTGGGCGTTGGGCCCGTGGGCGGTGGGCCTGCATCTCTACTTGACTACTTCGGCGGTTCGGGCGTTCGGCCTTGTTTCTTCAATTTCTTACGCTCGACCGTGCTTATGCCGCCTTAATTCAAATGAATGTTTCTTCGTCGATGACGGCCGACCTCGGATCGCATGAGGGGTGTTTCGGCAACCATGGAGGGTAGGCTTCAGCCTGATGAAGCCTACCCCATGGATTCGCCCCTGCTGGAGCCTTAAATAGTCTATACGCTTTAGCATGTACTGTTCTTACCACCATGCCAGAAGACGAGCATCACCACTGGATATTTTTGAACTGTGATTTTGACTTTTGAATTATAGTTTTTAAATTCTAGTTGTTTATAAGAGATAATATGTAAAGAGAAATAGACATATGCAATTTAGTATAGTTGAATTCGATACAGTGTTTATTATTAATCTACCTGTAGACACTGCTTTAAAAAGACATATTATTTAAAAGTTAGTTACTATAATAAAAAATCAATAAAATTAAGCCTAAGCCTAACCGAAGGCAGCCATAAAAAGCAAGGTACCATTCACTGACGTTTGACAAAAGATCAAGATTTGGAATCCTCTGTAGACCCTGCCAAAAAGAGAGACAAGGAACAGGAACTGCAACAAACAGAAGGTCTCTGTACGTACGTATTCTTGAGGACACAATTTGGTAGCGTCCCCGGAAAGATTGTAGTTGTAATTAAGCAGAGTAGGTAGCCTTCCGTACTGGTTATCAACGTTCAACAAAGCTTTCTGGCAAATTAAGGATATAGGTTATCTGAGAAAGGCTGTAATTTGTTTACTCTGGCTTTCTGCTTAGATCTAGCTCATGCACTAGTGTTACAATGTTAATATAGCACAAGTTTCAACTTGCCATTGCACATGTGCGCTCGATCGGCAGCAAGACGAAAGGCTGATCGGACTAGGATTCGTTGGCCAAAGGGGAGCCGTTTCGGACAAGAACATCTAGTGGGACCGCATGCAAACATGCATGGGCCATGCAGGATAGAGGAAACGTGACAACACGTAGCATGAACCGTACGTGCATCACACGACCACCCTCCCTTGATCGATCGAAGCGTGCACAATACGGGTCATGTGCAACGTCCCTCGTGCCATTAATGCGCCGGACCCCGCGCGACATGTCATGGCAAGTACAGGAACTACGTACGACTACACCAGAAAAAAAAAGAGAGAGAGAGAGAGAGAGAGCAATCATGTACCGCGTACACGTACGTCCGGCCGGCCCGGTGGTATGCGTCGTACGTCCTATGTAAGAAAAAACGTATCGAGAAAACAGAAGCCTCTACCGACACTTTCACGGCATGCGTGCGTTAGGAGCGCGAAACGGCACATTACGATTGACAATTTCCTCTTGTACCCGCGTTGCAGTGGTCGCGCGCAGACACGCACACCTGCTAGTAGCTACGTGAAGTAACGGAGCTAAAATTTAGTTACTTCTTAAATTCAGTGGTGAAATAGTCTAGATTATCTAAACTGGATTATAAAAATATTATCCAGACTGAACTGAATTTACCTTGTGAAATGGTCTAGATTACCTAGACGGGACCATAAAAATACTATCCAGACTGAACTGAATTTACTTGAGCTGTACACTAGATATTTTTTTACACCTTAAATTGAAACCTATGGGATGTAGCTCCGCTCCTACGTATATCTACTTGTGTGCTCTCCCTCTCGTGCTTTCTCCTCGTGCTCGTCCGTGCGTACCAGAGATGAGCCGATGTGATCTCTCAACCACTGCATACTGCATGCCCATCGATCGCGGTTGGTTCAGTGGCAAGTCTCCTTTCTTGTTTCTCTCGTCGTTCTTACTCGTGTGTACAAGCATTATGGGCTTTCTGATCTCCCAACTAGTACTATGTTTCCTTCATGGTTAGTTCGTCCAAGCTTTAGCATTTTTTCCTTGCGTTAGATGGAAGCAAAATGTCTGTACGCGTGAGGCATCAAACGGACTTGTATGAGACTGGGTATATACCAGCACGTATTCATATATAGTGCCCCTCCATCAAATGACAAATGTCCAATCGTCAGAACTGGCAGTACGTAGAAACCGCTCCATGTGCAGGAAGTACCGGTGAACGTAGCTCTTGCTGCACTTGTAAGCGAAGCTACGGGAATGAATGCTGACAGCTACTATATACGTCCAGGACAAAAGAAAATGTACACATATCTGCATGAAAAACACACAGTTATTGTAGTTTTTTTTCAGTGAACACAAGATGCCATCCATTCGAGAAGATATGCGTACTCTGTGTACTGCTTCACGTTTGATTCGCCTCGACTTTCATAGCAGATATCTATCACCTGAACTGGGCATAAACGAATCAAACGATCCTCGCCGGCCATACAGTAGGAAATGTCCGTGGCCAAAAAGAAAGCTGTTCACTTCTAGTACTCAAACCACTCGTGCAAGATCGTCGAGATGGACCGGAGCCAGTGGATCGAGTTGATACCGAAAGAGTTGCAACAGAATTATATTTCTTTTCTAGCTCCTGCTAGCCTTCATGGTAACTTCCGAACAAAATTACAAAGGGCATCTTGGACTAGCTAGTTCAGTCGCGCGCGCGCGCATGCAGCAGGGGCCAGCACGGACTCATCCGTCACGTAACTGCCATCTATCTTAGCGCTTTCATTTCAGAATTTCAACTCATGGCCCTAGCAAAGATTTTACACTTGTCCTCATGCAAAGATTTCACGTGCTTCTCCTCGTGCAAATATTTCTTGCACGATGAATCTTTGCAAGGAACACTGCCTTAATTAGACTCCCGGTCTTGTCTTATCAGCCTGGGACTAGGCCGGCGGTGACAGACATGACCCTTTTTTTCCGATATTACTTGAATATTTTTTAATAATTATTTAGATTTAGAATTGTTGGAATAGAGATTTAACGGTCTTTTTTTATGAGGAGATTTTTTTAGAGGGGAAGGATTTGTATCCGTTAGATATCAATCCAACGATTACAAATCTGGATAATAGTTATGAAGAAAATATTTAGATGATGTCTATCAACACTTTTTTTTTTGCGAGGGAGTGACAACTGACAAACGTGACCTGATCGCTGAATGAAATGAATAGTACCTAACCCAACACTGACCTCTGAAAGAATTGTTAACTGAAAATTGTCGCCAGGAGCGAGCCGAGAGCCCAAGAGTTTGCTAATCCGTAAGAACGCAGCAGAAACCCTCGCCTAGTTCGGGGCAAATCCATCCGCCCGGCACGCACGTACGTACATGCACATGCACGACCTTTCCCAATCCGTTAACCTTCCAATCAAGAGCGGCACCGTCGGTCGCTCGCGTAGTGCCGTCGCTGTACAGAGCGGCCGCCGTTAGCCAGCAACCCCGGCGCGAGGAACAGGACAAGCCGAATCCCCTCGCCGATATGGCGAGATGGGCATGGCACAAAGAAATGTGTGGTGAGATACGTACGATTGGCTTAGTTCTGAGTCCTTTCCACTACTGTTTTGGGTCTGCACGGAGACGTCTGCGTTCTTCCCAGGCCGCGATTTCGTTTGTACATTATTGTGTTGAATCATGTTGTGCGTGTGTGCGGTGTGCTAGCTAAACGAGTAATATTTGTAAAAGCTATGAATTATGACATTCAGAATGCATCAGGCAAATGCACTACATAAATCTTGTATCGCCAATCCAAACACTAAAAATATATAATGATTGATCAAAACCAAAAAATTTAACCGCACACTCGATCCCCACGGTGACAAGGCGGCAAGTCATTTTCGACATTCTTGCCACGCTTAATCCAATTGATGCCCTCAAATTAATATGTTATTGTTTGCCATGCAGACATACAAGAATAGAACAGATCAAAATCAAAATCTAGACATAATATTAGATGCAGTAAATAAGAGCACGGAAGATACTCCACGTCTAGATCGATATGGGATGAAAGGATGCAGTATTACATTCACTGCAGATTACTTTCATCATACAATGTGGCGAAGCAGGGGAAAGTAGCAATCTAATCGTAACAAACCAACAAAACTATACGATTAATTCGGTTCACACAAGCTAACATACAATTAAGAGACAAAATGACCAGCTACATGTAAATGTGGATAGTTCTCAACACCAGCGTGTATACAGAAGCTCGCACGACTCAAAAGACGGGCTTTCACGTACAAATTCTTGAGAATCGGAGTGTATCATACTACATATGCAAAAGAAAAGGGGCTGTAAATATTTGGCACCACGAGGAACAAGCACAGCTGCACAAGTAATGCTTAAAATGAATAACAACAAGACCTAGTCTCTGTTTGTTTATATTTAGTTTTTTTGGTTTATAGTTTAAAGCTAGTTTTTTTTACTTAATCAGTTTATAAGCACCTAGCTTTTAAGCTATACCCTATTTGTTTAGGCTTATGCAGTGACGGACCCAGGACTAAAATGTAGCTAGGGCAGACTCGTAAGCCGTAAAGCAAACAGTATTACCCAAAATAAACTAAAGGTTGTTGGTTTGCATAAGGCAATAGAACATAACTGTCAGATATACCTGTCGAGATGCTGAAGTTCTTCTTGGTAACTGGATTGAGTTGTACTGAAATCTCTGACACCCAAAGCTAGATGATCTTGATTGGTTTAAGAAGGCCTGTTTCAGCGATACATTTCAGATTGGCCCGCATGCTTCGACATAAATAGGTAAGAAATACGAACAACGAGTGACTCAATGAGATGTGACGTGACGACGACGTGACGTAAAGAAGACAAAAAACAAAAAAACAGAAGAAGACAATGGACTTTCGGCACGTGTGCGTGCATGACGTAGGGGGCTAAAAATGCAAATTACGTCGAAGAAGGGCTAGTTCTATAAAACACAATTTTTGGGGGCACAAATGCTAACATCTCCTACTATAGTTTCTAGTACTAACATCCTGGCAGAATTCTGTCCTACGTGGATATTTATTTGTGCCCATCCCCAAATCTCCACGTTTGTCGTTCGTATCTACCAGTGAGTAGATGAGCCAACTGGTGATACGATAACTGGGCTAAATGTATAAGAGCTTTTGTACAATCTACCTAGGCTCATCTCGGAATCATTATATCGGTCCATAACCGAAGAGCTGATAGCCCACCTTACTCCTTCAATTGATTATCCACCGGCAAAGGGAGCCCAGCAGAGCGTAAAGACCGAATCCCCGCCCGCTGCAAGTCGCTGATGTGAGTACCAACGCGTCGAGTGGACTCCAGTCTCCGGTCCATTGCTCGCCGGAGTAACGTGCGTGCGCTCCATCATGCCGTGAACGACTCACTCGATTCCTGCCGCGCCGCGCACGGCCAACTTGAGATTTTGGACATGAGCTTTGCTACGATTCGCCAGTTTTTAGCGTACAACGTGGTGGAACTATTGCGCGGTGATTACTCTCTTTCTGAACACGCTGCTGTGCTATTCTTACGAGCCGAGGAGGAGCCGCCGGCGAGGTGGGGGTCCGGCCGCCGACGGAGCTCGGGCGGCCGCCCGGGCTTGCCCGAAGGGTGGGTCCGCCCCTGGGCTTATGCTTTCTAGCTTAAACACACAACAATCAATGGTAATTTATAGAATTTTGAGAATTACTTTGAACATGAAACACTGATCATGACCTTGATAATCACAACATCTATCCTCATTCAATTCAAAAAAAGAAAGAAAATGAAAAAAATAGAGAAAACATATTTCGGTCATCGTCGGGGCTAGGGGATGGCGGTGGTGGGGAAGAGTGCTGCCAGTGACGGCGGGCACGGGGAAGGGGGATGCCAGCAGCGGCGAGCGCATGGAAGAGGGAGGCCAGCGGAGTTGGGGCGCGTAGACGGCGCTGATGGAGTTGGCGTGCGGGGAAGAGGGAAGCCGACGGGGTTGGGAGTTGGGATGAGAGAAGTCGGTGGCAGCGGACGCGGGGGAGAGGGAGGTTGGCGGAGTTGGGGCACGTGGATGGCATCGGCAGAGTTGGGGCGTGGGGAAGAGGGAGGCCGACGAGGGAAGTCGGTGACGGCGGGCGCGGGGAAAAGAGAGATCGACGGAGTTGGGGCGTGGGGACGACGTCAGCGGGAGTGGGACGATGGCGTCGAGCGTCGTGGGATGGTGAGGGAGCCTAAAAAGGGGTGGAGAGGAGGGAAAAAGGAGGAAGGAGGAAAAAGGAGAAAAAATGGAAGAATTTAGAGTTATATATGAATGATATTTGGTGGGTAATTTTAATGAACTTGAGTGGCAAAGAGATATTCAATTCCGCAAAAGCCAATAAAAGCTCCTCTCCTATGGCTTTTAGCTTTTAGGCTTAAAATAGCTTAAGCTTTTCATAAGCAGGATGAAAAGATCATCTCTTTATTTAGGCTTTAACTTTTTTGTTTAAAAGTCAGATAAAAAGCCTAACTAAACAAACAAGCCCTAAATTTTATCGTCAAACATTAACCACTAAAAACATTCCACGTAGTGGGTAAAATATACACGTTAAATAGAAAAGGTAAAATGAATTTTAAAAGTAGAATCGAACGAATATGTCAGCTGGCAGTTAAGTAAACACAATTACTACGTGACATATGGATTTTGTAGGCTTGAGGCTTCACAAAGGCTATTGCACTGCTGTGCCTTTCTTGTGGATAGAAACTTCAAGTAGAACCATGACCAGAGCTTTTGTTCTCCCTCGGAGGTACCTTCAACAAATTCTTCATTGTGTCATATACTCATATGCGGTGAAACCAATAGCCACCGAGGGTACCACCTACAAAATTACCCATATTTCAGAAGCGCCATCTTGCTAACACAACACAATTGTATACACGAGTACAAATCCGATCTGAACATGAAATACACTAATCAATGGGTAGACTTTTTGGCTAAATAACTGCCATGAAAATGTAGTGGAAACCAGAAAGTTCAAGATAAGCTGTGATTCAATTAAATGCAAGGATTCAGGGACGATGAAGACTTGGGTAACTTTAGGAACAAAAATACCCACGTGTCAATGAGACACAAAGTAGCAAATGCATAATGTGAAACTTTTCAGCAGAATATACATCAGAACACAAATTACTCACAAAAATGGCCACATTCCTGATAAGGTTATAGAGCATTAGCCATAACAATCAATAAACTACTACAGTTTGTAAGGCAAAGCAAGCACAAGAAAGCCGTGCAAATTGCATGCCTAGGTGTGTTCCACAAAATTGTGAAACCGCTTGGTCTATTTTTTGTTTTCCATCATGTGATCTTAAAATTTATGGCTGTAAATGCAAGCACACACAAGATGAAACATTCATTTTTTTTAGAAAAAGAAAAAGATGAAACATCCGAGGTAAAGGTGCGGAGTTTCAGGCTCTAACAACAGAGGAGAGAGCAAGTTGTCCTAAGACTTTCAGACTACCAAGGAGTTATTCGAATGGGACGGTTGCAAATAATCAATAAAAGATTGTTCAGTATATTTGGAAACTAAATAGGCTCCTATAAATGTACAGTTGAACCCAAAATGACAAGTATTATCACAAGAACTACCTTGATGTAATTGAGGCTCAAACCAGCAAACAATTGTCTCCACCCCTGTTTTGTTTGATGATAATAAGCCCCTGGAATGTACCCATTATTCGTGGGCCACCAAAGTGATCATTCTATTGCTGACTCTGAACCTACAAAAGGGAAGCAAATAAAAAGATGATAAATAGTTGAGAAACATAGTTATTAAGAAAATCAACAAGGGTCTCTGAAAAAGGATGTGCTATATGGAACAAATGAAGTACCTGCATCTGTCTCTTGACAACATCTAATGGGTAAGTTAGAGTCTGGCCAAATAAACCAGCTGCAGCACCACAGGACAATTTCAATGTGACAGAATTTTTGTAATCTTCAGGTGCGTGTGCCTTCAGTCCTTCGTATATGTAGAATTTAAGACCAGCATAAGGAATTATTCCCATGAGCGTTGGACCTGAATTCAAATAGTTTAGATGGAGGCATCAACAATATAACTACTATAAGTGACAAAGGTAAAATCAGGGTTATTAAGACGACGCCTTAGCGGTAAGATGTTGAGGAACTCCAAGGCGTCGCCATCGCCTCGCCAGGAAGGCAGGAAGGTCTATGGCGCAGGAAGGCAGGAAGTGTTAGGTCTAGGTTTTCTTTAGGATCTCCTAGGTTAGATCTAGCGGGGTTCATCTCTAGTTCGGGTTCTTGAGAGTTACCGAGAGGAGAGAGAGGTACTAACCATCCGTGGTCTTGGCTGCGGTGCAGAGGGTCCGCCATGGAGTCGGTGGAGTCGGAGTCGGCGTCGGTGAAGTCCGGTGCCGGCGCCGTCCGGCGGCGTGGCGGTGGTGCTTCCGTGACGCCGCGCGCGACGGCTGTCCAGGCGGCGTGGCGATGGCGCTTCCGCCACCGGCCGCGCCCGCTAGATCGGATTTAGGGTTTCGGTGGGGTGGTGCTGGCTCCGTTCAACCTCGTTAAAAGAGCCGCCGCCCCACCTTTATATATGGCGCAGTGTGACAGGGCCCACCAACCATTAGGGTTGGCGCCCCGATCGCATGCTGAACTCAAGGCCGTGTGAGGCGTTGGGCCTACGGGTGGAGATCATCCTAACATTCTCCCCTTGATCTCAACTTATATTCGAACTCTATACTTATCACTCATTGTTTTTCTCATTCCTTCACGATCGGTGCATAGAGCGTGCCTCATCGTCACGATCTTATGCCATTAGATTCATGACCACAATGTACTTCTGTTTTGAAATGAACTCTCAACTGGGCCCTTATTGTCCAGAATCATAGGCTTTCCGTAAACCCATGCCGGCTAAATGTTCTCTCGAACATATTGGGTGGTAAGCCTTTGTGAGCGGATCCATGAGCATCTTTTCTATCCTTATATGCTCAAGTGATTATATGATCCCGGACTTTATCTTTCACAACATAATACTTTATGTCAATGTGTTTGGCAGCACCACTTGACTTATTGTTGTGAGCATAACATCTTCTTGGTTCATTATCGCAGATAACTTTAGTGGCTTATGTATGTCATCTACCACTTTCAACCCGGTATGAATTTCTTTAGCCAATTCACCGCCCCGTGGCCTCATAACATGCTACAAACTCGGCATACATTGTGGATGATGTAGTGACGGTTTGTTTGAGCTTTCCACGATATAGCTCCTCCCGCGAGAGTGAATACATATCCGGATGTCGACTTTCTATCATCTCCGCGTAATCGAATCAGATACCCCACTATATGGAGTGAATCGATCTTACGTATGTCATCATGAGGCCTTTGTTCCTTGCAAATAACGCAAGACTTTCTTTATCAATTTCCAATGTTCTATTCCAGATTGCTCGAATCGCCAAATAACCGGTGACAAACGCTAAGTCGTATGCGTACACACTTGAGCATCTTTGTAAGCTTCCGACAACCGGTGAAGCATATGGAACCGCTTTCATTTGATCGATCTCATATTGGTTCTGGGGCATTGAAATTCCCATATCGTCGCCCTTGACTATAGGAGCAGTGAAGGCTTACAATTTTGCATACTATATTTCTTTAGAACCTTTTCTAAGTATGCCTTTTGAGATAAACCTAAAACCCTTAGTTCTATCTCGGTGAATCTCTATTCCCAGTAACGAACTAAGCTTCACCAAGATCTTTCATATCAAAATTCGAGGACAAGAACTTCTTGGTCTCTTGTAATAGGCTAACATCACTACTAGCAAGTAAGATGTCATCCACATACAGATTAGGAAAATGTATTTCCCATTCTTAAACTTTGCATACACGCAATTGTCCTCTACATTCTCCTTAAACCCAAAACTTCTTATTGTACTATCAAACTTCAAGTACCACTTGCCTTGATGCTTGTTTTAATCAGTAAATGGATTTCTTCAAAGTGACATCCCATACGTTCTTTTCCTTCCACAACAAAACCTTTCGGTTGTGCCATGTAAACATTTTCCTCCAAATCCCCATTTAGGAACGCCGTCTTTACATCCATGTGATGTAATTCTTAATCATAATGAGCTACAAGTGCCATTATTATTCTAAAAGAATCTTTACACGAGACTGGAGAAAATGTCTCATTGTAGTCTATGCCTTCTCTTTGCGTAAAGCCCTTTGCCACAAGTCGCGCTTTAAATCTTTCTATATTCCCTCTAGAGTCATGTTTTGTTTTGTAGACCCATTTGCAGCCTACTGTCTTGGCTCCTTTAGGAATAGTTTCTAAGTCCCAAACACCGTTGGTGCTCATTGACTTCATTTCATCTCGCATAGCTTCAAGCCACTTAGATGAATGAGCGCTTCTCATGGCTTCTTCAAAAGAGGTGGATCACCCTCCATTTCAAATTCCTCGGTTTCATAGACTTCGTAATCATTAGGGATAGCTGGTCTTCTGGCTCTTTGAGACCTTCTGAGTCCCTCGCCAGTTGACGCTTGTTCTGTGTGAGGCTGTTGTTGTTCCTCCTCTTGGGTGACAATGGGTTCTATGGGATCTGAAGGACGAGTTCCTCATGTTCACTCATCGTTCCCACGGGAGAACCGACAACAGTGCTGTCACTACTGATGCTCGGCAGCATTGGTGTAGCAACAACAGTAGCGTGAAAATGGTTCTGAACCATCGGAGTGGGCACATGTACCCGCTTTCCTCTAGGTTAATTTCTCGCGCTACTCGCTCCCCGATCATCTCATCCTCCAAGAAGACAGCATGTCTTGTTTCTACAAACTTCATATGCTGCCGGGACAATAGAAGCGATAACCCTTCGATTTTTCGGATAGCCAATAAAATGGCAAATGACTGTCTTGGGATCTAGCTTCCTATGTTTGGGTTAAAAACTTTAGCCTCAAGAGACAACCCCACACACGTAAATAGTTAAGTGAGGGTTCTCTTCCGTCCACAACTCATACGGTGTTTTGGGTACCGACTTGCTTGGTACTCGATTAAGAATATGAATGGCGGTTTTTAACGCCTCCATCCATAAACTTATCGGTAGCGTGAGTAACTTATCATACTTCTCACCATATCCATTAAGGTACGGTTGCGTCTTTCACCACTCCATTCTCACGAGGTTCGCCGGTGTAGAGTCTTGGGCAACTATGCCATTTTCCTGTAAGAACCTTGCAAAAGGTCCAGGAACTTGGCCATACGGGGTGTGCCGACCGTAGTACTCCCCCCCACGGTCGGATCTTACTATCTTAATTTTTGAATTGTGCTGATTTTCTACTTCAGCCTTAAATATCTTAAATTTATCCAATGCTTCTGATCTTTCTTTAATTGGATAAATGTAGCCATAACGCGAATAGTCATCTGTGAATGTTATAAATGAATCATAACCATCCACACTTATCACAGAAATGGACCACCAGATATCTGTGTGAATTATTTCTAAAATTCCTGCGCTTCGTTTGGCGTCTTTCTTTATTTTCTTAACATATTTTCCTTTTATGCAATCAATACATTGTTCTAAATCTGAAAATTCTAATGGCGGAAGAAGTGTTTTCTTAATCAATCGTTCTATTCTCCCCCTCGAAATATGGCCTAAACGACAATGCCATAATTTCGATGATGCATCATGATTTATCTTCCGCTTTTTACTTTCATTCACAGACGAAGAGGTATTCTCATTCTCAATGGTCACATGATTCACATTCTCAGAAAGTGATAATAAATAAAGCTTGTCTTGTCGGAAGGCAAGACCAACACATTTATTATTAAACACAAGTCTGCATTTGCCATCACCAAAATGGCAATCATAACCATCATCATCTAATTTCGACACACTTATTAAGTTTCTGCGCAAAGAGGGTACATAAAGAACGTCTGAAAGCCTAAGTACAAAACCATCATGAAATTCTAAAGAGAGATCTCCAATGGCCTCGACTTCGGCTTCAATTCCATTCGCAACTTTAATTGTTCTTTCTCCTCTTTGTAGGGTCCTCCTCGTATGGAATCCTCAGAATGAATTAGCAACATGAACAATTTGCACTGAGTCAATCCACCAAGTAGATTTTTCATAACTTAAATACAAGGATTCATCTATAAATGTAATGACATCATTACCATTCTTCAACAGATGCTTCAGAACTCAGCGGTCCCTCGGTAGTGACACCTTCTTCTTGCAAAATTTGCAGTGTCCTTGTCTCATGTGAAATTGTTGGGCTTATTAAACTGGGAGCCTTTCCTGTGACTTAGAAGAGGAGCTACTTTCCCACCGAGGTTTCCCTTGTGGTTTGGCATTAAAGTTCTTTCTTTTGTTGTTCTTCACAAGGTTTGCAAAGTCACCTGTGAGGTTTTAAGCCTCTCCTCTTCTTGCACACACATTGCAATGAGCTTTTCTATGTCCCATTTGTCGGTGCATGTTGTAATTAACAACAAAAGTGTCAAATTCTTTTGGCAGAGAAGCAAAATCAAATGAATTAGAAACTCATCCTTGAGCCCCATATCCATTGAATTTAGCTTAGTTGCCGTTGTGCTCATCTTTAATATGTGTTCTCTTATTCCACCACTAGAGTATCTCTCATTCACTAGTTTCTTAATCAGCGTACTTGTTGTAGCCTTTGAAGAGCCATGAACCGATTCTTCACTTTCGTAGATACTCGTGGCGTTGTCACGATCGGGATAGATCCTTATTGGATCGCAATAGTGGCCTTAGCCACCATCAAGCACTGCGGTTCGAGATGTCCCATTTCTTTTCTCAAGATCATATTTCATTCTCGACTTCGCATGATCACGCTTTGGGCGGTGAAATCAGCATCGATCTCATTTTACGCCCTCACCGGTCCACCGCTCGATGAGGACACGGAGAGGTGAGGGCTAAGTCATTCTCTGACAGCGCAAGTGCCAAATCATACTTTCTCGCGGACAGATAATTGTTTCCATCAAGTGCCGGATGTGCGAGATGTATGCCATTGGGTTGAGTCCTCAAAACGATGTCAAGAGAAAATGAGGAAACATAATAATTGCATGTCTTGATTTAACGTTGGTCAAAATTAAAACATGCAAAATTCTTGTACACTAATTCTACATCACCGTTGGGCAGAAGATAGAATTAATGCATACATTCATAAATAAATCAATTTATAATATTGCTATCATCAACTTTGGTCAGAAAATAGCAAAATTATAAACATGAATCATAAATAAACTATTCCTCTAATTTTAATTTTCCCGTTGGTTCCAATTAAAATTAGAGAAAATCATAAAATTTAACTTTTGCAGAGGAAACTGTAATTATTCTAAAAATAATTCAATATTCAGAAGCATTATACTCTAAACATCAATCTCTGGAAAAATTAACACGTTGGTGCAAAAAATTACAGAGATTTTGGTGCAAATTTCATTGAAATACACTCAAAAATGCTTCTGAAATTAAATAAAACTCATTTTATCGTTCATCCGCCAATTTGGCTCGCTCGGCTGCCCACGCCCACGGCAGCTGTCCGCTGGCTCACGTGCCGCCCGCTCGGCCGCCTCTCCACGCGCTGCTCGCGAGCCCGCTCGCCTGCCCTTCGCGGTCTTAGTGGCCTCTCGCCGGCTCCTCTGCGACCCTACATGACGCGCCGCGCTCGCGCCGCTGCCAAGACACCCGGCCGAACGCGGCGACGCGCGCCGTTCTCCCGCGCCAAAGCCGCAACACGGGCTGGGCGCAAAGCGCCTCGCGCTGGGCGAATCGCGCCGCGGCGCTGGCGCTGTCTCGGCCGTCGGATGCGATCCGACGGCCGCGCGACGATCTCGCCCGATCAAAACGCGCGCGCGACGCCGAAACCCTAATCATTCGGCCTCCCTCTCACCCGCACCGAGAGCGACTGGAAGCGGCGGCGGCGGCGATTCGCCCACGCCACGGAGAGGAAGAAAAGAGCCGGCGCCGCTGCTGGGCCTCGCCGGCGCGGCGCGCTCCACGGGAGGAGCGCGCGCGCCGCCGAGCGGCTCCGTGTCGGTGCCCTTCCGAGCGCAAGACGCGGGTTCGACGCGCGGCCGACGGTGGCTAGAACATGGAGCGCCGGTGAGCCTAAGGCTCGGCCGATCCCCAACGCCGACGATTTACGGCGGCGGCTCCGTAAGTACCCGGTTTCTTTTCTAGGGTTAGGGTTCGGGTAGGGTTAGGGTTCTTCTTTCCCCCTTTTTCTTTCTTTTCTTTTCCCCATCTCAGATCTACGCCTAGATGCTCTGATACCATTGTTAGGTCTAGGTTTTCTTTAGGATCTCCTAGGTTAGATCTAGCGGGGTTCATCTCTAGTTCGGGTTCTTGAGAGTTACCGAGAGGGAGAGAGAGGTACTAACCATCCGTGGTCTTGGCTGCGGGTGCAGAGGGTCCGCCATGGAGTCGGTGGAGTCGAGTCGGCGTCGGTGAAGTCCGGCCGCGCCATCCAGGCGGCGTGGCGATGGTGCTTCCGTCTGCGCGGCGACGGCGGCGTCCAGTGGCGGCGTGGCGATGGCGCTTCCCGCCACCGGCCGCGCTCGCTAGATCGGATTTAGGGTTTTCGGTGGGGTGGTGCGGCTCGTTCAACCTCGTTAAAAGAGCCGCCCCCACCTTTATATATGGCGCATGCAGACGAGGCCCACCAACCATTAGGTTGGCGCCCGATCGGCGCGAGCTCAAGGCCCGGTAGGCCGTTGGGCCTACCGGGGTGGAGATCATCCTAACAGGAAGGTCTATGGCGCTTGCCTCACGGTCATGGCGTCGCCATGGTGTCGCTTCGGCGAAGAAAGGCTTCAGGACGGCTGAGGTGTGCACCCCAGAAACACGAGAAAACAAGGAAAATATAAAGAGATGGGGAGGCACGGGGGCCAGCGGGGGAACCTGTCGCGTGAATGCCGAACCCTAGCGCGATAGTGCTGCCTCCATCCCCATGGCGGCACCATCCTAGAAGCGGTGCGCCAACGGCCATCTGCTCAACCGTCCCACCTCCATCCCCGTCCCTGTCGCCCTCTCCGCTCTAGGTATACCCCATTCCCTCCCTCCCGGCCTCCACCTCCTCCCCCTCCCTCCTCGGCTCCCCCTCCCTACCAGCCTCCACCTCTCTCCCTTCTCCCCACCTCCCCCCTCCCCTCTTGGCCTCCATGGCTCCACCTTCTCCTCGGTTCCTCCTCCCTGCCGGCCTCCACCTCCCTTCCTTCTCCCCGCATCCCCCTCCCGGCGGCGACCCCGGCCTCCCCTCCCTCCCGGGAGGAGGTGGTGCCGTTGAGGGGAGGCCAGGTCGCTAGGAGGGAGGGGGAGCTGGGGTTGTGTCAGAGCGAGCGAGAGAATGAGTGCACTCGCATCGGTGCTTGCTGCTATCCGGATGTTTATTGCTCTACTACTGTGCTGCTCGCTGGCTCACTGCTATTGTGCTCGCTGAACTGTTATGGACTTATGTTGCTCATTATTCATGTGGTTAGTTGCTTGGGAGAAGAGAAGATAGGAGAGATTGTCAAAAAGATATGTCACTCAATCCGTATTTACTCAATTAATTGAAATACAATTTGTATCTATTACATTTATAACAATTTATATATTGAAACTTGCAAAGGGCCAAGGGGGATGGATGTTACATGGGATAAGAGCAATTGGAATGGAGAGATGGATGCTATATAAGCTCAAGAATTGGCAATAACAAGGTACATATGTGCTGCTAAAATGCTCATTTTATTTGCTACCCTTTAGCGCCTTATGATATGTAAAGCGTCGTCTCGTCTCACGTCTTACCGCTTAAAAGATGTGAGGGCAGTGGGTTATCTCGCTTCGCCTTACCGCCTTAATATCCACCTTCTGAATAAACACCTCTAAAAACATCCTTTATTCCTTCAGATGATGGTTAGAGTACTCATCCTTTTCAAACCACTACTGAGTTGGTCTGAACAATAGACCTTTAAGCAAAACCAAGCAAATTCAACACATCACAATGAAAAGCAAAAGAAAACATATATGCAATAAAAACAATTGAAGACCTGAACTTGGGAGCAACACTATGGGAACACAAAGAATTTATCGAAATGTGCCGAGGAAACATCATACTTATTCTCATGTGATGACTGATAGACAATACACAATTTAGGTAGCATTTTTTTGCGGCAACACAATCTACTACTCCTTTTGTTCACAAATAGATGTGTTTTCTTGCGGTAGCATAATCTACTACTTTAACCATAACTTATATGATTAGCAAAAATATTGTGAATGTACCTTTCATCAATCCGCTGGTACCATTTTTATATGAGGAATTCACATACTTTATAGTTTATATACACATATTGTGGTGAGTTGGCGAGATCTGTTTGTAAACAGAGGGAGTACTACAGCTCAATACTAATTACTAAGGGGAACGATTAGTAAAACTGTCACAGCTTTGTTAACTGTTCAATTTATTAATTACCCTAGCAAACCAATTCAATACTGAATGGTTGTGCTCTGCAATTTGAAAGATTAGAAGGCAGAGATGGCGGCGGACGAATCCTTACGCACATCGAAAGATTAGAAATTTGAATAATTATTTGGAATAAAATATATGAATGATGTTTAACAAAATCCTCTCTCTCTTTTTTTTTGGCAAAATTTACGATGAGAGAGGCGATTTTGTCCCAATTTGCACAGGAAGCAGAGCAAGCAAGCAAAGACGCCCCGAATTCAAAATCCCGAGCCGGACGTTCACCAACGGTCCAGACCCCGACAAGCATCTCCGGCCCTGGCACCGGGCTGGCCCACATGGCAGCGTCGCCGGCCCGTCCCTCGAGGAGGCTAGAGCCCTCTTTCTCGAAGCCCGACGACTGCAAAAGGCGAGCGCGTGACGGCGTGAGCCGCAAATTCAGCGCCTTTTTGCCGCTCCGACCCGGCCGAAGTGCCCAACGGATAAGCCACCGCAGCCCAGGACCACACGCCAGAGTCCTAGACGGGACGGGGGAACTGACAGTGTGGGTCCCGTAGCCCGGTCGGCTCTTCCCGGCTTCGGGCTCGTCCCCATTTCAAAATTTGAACCGCCACGCAAGCCCAAACGGCTGCCGGCCTCGTAAGTCGTAACCGAAGCGCACGACGGCCAACAAGTCAAGCCTCCCGTTTCCCACATCTCCCATTGCGCCTCGTCGCGGGACTAGGTAGAGATAGGTTGAGAGAGAGAGAGAGAGAGAGCGTCTCGTCTCGTCTCGTCTTGAGGCAAGTTCGGAGTTTGGTTGGCGTTGCGGAACATCGATGGGGGCGTCGGGGAAGTGGATCAGGACGCTGGTGGGGCTCAAGCCGGCGGCGGAGAGTGAGAAGCCCGGCAGGGGGAGGGCGCGCAAGTGGAGCCGGCTGTGGCGGAGCTCGTCCGGCGGGCAGAGGGGTGCCGCAGCGGGGAACGCGTCGGCTTCGGAGGTGTCAGAGACGTCGTCCTCGGCCGCCGACGCGCTCAGCTCCGTCGTCGCGGCGGTGGTCCGCGCGCCGTCCAGGGACTTCCGCCTCATCAGGCAGGAGTGGGCCGCCGTCCGCATCCAGACCGCCTTCCGCGCCTTCCTGGTAGACCACCACCGTCGCTCGCGTCGCTCAATTCTTGTTAGAAATGTCAGCTTTGTGAACGTTTCTTGTCCATGTTTTGTGCAGGCGAGGAGGGCGTTGAGGGCGCTGCGAGGGATCGTGCGGCTGCAGGCGCTGGTGCGCGGCCGCCGCGTGCGCAAGCAGCTGGCCGTGACGCTCAAGTGCATGCACGCACTCGTCCGGGTGCAGGCGCGGGCGCGGGACCGCCGAGCGCTGCTGTCGGCGGACGGCCGCGACTCGCAGGACGTGCTTGACGAGCGCAGCAGCCTCGCAGATCACATCAAGGAAGCAGAGGTATATACTGTTACTCCAGTACTGTACATAGTACATACTAGTAGTTCATAACTTGCTTACCCGAATTATCGAGTGCCGTACGTTTCATTTGATGCGCGATTTTTTGCGAATGAACTTTGTTCACGATGAATGAGTTACTATTTTGCATTATACGTGCATTATGCATTGTATACTCGTGCAAATAAAGAATAATACTTTGAATATATGCACTTGATGGAGACTTGCATCAGTAAAATTAGTATTTCAGTTAGTTGATGTGATGAGTTACTTTTAGTTGTTAAAGAATTGAAGCAGTAGGATCACTCTCATCATGATGAAGGATTGATATGGACATTTAGCTCCCTTTATTTTAAGTAATGATTTGAGATTGTATTTGCTATTGACCATTTATGTTTGAACCTGAAAAGATCGTTTATTTTGAAAAAGATCATGGTGATAGAGACTTATTTAGCATAATTAAATTTAAAAATTTAAAAATATAAAAATATGTTAGCCTATTACGTATAATACAAACAAATACGGGAAAAAAAGAACCGGCAAAAAAGCTCAACAAAAAACCAAAAATTCAGAAAAAGACGAAACTTATGAATAGTGCCAAATAAGCTTCTGTCACTGTTCAACAGCCATTCTGATCGGGGCCAATGATAGTGGCATTGTTAGGTATGCCTTCCTAGGGTGATGCTACCAACAATGCATCTTTGCAACTTGTTCTAGCCAAGTTTGTCGTTCGTCGATTTTTATTCTGCCAGAGTATTGACCTGCAGTCCAGGACAATTCTTTAGCTTTTAACACTAGAAACATTGTGCGGTTCTGCATACGAGAAGATAATGTATGATGATGTCTGCTTGTTTGGATGGCATCACATTACAGGCAGGATGGTGTGATAGTCAAGGCACTGTGGATGACGTAAGATTAAAGATGCACATGAGGCATGATGGTGCAATCAAGAGAGAAAGGGCAATTGCTTACGCTCTTTCTCACCAGGTTCGTCTTGCATCAATAATCTGGGTATAGAACGAATTTCTTGATTTTTTTTACATGCTGTGGTATTTGTTTTAGCAGCGGAGTTCAAACCACGGTGGAAGACCTAGCTCTCCTGCTGTCTCTCTAAAGAATCATGGGACTAATAGGAGCAATCATAGTTGGAGCTATTTGGAAGGGTGGATGGCAACAAAACCTTGGGAGAGTCGCCTTATGCAGCAAAGCCATACTGAGCACTCCACCAATTCACGGTGTTCAGAGAGCGTGGAGGAAATGAACGTAGCCAACTCAAAACTTTCTGGTGCAAGCTCAGTCAAGATCAGAAGAAACAATGTCACAACTAGGGTGGCAGTGAAGCCTCCTTCCATAATCTCAGCTTCCTCTTCTGATTTTGTTTGTGAGGAGAGCTCTCCATCAACATCTTCAGTTACTCCAGTGTCTGGCACCAATTTCCTAACATCAGAAAGATCTGATTGTGGTCGGGGCCGTGGACCGAACTACATGAGCTTGACCAAATCAGCCAAAGCAAGGCTGAGTGTTTCTTCTGGCACTCATAAGCCACCACTTCAAAGACAAAGATCCGGTGATGTGCGCCATAACAACAGGGCGGCATTCTCTTCAATAGATGTTCAAAGCACTGCCGGCTCGGAGGTTTCAGTTACTTCAAAGAGGTTAAACAGTTTGAAAGGTCGAGGCATTAGAAGTAGTTTGGACAAGGAGAATGATGATCAAGCTAGTTCCTTCTTTTAGAACTTGAATCCTATTTATTCCCTTCATATATTTTAGTGGTCTTGATGTTTACCTGTATGTATGTTGTGAGTTCAATCCCTCATTGCTTATTTTGATACCTATATTTATGATGTACAAATGCGAAATTTGCCAAAGGTTGAACTGTTATTATCAGCCTGCTGCATTGTAAAATCTCAGGGTTCTAACTGAAGCTATGCGGGATGGTGATGGCTGGTTCTGCTGGATTACCAGCAATGAATCGATAATTCTAGACAAGAAAGGAGAAGTGAGGTTTTTGTTTGTTTGTTTTGACAAATAATCACGTGTCCCTTGCCTTGCAGCAAATCACAAGATGTTAAAGTGTGTACTTCTCCCATGAGATGTTTGTCTCAATCCTTTGCCCAATTTGTTGTTGCCAATTATTCGTTGGAAGCTACATACCTGACGTTTTATCTATATTGCTGAGCAAATGTTTACAGTACTATAGTGCCTCTAGCAAATCTTAATCTTTTAACATGTTTACTGCAGTCATTTGAGAATGTTTTTTTTTCTGAATTACCCTTGGCCTTTCAGAAAGCGTCATGCATGTCAAAATCTGTGCTTTTATTATATGACAAGCACCCCTCAGGTCCTGGGTTCGACTCCCAGTGGGAGCGAATTTTAGGCTGAGGGAAAAAAATCCTCTCGCTTGCCCTATAAGCCAAAGCACAGGTCTAAGGCTCACCCAGGTCGTTGGTCGCGCCAGGTCGTTGGTCTAGGGATCACCTTGGTTGTTCTCACATGGGCTGATGTCGCTGTGTCAGGGTGGGGCAAGGGTTCAGGGATTTTCTCGATCTGCGTGAGAAGATCTTCTTCTTAATGAAATGCCCGGGGCCTGTCTTACCCCCCGCAGGTCGAGTTTTTTATTATATGACAAAAACCAGCCTGGCATGCTATGATACAGGAAGAAATCTGGAGGGGGAATTTTGCAGAGTTGGTGCATTACCAAGTACTCCCGGTATGCACTCAGGCAGTAGAAGGGAATTAGTTCTAACTAAAATCTCATCCAACTATGTAGAGGGGGGCGCCAACACTGGGGAAGGAGTCTCCAACTAGAACTCGTACTAAGCACTTACTGCAACCCCAAGGGAGAGAGGGCTACTCCTCCACTCACAATGCGACACAAGGCATCGCCGCGACCACTCGACACGCAAAGCAAGGATGGTCCGCCTCTCAACAAAGACCAACACCAACAGCATCCCACCTCAAAGCACAAGCCAAATCTACACCAAGCGCCACCATGCGCTGCCCATCAATGTTGCGCATCATGAGTCATCGTTGTCACGTGTCACACACCGCGACGCAGCAGCTCCGACTCCTCAGCGACCCTGCCTTGCTGATGCACAGAAACAAGCCATCTGACAATCCAACCGCGCCTAGCCTTAGCTCACCCTCGATCGCTGCCACCACCTGTGAGCCCCAATGCCCCGCCACGACACCTGTCATGTGTCATCATTGCCACCATCGCACACTTGTGACTCGACAGCCTGACATTGCCACGACAAGCATCACCGAAGTGTCCAAGTGATGCCTGTTGTGTTGCCCCAGCTGAGTCGATGATGATGCCCAAGTCCAGGCCAAGCTTAAGCTCGCCCAAGAACGATGTCACAAACACACCATGATGCCCCACCACGGCGCCCATCACGTGTCATCGTTGTCGACCGTCGCACACCTGCAATGTGGCAACTCCAACTTCATCACGACAAGCATCGTCGAAGCGTCTAAAGCGATGCCTGATGCGTTGTCCTAGTAAAACCGATGACCTAAGGCCGGACTGGGTGTAAGCTTGCCCAAGACTAGAAGCTATCGCCTCCCAACCGTGATGTTCGTCACGTATCATTGTCGCTGCCCGTGGCACCGCGATGGGCAACAGCTCCAACTTCACCGTGACACGCATCGCCGAAGAAACTAGAGTGACGCCTGCAGTGTTGCCACAACCAAAATGACAATGACACCTAAGCCTTGATTGGCCTGCATCGCCACCTCGCACTACAACCTCTGGACCGACCAGATCTACAAGGGGGAGGTAGATTTGGCGAAGAAATGGCCCGGTCAGAGGAGGCCTCCTGACGAAGTGGACCAAGTGGCACTCACACTTCTCCGTCGCAGCTTGGCTGAGCTGACTCCTACTGTGTCTGACTCCTCTTCATTGTGTTGCTGATGTGACACCTATTCGTGTGCCACTGGTGCTGACGCATCGCTTGCTCTCTGGCCTGCCGCTGGCGCAAGCCACACCGCCTACACCCACTGCTACCAACAAAGCTACGGTTGGGTAGAGAGAGGGAGCCACAAAAGGAAAAATAGATTGAAGGAAAGATCCCCAAAGACCGGTGCTGACGCACCGCTCGCTGTCTGACCTGCCGCAGGCGCAAGCCACACCACCTACACCCACTGCTACCAACAAAGCTACGGTTGGGTAGAGAGAGGGAGCCGCAAAAGGAAAAATAGATTGGAGGAAAGAACCCCAAAGACCGATGTTGACGCACCGCTCACTATCTGGCCTGCCACTAGCACAAGCCACACCGCCCACACCCACTGCTACCAACAAAGCTACGGTTGGGTATAGAGAGGGAGCCACAAAAGGAAAAATAGATCGGAGAAAAGAACCCCAAATCTGGGAGGAGAGGAGAGGGGAGGAAGGGGAAGAAAGGAGGGGGAGCAGGAGGCCCCACCACCACTATGGTGAGGGAGGAATGTGGTGGCGGGGAGGATTACTGGAGGGTGGTTGGGTTGTCGCCTGAGTATACATACAAACTACACAGTATACATCCATACACCATGATGGTCTCTCGACAGTGGTGGAGCCAACCGAGTTTGGGAGCTCGGGTAGAGCTAGCCGCTGTGTACCACAAGTTCACCATATTGTTTTAGGCGTCAACAGAGCAAATTCACCGCACTTTGACCGGACGGAGTTTTCTCCAAATGCTGGAGACGTTGTCGCTGACTCGATCAGACTGTCGTGTCAATGTCAGCAGTGACAGACGTACTACATGGGATGTCCAGAGCGGTGGAATTCGTTCTAGGAAGCCTATATATGATGGCCTCATTTTAAGAATAGAAATATCGTAAGATCAGTTGTGGATAGTTGCAGTTATATGTCAGACAGCGAAGTAACACTTTCGGATCTTTTGTGTTGATTGCACTAGTCCAAAATTAGCTAGTGCACACAATGATAATAGAAATACATATCAAGCACAATGACAAGCTTTTATTAAATAAAGAGTATGGCTTTATGACCCTGTTTTACATCAACAATGCTCATTGGCGAAATAATAAAGGAAGTAACAACAAAAACTAGCAAATAAGACAGCGAAGCCCAAAGAGACTGCCTACAGGCAGACGACAGTAAAATATGGCCTACTCATCCTTGCCCTCACTGTAGTCGAAGTTGTCTTCCTCTGAGTAGAGATAGCAAGAGTGGCCAGGTGCACGGGGAGAGAGGGGCAGCGGAGTAGGGAAGAAGGAAGGGGGAGAGAGCGGCCGAGCGCACGGGGAGAGAGGGGCGGCGGGAGAAGTGGGCTGGCTGAACAGCCATGGCGGCGGTGGCGTGTAGAGGAAGAAGAAGGGGGGAAGAAGAGGGAGCTGATAGGCGGGTTGGACAGAGGGAGGAGTGACTGGCGAGCGGGGCTCGCAGGCGGGGAGAAGAGAGAGAGGGCGATGGGGCGGGAGATGGTGACATATGGTGGCTCGGGAAATCTGGGCTATCATGTGGAGGGGAGGGAGAAGGGGGTACGGTGTGGGTGATGGCGCCGCATGGCACAAGGAAGGCATCCAAGCCGGCCACGTGTCGGCCCAAGAGAGCAAGGGATTTTAAAATCCTTTTCAATTTTTAGATACTCCTAAAAATCAAATAAAGGCCTAAAAATAGCAAAAACTCCAAATCAATTCCAAAAAAATTCTCAAAATACTACAAATCATATTGAACCCATCAAAAATAAAATCAACTTAATTTGACCACAAATAAATACAAGTTTTCATAGATCTTTTCTAAGCTAAAATAAAAGGAAGAAAGAAAATCCAGAAAAATCCAAATAAAGTAAATCTAAAATTTTGGGATGTCACAAAATAGTATAATATTATTTAATTAGCAAGGGGTTTTTCCATCTACAATTTCCACATTGAAATCATCCAAATTCTACTTAGGCCATGTTGTAGGAATTACCTACGAAACATAGTTTTGTTGACCAAGAGCATGACATATTCGAATACTATTTATTGTACTTTGCAGAGTTGCCCAACTTTACGTACAAGATATATCAAACTTATAATATCAAGCTGTAGACATGCAACGTAATAGCGTGAGACTGAGCTGAGATAATAATGTTATTTTACTACTATTTTCATACTAGCTTTGTCTAGTGACTCAGAACCATTCAACCATCATCAAGTATCCAATTGGCCAATGTGTAAATCATGGCCTGACGTTAAGTGGACCTATAGTTGTGAACATTGATAAGTGGCACAATAAGCCCAACTTTCATCTCACCCATGTTACATAGGCCATCCTAAAACCTTGGGATAGCGATCTCTCTTGCAGATATTCAATTGGATCGAGTAGTGTACTAGACTAGGTTGGCAAGTCAAGCTTATGATTGCGTGAGTTATGTGTTATTTTCTTGACACAAGTGTCTAGTCTTTATTTTCCACAGATGAGACTATCATTCACGTACCACATGCACACCGGAACTACACCACTAGATCCAAACTAGAGCCTCAATTTTTTGGATGAGGTCATGGGCTACAACTATGTAGTGGTTACCCACTAAGAAGCATCAACCTTAAGCTTTATTTCAAATCTATCAGCACTAGACCAGATAATCTTTAATAGTATTTGTAAAGCATTTATATTTTTCTAACCTATCTACTAATTACCAACAGGGTGATTTCATATTATAATAACACTTATGGTTGTCAAGGTGAATATGGTTTATGAAAGTATGATTGGACTTTTCAATGATTGGATCTAACTAATCACATGTCATTCTAAATTATTATTTTATGTAAATAACTATATTCAAATAACATACATGAAAGTAATAATAATTAGATACTATGGATCAATATGGTCAAAGACATGTGACTTGCCTTCTTATCTAGAGTCTTCGATTACTTCTTCGTAGGCATCAGGCTTAACATCATCTATTTTAGTTGCTCCAGTAACTTCTCTATTGGCCAACTAGTCGAATCCGAATGCTAACACAAAAGAATAAATACAAGTAAGTTCCTGCTTTGGAGAATGCAATCTGAGAACAAAATAAAATAAAATAATATAGAAGAACGTAGGTTTGGACAGATAGGGTTTAAACTAAGCTTAGTTAGGTCGAACGGGGTTAAAAATGGGTTAGACGGGCTCGAAATGATTGAAATGAGTACAAACAGGGTTATCAGGTTTTGAATAAATAATAATGGGTCGACTGCACAGTACCGAGTTGATACTATTTGTAGCGGGTTGAATTGAGTGAACAGTGTTAAACCCATTCATTGCGTATCAGATCAGGTCGAACAATGTTCAGGTTGAATATATAGTATTGTGCCAGCTGGGTGTTATTGGGTTGCGCAGTGTTGTGTTGGTTGTGAACAATATTGTGTTGCTCGGTTCAACTGGCTGGGCTTAAGCACTGGCCAGCTAGCTTTGCTAGCCCACAGGGCACGTAGTCCTGCTCACGTTTTAAGCAAGCTAGAGCTCACTCCCCATAGTGGCTGAGCAGAGGAAAGCGGCGGCGATGGTGACAGCCAATCAGGGAATTGGCTGGTGCGGTGAGTGCCAACGAATCATGGAGAACCCATTTGGGCTTTGGTGTGGCTAGTGGCGGAATGGAAATGGCCGATTGTTGCGGCACATGACTGGAATAGGGGAATGACATGGCGGAGTTGTGGCGGTGCTTCGGCAAAATTTGCAGCGGTTTGAGCATCAGTGGGGTGAGAGGAACTCGGTGGTGGTAATGGCTTGGCTCGAGGTGGTTTGTGGAAGGCTAGTGACAATGGCTATGATCGGCGGGATGATGACACATGGCAGCGACGAGGCTAGGTTGGAAGCCAGGGGATAGCTTTGTGGTGGTGAGAAGATACTAAGGGCATGACTAATTTGGAAAGAGTAAGGACAAACATGAGGAATTGGGATATAGGGCTCACTGGAGGGGAAAACAGGCCGTCGGCCACGACGACATGGTGTGACCAGAGATGGGGAGAAGGTGGTAGCTTTGGGGTGTGTGGCAATCTAAAAGAGGTAGGGAGAGAGCCAAGGGGCTTGGCTAAAAAGGCGGCGAGAGGCGGTGGTGTTAGGAGTGGCGTGAGGAGAGCTCAACGTGGATGGTCGCATGATTTCAGTGCTATGATAGAAATGTGGTGGTGGTATAGGAGCCTCCATTCCAATCTGGAGCGTGCATGCGAGGTCGCGGTGAAAAACAACGGTGGGTGCAGTGTGTTGAGCAATTGGCAGCGTGGTTTGACAACGGTGCAAATCGATGGCAAGGACGGCGTGGTGCTGGCGTGAGTAGCGTTTAATGCCGTGCATGAGGTGGTGTGGGTGTTGGTGCAATTTGGTGTGGGCGAACAACGGCGTGACGCGAGGCAAGCGGCTACATGAGAGAAAACAGGTAGCAAGAATGTGTTTTCTCAAGGTTGAAATCGTAATTCCGATAAAGGAACGCGGGTTTTTAGCTGGAATTTCTGGATTTGGTAAAAAAAAACTCCAAATTAAAATGAAATTATCTCAAATTCAAATTTCTTTGAAAAGTTTGGATTGTTACAGTTGCGTTTTTTTCCTCTGCTGTTTATGCCAACGCGTGCACGTAGAGGGAAACTGAACACAACGTACCGCGCAGCTCGTCGATAGGAAGAGGTATCTGCCCACTGCTGCCTGCACGACTACAGGAAACTGAACGGGGGATTTACTCTCGTACCACCGGCAAAATCACAGTCTACTAAAATACCATTTGTCGTTGTCACCGCCCGATGGTATTTGGTAAACCGTGCCTTGCCAGTGGCATATATGCTGGCAATTGTCCCATACTCAATTGGAACCGTTGGACGACTGAGACATATGCTCAAACTCTCGTTGCCAGTGAAATGTTGAGCATGGGCAGGCACGGAATTGCACCTAGCACGACGATTCTTGGCTAGATTTGGTTTTTATGCAACAGGATGCAAAAACATGAGTGATGAAGGGTCACTGTCCGGGCAGACTGGACCAAAACGAGCAGAGGTTGAGGAACACGGAGCCAGGGGTTGTTGTGGTCAGCTTCGTGGCAACTGGCAAATCTGCTAAAGAACTCGATGGAGATCAACGAACTGCTGCTCCGAGTCATCTGTTCTGGCTGGAGCGAAGTGAAGATTGAAGAGTAAGCATACAGTAAAGTTGAGAATTAACAGCACCAGTTTACTGTCACCGCACGTAACAGCGTAAGCTTGAGAGACAAATGCCAATAGTATTTTCGGATGCCTATATTTTGGTGCTGCTGAACTGCCGACTCTCTATCAAAGAAAAGCATTCATGATTCCCTTTGAACACTGTAGTGCGTTGCACCTCGAGTGCTATAGCAACTTTACGCATTGTAGCACTACACGGCGTAACATAATGACATGGAACAAGGGATCTTCAATTGAGCATGTCACTTTGTTCTCCACTGAAGAAGACCCAATAGGATTTCCTAGATTTTTCACAGACACAAGGACTGTGTTATGAGAGGGTGCAAATGGCAAGGGCCAAACTGCAAGAAAAGCTCCCTGACATGTGGGGCCTCTTCTGGTGCAAATTAATGAAGAGATAAAAAAAGGACAATTGCATCAGGAACCTTAATGCCGCCTTCGTTTGAAGCTCCCAAAGATACAAGAGATAACACGGGACGGGGCTAGATGAGAAGAAAGGAAGAGCCAAACCCAAACACCTCCTCTTCTCCTCCTCCACGAGCGTTCCCTTCCCCGTCCCGAGCCCAATCCGTCCCGAACTCGAGGAAGCCAGTCATGGGTGAGAGCGCCGGGACCGCGCTGCCGAGCAGGTTTGGCAGGATCTGCGTCTTCTGCGGCAGCAACGCCGGCAACCGCGCGGTGTTCGGCGACGCCGCGCTCGAGCTCGGCAACGAGCTGGTAATGCTTTCCCAATGCCAAGATTGCTCTCCGGGACGGCGGGGCTCCCGCGGCCGCGCCAAAATTCGATCTTGGCGCGCCCTGGGACGCCCGGATTGGATTGCCACCCTTTCTCTATTGGGCTCTTGGTTCAATCCTTGCTCTGGCGTTCATGGTGGGATTTCGTGGGGTTCCTTTTTGCAGGTGACTAGGGGGATCGATTTGGTCTACGGCGGCGGCAGCGTCGGGTTGATGGGCCTGATCGCGCGGACGGTTCTTGATGGCGGCTGCCGTGTTCTCGGGTACCTATCCGCTGCACTTGAAAAATCTCAGCCTCTGTTCAGTTTCGTAGTACTAGTATACTTTATGTTTCAATCTTTAACCTTTCTAATATGTGGCTGCTCCGTTTGATTCTTTTGCAGGGTGATTCCAAGAGCACTCGTGCCCCTTGAGGTGTGTAGCAATTTCTTACTGGGTTTTATTCTTCTTTGTGTATGTGCAGAAATACTGATTGCTACGTCATTATTAATTCTAAAGTCTAGACTTCTAATCTATAACCTAATTGGTTCATTAGAGAGAAGGGTCTATTACGCAGTGAAGAACAACTCTCCGTTTGAAACAAAGTTTGTTACTGAATTTTGGAACACTTGCTGACAGATGGGCCATCGGAATTCCCTTCTTGTGCTTGGCCCCACCTGTTGGTGTCATGAGGGCCATAGTATGTAGAAACTATGTAGTGCTATCACTAGTGGTCACCCACTCGCCATGTGATTCCTGTGGTCAGTTGGTTCAGATTGATTCACCTTTGCTTGTGGGGTTAGAAATAGGTGATCATTAAGAAATTAGGACTAGAATTTAGGGGGGTGAAATCGCAGCCTATCAGTTTATGAGACTTCTTGTGAAAAGAACTATCAGTTTAGACTTTTTAGGCGGTACAACTTGGATTTATAAAGTTTGCCACTCGGTGGATGTAATAATAGAATGTGTAGCTTGCCAAGAGGACATCACAAGTTGTAAAAAAAAAAAAAGAGTAAGAAGCAGTAGGTAATTTAGATAATAAAATTTTTCTTGTAGGCAGCTGAGGATAGGTTTGGAATGATTGTACATCATAGTTCAACTGAACACATGGAGTTCGTAAAAGGCAAAGGCAAAGAATATGTTACTCTTTCGAGGTACATGTGTCAAAGTGAGGTTGAATTCCATTGTTACACGTATACCCTGATGTGAAAAGTGAGGTTGAATTGCATTGTTACACATGTTTGAACTTTGAAGAGCGGTGGTAGGAGGAACTATGGCCTAGTTTATTTTACCATTTGAAACGCCAAAAATTCTTTTGCAGATATCAGGTGCGAGTGTTGGAGAAGTAAAGGTTGTCTCCGACATGCATGAGAGGAAAGCTGAGATGGCACGTCAATCTGATGCATTCGTTGCTCTTCCTGGTATGCACAGTCTACATGTCCTTCTCTAGCATTATTGAACAGGCTAATATTTCAATCCAGCATGCTTACATGACAAGAACGTGCTAATATTTCAATCCAACACGCTTACATGATTACTTTCTGGACATCAGGAGGGTATGGAACAATGGAAGAGTTGTTAGAGATGATAACATGGTCGCAACTTGGAATTCATGACAAACCAGTGAGTATTTGTATATGGGCTATGACAATTGAGAAAAAAAAAGTCTGCTACAACTAATCGAGGGCACTGATCATTGACTTACTACAGGTTGGATTGCTAAATGTTGACGGGTACTATGATCCGTTGCTTGCACTATTCGATAAGGGTGCGGCTGAAGGTTTTATTAAGCCTGATTGCAGACAGATAATTGTTTATGCACCGACTGCCGATGAATTGCTGACAAAGATGGAGGTGAATTGACCTCATTATCCACTTTTAAATCTCTGTCGTCTAGTTTAAAATACTTAGCCTCATTGACAAACACAAGGACTAACATTGTTATTGTTTCAATAATTCTCTTGATTATGCCCAGCAATACACTCGTTCACACCGGGAGGTAGCCCCGCGAACAAGCTGGGAGATGTCTGAACTGGGTTACAGAGAAGCACCAGAGGAATCATAGCATATGTTGCCAATGTGGCATCGTTCCTGGAGTCGCCTTCTTGTTCTGCCTTTAGCATTAGTGTTACTGGACTGGGCATTGTCTTGCAATTATCCTCCTCTTTTTATGTCCCCTTTTTGGTTGCCTTTCATGTTACCTGTCCGTTCGATTGTTACTTTATGCGGTGAAGAAGTATAAGAATCTGTACCTACCCTTCGACAGTAACAGTGTGATCAAGTGCACACGTGGCAATAATTTATATAACATTTTTTCTCTTTGTTAATGTAGCACTGGGCTTCAGTATTCATATAAACTTTCGCAACAAAATTTGTTAATGGAGTGCTTTCTGAAGATTTTTTTTTCCCGCTTTGTTGGAGCATACGGTGTGGTCGGCCATCCCTTGCTTTATATGACACTATAGGTTGCGATTACATAATAACTTATTATGATAACCACCAACCCCAGGTGAAATGAACCCACAGGGCTTTCGTTTTCTTGGGTAACATTGTGCATGAATCTTGCTTCAATGACGGTAGAAATGACGTTACCGAACTGACAAACAGCATAACCACATGAGTTTTCCCCACCACCTCGTCAATAAACTTGCTCTTCGATTAGCGCACCACTGATGGTTACCTTTTCCTTCTTTGCAAGGACGACTGCATGGGCTGAACCTGCCACCTGGAACTGGAGAATCGATGTATGGGGTAGGGCTTCACGTGAGGCCCCGTCGAACCTTTTCAGCGTTTTTTCTTTTCAGAGATGGACAACCCTAATACAGTACGTTTTTTCAAAACTAATGGCAGGAATTTTAAAAATCCGGCATTGCATACGGTCCCAAAGAGAAGTCTAAAGATAGTTGCATATTACTATATTACTCTTAAGTACCTGTTAGTATTGGCTTCCAAAACTTTTAAAAGAAGAAGCAAACGACGAGGATTTAAAACTTTTAAAAGAAGCAAACGACGAGGAAAGTAAACAAGAGATACGGACATGAAAATAGAGTGTGATTTGCCCGTAACCATTTAGGAGCGAGACATGAGCGAGAGAAATAAAGAATCTTTTAACTTCTCCAGCAAAAGATAGAAACAGAAACCAATATGAGCAAACACTAAATACAATGATGATACAAGAATAACTAAAGAAGTATACATTGGTTTGCAACTCGCACTGATGGATAGCTACAGATTTCACCAAATCTGTTGTAGCACACAATGACACATGATTCATGTTTTAAACAACCGGTACAGCTGCTCCTGCTTTGATGCGAGTCAAGTTCTACGATTGGCAAAGCAGCAGGTGAAGAAAATTTGCATGAATTGTTAGACCGTGACCGTTTTGAGCCATTGATCACCCTTTAAACCACATTTAGAAATCACATCCACAATATTTCTAAGGCACGTTAGTAATAAAAAATATACCCTAAAAATATTCTCAGAAAATTTGTTCAATGAACTGATGGAAAAAAATTCTACATGCTCAAGTTCCAGTTTTCCGAATCCAAGTTTTACCAGTTGCACTTGGCTGTCCTGAGGCACAGTAACTGGACATGGTGAACCCGAAGGAATAGAAATAATACAACAACTGAAGAACTCAAAGAGGCGACAGACAAACGAACTCTAAAGACATTTACAGAACCATCACATTAATTATGAGCTAAATTTCATGCAGACTGACAACTTATTTACCGTGTCCAGAGGACCATCATCTGGCAAAAGCACTTCACATCCTCCAAGTCTCTAACATCTCTTGTGATCCAAAACTCAACAGGAAATGTTGTGCTTATCTCCAGATTATGATTTTTACAGAACACATGTAGAATTTCTTCAGTGCTAGTACTGAACCCTCTCATCGCCGTCAAAATTAAGACCTTCAATACCTTTGAGAGCGGAGTCATAGTTCTTAATGTTAGATGAGTGCCGACCTGAAGATGAACGCTTTGGCTCTGCAGAACTCACTGGTGAGCTCCTCTGAGGACCTGAGGTTCTACGAAATGCCCCAGGGCTTGCATCAGTTGTACGTGTTCGTGAAGGCTCAGAAGTATCAGCTGCCACCACATCCCGGCTACTTGAAACAGCAGCTCTCCTTGACGATCCACTTGACCGTCCCAAAAAATTTGAACCAGATATCTAAACAATAGAAGCAGCCAAAGTAAGTAACAAGATTAAAAAAATGAGCAATATTTCCAGTGTTTAATTATGCAGTCCAGCTGATGTTCTGGATCGATAAAGATACAAAAACATTTAAAACTACTATTAGTGTCAACAATTAAAAAATACAAAAATGTTCACAACCAACTAAAAAAACAATGAGATACTAAGGTTACAAAGTCATAACACAGGCAACCCACAGAATAACACCAAACTTGCACAATGATGGGAGCATTTTTTGCCAACCACAGGACTCACTTCAGTATTCAGTACTACGTGATCTGCAGGGTTGGATGAACTGGGAAATGACAGTCTATGATTTCCTGCGAGGGTAGAAATTTGGCAAACCAGAGCTCCAGTTTATGAAAACAAGTTATGGACTTATGGTTGACTAAAAAATTCTGGCTAGTTCTCACATTGTTCTTCAGTCACACCAGAAAAAATGAAAAATAGTACCTGCCTCATCTTGCAATCACCTGTCAAGTCCCCTATGACCAACAAAGGAAAATAGGGAGAGAACTCACCACAGGATCTTTAGAAACAGGAGCATCATTTCCTACAGGTGCTTTCTGCTTAGACAAAGTCCCCACACTTGCAACAGGGGGTGGGGCACGACGTCGATCCATTGATGACCAGCCACTAGTCCTCCCTTCCTCGGCTCCTAAAAGATAAACAACGAATAAATGAACATAGCTAAGAAAACTAACTCATTAATTGTTTCAATACAAACACAACAAATATTAATCCTCTCTGGTTCAACGTAATGTTATAGAAGCAACTGAACCTTGCACTAAGGTGTTTTAACTATATTATAAACCAATTACACAGCAATATTGCCCAAAAAACCAGTAATATGGAACTATTAAAGTAGATCAATCACCAGACTGCCTGTCATTCTGTAATGTAGGTGGTGCCAATCCAGAAGGTCCCGCACCATGGCCCTGTAACAAGGTAAGGCATCAAAATTTTCCCCACAGATGGCTATGTAAAAAAATGCATGCTTGGTGGGTGAGGGAGATACTCACCACAGCACGGTGTGGAGCACTAGCAATTTGAGATTGCTGGTACTTTAGTATTGTCCAGTCAAACACATAGTCAAACTGAAAACCTGCAAATCATTATTCCAATTATGAACCATATGCCTGGAAAAATTTTCTAATCAAACTGGATGTTTGGTATTTTAAGAATGCGTAGAGTGCGGCAGGCTTCTATCAATTATGGAGGATGAAAATAATATTTCATGGACCTAAGTATGAAAAGAGAAATAATATTTCCCACACCTCTTCAAGTATGAAAAGGGAAGTGATATTTCCCGCACCTCTTCAAGCATGCAAAGGAAACTAACCTTCACGGATAAAAAGGTCACGGAACAGTCGCTTAAGGTAGGAATAATCAGGCTTGTCGTCAAACCGCAGTGAGCGGCAATAATGGAAATATGATGCAAACTCAGTAGGATACCCACGACATAGAGCCTGAAATAGAACAACAACATTAGAACCAACAAAATCCATAGGGCAGAGTGCCGACTTCTTTCGCAGAGTGCCAACTTTTTTCTACAAGTAATACAAGTACCTCAATTGATGTTGCAACTTTTTTCTCACTAATTTTCTCATACTTTTGCTTCTTTGTTCCTGCTTTCAGACCTTGCCAAGGAAGGCTGAATAGAATACACTTTTACACCTGAATCATCAATATATGGCACATAAAACGATCAAACAATTAAACTCACCTTCCCCTTAGGAAGTACACAAGTACATATCCAAGAGATTCCAAGTCATCTCTTCGGCTTTGTTCTGGTCATTGGCAAAAAGAACAAAAGTAATAGTTGGAAAACAAACTGTGCAGGGCAAGGATGTGTGACGCCCCATTAGACAACAGATTAAAGTACAAACAGGTGGGAGTTATAATGTTAAAAAAAATCATGAACTGGTACAGTATCAAATCCTCACCAATGCCAAGATGAGTGTTCACACTTGCATATCTTGCTGTCCCAGTCAAGTTCTTATTCTCTCTGCAGCATTAAATAGCAAGTTAAAACACAAGGGGAAGTAGATCACAACAGAAACTTAATGAAAAGGTACACATACTAAAGATGATATCTTCAAGAAACTAATAAAACATTAATTTTCGTGACCTGGCAGCATTATTATGGTTCTCATTCCCTCCCACACTCAAGTGAGGACTGAGAGATGACTATCAAAAAGACTTTATTGGGTATACTACTTCCTAGATAGATCATATACTGATAAACACGGATAAATGAACTCAGGCATGGTCCAACAAATGATATAAGAGAAAAATGGCAACTAACTCCAGCTAACTAGAAAAATGAACATGCTTATGCCAGGGGTAAAAAGGGGAAAACATGGATAACTCACTAATGTTGAGCTATTGCCCCTTTCCTCGTACCTATATGGGATGTGCTGATGCGTTGAGGTATCCCTATACTTTTTGGCAAGACCAAAGTCTATAATATAGACCTGAAATAAAAAAATACCGAGCAACACATAAAGTGGTAAATCAACCCAACAAAATATATCAACGGAAAGTGAAATGCTTATTAAAAGCTGCATTGTTATCCACCTGATTAGCTCGCCTACCAAGACCCATGAGAAAATTATCCGGCTTAATGTCTCGATGCAGAAAAGACTTGGAATGGACAAATTCCACTCGATTGATCTACAAGTAGGGGGTGGAGACCACATATAGCTCATCAGCAAACAACAAGTGAGGAAATTAAAAAAAAGAATCAATACAGAGAAATAGAAAAGTCAGGCTGAAGAAAGCATAATGTAGGAAGGACAAAAAAAACTGTAAAAGACTAGTGAAAATTTGTATGCCTGCACAAACACAAGTGTTGGTGTGGGTAGCAAAGGTGGAACCATAGGCCACGAAAAAAGTGAATCAAAGAGACATGTCTAGAGTTAATTCCTTGTTATATATATATAAAATGATTGTATCAAGGATTTGTTGAGGAACAGCTTGGGAGTATTTATACCATCTGATCAGCGAGCATAAGTACAGTCTTAAGAGATAATTTTCTGCTGCAAAAATTAAATAGGTCCTCCAGGCTTGGCCCCAGCAAATCCATAACCAAGACATTGTAGTCTCCTTCTACACCAAACCATCTGACATTTGGGATTCCAGCTGCCAGAAAAAAGATAGTCAAAACACACTTATTCTATCACACATTCTTATAAAAATATGCAGAGTGTAGAGCTTCCATACTTCCTCCTTGCAAAATCCTGTAGATCTTTGACTCATAGAGCAACTGAGGGTGTTTTGTTTTCACATTTTCCTGCATAAGAAACAAAGCAATGAAATGTCAGCTTCATAAAGCTGATACTAGTAATTAAGATGAATAACCTTGCATACTCAACTTAATAATTTACAAAAGCTACAAGCTACTACCATACATATCAGTGTTGCATCTGTTGGGATCGCCAATCTATTTCTAGACTCTCACTCCATACACCAAAGAATGTAGCAATATACTGAACGAAAATATCAAGTTCCTGACTCTTCTCATTCATCTCCTGGTTATTTTATCTCTCATTTATTTATTACCTATCATCCAATACTTCAACAGCTGAATATTAGTTATCAATTTGCCAAGATTAACTGGAGGCATCTAAAAACACATCAAGTCCAACTAAGTCAACCACACCACTTGAACACCAGGGACCAATCAACTACTCCAAATGATTCATCCATGGAGAACTAGAGCTGCTAAGGCGAGCAGACCCTGAATCCAGAGCCAACTCAAAAGTTGGAATTGCTTTGAGAACAGCAGCATATTCTGAACTATCCTACAGGAACCCACACACTGACTGACATTAACTTGAACTAAACATGTCAACTATTACAGTGGCCAAAACACCCGATGCACAGAAATACACAGGCCAAAACAGCAAAAGTACTTAGTAGCATCAGAAAGTAGCATAACAAAGCTGGAATTTAACAAAGATCCAGGCAGTTAATCCGCAGCAACGGAGCACAGACCAGCTTAATCGCGACCTCCTCGTTCGTCTGGATATTAGTCCCTGCATGCAAAAGAGACAAACAGAACCATATCACAAACCGATCAAGGATTATAAACCCGAAATTTTGAGCACGAGCAACCCGCACCGAGATAGATCTCCCCGAAGGAGCCGCTCCCTATCTTGCGCCCGAGCCGGAATTTGTTCCCAACCCGCGGCTCCATCTCCAGCCCTCCCGAAAAAAAAACAAAGCTTCGAAGTTTCCACCAAGAACAGCCGGAAAAAAGGCTAAAAAAACGCGCGTTTCCCCCGGAAATCTAGCGGCGGGAACCCAGATCGGCGCGGGGCAGGGGTTTCGGGGATCTTGCGGTCGGGCTCTCGTGCTACCTAGGGTTTGGGAGAGGCGGGGAGGGGGAGGCGGCCGCCATGGCCGTATGGGTGCGTACGGAGCAAGCAAGCGAAGCCGGAGAAAAGAAAAAGAAAAGGAGCTGTTTGGCCTTTCGCTTCTATCTATTGGGTTTATTGCTTTGCGTTCTAGTCCCTCCCCCTCTGCGTCCTCGCTTTCACGCTGTCCCTGGTATTCTTTCCAGGGGTTTGGTGGATAGGATTAGGGGTGGATAACGAGCTGGTTCGGCCCGACTCGTTAAGCTAATGAGTTAAAAAAGAAATTTGGTTCGGCTTATTGAAAAGCTCGAGCTAGGCTCGTTAGGTGGAATATGTAAATTGCATTAATCCTATGGCTCGTTAGGCTCGTTATGTTTCAGATTTGTTTTTCTGAATGATAACTTCTATGATTATCTAGAGTGACAGTGAAACATATACAGTAGTAATCCTATGACTAAAATTACGTCAAAAAGGAAAGATCATCTAATATAGTAGGTTCATAACAAAGTAAGAAAAACTTGTCAAGAAAACTCCAGTTCCAGTATGAGCAAATATAGCATTTGATGGTTCCTTTCCATAGGTAAAATTAACAGAGAAAAGAGTAGCGTGTACTTTAATAATACCTCTCAGTGACTAAAGAGGTGTGAAAATTAGCAGGCATACATACTACTACTACTGTACTTAGCCGTTCACGTCGTGATGGGCCCGAAGACGCTCTTGAGCTAGGCCGACCGAGCCTACCGAGTGGCTTGCGAGCCGGCTCGGCTTGGCTCGTTAACGGACTGAGCTGAAACCCAGGCTCGGCTCGGCTCGTTTGTGCCACGAGCCAAGCCGAACCTTCAACGAGCCGAGCCAGCTCACGAGCCTCGAGCTTTTTTGCCACCCCTAAATAAGATGATACCAGAGACAGGAATAGAATTAGGATATAAGATAAAATAAATTTAAATGTTGGATTAAGATATTGATAGATAGGTTTATCACACCTTATCTTTGAAGAAACCTTATTGCGATGAGAAATCTATGGCGTGTAAGATATTTTTCAGATTTGAGTTCATGCGTATTTTCATAATAGGTGTGTCTAGTAATCGCTCAGGTGAGCTTCGGTCATAGCCATCATGTCATTCTTGTTCTCCTTGACTTCCCTATGCTAACACTTGTGCTTGCCTTGTCGTGCCCCAGAGCCACCGGGACACGCTCATCTCTCCAACACCGACCAAGCCTCTCGTTGCTACCATTCTTGTGCCTCACTTGAAATCTCAGTTAGCCCTTCTGCTCCCTTGCAATTCAATTCAAAGCTAAACTTATAGGCTAGCCAATGGACCATAGAACTGGCCACAATACCCTAGCCACGTTCACCCCTTCCTCACCTCCGTTGGCCACCGTGGGTAGCACGACATGCCACACGAAAACCCAATTGCATTGATCCATTAGCTTTGGCTTAACTCATAGATCATGAAACCATCCTCAATTTTAAGAACTAGGATAGAAAATTTGAAGTTCACCATTGCCGACCATGTGGCCATTGCCTTGCTTGCCACGATGCCAGTTCCCTGAGCCTAGCCCGAACCCCTCTAGGCTACCCCTGGACCTTTTGTGTACTTAGCTTTGACCTAAGTGTGGCTTTGTGCTGTTGCCATCATCACGCCGACTAGCATCGCCGCTCGCCGCCAATTAGCCATCGTTGTGATACACCTCACCGAGCGCCTTCGCTACCAATGGCTAGGCCTTGGCCGACGCGTTCCATTTTGGCTCTTAGCCAAGTACGCCAACATCTCCCTCACCACCGATGAGCTAGCGCAAGGAGCTCCGCCGTGAACTCCTCTATGCCCCACTTGTTAGATAGTTAATTGGTGATTAAGTTAACTGTTAAGTAGGTAATTAGTATTAGTATGACATATGGACCCTGCGTGGTTAAGAATCCTTATTAACTTCGATTTAAACCCATAAGTCCCTAATGTGTGAACCCTACACCTTGAACCTGTCACGTAAACCCAGTCCATGGACCGCTCTCTTTGACACGTAGGTCCTGTTCTCTATAGATAGTCACATGGACCAAGTTCATGTGAACCGTAACCCTACCTATCAACTTCTTATTTCCTAAATAAAAATAATTAGAAAATAAATTAAAATCTAGCCAACCCCACCTATCAAGCGTCAGAGTTTTTTCTTAAGACAAATAATGGGAAAAGAAAAGAAAATTCCAACCGACCCCACTTGTCAGACATTTATCTTTTTTCCAAATTTTTAATAGATTCAAACTTTGAAAGGCCATAACTTCTTCATTTCAAATCCCACCAGTTATTTTTATTTTTAAATTCATCTAAATCCAAAACCTTTCCATCAGCACCAAAATTATAAATTTTGGAGTTCATTTGAATTTTATTTGAATATTGTGTTGAATGTGGATAATTACACATTATAGACTTTAGCCCTTCAGACGCTCCCGTCATTGACGAACAAGATCCACCCTAGCTACCTTTGACCAAGGCAAGTTTTATAATTGATTATGTTGAACCTAATTTTCAAATACATATGTTTTGCTTTAAATACAAACACATGCCTATTATGGTTATTTACTTAAATGCCATGTTAAAAGTTGATTACCTAGTTATACCATGCACTTGATACCTAATATTCCGCTTTCTTTGATTGTTGATATTTCCTTGCCATATCGCCCTAAGATATGTACAAAGAGAATAACTCCACTATTGGTTAAACTTTACTAGATTATGGTTGTACTTAGAAATTCTTTAGTGATGAAAACAAATACAACATAAATATTATCAACTGAACTTAAAAACATGATAATGGGATGGTAACATGGGTTACCATTGGAAACAGAAAAATATTTTCTAAAATGGTAGAGACTCGGACGAGTGGTTGGTATGAGATCGGTGCAGGGATTGTACGTATTATTAGATTGGCCATGTAGGAATTGCACGTGTTATTTTTTGATTGGCCGTGTAGCAATTACATGTGTTATTTTTGGATTGGCCGTGTGGGGATTGCACGTGTCATTTTTGGATTGGCCATGTAGGGATTGTACGTGTCATTTCTTGAGATCGGTGCAGGGATTGCACGTATTATTGGATTGGCCATGTAGGGATTACACATGTCATTTTTTGATTGATCGTATAGCAATTGTGTTATGCTTCTCTTTTCTACACATAAATCATGCAACCACAAGTTTAGTTATAGGATGGATCTGGCATATTAATTTGCTTAGCTTCGATGTGAATCCTACGCAATAGATTGATAGGTGGATTTCTAGATTTCTGTTACGATTGTTGGGAGTGACTCGTAACGGTAATTGCCCTTGTGAATTTTGTAAATGTGAAGGGCCATAGACTCTCTAATAGCAGGGTCCCTCATTGAAAACATAGCCTGGGATGAGAACGTTCTGGAGGTAAGGCATAACCTAAGATGGGAATGGTCATTGTCGCCAGTGCCGAGGGATTCCACCTTAAAGTAGGAGTGAGCATCAAAGTTAAGCATCGTAAAAGTCTTATTATGATTTTCTCAATCACACGTTTACAAAAGCGTGTAGTGACTGACATTATGAGTTAATTATACCTTATGGGTAAAGCTGCATAACCTCTGTGAAGTGTTAAAAATCTATTCGAATAGTCGTGCCCTCGGACATGACCAAAAGTGTAAAAACGTCACATGTGTAGTTTTCATAAATTAATGGTTACTTGGTAATAGTTGCGATAACTTAATTTGGAATGAAATGAAAGTGGAGGGATTTTACTCTCATGATGAACTTGACTCAAAACTGGATATTGGTTTTAAAGTAGAAACAGCTAAGTCATAGGTTTGCAGAACTTAGCTTTATGCTATAAGAAACATAACACATTAACTTGATTAAGCCTTGCATGTAGATGTATATATGGCCCTACACTTGTATTCTGCTATAGGGATTTGCTGAATACTTTTGTACTCATTGTTGCTTAATATATGGTTTTTAGATGATGGAATCAATGATTCAATGTATAGATATATCCATGCCTCCGGCTATGATATAGAAGACGAAGGCTAGGTCTAGGTTTAGCCCCAGTTGATTGCCTGTGATAGATCATGAGGACCTTTTTTTTTTGTTTAATTACTTTTCATTGCTTTGTTATAAACAATCTCATTTGGCTTGTCGGCCCATTATGTAAAACTCGATCATAAAATCTATTTGTAGTTGCCTATGTAATATTAAGTACTCTTTTTCTTACATACATGTATGGTTATGATATTTGCCAATGTTATATTGTGTGAGTTAGCTATTGATCAATTGCATGTTGTAGTGATAATATATGAAGTCAGTGGCAAATTTATCATTTATATATACTTGCATAATTTGTGATGGGAGCTTCTGCAACATATCTTGCAGCAAAGTCATAAAAAATGGTTGCTCATATACATGTTTCTGTGCTAGTTCTTGTACTGATGCATCTAGCCAATTTTCAGCAGTTTTTTTTGTGGAAAGATGCAGTAGCAGCAACTAATGCATCTACTTAATTTGCAGTTTTTTTTAAAAAAAGATAACATTGACTAGTGAAATAAGTTTTTATTTTCGAATTCTTTTAACTATGTGATAGAAATAATGGGAAAACAAAATGTAGCAGTGTAGTTTTCAAATATATCTAGTGTTACATCATCTTTCAAGCTGTGCAGTATTAATTATGGAAATAGCACATCCAAACAGGACCAGCAATTGGCATGATGTTGGATTCCAAGAAGCAATTTCAATCACAACCCAATTCTAATTCTACAAGAAATGTTGGTTCGTCAATTCCGTGGATCCAATTCATTTCCAGGAACCAAACGGAGCCTTAACGTTTTGACACTGGATGGCCCTTTTCTAGATGCTCGCCCATGGCGATTAATGTGAAGTGACCCTTATATTTTTTTTCCATAACCAGGTAATATACATACATTTGTTGACCTAACTTGGCTAACCAAATGGCTGGACAAAACCATGCCTAGCAGTCTAGCATCTAACCAAGCACAAGCAAGGCTTATTTTTAATTATGATAGGCTTGGGGTGTTTTAGGATATTCCTTTTAACTTATGTCTATCCTAACTTATTTAGGACAAAAGACTTTGTTATTGTTGTTGTTGTTGTTATGTCACAAGAGAAAAGAAGATATTGTTGTTGTTGTTGTTATGTCACAAGGGAAAAGAAGAGAAGCACCTGCAAGCTAATCCTTTTTTTAAGGAAAAAAGGCATCTACAAGCTAATCGTAAATTCCTCACACACTTGAAACCTGGGGCACAGAGAATTCCAAACCCTCTATATGATACATTCCGATTTGGACCAATTTGCCATTGGCCATTTTGTTTGGCAGTATGGGAAATGGGGACAAGAATGGGATCATCCTATCATATCTTTAATTCTTTACGAAAAAAGTATATTCAATGAGAAACTGTGGGCTCATCGAAATTGGTAAGCATATGCTCGCATAATCCAATAGAACCTGGATGATGCCATAAAATAGTAAAAATCCACTATGAAGTCATGTTAGGCTAGATAAACAATAAATACTAGTCAGCAGTCAAGAGCAGTACTGCCATCTTTTTATGTCTGACCAACAACAATTTTTTGGTTCAAATTTGCCACGATTATGCGTCTACTCTTTTTTACTGAAACTTATAGTTTTTAACTGCACCTTATGATTTTTAAGCTGTTTATACGAGAGATTATAGAGAAATAGAACTCACGGACGGTTTTTACCGATATAAATGAAGTCGTTACAGTATGTACTACTATTAACTAATAGACCCTATTTTAAAAAGATACTTCGTTTAAAAACTAGTTACTGTAGAAAAAAAATGAAAAGCAACTTTTAGAAACTGAAAAGAACATACCTTATGGCAACTAATTCATTAAAAAAATGTGGCTATGAACCAAACAACTATTGAAATGTCTTCACGGCTCCACCCACACACGGTCAAGGAAAACATAACAGTGCCGCAAGCACAGCAGAGATCCGCACATGATGCATACCTGATAGGAGTAATAGAACATATGAATAGGCCTATTTGATATAGCTGCGACTTATAGTTTTTAACTGAAATTTTTAAATTTTAGCTGTTTACAACATAGATTACGAAGAGAGAGATACTTGCGATTTTGGTTGATACAGATGTTGGGCTTTTAACATGTACTACAATTAACTTGTAGACCTTATTTTAAGAAAATACTCCATTTGAAAGTTAGATACTATAGCAAAGCCAAAAACCGCTTTTAGAAGCCGTTAAAGAACATGCTTCAATTACCAACTGACCAAAGGAAAAGATGTAACCTGATCAAAATTCACAGCAAATTTTCCAAACTTCTGTTAGACCTATAAGAGCAGTATATGAATAACCAACCCAAACTTTTAAGATGCTACTGCAGACTTCTACATTCACATAGCATTTCAATTGAACAATGACATGATGCATCTGAGGTGCCAAAACAATCTTGCTCCAGCAGCAGCTTTTCTACGCCTTTTCCTTTGCTGGAGAGGTCAATAGATGTAACGACGATGCATGGATTGTTGTGGTTGGGATGGTGTCCTTTCCTCGGGCTGAGCCAGGGCTCCTGATGCTGTGTAGGGGTGTAAACAAAGCAGATACAGAAGGATATTGCTCATCCCATATCTTTTTCATATTTTTTTTATCGGAGTCAGAGTCAGACAGATAGTGCCGGATACGAATACGAATGCGGATATTTTTGGTCATAAATACGGAGTGAATACATGCCGCTCCGAATACGGATAGTTTCGGTCACGAATATTTAATCGGATAATGCACAAAAGCAAATTTCACATAGTGACAGCGACAAATTAAGCAACTAGTAAATTCTAGCTAACAAAGTAGCAAGTAAATGATAGAGACCAGTTAAACAAGTAGTAGCTAACTAGCTACATGTCACATGGTTCAAAAGTACGAATTGTCCATAACCAAGTAGTTAAGTACATCACTAGTTCATTTAACTTCATTACATTTAGCAAATGATTTCACAAGGCCTTCGTATCTGGTATTCGGTATCCAAAGAGGCCAGGTATCCGACTCCGTTTCCGTATCCGGTAACTATCCGAAAAAATACCCGGATGGTTTCGTATCCGTTGGATAATACTTATTCCGAATCCGTTTCCGTATCCGACAAAAAATATCCAACTCCGTTTCCGTATCCGACAAAACCTTCAGATATCTGAAAATTTTCTCCGAATTGTATCTGAATTAAAACGGACGGACGAATGGTCGGAAAATATCCGCTCTATTTGCACCCCTAATGCTGTGGGTACGCTCCACACTACTCTTCAAAAACTTCTGCGCTGGCCTAGGTATGCGTGCAATCAATCGGGTTGAAGTAACAAGTATCACTCCCGTAATAATGAAGAACCTGCAAGGAACATTAATTCTTTAGTTTCTCTTCTAGCAGTCAATGCTCTACTTGTAAGTTGTGGTGTGTGTTCCAAATTGAATCAGAGAGCACAAAGAGGAACAGCACATTTTTTGTTCAATGGAAATTTGTCGATCAAGAAAATATGCCTCCAGTCCAACACTGAAATTATTGTCCTAATATCTTGCTGATTTATCTAGCAGTATCAACTATCAAGTAGTTATTTCAGTAAAACTGACTTCATAAACCAGCAGCCAAATTGTTGTAACTAAAAACTTCATAAATTTTATCATGATCAAAGTAAAACCACCAAAACTTATGTAACAAGGACATGCTGTAGATGAGTTCCAGCAACCTCTAGGTGCGGCATTAAATGAAATTGCTATGCAAAAAATAATTGTACATTATAGTAGCTAAGTATTGAAGCCAGAGGGAAGGGGCCCAAATCAGTCAACAACAAGCACACAATACACAAGAAAAACAAAATATAGTGTAAAAAATATTACCATCCAAGAAAAGAGAAAAAAACGGCCTGTGGGAGCTGTTGGAAGATGTTCATCAAGTGCAACCATACCAGCTACAACACCAGACACAATAGCTGCCACTGATGTACATGTGGACACAACAATTGCCCTCCCATGCTTCAGACCTCGAGTCTGCACGAACGAAATGTCCCATTATAGTGGAAAATAAAATGAAAGCAGGACAGAATCAATCAAAAACTACTAGAGAAGTCCTCAAGGCAGATGTTAAAAACACATATATTCATCAAATGGACTAGTGCAATTTAACAAAACAAACAAGAAAATGTCTGCAATTAGGCAAACAACTAAACTTTTGCATATCATTGATGCCGAGTGAACACATGCAAGTGAAGTTTTTAAACCTCAAATTTAGTGAACAATATGTGGCATCACAAGTTATCTGGATCATATCCTAGCCTTTATGCATTTTTAGAATCTTTTCTATCTCTAGTCTCTAACCCACTATGCAGCCCCACTTCACAGTTCACACCCCTGGTCCTGCTTCACAGACACAAACATTAACACTACTCTGTGCCCCCATGTGGTGTACCCTACATTTCAAGGTGTGGGCATCATAAACTTAGTATAAGAGTTCAACTAACATCTACATGTTTTCTAGAAACACCACAAAAACACTGTTTGAATTTTATCAGGGCCACAGTGCACACTATGAAGCAGGGATGCACATCTCCAGGAAGCCAGATATACCTGATATATAAATCCCACAGCACTGCAGGCCACACTACAAGAAATGGCAGCTGGGACAACAATCTTCGGAAAGCCCATTGCAGACATCACGAAACCCATCTTAGAGATAACCGATGAAATGCTATACATGAAATACAGTTATAAGTCATGCCTACACATTGGGTCATTAAATATTTGTAAACTGAAAAAAAAACGTCCTGAAACACATTGAAGTTTTTGTTCATATCATGATAAATGTATGATTCTAAGCAATATAAGATCCCCTCAACGAATTGAAATAGATAGTATGAAGTTTTTGATGGATGAAAAAGCCTGATTTTAAGTCATATATGACCTCAGAGATGAAAGGCCTCATGAAAGGCTGTAAAACACAGTGATAAATGCAAATGGATAGTACGAAATTACCCAAACAAAATGCCTGATTCTAAGCCGTATATGATCTCCTCAATCACTTCGGGTCCAGTCTGCATTGATGCATGGTGTCAATATCTGCAATGCGCAAACACGAATTCCAAATTTTAGAAATGCTCACCAACTCTTGTTCACACCTTTGCCTTTTGTAGATATGAAGCCAAGTGTTGAGCAGAACCTTAATTGGCATACACCATTAAAATTTTCCATCAATCTCAAGTTAGAATTCAAGTTCATCAAAACTATGATAATAAAAACCATCCTAGTACCCTACAAAATGACTCATGTTTCCTAATGACATTTAGATATAGGATTTTTTTTTCCAAGAATCAAATGGGAACAAATTGGTCCGACAAAAGCGCGGTTTTAACACTTCCTTAACTTCAGCAAGCAGGTTTCTTGGGAGGTAACAAAGAAGTATTTGGCAAAACATAATTTATATATGGAAATGCAAGAGTAGTATGTATGTAATGCATGCCTAAAATTCTTGTTGGTGGGTCAGAATGTTGAAACAGAATGGATATAACAAATTGTGTAGGAGAAAATACACTTGTTTTGGTAGGAAGCAAACTTTAGTGGGTGTAACAAAACCTATGCAGCACAGAGTATGGTACCTACAAACAAGATGACAATGGAGAGCACTAGCCAAGGTATATTGAAAAGAGGAATCTTATCCACTTTCTGCTCCTCGCCTCCAATGTGAAGGTTGTGAGTATGTTTCTATCTTGTCGCCGTTAGATGTAATGTGAAGGTTGTGAGTATGATTCACCTATCGTGCCGAGGCCAGCCAACGTAATCGCCACCCAATCGAGGCCATTCACGACCTCCTTGAGGTAAAAGTGGGAGAAGACGCAGAGCATGGCGAGGCCGCAGCCGGCAATCGGCTGCACAACGGAGACCTGTGAAGAAAGCAAACGCCACCATCAGTCAATCAGCACAAGCCATCCAGTGACACCACGATTGCGCAAAAACGCAGAGAAGTGGGGAGAAGAGAAAGGGAGCGGAGGAGCAGGCAACGCACCGGGGCCTGCGAGAGCGCGGTGAGCATGAGCGCGGCCCCGCACATGTCCCTGAGGAACCCGCTCATCCAGAGCCTGCTGAGCGCGTACGCCCGAATCACCTGCGCACAACGCCAAGAGGGAGTCACCGCCACGATCTGGAACGGAAGGAAGGAGAAGGGGGCGAGAGGAGGAAGGGGGGACCTTGAGCTTCAAGATGGGAGGGAGGATGAGGGTGCCCTTCTTCTGGAGGACCTTGCCGATGTTGTTGCCAGCGGCGCCGGCCAGCGTGAGCGCCACCGACCCCCACATCTCGCGCTCGCCTCCGCCGACCGATCCGACTCACTGGCTGCGCGTGGGATTTTTTACCACCTTTTTTGGAGGGGCGGAGCTGGGGGCGAGGAGGAGACCACGAGGGGAGTTGGAAGGGAGGTGGTGGCCGAGTCGCGTGGCAGCGTGCGCTTTTTTCGGCCGCGCGGCCGTGCCCGTGCCCGCACCGCGACGGCACGTAGTTTTGTTGTCTTTTAGCTGCCGCGGTCCGCGTGGCTGCGGGACGGAGGGGAGCTCGATTTTGGTCGGCTTGGGCTTTGGATGCGGACGATCCGCAGATCTCGGGCCAAACTTGCTGCTCTGTACCGTCTCCTCGCATGATTTCACGAACCGAGTGCCGCGCGCTCCAGCAGAGCGGTTTGCACTCAGAGACGGATTTACAGTAGTTCATGAGTATTTAATTGAACACCTAAATTTTTTAATAAAAAATCTAGTATATATAAAGTATAATACATATATATGTATGGTTGGGTCAAATGAACTGTTTATAGCCACAATTCAACCGCCGGTAGTAGCCCGTGACCGCGCGTGAAGCCAGACCCAGCCCATTTTCTGTCCGCGCGACCGCGGCTTGCCTTCCCCCGGTCCCGGTCCCCACTCCCCCCGATCCCCATTGCCATTTGCGTTCGCGCGGAACCTAACCCTAGCCTCGCCACCTCCGCTCTGCCGCGGCGCCTCCACCCTCTGCTCCGCCGGCGACCGCCTCGCCGCCTCCGCCCGCCACGGCGCTTTGCCCTCCGCCTTGCCGCCGCCCGCCGCCGCTTCGCCTCGCTCGCGCCCGGCCGTCGCACTCGCAGCCCTCGCCCGGGCTCCGGCTAGATCTGGGCTCTCCGGGACTCCGGCTCCGTGCCCACGCCGGCGCGCCACCACCGCAGACCACGTCACGCACTCACGCCGTCACCTCCGGCCCTCCGCTCCGCCAGTGAGTACTTCTGTGATGTACTGCACTATTGCTGTTAGTGCTGTATGTGTAAAGACGAGCATGCACTACTGCTATTAGTGTTCTCCGCTCCCTCCCGATATGGGATCTGATCAAGTTTGTTAAGGTAAATTTGCAATTTTGTCATCTTTATATGTAATGTCAAACTTTGTGTTCAATGTTTTCTGATTGAACAATCAGGATGACGATGATTACTCGATCTACACATTCCCTTCTTGGATACATTCAGATATTATAGACGACAACATTCTCATTGAGGGGGCCACAAAACTGGATTCTTCCACTGACAGCAAAAGAACTGATGGAGGAGAGTTGGAGAAACTGAACACAATTTATATAATTGATTTCAGTGATCTGTCCATTGGTGAGCAGCCAGTTAACTTTGTTTCCTAGAAACTAGGCATTGATTACTCTTTGTTTTCATGTCTATATTAAAAATAATTTGCATGATGCATCACTGATTGATGAAGCTGGAGATGGAATTACCATGTGTAAGAGATGTATAAATTAAGCACATTTACCTTGTTCACTGCTTTCTTCTTGGAGAGAGAACAAGATATACGAGAGTGCAGTCAAAGTTTTGTCAAATTCTAAATAAAGCTTACATTGAACTTGTGAGATTAAATGTAAATGTTGTTTTTGTTAACAGGGGATCCTTTATGTGACTTAATTCCACTGCACTTGGATGTTTTCCGTGGTGATATTGATCTTCTCAGGGAGTTCCTGCGAAGCCATCAGCTTCCTTTCCTGAGAGGGGAATCGAATAATGATGTCTACAAGTTAATGCAAAATACAAAGTTCAGCAGAGCATCATATCGTGCAATGTAAGTACATTTGCTTGTCAGAAATCAGAGTTAATTCCCATCACTCATGCTTTATCCAACTGATTCATTTGCTGCTTATGATAAGAACAACTTGATTAGGAATAATATCTTTATATTATTTAAGATATTATCCCTAGTACGAACAATTGTATGTTAACTATTATTACTGTAGATCTTTATGTTTTGTACTGAAAAATATTTTTACAACTTCAAACACACATTCTAAAATTCCTGCGTCCGCCACTGTTTGCACTTACAGTGAGTAGCTTTGGCAATGAGGAGTGGACATAATCGTGATCACCATTGTTGCCTGATAATGGAAAAGTCTCGATTAAATCTGCAAACGGAGAATCCAAGACAACGCAGAGGTAATGAATCGAATCATGAGAATGGATATTGGGAGCGGGGGCCGCAAGTTCATCATTCTCCCAACAAATCCCTCTCATCCAAACACCCCGTGAGACCGCAAAAATAAACCGAAGTTGTCAATGCTGAAAAAGGCAAAACAATACTAAGGCACTACTGCTTTACTACCGTCTGCCTGTCATGCCCAGCTAGGCCTACAAGCCAGCAACTGCCCTTTGAACGTTTGGTGCTGGGTTGATCGAGTATCATATGATGTCCTTGCACCAAAATTGGACCAGCTCTTCATTAGAGAAAAAAAATAAAGAGGGATCAACTCAAAATTCTGGAGTCACCAAAATGTCAATCATTTCAATTCAATTAAAGATCAGACCTGCTGCACTACCACACTTCCACAATGTTTCATCAGAGACAGTTGCATGAAGGGCATTCACAAATAACAACTATGCAGTAAATCATATCGGATCTAGAACCAAGTCATATCATCTGTGCCTATGACCACATATTGGAGTGAATGGTTCCACGTTATGCTAACAAAAACAAGTAAAGTTCAGAACGGAATTCTGCCAATACTTCTGAAAGCATGAAATGAATACCCTTTGCTAAAATGTTACTTCGTAATGCAAGCAACATTTTGTCGTGTTGTTTTTCCCTTATCATGAAAGGCTAACAAGTATGATGAGTTTAGGCACGCATTCTAATTGAGCAAAATACTATAACTGAATAACTTAAACATCAGCTAGTGTCATCGGATACGACGGAACATTGGAGTATTTGATATGAAAACGACCAAAGACATTGATGTCCACAGTAAGATAATGATGTGTGTTTCGAACAGAGAAAGCTAGAAAATCAACAGTAAGTACACAAATGCAATGATTTGAGGAAATTGCAGAAAACAGGATGCCACGAACTACATTGATAAAGTGGATTAGTGCTGCAATAATGCACCAAACATTACTGTCAGAAACTTGGAATAACCTAACAAGGATAAGTAGTTAACTTCCACAAGGCCAAAATCCAGTCATTTCTGGGCAAAGTAGGCATATCAAACCGTTAAATCATTAAACATCATAACCCACCTCATATGATAGCAACATTGGGCTACAACACATCAAAAACAAATACAAAAATTTCATACAATAAAAACATAAAAATTTGGGGCAGGGTTGGAGGAAAAATGCTGAAAGTCCTATCATCGAGACATCCATACAGTTATAACCTCAAACACAAGGGCACTTAAATGATTTGGCATAACACAAGTTCTATCAAAATTTCTTGGTAAACCCAGTGCAATCATACAATGCTTTGAACCATACACGTCGAATGTCACTAATTGAAAACAACAGTCTTAAAATTAATTAAAGGAATTTCTAATTCCAGTCTCCTCATTTGCAAATCATCTTGGATTCCCACGAAAAGGCATGGCATCATATAAAGGAGATTCGCTACCGCAATAAACAAAATGAGCAACCACGGGACTGCACACTGAGCAACCTACAGCATGACGGGAAGCAAATCATCATCTATAGCACCCAAGAAAGACACTAAACCAGCCACACAAGGAGTACCTGCTAAGGAGTATAGCCCAAACACTGTCCTGAGCCTTGACTGCCCTATAGCAACACAAGCCCAAGCTCTGATGGCTTGATTCCATAGCGAATACGGTAATTATAGAGATAATAGTGGAGCTGCCCATCTCCAGGTCCAAACTTGAGCTCCTTGAGGAATGACTCGTTCTCCATGACATCGAGCGCATTGAACACATCATAGTTCTTCTGCTTGGCCACAATCAGCGCATCATTCATCAACTGCTGCAGCGGGGTCTTGGTGGAAACATTGTAGTAAGAGTATGCTGCCTTGAGCGCTGCATAGTTGGCATTGTTCAGTATTGACGAGGGCAGCGTGTAAAAGCTGCAGAAATCTGTGACTTCATGAGTCTCAGGGCTCTCCACAAGGTAGCTGTCAACCACATCCTCCTGGGGCAGCAGCCAGTGCTCCACATCCAGCTCATCAAAATCCGGCGCCACCACGAACCTCACAAGGTGTGCTCTCAGCAGCCGTGTGACTGCCGCAACATCCCGCAGCTCCATCTGGCGGAACCCAGGGGTGAGCGGCGCGTCAGGCAGCTTGTAGAGCCGGACCGTGCGGCTCATGGTCATGCGGGGGCCAAGACGGGAGAACCCAACGTCGATGAGCTTCTTGGGGTTCAGGGATCGGTGCCAGTAGCGGCAGGTAGTGATGGGGGTTGGGAGGACGACCCCCGCAGTGTATGCAGCCTGCCAGATGTTCTCCTGGTGAACGCGGCGGGTGACCTCGCGGATGAGTACGGGCGCGAGGCGCTTGGATCGGAGCTTCTTGTGGACGCAGAGGAAGTTGACCTCCGCCATGCGGACGACGTCGTCGCGCGCGCGGATGCGCGCGGGGACGCCGGAGATGAAGGCGACGAGCTTCTTGGACTCCTTGGCGCGGACGCCGATGTGCCAGGCGCGGAAGAAGGATGGGGGGCAGAGCGCCCAGCGGAGGAAGGCGGGGGAGTAGTTGAAGCGGAACATGTTCTCGTCGTCCTCGACGTAGTTGTGGGCGAGGAGGGAGTAGAGGTCGGCGAGGAGGGCGTCGTCGTCGAGGTCGCAGGTGAGCCACTCGAAGGCGGCAGGGAGCGGGTAGGGGTCGGCGCGGACCTCGGAGAGCGGGGTGGGTGGCTCGATGGCGCCGTCGGTGAGGGACGTGTCGGCGGCGTCGCGGAACTGCCCCACCGGCTGCGTCTCCCAGAACTTGTGGCGGCGGGCGGTGGGATTGGAGGCCAGGGTCATGTGCTCCTGCAGGCGCCGCGCCAGCGCCTCGATCGAGGTCTCCTCCGGCGCCGCCAGGGCGCCCTCGCTGGCGCTGGCGTTGGCAGAGGCGGCGGCGTCGTCGTTGTTGGGGGCTGCCATGACGATCGGGACGGCGGAGGTGCTGGATTGGCGGCAGGGTCTGAGGATTTGGGGCGGGGGAAGACGACGAGGCGCAGGAGGGGGACGCGAGGAGGCGGATCTCTTGTGGGCTCGACGTAAGCGTAGTTCAGTATATTCAGCTTAGGGTAGGGATTAGGGAAACACCGAAACACACAATACATTTCGTTAACTACTAGTACCAATAATAAAGTTTTATCAGTAATGCTATTCGTGCGTAATGGTCTAAAAAATCCTACTGCTAACAAGGATAGGATAAGCAATGAGGACATTCAAAACAGACAGTTTCTATAGGTATGTCTAAGAAGAGAGAGTGTATTAAATGGATGTTTAGAAACTACCATTTTAATGCATAGCGTCTACATGTTGTATCTAAAGTGTCCTATAAGATTAGTGCCTGTTTGGATCCCATAGACTAACAACTAGTTGCTAATTTTTAGTCCTATGGATCTAAACAGGAGAGCTAATGAGTGGGCTAAAGTTTAGCCAAAGCCTTAACTAGTTGTTAGCCAACTAGTTGGCTAAATCCAGCTAATGAGGGCTAAAGGACCAGCAGGATGGAAAAAAGACGCTGATACCCACACCAACCCTCCCAGACTGCCATGCATAGGGGTATAACAGACTTTGTACTGAGATAGTAGTACTTATTAGTCCTTGGATCCAAACAGGACTGGGCTAATCTTTAGCCAGCTAACTACTAATCAGCTAACAACTAGTCCTAGCTAACAACTAATCCTAATCCATTCAAATAGACCCTTATTATTGTTATATGTATTATAATCAACACTAACATTTCAACCTTGTGGCCTCTTTGTTTTGCTCTCTATCAAGTATTATTCGGTCAGAAGTAGTAGCCGCATCTCGCTCCATTCAACCAACAGAATCTCATTCCATTCAAACAGCACATTATATTCGTACATAGTAGTGCATCTCACATCATTCAAACAACAATTTCATACATATAAATCATGTTTTATATAATCGACTAGGATCAAAATAGGTTTACTTAGGCCCCGCTCAAAATGACTTAGACATGTTCTTTTTAACTGCGGCTTGTGGTTTTTGAGCTGTTTGTATAAGAGATTATAGAGTAATAGAAACTCACGTGCGGTTTTCGCCAATATAAATGAATTCAGTAAATTATATACTACAATAAACTAGCAGACCCTATCTTGAAAAAATACTCCGTTTAAAAGTTAGTTACTGTAGAAAAGTCGAAAAAGACTTTTAGAAACTGAAAAGAATAGGGCCTTAGGCTTCTGGCTTATTTTTCACTATCCAACAATTTTATCTTTTTTCTGGTTTTTTGGCTTTTTTTTAGCTTTTTGTAGGTTCTTTTTTTTCCCGTATTCGTTTGTACTGTCCGTGATGGTCTAACTTCTATTTTTCTATTTTTTTCAAATTTAATTACACTAAATAAACCACCATCAGTTACAGTATAATTTCAATTAACTATAATGCTTTTCAGCCATAAACCACTTAAAAAAAAGCCATTTTAAGCATCCGTGAGAATCACCAATAAAATGGAATAAGACAGTACATAATAAACTAGTCTTTGATAACAGAACAATAGGACCAGTAGGCAATCCTATTCTTTTGTTCATTCGGTAAGTACCATGTAAATTTGTAACCAATCATGTTCTCACACAAAACGATTGTTGATGGCTTGCAGCTGTATCTTCTTTCTACATGTTGCTCTTGAAGTTTCAGTGGCAAGCCACTATACAAAATCAAGCCAGGGCCCTGGAACAAGATAAAAACAAAAGATTTTGCTCATATTTGTGCACTAATTAGGAATCAAGTTCTCCAACATTTTTCTTGAAGGAGGTCAATTATAAAGTTCTACGACATACCTCATTATCATCAGCTAAGAAAGGCTCCTAGAAATTCCCTTTCTTCATGTGCTCAGTTTTCAGCTCATTATCATTAGCTAAGAAAGGTCGTGATCGAAGTCGAAGCCGTAGTCGAATGGGGATGTGGCCGAAGTCGAGGGACCGTAGTTGGATGGGGACGTGGCCGAAGTCGAAGATCAGTGGTCAAAGTCGACGCCGTGGTCGAAGTCAAAGGGTCGTGGTCGAAGTCCAAGCCGTGGTTGAAAGAGACAGTGGTTGAAGGGGGCAGTGGTCGAAGTCGAAGGGCCGTGGATGAAGTCGATCTGCGGTCGAAGTCGAAGAGTCGTGGTCGAAGTTGAAGGGTCAACCACGAGCGTTAATCGATGTGTTCCGACTTACAATCACGAAGTGTCCTCGATGATTTTCGACTTACGACCACGAACGATAGTCGTCGGCTTTCGACGTACGACCAGGAGCCATTGTCGAAGGCTCCCGATTTAAAACCACGATCGATCGTCGACCACTACCAACTTACGACCATCAGCGATGGTCGACCGCTCCCGGCCTACGATCACGCACGATGGTCGACGACTTCTGATTTATAACAACAAGGTGTGCTCGAGGACTCCCAACCTACGACCATGAGGTGTGGTCGATGTCTTCCGACTTATGACCACGAGGTGTGATGGACGGTTTTGACTTGACAGATTTAAAAACTTTTAGAATATGTTTGTATATATATTCTAAAAGTTTTTACCACCCATAAGTTTTAAAATATATAATATGATAAATTTTAAAAATCTATAGCAACATATGGGTATTCACCTAGTCATCCACCATTTTTAACAACTTCCGGATACGAAGCCGAGTCAGTACCCAAAAAGGCGAAAAAGACCAGTAATGGGCCAACGGGCCATGGTTAGGAACCCAAATATCCATGCTCAAAACTGACAAATCGTCAGTGTACTATCTGGCCCATTCCCAGGCCCTTAATCTTTCCTTAATAATGAAGGCCCATGACCCATGGCAAGTCAGTTTGCTGGTGTTGTATTGTATACCAATCCCATATCATCGGAGGTATTTTTTTAGTTATAGCTTATATCTTTATTACGGTTTATTGGTGTAATAAATAATGATTAGCAAAAAACCAAAAATCATTAAAAAAAAGAACAGGACGATCATCACTCCTCTATGTAAGATTCCGCTGTCAAGGAGCTGCAGAAAGCCAGAAACCCCCAAAGAAGAGGACGCTAGCTAGGCGCCAGTCTGGTACACTGCTAATTCTGGCCATGGCTTATACCTTTTTTTCATTGTAGCTAGCATAATTTTTACTGTAACTGATAATGGTTTATTGAACATAATTAAATTTTAAAAAAAGAAAAAAGAAAAAACAAATCAGCCCATTACAGACAATGTATAGAAATACAGGAAACAAAGAAAAGACAAAAAAATTGAAAAACTGAAAAATCAAAAAAAATGAAATAAGAGAATAATAAGTTAAAAGTTAGAAGTCAGGACTGAAACTGAAACTAAAATGGGGGGCCTGTTAACATCCGCCCGGAGAGGCCACGGGCCTAATGGCCCGATTCGACCGATCCGTTCGTCAGTCCAGGGAGCCTGAGATCATTAAACGCGTACGTGCATCTGTGCGTGGTCGATTTCACTACTAGCTTGCTAGCTATAGCTACTTGGTGTGGTATAGCTAGCTAGCAGCTTAAACGCTACTGATGCGACCGTTACTAATTTGGAAGGCCATGGCTTGGACCACCGAGCTAACTGTAGCTCGTTAATTGGGTGGATACTATGGCCCTGATCAATTCGGCTTCGGCTTTTGACTTCTAGTTTATTTTTCATTATTCCTAAATTTCGTTTTTTCTGATTTTTTTTGGATTTTTTGAGTTTTTTTACTGGTTCTTTTTTTCCCGTATTCGTTTGCATTACACGTGATGGGCTAACCTATTTTTTCTATTTTTAAAATTTTTTAAATTTAATTATACCAAATAAGCTACCTTTAGCTACAATGTAATTTCAGCCAGCTACAGTGAAATAAGCCATAAGGCACAGCCCAACCGATCACCACCAAAGATGGTCACATAGCTTAGTGCGCTGTTAAAACGAACTGAAAAGCAAACATTCATGTGACTCACCAGAGCCGCAAGGCATTTCTGAATTCCGCCACTAAGCTGTAATAGTTTTGGCTTCAGATTTTAGCTTCAGGTTTATTTTTCACTATTCATAAATTTCGTCTTTTTCTGAATTTTTGGCTTTTTGTTAAGTTTTTTTGCCGGTTCTTTTTTCCCGTATTTATTTGTATTATATGTAATGGGCTAACATATATTTTTTATTTTTTTAAATTTAATTATGCTAAATAAGCCTCTGTCAGATACAGTATTTTTTCAGCTATAAACCACCAAAAAAGCCCAAATGATCACCACCACCGCGGCCGGCCTCAACAAGTCTATTGCACCTGTCCTCAAAATGCAATGATCCTGTTCGGTAGAAGAAAAATAATCCACAAGAAAGTTATTAGGAGAGGTCGGCAGCACACGGTGCTGCTTACACAAGCAAGACTAGCAAGCACATGGATAAAATTGATGCTTCATCTATCCTGTGAGGCTATGACGGTTACCTGCGCCGTACACAAGGTGGCAACGCAACGCGAGAGAGTACGTATGTGTTTTCACGTCGACTAAGGTGGTTCTTTCTCTTCCAACTTTGCAAACGGTAATTCACACCGCAAGTACCGTACAAACTATGAAAAAGATACGGTTTTGCTAATTTGTGGGCGCCACCTGGGTCCCATCGGCCATTGGATCGTGGGTGGGAGCAACCAGGGCCAACCCCGTCCGTGCGTGATCAGGCCCCCTCAGTAATCACCAATGCTTCACTCCCGTCAATCCCCCCTCGCTCCTCCACACTCGCGTGCCCTCTCGTCGTCGCCAGAGAATGCCGCCATGCATGCCGCCTCGCCTTTGAACTCTGATCGAGCTGCCACACACCTCCTTCCCCCCTTTCAATCCAACCCTGACTCCTGATCCCTCGTCCTAGCTCGGCGCTACCGCCAGATGGGTGGGACAGTTTTTGTTTGCAGATGATCAAAAGTTCGAAGCCAAGCCGGTTGAAAGTTTTTTTTTGTTCAAAAACTTGATGTCGAATGTAGAAATTGAGCCAATTTTGTAAGTTTGGAAGATTAAATACCCGGGTTTGTAGTTGAGGGTATTAAGTGATCTTTTTTTTGTAAAATTTAGAGATGTAAAATAGATTTATTTCTTTGAAAATTCTCTATAACCTAGTTGAAGGTCAAAAAATAGTTAAGTATGGCCCAAGTTTCAATTCCCATTTGAAAGCTCATGTGTTCGATCTCTAGATTTAGGCTCTGCTCTAAACGGCTGCAGCTTCTGACTTCTTAATTGTCTTTTTTGTCCTTTTGGCTTTTTGCCCTTCCCCGTTGTATTTTTGCATTTTTCATGATGATATAATGGTTTTTTATTTTTTAAATTTAATTTGTCAGAAATAGCTAACAGTTGGTACAATATATTTTCATACACTTATATAATGCAAAAAAGGCCAGAAGATGGTTGAAGCATGGCCTTAGAGGTTTCAGATGCCCCCGGCTGCTCGCGTGCACGGCGGCGGACGCCGGCCAGTGTATTAGCAACACCATTAACCCGATGTGCAAATGACTAGCTCGATCGAGCTCACTTTCGCAGTAAACCTCTGCCGTTTACCTTTTACCCGACTTGCAACGACAATAGCATCGCGCGATGTGTGTACCAGTCTCCGCTTGGACCACCGGATGCGCGCATATTATGATATTAGTGGTATCACGCAAGAGCAATGTAACACCCCTATTTCCAAGCGCGCATATGAACATTTATGAAACGTCGTGTAAGAGTGTACCATCACATGCTTACAACAAAAATCCAGCATATACTTCACATAAGGTTTAACAACCCAGTTTTCACTGCAGCGGGGCGTGCAAGCCCAAAGAAATTACATTACAAAAACTCCAAGTAAAGATCGAGCGCGGCGGAGACCTAGAGTCACAGATCCTCGTCGAAGAAAAGCTCCTCAGGGGCTTCCTCCACGGGGACACCTTCACCAACGTCTGGATCTTCTGGAGGAGGGGTTTAGCAAGCCGTGAGCTAACCAGCTCAGCAAGTCACAACAGGAAACCCTAACTTAGCTACTTGCACGGATCAATAAGGAAGGGAGTATACTTGTTCTATTAACTTTGAGTGGATGCAGTTTTACTTGCAAACGTCTTCAAAAACTCAAAAGAGTACAACTACTCCTTAAGATTAAGGGGGTTTTCATAAAAAGATAAATTAACCAACTAGTCCAGTTAAAACTTTTACAAAACTACTTAAGCTTTGTAGCTGGGATCACCCAAGTGACACAGCTCCATTGACCGGGAGCACGGTGTATTCGAATACCATTTATTTGACTCTGCAGAGTTGCTCAACTTTACCCACATGCACCCTTAACCCTCATGGCTAAGTTAAGGAACCGGGTCTTTTTGCTGCTCAACCCTTGATATACACTCCACCCGATAGGTGCGGAATCCACACAACCTCGGGTATCCATTGGCCACCACGGAACGCCGGGCCCGAGTTGAGAGGACCTATCGTTGTCTTAGTCCAGATTCGCAATCCGCACCGACTCCCACTGCAGAGTTTCACTTAGGTTGAGCAGATACTAAACCAGGGTTGACAAGTCAACACCTGTGGTTGAGCGGTCACTATGTCATTTGCTCAGCGTAAGGGTCTAGTCCTTACATTTTCCCTGAGGCTCGCGACCTCCATTCTAGGGTAAGCGGTGGCGAAGACCATCTCGCGGTTTCCCACAACACCCTTACCCTAACCTGTGCACGCCGGTACAACCACCCTCGGGTACGGTGTCCCATACCACCTTACCCTACTCCGGGTTTTGAAATCTACCGGCCCACGGCCACAACCTTAGTAGTGTGAAGACTTTGCATGTGATATAGATAGCCTATAAGTGATTATACTACACTTATAATTCTCGGGTTACAATGGCGGGGCTACAAGTTTAACATGGCATTTATCGGTGGCAGGTTTACCTACTTTAGCACGTCATTCTAAACATTTTATTTTTCTTCAAACTAGCATAATGCAAATAGCATAATAACATAAATAAATAACATGGGTTACAACATGACTTGCCGTTAATCTGAACGATCTCGGCGATCTCGAACGTAGAACCTCCCTGATCTTGGGTCTGCACCGAAGCTTCCGGAATCTCCGAAACTAGCGTAAACACAAAAATAATATAAGTCCGGCTTGAGCCTAATCAAGCGAGGAAAAGTAAACTATGAAAAAGAAGTAAAATGCAAGAAATATCCAAATGGGAATATTTAGAATTTTTTTGGGATGAAATTGGGGAAATGGAGGTCAAAAATGGGTTCAGGACATTAAATGGAGCAAAATGGTGAAATTTGGGATTTTTTTGGGATTTTCTAGGATTTATTGGATTTTTCTGGATTTTAGAAAAGAATAAATGCTGGAAAATCGGTTTGAATAGTAACAGGCTGGCCTCGGGCTACAATGCGGCTCGGCACAGCGCGCTCTGCTTGTGGTGAGCGGCAGCGCAGCCGCGGCGGCGGCGTGCCGCGTGGCTCGCATAGCGCGCGCGCTCGCGCGCGAGAAAGCCGAGGAGTCGGGCCATGCCAACGCGCGCCCGCGTGGCCCGGATGGCCGACGTGTTGCTCAGGCGGACGACCCAGATGAAGTGGGAGTAGGCGGTCTGGATTGAAGTGGGTGGTGATCGGACGGTGGAGATTAGATGGCAGCAGGTGGGATGAACGGTTGGGGTGGACAGGATCAGGTGGCTGCGAAGGGGTATGTTTATGGAAATCGGACGGTCGGGAGATGTTGCCATTGGAGGGCTCAGGCGAGTCGGCAACAATTGGAGCGGACGGTGGGGAGTGGCCACGTCGTCTTCGTCTTCCTCCCGTCGGGAGCGCGCCACAGAGAGGCGGAGATAGAGGGGCCTCTGCTCTCCGGCGACAGCAGGGTTCTCGACGGCCAGGGAGGGGATCAGCGGGTAGATTTTGGTGCGGGGAATCCATTTTTGGCACTGGGGAAGTGAGATGGTCAACGGGCAGCACAGGAGGCAAAAGGGGAAAGTTTAGCTCTCCGGCGGTGAGGGAGGTCTCTGGGGTCGATCAAGCCAAATTGGCGATGGTTTCATGGTTAGGGAAGTCCGGGGCTCACATTAGTGGCGGTAGTTTCAGCTTGGGGGCTTCGGTGTGAGCTGGCCACGGAAGGGGTGCGACTGCCGGAGGGGAGCTTCGACACTGGCGCAACACAGGGCTTCACCTGGCCAGAGAAGAGTGCCACAATGGTCAGGGGGTAGTGAGGGTGCTCTGGGCGAATGGAATCGAAGAATGGAGGGAGGGAGAAGAAAGTGAGCTCGCGGGGGTCACCGCGCAGGGGAGAGGAATGGTGGCGCTAGGGGGCAGTAGAGCCCAATCGGCTGCTCACTGGAGTTCCTGGGAGTGGTAGGAAGTGATTGGAGGTAGTGAGCAAACTTGAGAAGCAAGGGAGGAGTGGGGAGCGGAGGAACGGCTTTTATACCCGGGCGGAGGGAGAAGGGATCCGTGGGCGAGAAGGAAGGGCGCGGTCGTGGGGTCAACAGAAGGACGGGGCGAGCTGGTGGCGTGTCTCCTCCGCGCAATGGGCTCCGTCCGGCGCTGAGCGGCAGTAAAGGCGGGGAGTGGCGGACGGGAGCAGGTGGCCGGGGCGGCATGGGCGACGGCGAAGCTTGCAGGGAAAGGGAGAGGGGGAAGAGGCTGGTAGGTGGGGACCGAAGGTGGGAAATGGCGACGCGTGGCGCGGGAGGTGGTGCTGCTTCGAACCGGGTGACGTCGGGGTGGCGTGGGCGGAGGCGAAACCAGGGGCGCAGTCGCGGTGCGCATCGCGAGGGAGAAGGCGGAGAGGGAGAAAGGCGCCAGCGGGGAGAGGGAGCGGAGGGAGGCGCCGGGGAAAGTGGAAGGCGGGAAAGGGGGCGATGCCAACAGAGAAAGGAGGCACCCGGCCAAAAGGGGAAAGCGACTTCCAGGGGAACTTTCCAAAAAGGAAAAGTTCACAAAAACACCTAAAAGACCAGCAAAAGCAAATAAATTTTTGGGTTTGAAATTTTTGGGGCTTTTCAAGCAATACACCACAAATTAACACTGTTATTGAACCCAAGTGTTGACTACGCATCTGCCATTAATTCATGCATGCAAGTCTAACCCTGCATACATCACTCGGTAGGGGGAGGAGGACTATGAGATCGACCTCCCAGGCACAACGTGTTGCGAGTGCTTGATTGCTACTCGTAAGAAGAAAAAAATACAACACAATAACTGTGAAAAGCCCTAAAATTTCAAACCCAGATTTTCTGTGAATTTTTGCTGATTTTTGGGGAAATTTTGGAAACTTTCCCTTTTTGGAAAGTCTCCCGTTTTTCCGCCTTCCTTTTTCTGCCTGGCGCTACTCTTTTCCCGTTGGCGCCTTTTCCCTTTTCCGCCTTCCCCGCTCCTCGGCGCCTTCCTCGTTTCTTCTCCCGTTGGCACCGCTCCCCTCCTCGCCTTCTCCCTCTCGGCGGCGCGCCTCGCTCCTCGCGCGCTCCTCCTCCCCGCCTTCCTCTCGCACGCGCGCGCCGTGGAGACCGCGCTGCATCGAGTCGCGCCCGGTTCGCGACAATGGGTTCATCCCCGTCGACGCGCCGCCGCCGCCGCCGCCGCCGTCGCGGCTCCTCCGCTTCGGCCCACTTGCAGCCTCCCCTTCCCTCTTCCCTCGCCGCTGGTTCTTCCCCCCTTGGCCGCTTGGTTCTTCCCCCTTGGCCGCCCGTGCCCCTTCCCCGCGACTTCCCCTCCCCCTCCGCCGGGTATAAAAAACCCCCCTTCCCCGGCTCCCTCTCTCCCCCTTGCTCCTCCAGCTCCTCCGCCACCCTCCCTTGCTCCCCTCTGCTCCGAAGAGCCTCCCCGAGCAACCAATCGAGGTCACTTTGCCCGGAGCTCCGCCATTCCCCTCCCCTACTCCGGCGTCGCCCGTGAGCAATCTCCCTCTCCCTCCCTCTATCTCCCTCCCCCTCGAGATACTAGTCACGACGGCGGACTCCTTTGGACAGGAGATTACCCGTGCAGCTCCGCCGTCGCAGCTCCTCACCGGCGGAAACCACCTCACCGTGGCCAGGCTTCCCCGCAACTCCTCCTCCCCTGTCTCCACCGCCGACGTGAGCCTTTGGTTCCCCTATCCGTGTGGCCGCCGCCATTGGAGCTACCTCGCCGCCGGTAACCCCCTCCGCCACCGCAAACCCGAACCTCCCCCTTCTCCCTCCTGCCGTCTCCACTGGTCCCCTCCCCTCCCTGAGCTCTCAAACGAGTTCCCCTTGCCAAGCCGCACCCACTGGTGCCCTCGGTGGTCGCCGGCAAGCCCCCTGGCGCCCGGACCGCCGCCGCCACCGTGACCCCGCTCCGGGAGAGCTGTCGCGGCTGGAGGAGGAAGATGAAGACGTGCCCTCCCCGCCGTCGGATTCTCCCCATTGCCATCTAATCACAGCCGTCCATCTCTTCGTACCGTTGCGCTCGCCTACCCCGCATCTCCACCGTCCGATCTCCCCGCTCCGCATCCCGTCCGTTCGCTCCCGCCCATCTCGGCCATCCGCTGGGGCGCGCGTCGGCCATCCAGCGCGTGAGGGCGCGTCGTGGGCGAATTCTCCTCGGGCTCGCCGCGCGCCGCAGCAGTGAGTGGGCCGCCCGACGCGCGGAGATTTTTCCCGCCGGGCTGCTTTGTTGCACAGGCCACCCTTTCTTGTTCCACCGATTTTCCAATTGATTTTCCAATATCCAAAATCCCAGAAAATCTAAATAAATACTAGAAAATCACAGAAAATCCCAAAAATTCCCAAATTTCACCACCTTGCTCCAAGTAATATCTTGGACCCATTTTTGGCCTCCACTTCCACAAATTCATCCCAGATAAATTCCTAAAATTCCCCATTTACGGATTTATGCATTTTACTCCTTTTTAATTAGTTTATTTTTCCTCGCTTGATTAGTCTCAAGCTGGACTTATGTTATTTTACGTGTTTGCGCTAGTTTTGGAGATTCCGGAAGTTCAAGTGCAAGCTCAGGATCCAGGCGTTTCTACGTTCGAGCTAGCCGAGATCGTCCAAGTCAACGGGAAGTCCCAAATCTTTTGACCATGTTGTATCCCATAAAGTTTAATTATGTTACTATATTATTTGCATTGAGTTAGTTCTGAAAAGTTAGTTCAAAGTAAAATAAAATGGTTTAGAATGACATGCGATATAGATATGACCTACCACTGTTAAATGCCATGTTTAAATTGTAGCCCTGTCATTGTAACCCTAGAATTACATTATGTGTAGTAATATCACATGTAGATTATTATTATCACTCAAAGTCTTACACTAATAAGGTTGTGGCTGCGGGCCAATAGACTTTGGAAAACCCGACTCTAGGGCAGGGTAGTATGGGATGCCGTGCCCTAGGGCGGAGTATGTCGACATGTAAGATAGGGTAAGGGGGTGTGGTGCGCCATGAGGCAGTTTCGCCCGCCTCTTTACAGGTTGCGTGTTGCGGACTGGCGGGGTTGTGGACTCGGGAAAAATATAAGGACCGCACCCTTACGAGCAAATGACATGGTGACCGCCAACCACAGGAGTTGACTTGTCAACACTGGTTTAATAGCTGCTCAACTCGATTGAAACTCTACAGGTGGTGAGAAGTAGGTGTTTGGGTAACGTGGTTAGGCAGGCCGTGCTGCGGGTGCCTAACAATGGTAGAATTCACTCGAAGCGGACGTTTGTGTGCGTGTGTGTGGGTGTGAGTGTGTGAGCCAGACCCGAGTGGAATTCTACTAGGTAGAGCCTATATAAAGAGTTGAGCAGTGAAACGACCTGGCTTTCTTAACTCTTTAGCGGGAGTTAAGGGATCGTGTGGGTAAAGCTGAGCAAACTCTGCAGAGTCAAATAAATGGTATTCGAATACGCCGTGCTCCCGGTTAATGGGGCTGTGTCACTTGGGTGATTCTAGCAGCAAAGTTTAAGTAGTTTTGTACATGTTTTAACTTGTTTAGCTAGTTAATTAACTCTTGATCAAAAACCCCGAGATCTTAAGGAGTAGTTTTGGGTCCGTTTTCTGAAAATGTTTGCAAATAAAACTACATCCCCGCAAATTAATAAACCAAGTATACTCCCTTCCATTGTAAATCCGTGCATGTAGTAAGATAGAGTCCCTTTGGGATTTGCTGAGCCGGTTGTTTGGCTCACGGCTTGCTTAATTCATTCTTTAGAGGATCAAGACGAAGGTGAAGGTCTCCCCGTTGAGGAAGTCCCGGAGGATCTCTTCTTCGACGAGGATCCGTGGCTTTAGGTCTTCGCCGCGTTCGAAGCGGATCTTGGAGTTTTTGTAATGTAATTATACTTTGGGCTTGCACGCCCCGTTGTCAAAATGGATGTTATTCCCTATATGAAATATATACTGGACTTTTGTTATAAGCATGCAATGGTATACTCTTGCGCGACACTCCATAACTATTTATACGTGAATAGTTACGGAATACCGTGTTCGTACACATCCCTGGAAACAGGGGCGTTACAAACTGTACGTTAAGTACTACGGGCCAGCTAGAATCGAGCCAGTCCAACACTTTTCCACGCACGCGTGGCGCCAGCTAGCTAATGGTAAGGCCAGATATCACAGTCCATTCTTGGGTTTCCTACCAGAGTGAGATCGATGGAGAAGTTCGTAGGAGCAAAGAAAGGTAAGTGCGTGGAGTACATGGCAGTGGCATGGGTGACCAGAATGGCACGGAAAGAGAATCCTACGTTCCCTGCAGCCACTGCGCCAGTACGTGCTGTCAGGATCAAGCGAGCTAGCTAGGTGGAGGTTGGTGCATCAATTCGCGCATCTCGAGCACGGATACATCCATGGATGAAAAAGCTCCATTCCTCCCTGCATCCATCCGCCCCCGCAAAACTGGTGGCGCAGAGGCGCTCTGAAAGGGTAGCGGGACTCTCGTGACGGCGACGGCGATGGGGACGGCGGGACAAGGCGGAGGCATTAAGCCGGGACAGCGTGCATGAACAGGGACCGGTTTCGGAGTTTACAAGAAGGGGGTAGGGGCCGCGCGCACGCGGTGGCCGGGCGGGCGGGTGAGCTGAACTGACCGAGGGAGAGGGCGCCCGCCATAATTCACCCGGATGAATTTTCAGCAGCCGGATGGGTTGGTCCGTGCGCGCCGGCGAAAGGGACGTGTCCTGCAGCGACCGCGCGCGCGCGGTGTGCGTCCGGCCCATCTCGCGTAGCTCTCCCCGCGCGCGACCGGGCACACGGCAGAGGCAGAGCGCGGGGCGGCGAGCGATCGCCGTCGTCGGAGGAGCAAGGGGGGGCAAGCGGCCATACCGATTACTAAATCTGGGGCAGAGTGGTCGATCTCTGCACACTTCGCCCAGCCGCTACACGTACCAAACGGGATAAGATTTGCTCCGGGATACTGCCAAACGAAAATTATGGGGTTAAAACGACATGGAGATTGATATCTGCTCCGCGCGTGGTGCCGTATGCCGACTTGTCTGGGCAGATCGGTACCCCTCGGTCCAGGGTATAAATGTACCTTACCTCGATGAAAATTATGGAATATACGGGGTCTTGCTTAGGAATCCTGTAGAAACTAGCGTGTACTAGGTTTATATGTGAAAATCCTGCATAATTCCAAGCATGCCTTCCTTAGGTGGATTTCAGGGGGAGTGAGCAGGCTCTCCAGAGGTGGCAACCTATGCGAATTGCCAAACTAATCCACACGCACGATACCTGAGAGGTGCTTGAGAAGTACTAGCGTGCCACGATGGTAGGATCAACGAAGCTTAACTGACGGATATAGGAAATTGATATGATGGGGATTAAATAATCCATAATTAATAGCTTACCACAAATAGTACTTGTCGAAACAAGTATTGGTTGGAACCTTCTGAGTAGATCTCCTATTCAAGGACCCGATTTAGTCTATAAAGTATATCGTAGACACGAATACACCCTAGTTCATAGTCTATCTAGGACATACACAATACCAGTAAGAAGGGCTTATTAGTTTATCATGGATCTACTTTCTGATTCCGTCGGTCTATCATGAATCTACATGTGCAGGAGATCTAAAGCAACTAACTTGTCCATGTCACTAACGATAAACCGCCTCACAACCACGCCTACAGGATGGCTGTGATAGCCCTAAAATTTTGAAAACTTATGAAGCTCTCTTTCATTCTTTTAAGTGTTTTTTGCTTCAAATTCTCTTGTGTTTTCTTGGTCTGGGTTCGTCTCCCACCTTCCCTAGTCTTCTCTAAAGATTCCCGAGCAGTAGGAGCCCCAAAGCCTTCTTCCAAGCACTCAGCTCCGACTAGGTCTTCCGACCAAAGCACTCGACCAGTCGCCTCACCTAAGTGCCAGCCACCAATATGTGCTCAGAGCCTGGACCATGCTTCAATCACTCTGCCCTATCGTGCGCCGTCTTGTCTATCCTATGCTAGCCTCGTTTTTCGTCAATCCTTGCTGCCTTTGAGCATGGACACCACGTTGCCAAATCAGGTTGTCGTTGACATGTAGGACCTGCAAGTCATCGCAAGCGTGGGAGTAGCCGAGTTCAAGAATCCGTTCGCCCTCGTCCCCCTTCACTTTCCTTCTCGTTTTTGCAAAGCCTGAGCTCTTCGTTGTTGCCTTCCTTGCTCATCGATGGTTAGCCCTGTGCTCCTGTCACTAGGGAGTTGCCAAAGCTTAGCCATTTACTTACCTTTGATCCCACACTAAAGGTGCCATTTTATCCTTGTGCACCCTTGCGCTTTCAGTTCTCCTTCTTCAACCTTGATTCTAATCTCCCAAACCCTTGTGTTCCTTTCTGTTTTCTCGCTGAGCTTTGTTTGCAAGTCTTGTAGTTGTTGCAACAAACTTATTCGGTTATTCGGTGTTTTGTATGTTGCGCTAGCTTATGACTAGACCGCTAGAGCTTTACGAGCTGGAGGAGGAAGTCTCAAGGACTACTCTGTAGTGAGCAATGAATGTTATGAGTTGTAAGGCAAATCACGAACCTTGATCATGTTAAGTACCAATAGTTGTGTATATTCTATATGGGATTACTTTCATATCCATACATGCAAATGTTATTCGTTATCAATTACTTTCGATTAATCCTGGTTAGTTATGCTCCTCATTTTAATACATGGTTATATTGCCATCCTTGATATTTTTGCTCTACCCTGACCCTTTCTTGTAGCCTTAAGATTTGGAAACTTGTCGTTAGATTAGAATAGTGTTTATGGAACTAAAATCTATAATTATTGTTGTTGTTGCCTCGCCCGTCCTCAAGAGTTGTGATGAGGATATAATAATCCTCATATTATTGATTATCTATAAATAGTATTATTACATCATTATGCTCTTTGAGTATATCCCTTATCTACAACGGAGAGATTTAACCAGGTAGACGTAAGCCTTTCTACGTGAGCCTTTCCACGGTCGCTTCATGATCATAAATCTTTCTACGAGCATAACATAATCGTAAGCCATTTTACAACCACCTCATGGTCGTATATTCTTCTACGACTAAGCCTAACTTCGACTGGTTTGTCTATGATAACCTGCTACATCGTGGGTCTGTCTAACGAGACAGTTAATGTGCATACTTATTCTCTGTAATAACTACACATAACTTCTTTCTATCCCACGTGACAATGAAGAGGCCTCACGTCGCTGATAATAACTCCCATGATGGTTTCGCATTTGAAACGTTAAGGCATCTCTTGGCATGGATCAACCACCACCTCTTCGTACGCTATATAAGGGTAGACATCAAGAAGAGAAGGGGCAGTGAGGAAAGAGGCAACCGAAGTAGTGCAAGACCGCTGACACCGATTTTGTCATCAAACTTAAAATATGAATAAATAAATAATCATAATCATAATAAAATTAATAAATTATGCTAACGGCTAAAATCCTTTATGATTGCTTTAAAGAAACAATACATGGGAGATTAGGAAGGAAGAGACATGAAAAAATACGTCTGATCAGTGGCTACGACCACGGTAGGACGACCCTACGACCGGTTCACTGTCTATATGACCGGTTCACTATAGTTACAACCGATTGACGATTGTACGCAGATATCTAACAAAAAGTTTAAATTGATCGCAACATACATGGGTCTTGAGCATGCTGGTTTTGACCGTGTTGGTCGACCATGTTGTATCGACCACGATGTGTCGACCACATTATGTCAACTACGTTGGTCGACCATGATATGTCGACTAAGATATTAAAACCACATTGGTTGACCAGAATATTTCGATCATGTTGGTCGACCATGACAGTTCAACCACGTCGGTCGACCATGATAATTCAACCATGTTGGTCGACCATGATATTTTTGACCACGTTGGTTAACCATGATATTTTGACCACATTAGTAGACCATGATAGTTCGACCACGATGATTGACCATGATATTTTGACTACGTTGGTTGACCATGATAGTTCGACCATGTCAGTCGACCATAATATTTCGACCAAATGGTTCGACCACGATGGTCAACTATGATATTTCAACCACATTGGCCGACAATGACATTTCGATCACACTAGTTGACCACCATATTTTGATCATGATATTTCGACCACATTGGTCAACGATGATATTTTGACCACGCTAGTTGACCACATATTTCAACCACATTGGTCGATCATTATATGTTGACCACGTTGTTTTTTAGGTGTAGTGAATGACGCGCTGATACCTCTCACATGTCGATAGAGAAGTGGTGCCATAACTGCATGCATGCAGAACCATAATACACGAAAATCAAAAGAACACCTGGAAGTCCTAGATAATGCATGTTCAGCAACCGTCAACTACGGCTAGAGCATTGTGCGCTCGGTCAAGTAACCGATGGACAGAGTCCAAATAGCCCACATCATGCACGACCACGTGCAAAGCCGGTTGTGGCACCTGAACTGTCTGTTAGCAGAAAGACAAAGTCAAACAGAGGTTGTCATAACTTCCTTCAAAGCAATCACCCTTTCACCCTTGCTCTATAGATAGGGGCGAGGAGCATGAACTGAGACATACACGAACAGGGATAGAGGAGCTTCTGCAAGAGAAGAAAGTGTTGAGCAAGCTCCGAGAGAAGGGAGACAAGCAAAATGCACTTGAAAGAAGGAAAGAGAGAACAGCCAATCCAGAAAGAAGGTGAAGTTCTTGGATCAAGGTGCTTTATTTTATTTATGTTCTTCCTCTCCTTGGTTCTGTCCCGTTAGTGGATACAAACCTAAAGAATGAGTGCTTAATCTCTCATTTCTTAGGTTTGGTCCCTACAAATGGCTACAAACCAAAGGTGAGAAGTTGGAAGACCCCCTGTTTCCTCAATTTGGTCCTCTCAAATGGATACGAATTAATAGTAGGTATATGCGAAAAAAATAAAATATAAAACACAGCCTTCACTTGGGTTATGCTACATCTGCAAGCAATATGCAGTGCTAGTAGTAATACAAGGCAGAGTAAAACAATAAAGGATGGAAGAAAGGAAATACTTTCACTTTGGTTATGTACATACAAGCGCTCGATATTCATGAGCACTATGTAATGCTAGACATCTGCATGCACTGTAGCTATGACCATCAACTCATCACTGTAGCTACAACCATCTCCAAAATACCATAGCTATGACCATCTCCAAAAGTCGATAGCTACGATTATCTGCAAATCCAATAGCCACGACTATCTCCAAGACCTGGTAGCTCCGACCATCTCCAAAATCCCAAAGCTACGATCATATGCAAATTCGATAGTTACGACCATCTCTAAAAGTCTGTAGTTACGACTATCTGTGAATCCAATAGCCACGAATATCTCCAAGACCTGGTAGCTCCGACCATCTCCAAAATCCTGAAGCTACAACCATCTCCAAAATATCGTAGCTATGATCATCTTCAAAAGTTGATAGCTACGACAATCTGCAAATTTGATAGCCACGACTATCTCTAATACTCGATAGCTCCGACCATCTCCAAAATTCGGTAGCTACAATCATCTGTAACCACGACTAGTAAACCGAGTAAACACCTTTCAACAACCCAAGATTGAAGACCATTTCACTTACATTTTTGTAATCATCATATGTTGTATTTTGTTATAATGTGTATGTTGGAATTCTTAATCAGGGGTTTTCTCACAAAGAGATTTAATTAATATAATTTTTATGTAAATGTATTAATTCTGGAAGTAATGTATCTGCAATAACTGATTTTTCTATATTTTATTTTCAATTAAATTTAATCAACTTGTCTATAATAATGTGGAGGCGGGTTGCTGCCCATTTTTCAGTCATCAGATTCTCTGCATTACTTTCTTTCTTGATTGTGATTAGTTCATCAAGTGAAAGCCACACAAGAGTATGGTTATTATTCTCCTAGAAGAAGGCCTAAACCTGTATAAAAATTCTTGTGTCCTTCTTTATGTGATCGTAGCCAGATCGTTGATAGATCCCCAAATCCAAATAATCATACGCAAGATTAGTATTAAAACACCGACAAGTTGATTGGTTGGGGTCTGTTCCAAGCGCTCTAGTGTCGCTGGACCGTGGAGAATTAAGTTGGATCACTAGCCTAGAGTGATATCCTTAGTAGTTGTTGGCCGGCCATGGTGCGATTTGGTTGCCCCAATGACCATGGTCTGTGGTGATTCACACCATGGGAGTTGGTGGTTTTCGTTGGACTAGTGGTGAAGATGAAGTGTACTATCGAGGAAAAGACATAATTATCATTCAACCACAAGATTGCTCTATTAGGTCGAACTTGACTACTATAGTAGTTTCATTGGGTGTCCCACGGTTAGATTTGGTGTTGGCAATTTTCACAGACAAGCCTATGCCACATAGGGATGGAAGCGTATTGAATACAAACCAAATAGTGCCCTTACCATATTCGTATTTGTATTTTGTAAATGAATACAAATATAAATTCGAATATTCTCAAGTACAAATATGAATCAAATATTGTAATGAATATGAATTCGAATCAAATATCTACTCAATTCGAATTGCCCAAAAGACCGATTGGAGTCATTCTTGGCAACTCGGATGAGTTGAGAAACAACGTCATCAACATCTCATATTTATCCAGCAAGGCTCTAAGCATTTTCCTAACAACATCAATATCCGTTAGTGTGAGCCTAGGCCCTTAAGTTCATTCATTATGTTGTTTAGCCTTGAGTACATCTCATTGATATTTTCATGTGGCAATATAATGAATGTCTCATATTTAATCCAGAGCCTATGCAATTTGGCCTCTTTGATTGCTGATATGCCCTCATGAATTTCCAATAGGATAGTCCAAATTGCATGAGTCATTTCAAAATCGCTCACTCAATTGAACTCATCCATATTCAAAGCTCCAAAAAAAGTGTTTATCGTTTGAGCATTAAGGTAAGAGTTCTGCTCCTCTTGATCTGTGGGATATGTAGGATCAAGAGTCATAACAAAATTTTCACTAACAACTCTCCATACACTCAAGCTCATGACCTTCAAAAAAGGTAAATATTAATTTTTCAATAATATAATTAGAGCCATCAAATAGAGGTGTCTTTCCAAGGGTGATTCCCTCACTAGCCATCCTTTCTTCCTAGGCGATAAAGCCAAACAAAGAGAGTTCAAGCTCTTATACCACTAGGATAACTAACTAAAGGGGGTGAACAAAAGGTTTTTAAAAATTTATTTGGCTAAACCATGTACTTATGTGGAAACGTAAGTCATAACAGTTTTTTACAATTAAGACCTAAATAATCCCATCTCTCTATGTGCAACAACAAACTAGGTCTAAGCAAGATGCAATTCTAGATATACAAGTAAGCAATTAATCACTAAAAAAGTAATTGCACAAAGTAAGGAGTAAGAGAGTAAACCACTCGAAAAATACAAGGGACTTTTCCCGTGGTCTCGGAGACTTGCCGCCCCCTAATCCATGTTGAGAGAGGTTGAATGAATCAAGTTGGCTCCTTGCGCTATTGAGCCTTTCCTCAATCCACTAAGGTAGCTCTTTCTCGCTATGGGTAGGTGAGCTCCAACATTCACACCAACCGGGTATCTTTACAATCTTCTTGAAGAAATCACCAAATCAACCGCCATTTCATAAACTTCAAGAGTAAGAGCAAGGCTAATAATATAGCCTTCAGCTAGCTGTATGGACACTTACATCCCACTTATCAGCTCATTCATATAGTAGTTTACAGCCAGCTGAAGGCTGTATGACCCACCCCTTTCTCTCGCAAAGTTTCTTGGTTCTTGTGCTTCAGCTAGCTGTAAACTTATAGCCCACCTCTCTTCTCTCTCCTCCACCTTAGCATACAGCCTACTAACAGCCTCTTATTATACTTGCTCTAACAAGTTGATAATGCTTGCTTGAAGGTCCTCGAGTGCCATAAAGCTCAATAAATGATGCAATGTACTTGAATGCTCTCAACAACATAAAGGATGAACTAAATGCTTTAGAGTTGAAGAGAGGGATGCAACGGCTTAAGAGTATTCAATAGAAGTTTAAGAGAGTGCCCTTACTGCAGGTGGGAGGTATTATAGCCTCCACCAACTAGGGTGACCATTGGGGATGAAATCCCCAAAAATCGGGTCAAGCGGTAGTACCGTATGTAGTGGTTGGTAGAACTGTACCCACTGTTTAACGGCTATTTATTAGTTATTAAATGCACTAAAACTAGTTGTTAAATCAAAATCTTGTCATACCGCACTCACGTACTTCGCTAGTACTGCTACAAGAAGTAGTACCGTATTTATGCTGCAACAGTACCATTTCTCGAGGGAGAAAAACTCCCAAAAGGTACCTCTCTGGAAAATAGCTACCGCCAATGCAAATGCAGTCATACTGCAAGTGCAGTAGTACCGGGCTCAGACCACGGTCGTACCGCTGCAATAATACTGGACAAGGATTGTCATAGTACCACGCCTAAAGAACTCCAAAATAACATCTCTCTAGAAAAAATCTACTAGCATGTAAATCCCAATGGTACCGATGCAGCAGCACTACAGCGGTGAGAAAGGTGTGAGAAAGGTGGTCATACCGATTTTAGAAAAAAACATGACAGAGAGGGCTACAATGCAATTTCAAATACAATCATGCACAAAAAAAGTGAGCTATGTGACACAAAAGCATTGTCAAGCTACTAGCCAATAACCACTTTTAATAGTAAGACATCATCATATCAATCCGGTCTTAATTCATCAAACTCCAAGGCCAGTAAAATGAAAGAGGTCCTTAGCCTATTTTTATCCCTTTGCATTAAACCAAATCAAACCATAACCATCTTGCATGCTTCTCCATGTTCTTCACATGAGATATTTTCACATCCGGGTTAAACCTTTCAATTATCTCCAAACATGTTAGTCATTAAACATAGTCATTATTAATTATCAAAACAATTCCGAGGGGCCTAGATGGTTCATCCAATCCACTGCTCAAGCCGGTCAGACCGCCCGACCGATTTTAGAAAATAGTGCTCTCTGAAAAATACTACTGGTAACAAATGCTCGGTCATACCACAAGGGACCGGTCAGACCGCTTTCTAGAGTCGATTAGACCGTCCGCCGGTTAGACCGCTCACCATGAGTCGGTCATACTGCCGACACACGATTGGTCAGACCGCCTGGCCATACTACCACACAAAGGGTGGTCCGACTGCTCTCATAGAGCCGATCGTACCACCTTGAATTTTTTTAGTAGAGACAGAGTGCATGTATTTCAATGAATTTGTAAAACACATTCGCAAAATTGTAATACCATCCACACAAGGATAAAAAATGATTCCCTACAATTTGCAAAATATATTTGCACACTTTAGAATCATGTCACAACGATTAGGGACATGGACTCGAACTGTTCATAAAACACATTTGTAAACTTAAGTCACATGTTATAAGGATTATACATGAGCCTTAACTCTTTACAAAACATATTCGTAAACAATAACATCATGCCGTGTAGAGATAGAACAAACTAATTGAGATATCAACATATGACACACTCAAACTATTAGTCAAGACCCCTCTTGATAATATGACAACTTTTATAGTAACCTGGTCTTTCACCAAATATCAAGACCAGCAAAACAACTAAAAAATACATTCTTAGCATATGCTAGTTATATATTTGCCTTGTGCGTCATCTTGAAGATCGATGATGAGCATCTTCTCTCCAAGTCCGAGTCCTTGGCTTTAGCCATCAACACATAACATCATTTGCTTGACTTGATGACGATCAACACATAAAGTCATCCAAAATCATCTTCATAATAGGACACAACTTATTTATCCAATTTATGAAAAATATTAGTTCTATAATATAATTATCATTGATTATCAAAATATATCATTAACTTATAATAACATGTGTAGATTCTTCACCTATAGTAAAGGTTTTTATGTGCATGTATATATCCATTGCAAACTTATGTCTAACGCAATCACGCACACTTTTAACGTGTATAATTGGATTATGGATGAATGTATCAGATATGAGAACTTTGAATATTGCATGATGGTTAACCTTTCGAATGACCCCCTCATATTTTTGAAAATTATTTACAAGTGCTTTCGTCTTCCCAAGTCCTCCCAAAGTTAACACTTCTATCTCTCATCAAATTTTCCCAGAAGAACTAGCATAATTGCACATACACATGAGTATATATGTCCTCTTTATATAGCCAAGTTAAGATGTTAAGATGTATCCTTTTGAGAAAATGTAAATTCATATAAAAATGAATATTTTATTAGAAGTTAGTGCATAATAATGTGTAAGACAAAATAAGCATACATGAGTTTTTCACATATATGCTTGCTCACCCCACCCAAAACTAAATCAGAAAGATAAAGACAAAAGCAACTTTTATCTTGCAGGATATTTATCGACCGATAGGCAAAATCAGTTTCAAGATACGTAGTTGGGACTTGGGACCATATGGATTTCGTCCTAAATTTTTTCATAACATGGACTGTTTGCTGAAAATCTGAAACTAATAAATGCTACCAAAAAATTATATTATTCATTAATTTCCGTGGAAGTCGATATACCATTTGGATCTTAATTAGATTTATACCATCTAGTCAAAATTAAGCACATCAAGCTAATTAAGAATTGAACGGGATATGCGCATGCACGGTGCCAAAGAACATTTCGTTTTTAATTTACGTAAGGAGCATGGGCTTCTAAACTTAACTAGGGATTTGACCTTTTAACTCATTTCTATATTCATGGCCGACATAAAAATGTCAACCAAAGGTCATAGCATACCATAAGTAGATGCTGCTGCCGACATGGATGGTTGTTTTCGGTAACTTATTGTCCTGTCGATCCATCGATGTAGTAATTCTGAGAGGGAACATAGTACGTGTTCGTATTAGCTATGACCGATAGATTTTGATTAAAAATAAATAGTAGTGATTTAAGGTAATTTTTAAAAGAATGGTGTGAGAGATAAGAAAAGTAAGGGAGATAAACGTACGTGAGAGTGAAAGGAGTGGGGAGCATGATGTGCCTATAACACCCTACTTTATCTTCGAAATGAGACAAAAACGAGAGAAGTTAAGAAAGAGCTTCGAAAATATAGGAGGTGGAAACCAATACGAGTACCTATATGTGTCGAGTACTTCCAGCTTTCAGTTATGCACATCATTGTACTTGCGTGTTACATACATGTATATCTCTTTTATAGATGTTACATGCACGTATAAAACAAACAAAATCTTAAACCAAGTCGCGTGCATGTCTTGTCAATATTCTTTGAATTTTGTAATTGGCGCAACTTAACACTATAACCCTGACTATTTTTCTAAATTAACTTGCATGTATTTTTCCAATTTCTGACTCAGGTAGTCAGGTGTGAAGCCTTTGCATGTGGATTGATTCACTTGGCTCCTGACCTTATTAGATTTTTTTTTTCGGTTCGGCGTTGACGCCGATGGGCAATTGCCGCAATGGTGGGGGGTTGAAGAGGGGAATGCCGGAATGGTGGGAGGCGCCATTGCCGGCCGGCTGTGCCTAGCTACTTAGAGGTTGCTTATTTAAGTTTTTTTTATGGTTTATGGTTTATTTTGTATTGTAGCTAATTTATTTTGCACTGTAGTTATTGATGATTTTTTGTATATTAAATTTGAAAAATTAAAAATAATTCATTACGGACAATGCAAACGAATAAAAAAAAGAAAAGGAAAAAAAAACCCAAAAATTAAGAAGACATAAAAAAGATGATATTAAAGAATAGTAAATTAGAACCTAGAAGTTAGGAGTGGAAGCCGAGTCGAGCGAGATTTTACCAGCCGCATGGTCGTCATCTCAGTGCCGTGCGGTTCAACGTTCTCACGTATGCACTCCTCGAAACTGTGGATTTGTGCAACCGATGCAAATGACGAAACCTCAAAACCAGGTGGCTACCTACGTGCCTTGGCCGTTTCCAAGGGCACTATTTTATGCGTCAAGTAGAGCAGATGCATTGTTCTCTTAGCAGCTGAGAGACCGGAGCCGTGTTAGAGTATGCAATCATGCAACTTCGACGTCGATATATACATGCAACTTGCAAAAACAAAATCGAAAAGTCGATGGCAAAATATTAAGTGGTTGGACCTACATTTATTTAGTTGCGATCAATTTTCTACGGAAAACTGTAAGTACCATATGCCTACGCCAACTTTATGCAAGGAGAATAGAAATGTTCACCCAAATAGTACTATAGCCACTTTTTTTACAAAATAAATCTGAACATCTATTTTTACAAATCTAACCTCTTTTCCTAACTCGACAGCCACAACAGATAACACGTAGTGGCTACCGCGCTACAAGAGCTCAGTAGCAGGAGCTACCAAGCTCCCCTATGCAGCAGCTTTTGCTGCCGAGAGTTCTTTCCACGGCAGCAAATAAAATAAAATGATTAGTGCTAATTAAACATAATTAGCATTAATTAAATATGGTAATACTAATTAAATATGATTAGCACTAATTAAGTATACATACAAACTAATTAAAGGGGCATTAAATATGACACCAGCGTCCCGCCAAGTTTAGGCAGCTCGTTAGGCCTAAGGAGTAGGCTAAACTTGTAAAAAATAGATATTCGATTTAAATTTAAAAAAACATAATAGCTACAATTAATATTATTTATATAAACAGTTCGAGAGAATATTTAACCCACTAGCTCACCGCTCACTGCTAGGATGCATACATATGCATGCATGAAAGGGAAATTTGTCGAGATCGATAGCGCTTTTCAATGGCTTAATGCTCTTGCATGCAAACAATAAAAAAGACCGGAAAATCAACAATTAAATTATGCTCGCCGGGCAAAATTTAGCTATCTTTGGCCAGACAACCTGAATGCCAAACTAGTTGGACAAACAACGGTTGGCATAAAAGCAGTACTTTGTTTGGCGTTAGGGCACTCTCAATGGGTCCTAGTTATTAATGTTCATAACATTAATTAGCATGCCAATTAGAGCAAGTACAATAGTATAGTCAACTAATGGCTATAAGAGCAAGTCCAATAATAGAGCCAAGTGTTTGGCTATAAGTCAAGTTATAAGAGCCAAGTTATACAATAATCTGTCTTCTATTTGTCTACAAAAGATTTTTTTATTATTATGTGGTATCATGTCTCACATTCTCTTTCCTACTCCTCCTCACATACATTTATTATCTGGACCCACCACTGCATAGGCTCCCGTGTGCAGCTTGTTGTTTGCATGAGAGCCAAGCTCTCCTCTCTCTCTCCTCTCTTCTTTCCTCCACATCAGCAAAAATGCTGACTAGCTTGGCTATAAGACCATTGTTGTACTTGCTCTAACACTTCCATTTCATCTATAGCCTTCAAAAAAATAGTTCATACAATAAGGTAGCTATTACAATAACTATTTGGCCCTACGTGTAAGAGAGTGAAATGCATATTTTTACGTGCGATAGCTAGCTGTAATTTAGTAGCCAGCTTCCTTCTCTCTCTTCCTTTCTCTCTCTGCCACGTAAGATTTGGTTGATATTATATTTGCTATAGCCTGCTGACTAAGCCTTATTATACCTGCTCTTAGGATTTATGCTAAGGTAGTGAAGAAATTAAAGAAGAGAGAGAGAAGCAGTGTTTCATGTAAAACACTGGTTGGGCACACAATCCAACACACAATTTATGGGCCCCGCAGCATTAACACTCCTACCTGCTCCACTCCGGCCCACCACTCTGCTCCACGCCATCCCACCGTGCGGGGCTCCACGATGGTTCGTCGTACCGCTAGGCCACTCCACCCAACACCAGAGCTCGTCACTCACCGTCGCCCGACGTGCCGACCGCATCGCTGATGCACAACCGAGCCGCTAGCCACCATGCTCGACCTCCTCGCCGCGCATGAATTCATTGTCGTACTCAAGAAACATCAAATTCTTGGGCACAAAAACTCGCTGCCGCGCCACGCTCTCCGGTAAGGGAGACGAGGTGCTATGGCCGATAGTTTTTCGTCTATCGTCGTAACTGCCACCTCGCCACTGTTGGTATGCTCCCGGATCACCGCTCTCGATACCGGTGAGGGAGAGGGAGGGCTTAGATCCGGCTGGCGTCGATGAGGGAGAGGGAGATGGGGGGCTCAGATCTGGCCAGTGAGGGAAAGGAAGGGGAGAGCTCGGATCCGACCGGTGAAGGAGAGGGAGAGGGGGGCTCAGATCCGGCTGGCGCCAATGAGGGCGAGGGGGCCTCGAATCCAGCCAAAGCTAGTGAGGGAGAGGGAGAAAGAGAGAGGGGTCTGGATCTGGCTATCACCGGTGAGGGAGAGGGAAAGGAGGGGCTTGGATCCGACCGACGTCGGTAAGGGAGAGAAACGGGGGGCTCGGATTTGGCCGATGAGGAAGAGGGAGGGGGAGGGCTCGGATCCAGCCAGTGAGGGGGGCTCAGATCCAGCCAGCGCCGATGAGGGAGATAGGGTTCGAATCCAGCCAAAGCTAGTAAGGGAGAGGGAGAGGGTGCTCTGATCCGACCGTCACTGGTGAGGGAGAGGGAGATAGGGGCTCGGATCTGGCCGCCGCTGGTGAGGGAGAGGGAAAGAAGGAGCTTGGATCCAACCGGTGTCGGTGAGGGAAAAGGGGAGAAGTGCTCGGATCCGACCAATGTCGATGAGGGAGATCGGGGTTTGGATCCGACCGGCTTTAGTGAGGGAAAGGGAAAGGGGGCTTGGATCCGATCGACGCTAGTGAGGGGGAGAGGGAAGGAGAGGAAGATGTGGGTGAATTTATTGTTTGGGCATAACGATAGACACTACCCACTAAAGGGATTGTGTGTACGATTATTTTCAAGTGATGTGGAAGATATAGACATTGTTTTGCTATGTCTTTCATTAGGGATGCCCTTATTATACTAGTTGAGGAAAAATTGCACAAGTACATGTGTACTTGAAACTAAACATGCATAATATTCAAAATAAATATATTATTTATTTATTTATTTATTCAAAAGGATAGTTCTATCTCCAATACTTCCGGCATACGTGTTGCTACCCGACCTCTGATGTACCACCTAAGGGTTTATTTGTAATGCATAACTTTTATAGGGTTTTGCCAGAACTTGACAGTAAATTATTCAGTTCTCATAGGACTTTTGAATAAAATCTCACGTTCTAAATAGGGACTAACAAATGAGTTTGATATATTCTTTTATCATTTTGAGTATGTTTGCATACTAATTAATTAATTTTAAGATACTGCTATACCAATCGACATGGGAGATTTGAGAAACTTCCATACTAATGAGTTGTGGATCCATCACTTATATTTGGATCGAACATCCCAGGATGTGATTCTAAATAAAGCTATATAGTACAAATATTAAAGCAGTCCATGAAAGAATACTGCTCAGCACGTTGCATACACTGATCGGCCGCGAACGAAGCAGCTGATTGCTTGTTAATTAAATGTACACAGTTCGAACTAAGGAAACAGCCACTGACGTACCATGTAGGACCAATATATCAACAGATAAGATAAATAGTATATTTAAATTTTTTTCGTAAGTATTTATTAATTATTCACTCTAATAACTATGAAGATTAAGAATCCAAAATTCCAAAAAAAAAAAATCTTGGTGCTACAGTAATATCAGCCCATGAACAGTACAAAAACATCACTATTTCAAATATAAAATCTATGTTATCCGCAAATACAAAAGACTTGAAATTTGAACCAAGACTAGATCATAACCTTAAAAACCTATCCCAACCAAAAAACTTAAAAGAACTTATGAGAATTAGGATTTTTTTTGGTTCATGAAACTCTGCTACACTAAAATCAGATTAAAACCTAAAATTGACCAAACTCTTGAACCAAATATCCAAATTACTTAAAATTTAGTATGCACCTTCTCTAGCATGTCATGAACCTATTCCAATCAACATTAAAGAAAACCGTTGCCAAAATTCTAACATTTTTCTGTTTGAAGGAAGATTGCACTAAAACAAGTCAAAAACTAAAAACGGTGAATATAACTTGCTCGTGAGTAAATAATGGCCAAGATGGCTTTAGATGTATTGCCACATATCAAAGCAAGTTATAACACCAAAAAATTGAGGTAGAAACAGCTGGATCAAGAAATCACGTGAATATACCAAAAAGAACAAAAATTAGGTTTCTTCATGAACCTTCCATGTAAATGTCTAGATGTGCAGAAATTGATTTCCAGAAGTTATTTCATTTCTTAAATGTCCTTAGCATAGCAAGATCAAGCAGGAGAGAGTGAGAGGAAAAAATCAACCAAATCAAGAGCAAATAAATCAACACAAGAAAAATTCATAGAGATGAACAATGATTGATGTATTACTAGTTGAGGATAAAGGTTTTATAGCCACTGCACCTAGAGGGCAAAAAAGCACACCACAACACTCAACTTCTCTCAAACCCTAACCCTAAAACTCATGAACACTTGTCCTCAAGAGAAGATAGTTAGATGGTTAACAACAAGTCTCCATCCAAACCGGTTAAATAGATGGGCTAGCCAGCTCTATCTAAATCTTAGTGGATACTATTCACTTAGCATAATGAAAAAAAACCCGATAACCCCACACACATAGGTTTTAACTCATACACTACTTTTATACACACTTTTCAAAACGCGTAAGCCCAATCCACTAAGTCCTTAGTTTTGATCCAATTTGATCTTTTCGGCTTCTCCTTGACCTAAACTGCTCTCCCAAGTGCTGCGATTTTGCTCCAAAGTAGTTTTGGTATTTTGGTCAAACTACCAAAATTCCTTTTCTTGACCCAGCTATCTCTTTCTATTGCAAACAATCACCATACTTATTATGTGTAGGTGCACCATTGACTTGCCACACATTGACAAGTCTTTCCTGTCCCGATTCCACCCGATGATGCCTCATTGGACCGACCAAGCCATATGGTGCAACCCGTCATTCCAACTTTTCTTCAATATTTTCTGTCTTTCTCGTGTCGTGCTTGAGCTCGGCCATCTCACACAATATTTTTAATCGTTCTGGGCATCGGCTCCTTCATGAGCGTAGCCCCGCTCCTCACTATTGACCATGGTTGACTCCAAACGACCCTACACATATAAAAACAAAAATTATTTACAGACAAAAGTTCTTCACAATTTAGTCTACATTAGCAATAACATGTCTATGCAACATATAACCACTGACCTAGGTCACCAAATCATCCCATGACGCAAAATTTTCAAAATCATCTATTTCTGCAATCTATTCAGAAAATCTACAAATTTACAAATTCTAAATTTTCACTCCTTCAAAATAACAATGTTTCATAACAACAAAACCGCGGACCTTCTTACATGTTCCTTCACATGAAGAGAGAATTCACTATATGAGAAAAATTACAAGTACAGGAAACTTCAGCACATCTAAATCGTGCGACTACATGGGTACATATATAGGGCAAGAAATAAGAGTCCCTAATAGAGAAGGAAATCGAATTAGAATCAGATACGACTGTCGTTACCACGTCTGACATGACTCGGTGTATGCACCGCTCAGTACCAAGTCTGACGCAGTGTTTGGTATGAACATGACAACGCATTTGAACCACACTTTAACAATCTCCACGTTGAGATGAATTCGCTCATGTAGCCGAATGTCAAATCTCTTCAAAATAAGTCTTCATCCCAGACCTTGTGCCTAGAAAATCACCAGATTAATCTTCAACAAGAAAGACTAGAATAATCTTATCCAATGCTTCTTGTGAAGCAAAATTGAGCAAACCATCAGCAGATCTAAATACACAGCCATCAACAAAGTAGACAAACAAATCTAGGTCTTCAACAATTTATAACCCCAGTAAATTCTGAGTCTATGCAATCGATCTCCTGAAACAAATATTCAATCATTGAATGGCGTAAACCAAAACATCACATGTGGCGCTGGATAGATAGCGAAGAACTCATATCATAGAATCTGATATGCACCACCTAGAACACAGAACTCGGCAAGCAACGCTCATTGAAAGAGCAACTTGCACGTGTGGCCATCACGTACATCAAACCCCTGGTTATAAAGTTAATTGAATTTCATAGCATAGTTGAAACTGCTCATATAAAACTGTCTTGATGAAAGAAACTTTTATGCTACTAATGGAGTATAAATTACATTAGACCCCTTCTATCAAGCTGCGACAATTGGATAAATGTTGTGGTATCCACGCAAAAACAAACTCTTTTTTGCACTTAAATCCTTCATTTCAAACTAAAATTGTAGCAAAATCTCCACCTTCAGTAGCAAAACTACGAAGAGCACCATGCTAGCTTCCATTAGGGTGTCATCAAAATTTTGAAATTGAATGTTGCCAAAGCCTCCATAATAGTCACGCAAGCGACCCAAATTACAACATATCCAAATGTTGAATATATAAAACACTAAATTCAATTGTCCCCATACTAACATTGATTTATTTTATTTTTTATTTTCAAAGTCTCCTTGATCAAGCATAAGGCAAATTAACTTATTATGTTGAAAGATATGCAACTCCACCTTAGACTCCACATATGCGGCTTGCCACAATAACCAGAAGAAGACAACATATCATCGTAGAAATTGTCAATGATCAATTCCACATGGATATAACTAATAATAGGCACAATAGTTTGAATTGCAATGAATTCCACCTCTAACAAAAAAATGCAGAGTTGACGACATAACTTCTTGATGAAAGATAACGATCGACTGAGGCAAAAGATCATCGATGGAGATGGTGCAGTACGATGCCAGGGCATAGCATTGGGTGGTGTAGGCAATGGTGCTAGTGAATCTAGTGCTGAAACAGTCACTGAGGTAGAGTGCTAATTGATGCTTGATATAGAGTCGAGTCATGGAACGAAGTAGAGGTGAGTCAAAATTACCGAGTTGAGGCTGCTCTTCTGTGTACAATGAAGAAGAGACTATCTGGTGCACTTCTAGAGTGTACGTAGAAAAAGGTAGTTGGAGGCTTCATGGTTCGCTTGTGTGTGTCATGCAATTGACCTTGTAATCCTCCAAATACAGCATCATGTGCACTTAGCCAAAATCCCCTTATTTTGAAGGTGGCGCTGCTTACCCTTTGATGTGGCTGCCCTGCTTTCTAATTCCTTCACATGCTTGAACTGATGTCTTTTTTACTTATTTTTTTATCGAGACATTTCTCCAATACCGATGGGATGCTACTACGTTTTGGATTAGCCTTGCTTTTGCTACTTGTTCACATGACTTCAACTCTGCTCGGCCTTAATGATCAGGTGGAACATGATGTGTCCCTGTTCCCAATTTGAGTATGGCACAAATGGAAAATTGTGAGGTCGTGACTTCGACCATATGCCACAAAAGACGCGCGACTTGTTGGATGATCGCCTGGATGCTGTGTTGTATTGCGTATAGATGCCGCATTGAGGTAGCTTGGATGCTACTTCATGCCCTGTTTTGGTGCCACGTGATGGCGGCCTCAGAAGTCGAGATTGCTCCTTTCGGGGCAACAGTTGGATGTCAAACTCTTGAGCTCTGATACCATATGTTATAAAATATACGGCAAACATAGATGATGTTAGACCATGTGGAGGTCGTGAATAAAGTGATGATGAATAATTGACTTTTAGGTTGCATTGAAATTTATGTTTGTGAAAGTTTTGGTCGACCACGGCAGAATGACCATGGCATTTCGACAACGGCAGAACGACCACAGTATTTCGACACCGGCAAATCAACCACAACGGATCGACCAAGGCATTTCGACCATGGTATTTTGACCACGACAAATCGATCATGGCATTTCGACCACGGCAAACCGACAACAACATTCCCACCACGGCAGAACGACCATGGTCGGTAGTCAGTAGGCTTCGACCTCCAACTGTGAACCGGTCATAAGCAACAGTGAACCAGTCGTGAGCAACAATGAACCAGTCGTGGGCGAGAGTGAACTAGTCTATGTTCGTAGCTATAGTACTTTTCGATGGTCAGAGTTACAGTGCTTTGCTAATAGTCGAGTGCTACAGTAACCTGTCGGTACTCGGTGGCTATAGACTTTGTAATCGGTAGTCATAGACTTTGCTGGTCGGTAATCATAGACTTTACTGGTCGGTAGTCGTAGACCTCATGATCGGTAGTCGTAGGCTTTTATGATCAGTTGCTGTAGGCTTCATGATCTGTTGTCGTAGACTTCGAGTGCTTCAATTCTAGTGATCTTGGAGTACTCCAAGTATTCGCGGTTTTTGAGTACTTGTTGGGCCAGCGGTCTGACCGGCCTGACCGGCTTGTGCATGACGGTCAGACTGGTCTTTCTGAGTGGTCTTAGACTGATTTCTGAAAAGGTTGGATATTCAGATCATGGATGTTCTGGTTTGTGTTTATTGATGGTTAATGGTGTGATATGCATGTGTGGGTTGATCATTCAAGTTGGGAAGAACTTGTGTCGGAGAGAAAGTTCTTTGGCCTTTGCATGTGCAAGTGGACATGGAGATGATCATGGTCAGTGACGAATCGTTGCCAGGAAAGCAGAAGAAATACGGGTACTCGAAGGCACTGGTTCCTTGAAGACACACGTGATCGAGAGGTTCTGCTCTCGGTGTTGAAAAAGCTGAGCAATCGAGCAAGTGGTCGAACACTGAGCGATTGATTGAGCAGTTGAGCACCAAGTTGTCGAAGCCTTCACCGAGCACAAAGAAATGTCAAAAGCGGAGGCAATCATTCACCCCACCTCTCTGATTGCGGTATTTGATCCTACAGATGATCAAAATAACGAAAGACGAGGATTCAATGCGGAAAACCCTTGAGAGAAAAACCATAGACACACAAAGGCAAAATTCACTATATGAGGAGAGATTACAAGCATAGAGAACTTCGACGCATCTAAATCGTGCGATTACAGGAGTACATATATAGACTAAGAAACAAGAATCCCTAATAGAGAAGAAAACCAAATCATAGTCGGATACGCCTATTGTTGTCACGTCTGACCGCTCGGTGCCATGTCTGGCACATTGTCCAACATGAACACGACGATGAATTCATATCACACTTTAACAATTCAGATCTTCTTTACTCTTCTTTTACTTCTACAAGTGCACTGTTCCTTACACGACTGTATTTTAGAGTGAGTATAAACCTACCATGTGCATAAAAGCTCAGAGACTAGTTTGTCCCAATATGACAACATGTTATCACAGCTAAGTGGTATGGTCCAAACTAGCAAACGTCTCCATTTGGTGGGGAAAATACATGTAAACAAACTCTAAACTCTAATCTTGCAGAATTGGTTGCCTATCATCATCAATGCGGTCCTCTGCATCACCCTATCATAAACGAATTTGATGTTGTCGCCTATATTGTTTTAAATCAAAGGAAAAAATATGTAAGCATTAAATTTCTCTCTTTTTCGTTTTCCTCCCCTTGCTTGTTGTCATAGTTTGTCTGTTTTTCACCAATTTGCATCCACTTCAACAACCTGCTGTAGCTTTCTTGTAATCTCGCTCTGCAAAAGGTTTACCAACCATCCATATCACTGAGGGCTAAGATTCATGCATTTCAGTAAAATTTTGTTGCTTTACTGTTATGTTATACTGGCTGCAGTGAATCATTAGTTCAATTATAGGAAAGGGAATCATGCATGTCCAAGAAGAAAGCTACAAATTTTCATGTGATGTACCTGTCACCAACCAAATGCAAACAAGTGAAGCAAACACAAGATGGCTTGATCCTTGTTCCTCGTCTCACAAATGGCAAAAAGCATGTAACCAAAAGTTACTGCTGAAACAGACAGGAGAGAGTGGCAGTCATCAAACCCTTTTTCCCCTTCAGATTCTTCAGTCTGCAGCCAAAGGCAAAAAAGCTAGCTGCAGAGCCCCAGAAACAAGCAGGAGCCTTTGATCAGAGACCAAAGGAAGTGGAAACCTTTTCCCCAATCTACAAGTATACTACTTTTAGAGAGCCTTGTTAGTGCATATAGAACGTTTTTTCTTCAGAAAAAATCCTAGCAACTACATGTGAGACCCCTGCTCACAAAACAAAATGAAGTGGTGTTAATAACAGAATCTAACACTGAAAATATATAAAACACGAATCTTTTTAAGTATTTAGATACAAAGCGATTAAGAATTTGGACAAGCATTTATGAGAGCGCGTAAGCTGCAGTGCATGCTCATGTGCTGCCCACTCATCATCATCCTTTCCCAACTGAACAACCCCACAGAAACAGAGAAAGCTAGAGAGTGAAAGAAAGAGAAACCATGAACTCCTACTTCTCTCTTTTCTCAAGAGAGAGAGAGAGAGAGAGAGAGAGAGAGAGAGAGAGAGCAAACACGAACTCCTACTCCTACAGGCAGCTTAGCCATCTATAAAAGAAGCCCATATGCAGCCGTCAACAGGAGGACCACGATCTGTACAGTCTCCTCTCCTCTAATCTCCTCTCTCCCTGCCTTGCTTGCCTGCTAACTCAAAGCTGAGAGAGCTTCCCGGAAGCTAGACCGGCCGGCAAGAAGCCAGCACAACAGCTGATTGATTGATCAACCATCTTGTGTGCTGTCTCTCATCAGTAGCCACTGGCTACAGCCTGAGCAGAGCAAACACACAGGTATGTAGATACCTAGCTGGCTAGCTAGTGTATATAAAGTTATGCACTACTAGTACACCAATATATAAGTACCTACTTCTCCTCTTCTATTCTTTTCATTGGAGCTTAGCTTGATTCTTGAAGAAAAGTTTGTAACAGTGACCATTTGCTTGTTGCTCAGACCAGTCTTGGCTGATTCTCTCGTCGGTCGAACCGTGTCGGTGGGTCGCCGTTGTTGACAGTGTGCTCCCTGAGGAGCTCCCCGGCCGAGTTGAATCTTTCAAGCTGCGCTCCATCGGCGAAGCTGCCTCCGTTGCCTCACCCCTTGCCATCAATCCACTGTCAGGCTTGATCTCGCAGGTATGAAGTATGAACAGCACAGACCCTGTTTGCATATTCATTACTCCATAATGAGCCATGTGATTTCATGCATGCAAACTTAAGTTACTTATCACTAGTAATTAATTTACTTTGGACGAAGCTAAGTACGTAGTAGAAACCAAATAATTTACTCCGGCCGCTCTGTTGAAAAAGAAGAAGAAGAGAGAGATCGAGAGAGATGCATACATACGCATGAGTTGGTTTGTTTATCTATCTAGTAGGGTGCTCTAGATTTTTCGTATGTTTTTTTGCATCGCGTCAGTAACACAAATATGTGATATGTATACGTGATTCTTGAGCTAGGCTAGGCACTTAGCAAGGCGTTAGAATACAGACAGTGTAATTATGAGGTTCGAGACATCTCTCCCCTGCCGTCGTTGTCCGCCCATCAATGCCTTACTGGTGTGAGTGTTTCTTGATGTTTCCACCGCGCATTCCACGACTCAATTTTGATTGTTCCCTCATGTTCAGTCTCCCATCGATCGTATGATTCGCGTGCCGAGATTTCTCAACACTTTCACTCCCTTTTACGTGCAGTCGTCCTAGAATCCCTGCGCCCAATCGTTCTGTTTTCCTAATTCTTTCGGCGCGCGGCGGCACGGCGATGGACACTTTCGGCTGGGCCCGCGGCCAGCACGACGACGTATACCTGCCGCGTTCCGTGGGTCAGGTGAGCTGCGGCAGGTTCGAGCTGGACGACGCTTTCCTAGGAGTGTGCTTCGGCCAGCTCCACTGCGACGGCGTCAGTGGTGGCGATGCCGGGGCGTGCCATGCGAGCTCGAGTTTTGGTGGCGTCGGAGGCACGGCGGGCCTTACGAGCGACCCTCTGGGTTTCTTGAGCTCGTCGGGGGTCGACGTGTTTGCGTCTGTCGTCGATGGCGCCGTCGGACACGACGGCCTGCTGGACACGGCGCTCGCCTTCTCCAGGGAGCTCGTCGAGGGCGACGGCGGGGCCGTCTCGAACTGCGCCATGTTGTCAAGCTACAGTGGCACCACCGGCGGCAACATCTCCTCCGGGGAGTACAACAACTACAGCTGTGCCGGCGGCGGCCACGACCCCGAGGTGGTGTCGCCGACGTCCACTATATCTCCCACCACGCTGTCGCTTCCCCAGAAGACGTCGACCCAGCCGTTCCACCCCAAGCGGAAGCTAGCCGCCGACGAGTTCCCGACTATAGCAACCTCTCCACCGGCGCCGCCGCTCCCACGCCCCGGAGCAAAGTGGAAGGCGACCACCACACCGACAAGCATCACCTTCGGCCAGGGCGCCCACGACCCCACCGCCGGAGCTGCCGGCGTGTACGAGCCGGACATGGAGGCGATGGCGCAGGTGAAGGATATGATCTACCTTGCTGCGGCCATAAGCCCGGTGAACCTCGGCACGGAGACCGCCGTGAACAAGCCACGCCGCAAGAACATGCGCATCTCGAGCGACCCGCAGACCGTCGCGGCGCGGCTCCGGCGGGAGCGCGTGAGCGAGCGCCTCCGCGTGCTGCAGAAGCTTGTCCCCGGCGGCAGTAAGATGGACACGGCAGCCATGCTGGACGAGGCCGCCAGCTACCTCAAGTTCCTCAGGTCACAGGTCCAGGCGCTGGAAACCCTAGGCAGCAGCACCAACACCACCAGCGGCAGCAGCACGGCCAGGTTACAGCAGCATTATTACAGCAACAGCCCTGGCTTTCTGGGATTTCCAAGAAATAATAACAACATTTCTGCCTTAGCAAATCCTAACAGAAATGCTACGAAACTATTGTAGTACTGTTTCTAGTATGAGTGGCCGTCTATACATGTTTCTGTTTTGCACCGTTTCGGGTCTTGGTGTTTAGAGTACGTACATGTACACTACTACAGAAAGCTTAATATTAGACGTTAAATTACAGATGATTTTGTAAAACCGTCTGTGATGTACACTACCACAGACGGTTTTAATTTAGAGGCCGTCTGTGGTGTTTGTGGCAGGAAAAAGGAGTATCATAGACGGTTCTTACCGCTGAACCGTCTGTGATACTAGAATATCACAGACGGTTTTATAATAAAAACCGTCTGTGATATGTTTCCCGCCTTGCAATCTCTCAAAATTTCATATTTTCCCGCTTGAGTCCGAATATAGTTCAATTTTGACACACCTTCAGTAAAACGGTCATAACTTTTGCATACGGTGTCCATTTTCGACGTTCTTGTACTCGTTGGAAAGTTAACGACGAGCCCGATCCAAAAAAAACGATTCGCTTGTGCCAGTTGACCTCCAAGACCCCGAAAATCGGCCATCTTTGGACCTAAATCTGCGTCGTAAGTTTTTGGTTTCTGTTTTTGCCCTTTTGCTTTGTCTTCCTTTTGGAATTTGGATTTTGCTTCAACTGAAAAGTTGTAGATCTCGTCGAAACCTTTCAAATGAGTATATATAAGTCATATAGAACTTTGCTATTTTATCTTTTCAGACTAGTTGTTTATATTTCATCGGTATATAAAATTGTGTAATTCACAGACGGTTCTATATGTAGAACCGTCTGTGATATTCATTCATCACAGACGGTTCTATATGTAGAACCGTCTATGATAATTTGACAGCTGGGCCAATCGATCCTGCTCAACCCAATCCTAGCCAATAGAAATCCACCAAGCCTCACCCCACGGATCCCTGCGCCAAATCTCCCTCCCCTATAAATATAACCAAAACCCAGCCTCCTTGCTGTTCTCCTCCTCCTCCTTGTCGTCCTCCTCCTTGCTGTATGTTCTCCTCCTCCTTGCTGTCCTTCTCCTTGCTGTATGTTCTTCTTGCTGTATGTTCTCCTCCTCGCTGTCCTCCTCCTCCTTGCAAACGACGCACAAGTCTACGGGAGGCAAGACATCACAGAAGCAACTAACTCGTGCCAACCGTGCAGACGCTCAATCAACGCCGACGATGGTGGGCGTCAAAGACATCTACCTCATGCGTTGCATCAGGGGCAAGAAGGCATAGATATTTGCTCTTTTTCTCTGTTCTTGTTGTGTAACCTGCTCGTTGTTTGGGATATTGTAATGGTAGGCTCTAATCTTAATAAAAATAGATGTTTTATGTTTGTGAAATGAATTGAGATGTGAATTGGATGTATACATGTACATGTTGATCTGCTTGTTTCAGAGGGCATGGCTAGCATTTTCTGAAGCTAGCCAATAAACAGAAATAGGTTTAGGGAATATTAAAAACCGTCTGTGATTTATAAATATCACAGACGGTTTTTAGTTAAGAACCGTCTGTGATATTTACATATCATAGACAGTTCTAAATTTAGAACCGTCTGTGATAACTATATATCACAAATGATTTTTAACTAAAAACCGTCTGTGATATTTGCAACACGCAGTTCGAAAACCGTCTGTGATGACCTCGTATTATCACTGACCCATAAATTCAGACGGTTCACAAAACCGTCTGTGATGACGTTTTTGAACCGTCTGTGGTGATCTTTTCTGTAGTAGTGGTACGTGTTTAGTGACCATCTGTTAGTAGTACTACGTACATACTAAGGCTGTAGTAATAGTCATGTACGTACTTGTGCACAGTAGCCGAGCTACGAACTGCAACTGATTCGATCGATCATTCCAAATGTGTACCAACATCATGAGATAATTGATTATATGTCATTGAATAGCGCCCACTTCTATAAAATATTATTAAAAATGTGCATCAATATCATGAGATAATTGATTATATGCCATTGAATAACGTCCACTTCTATAAAATACTATTAAAAACTCTCTCCCTCTATTATATGCCACTGAATAGCACCGAAATCTATTATGTTATTAAAGAAAAGGCAAAAGAAGTCATCACGTTCGCACTTAAGGGGTAGAAATTCCTACGTTAATCAGTAAAAAAAGAGAAAGATCAACACCGTTGATCACAATAGGTCCAGATTATAACGGTCTAGAATAAAAGAAAAAGTCCATGTCAAATACAATCCAAAAGATAAATGAAATTCAGAATAAAAATTAAAATAAAATTAACAATTTGATTTCTATATGAGTTCCTAAGTAAAATTAAATAAAAATAATTCAACATAAAAGATAAACAAAAATTAACAACTGGATTTGTATATGAATTCCAACAACAAAATAACTAAAATTCAAAAAAAACAGCAATTTGATTACGGTCCGATTTCTAAATTAAATCTCTAAATAATTGTACATTAATGAGAGAAAAAGATAAAGATCCACACTGTTGATTATGGTGGTCCAAATTATAACAGTCTAGATTAAAAGAAAGAATCCATATCAAATACAATTCAAAAATAAATGAAATTTGGAATAAAAATTCAAATAAAATTAACAATTCAATTTCCTTATAAATTCTTAAGTAAAATTAAATAAAAATAATTCAGAACAAAATTCAAACAAAAATTAACAATTGGATTTGTATATGAATTCCAACAACAAAATAACTGAAATTTGGAACAAAAATATAGTAAAATTAGCAATTTGTTTACGATCCAATTTCCAAATTAATTCTCTAAATAACTGTAAAAGCAATAAACTTAAACAGAAATTAGTAATTGAATTTACGTATGAATTCCAACCAAGAAATTTGAAATTCAAAATAGAAAATTAAAGAAAATTTGTAAGTTGATTTCCATATTATTTCAAAATAAAATCCTTAAATAACTAAAATTTAGAATAATTAAATAAAATTAACAATTTAGGTTCCATACGAATTCCTGAGTAAAATCTCAAAATAAATATAACTCAGAATAAAAATTAAATAAATGTTAGCAATTGGATTTGTGCGTGAATTCCAACAAAAGATTAACTGAAATTCGGAACAAAAATGTAAGCAGTGGCATATAATAGAATTTCGATGCTATTCAATGGCATATAATAGAGAGAGTGTTTTTCAATCATTTTATAGAAGCGGACACTATTCAGTGGCATATATATAATCAATTATCTCCAATATCATTGGATGCATCATGACGCTGGCAACCAGGGGCGGAGCCACACCCCGAGCCGGGTAGGCTTCAACTTATGGTGTGGAAAAATATCTAATGTACAATTCGAGTAAATTCAGTCCAGTCTGGGTAACATTTTCATGATCTAGCCCAGATAACCTAAATCATTCCACAGCTGAGCCTAGGACGTAACCAAATCTTGGCTCCACCACTGCTGGCAACAATCTGGGGACGTTCATGTTTGTGCAGCAGTGGTGCATCTTTCTTGATCTAATTTTGGGCATGATCATTAGCCGCTACTTTTCTTCTCCTTTTGTATCCAACGCAGCGAAATCTCGATTATTCCAAGTGAAAAAGCGTGGGTTACAGAGAGATATAAAAGCTTACACCTTTCGATCAAAGATGAGCTAGATGCTACCTCTATATCTATGAATATACTCCCTTCATCCTGCAATATAACTCCAACAGGTATATCTATGAGGTAAATTAGTTAAGTAATATTTAATAAAATTAGATTATATTTGACTTTAATAGAAAGATTAATACTATATTTATCTAATAGAAGCAATTATGATCTAATTTTATTAAATATTATTTGAATAATATACTTCCTACATGCCGGATTTATATCCCGGGTTGGAAGGAGTATCTCGTCTTTTTATCTTATCTGTCATGTAAACTGGACCAGGCTTTTCCAATGTTGATGACAAAAAGCGTGGGATTAAGTTAACACGAAAAGCCCCTATTGCTTTTCGATCAACGCATGCAAGGCTAGCAGGGGAAAACTGCACCATTCGTTCACAGGATTCGTCATTCGTAAAAGTACTACTAGTAGTACTGCCTACATCCCATGCTGGTGCATGTTGTGGTAGCAGCTAGTAGAATGGGATCATGGCACATCTGATTGAGGGCAGGGGCACAGTCAGTCGTGGGCTGGGCCTCGGATCTAACCCACTAGAAATAAAATTTTGCAGTCCATCTCACCATTATGCATTATTATAGTATTTATATAATGGATTTTTGCTTTGGCCGCCGGGGCCGCCCCGGCTGCAACATCCCAAAAATTTGGCTTTTTGAAAATTTTAAATTTAAATTAATTATTTTAAGCTAATTGGATTTTATTTGGCTTTTCTGAATTTTCTGGAGTTTAAAACCTATTTCTAAAATTTAAAAAGTAATTTAAAATATGAAAATTAAATATCAACAGTAGTTGAAAATAATTTTATTAAATCCAAAATATCTCCAGGAGCTTCTATGAATTTTTCTGGAATTTTTGGAGGTATTTTCATATTTTTCTGAGGCCTAAATAATTTTCTAGCCTTTTCTGAAAATCTAAATCAAATTCTAAAAATAAAAATATCCCCTCTCCCTCCAGCCGACGTGTGGACGGCCCAGATCCATCCACGTCGCCGCTCGGCCCATCCAGCCGCCTCTCCTCTCCTCTCGACTCCGGGCCGCCGTCGGCCACCCCGCCTTCCTCATCCTCGGGCCGACATCCGGCCGGTCCGTGCGCGCGTCGCCGTCGCGGGCCATCCATCCGTCCGCGCCCGCTCCTCTCTTCTCGACTCGCGGGCCCGCCGCGCCGGTGCCTGCGCCGCCTCGCTCCATTGCCGCGCTGCCCGCTGTCGGGCCGTCGTCCCCATGAGCCGCCCTTTCCTTTCTTCCTCCCCTCTTTCCTTTCTCGCCGGCCGACCGTACCCGAGCCGAATCCGGCCTTGCCTTCCCTGCCTCTCCCCGGTTTTGGCAACCCCGAGCCCCGGCGGGAAGCGAATCCCCAACGCCCGTGCCTCCCTTCCCTTTCCGGCCCCCTATTTCCTTTTTCCCCAAACTTTCCCCGCCGGCCACCGAGATCTCCGGCGAGCAATCCCGCGCCCGTGTCCCCTCCTCCGCCCTATAAAAGCCCCCCCTCGGCTTCGCCTCCTCTCGCACCACCTCCCGGAGCGCTCCACCTCCTTCCCCGAGCCCTGTAGCACCCCAGCACCGTGCGCTCTCTCTCCCCGAGCTCCGCCCAACTCCGGCGAGCCTTCGCCGCCGCCTCGGTCATCCCCGGAGCCCGCCGTCGCCTCCCCGAGCTCCCTCTCGTCCGTGCGATCCTCCTCGACATCTCAGCTGCCTCCCGCCGCGGCGCGTCGCGCGCAGAGGACCCGAGCCGCTCCGCCACACCTCATCGCCGGCCTTCTCCGCTCGTCGTCGCACCTCGTCGACCCTCCAACCGAACCCCTCCGCTCAAGGATTGCATTTCACGCACCGTCGCACCCTCCGACCCTCCTCGCGCCGACGACCTTGCCTCCGTCCACGGGTGCCGGACCACTCCGGCAAGTAACCTCAAAGGATTACCTATCCATTGGGGTAGGCAACGCCTCCGCTCACACGCCGGCGGCCGCGGCTCTGCGCTAGCCAGCTGCCGGTGGGCCCCACCTCTCTGTCTTGGTCTCGACAAGTGGGCCCGAGTCGAGGGTCCCACATGTCGAGGTTAAGTCGGTGGGCTCATTGTCGATGGGTCCCACATGTCGATGACCGCCGATGGTTACTGTTCGATGGGCCCCACCTGTCGATCCCTCGGAGTAAAAATAGAATTTAAAATCTAATATTCCAATGGGCCCCACCTGTCAGAAATTTGGGAATTTCTAGATTTATTCAAATCGAGATTTTCAAATGAGCATAACTTTCTCATTTTAACTCCAAATTCAGCCATTCAAATTTCTAAATTCATCTAAAATCATAATCTATCCAACTATGGCCTCTGTTGAATTTTTGGATTTTATTTGAATTTTTATTTGTATTTATTTGCTTTGTTTGCTTCGTCTTTTCTTGCGTAGATTCCAACGTTGTCGACGATCCCTCTTCACAGCAGCAAGAAGACCCAGAAACCCTGCAAGAAGGCAAGTCTCGTTTGATCATCTTGAACCTATGCTTTTGAAATATTTTAAATATTTTAAATTATGTGCATTGCTATTTATATAAAGTCGCTAGTTCAAATCTTTAGGAGTTAGTTATTCCAACTTTGTTATGCCCTCATTTGACATTGATTGCCATGTACCTTGTCACCCTAGAACCCCCCTTTGTCTCAATAATGAGATTAACATTAACCTTTGTGAATAGTAGAATGGTAGGATAATGCTTAGCCATGCTATCTAATAACTTTGGAAAATCTTGAAAACGGGAAATTATGATTTAATGTTGAGCCCCTGTGTTTATGAAAATTAGTGGTAATTGGAGTTGCCACTGTTCTTTTAAAATAAAATAAAATGTGAAAGTTGGTTTAGATTAGGGTGGATGGTTAGTTTGGTTTGGTGCAGTAAGCACGAGAACTTGTTAAGTGTATGTTCCACCTTAGTCAATTAAGGACCGACGCTTGTGTTTGTCCAAACTGAGCATTAACCGTACAACCACAAGTCTATATGGGTACGACCTAGCTGACTAACTTATGATAGTCTAGTTTAGGTGCCACCAGTGGAAAGTGGGTGCCGAGGATGGGTGGTTATTCACAAGTGAGGGACAGGATTTACTATACTCATATGGCGCAAGAGGGGCTTGGTTGGGCAGTTAGCCTACTGCGGTGAAACCTCGCGGGTGGTATCCACTAGATTAGAGTAAGATAAAGGCTTTGTGATATTTTATCCGGGTCTCATGCCAAAGGAAGCGTGTTGACTTTTAGGATAATATATCTCTTGTGGGTAAAGTTGTACAACCTCTGCAGAGTGTAAAACTATTCGAATAGCCATGCCCACGGTCAAGGGCGGGCAAGGAATGCATTCACATGGTAGATTTCTGGTTTTGGTTTTAAAATCAAATTTTTGTATTCGAGAGTGGAGGAACTCTCGGAAGGGAATCTGTGGTTGGAGCAGAGAGGGTGGATGTAACCCGCAATATTAACTTGTTCGATTGGAAATGATTAAGCTAGTGTTGGTGGATAGAGCCTTCACTAGAGAATAATTGGTAGTTCTGTTAAAATCATTTACTTTATTAAATTGATGCCTTCGAAAATAATTAGTAGTAATTGAGATTTCAAATATCGCTTTGTGCAAAAGAATCGTATGGCTTTCCTTTGTTAAGCCTTGCATCTATGCATTTTTCCTAAGACTTGTGGAGTACTTTATGTACTCACATGCTACCCTTAAAAATAAAATCTCAGAGGAAGTTGAAGCTCAAGAAGGTGACTATGACTACTGCTTCGCTTGTGGCTGCGATGGATTCTTCCCGGAGGACTAGGTCGCGCTTCCCCAGTCAATTGCCTGTGGCGAATTGATGGGTCGTCTACGAGTTATCTTTGCTTCCGCTTTATTTCTTGTGTGCGAGGTCTTGAACCTCATTTGTAATAATGAGACCTTTTCGGTCAGTACTCTTAATTATTGTAATAAATCGTTGTTGGTGATGTTTTCCATTCTGTTTAACTGTGTGCACTAGCTTTGATCTGGGACTAGTGCTGTAATACACAGAGGGTCCGGGTTTGGTAATCCGGGGTCCCGACACCGGCGGCCCGAGGCCCAGCTACACCCCTGATTGAGAGCCCAAGTAGGCGGGGATTTAGGCACGTACTTTTCCTATCTCACACCAGCCCGGTCTCCTCCTCCCTCTAGTTTCCTCTCGCTTTCGGGCTCGTGTCTACAATGAGCAGAGAGGGAGAAGGGGAGACAGAGTACAGTGCAGTGGCGGATCTAGAATTTTTAGAATAGGTGTTCGGATTTCGGAGCTAAGTTGCTCAAATAAGTCGATACCGCAGCGCACCGTCTCCCCCTCCAAACACCGATACAATGATATGTGTATGTAGATATAATAAAAATACATAAATTACATAAATTAATGATTTCTTATGAGAAAATGGGCGACATAAGGCGAGCATAATTATATGAATTAAATAACAAATTATAGAGATAAATGAGAGTTGTATATCTTATTGATCTTGCCATTTTTTTTTGCTATTTCCTCATCAGCAAAAACTGTCCATCTAAGAGGAAATTGTATATTCCTTCCATGGAGCAAAACAGACCAAGAAAGAAAATAAGTGGAGTGGAGTGGAGCACACCTAGATCTGAGAGAGAACGATGATAATAAGTTAGAGGTGCTACTCACTTCCCAATGACATGCTCCCTCCCGGCTACCGCGCTGCTCTCTTCCTATTGCCCACTCCTTACCACCGTGTTTGTTGTGCCACTGCCCGCTTGCCTGCGCTGCCACACGCTCACCTTGCACCACGTGCCGCCTCACGTATGATTGTCGTCACATCATGGCACCACGTCCGCGTCCGCCGGTCGTCACTCGCCTCTAGCCTGCACCTCCTCCCGCTCGCCACTCGAAGGCCAAAGCCGCCTCCCATACAGACAGCCACAAGATGAGAAATAGAACAAATGTTATAATTTTGTTTATATCTTTACCTCTTTGGATGTGAAAAGGGCTGAGGTGGAAAGAAAAATAGATCTAGTATATTACATGAGCTATGCACGAGATACGAGAAGTGCGAGCTGAATTTATTTGCAGGTATAAAATATAGTTTTAATACAACTAATAATATATACATCTAATATACCTATTATATACCTAATATTTTATAAAAAAATTTAGGTGTTCAGCTAAACACTCTTGATCTATGCTAGATCTACCAATGATATGGGCATGTTCTTTACCTCACAAGCCGGTGGCTTTTGGCTTTTGCTACAGTACCTAACTTTCAAACGAAGTATTTTCTCAAGACGAGTCTACAAGTTAAACGATCTACACGTTAAAAGCCCAACATCTATACCAGCCAAAATCGCAAGTGAGTATCTGTCTCTCTGTAATCTGTACCGTAAACAGCCAAAATTCAAAAATTTCAGCCAAAAGCTATAAACCGCAGTCGAAAAGAACAGGCCCATAGTGTAGTTCCCCATCATGCATGCGCTTTCGCAGGATGCTTTCGGGCTGGGGGCGCAGTACAGAGGTGCAGGAGAATGGTATCGGTACCACACACTGCGCGCTTTCGCTCCCGACGAGGCGAGGCCAAAAGGTATTAACAGGTTTGTTATTTTGAACAACTATTTATAGTTAACGGTTACAATTTATGATTTTTAGTTTTAGTATAAGTGTTTATATGAATGAACTGAAAATTAATAAATTTTTTCTAAAAGGCCATTTCAATAAGTTGTTTAGAAATTAAATAGAATTAGTAATTTGATTTGTATACAAACTCGAATAAAAAGCACTGCAATTTTCAATAAAAAATAAAAATTATAATAAGGATAGCGTGAATGCTGTTGAAAGAGACCACGTGAGAGTACAATGATGTCGATTTGTCCAACAAGAAGATATTGATGCACCAGAAAGTGAAAAGCCGAGGCGATGATAGGGGAGATGAGAACAATGTTGAGTTGCTCACCTTAGCCATTCGACAAGGATAATGTTGTGCTACGTGCCAAATCGTTGAAGAGAAAGACTAGAGTCAAAGTAGCCTAGGGCCACGACAATGAGTGGTGAGTGTTATCATTAATAAAGAATTAGTGTCCAAATAAGCTCTAGAATAGGGAAGCTTTGGTAGAGAGGGAATGGAGCTTTGTATTGAAGATGAGCTATAACGATATGGGGTCATCAGGTAGGTAGGAGCGTGCCATCGTTGATAAGGGGCACGATGTCACCTACAATGGTGAGAAGATTCTTCATATAATTTGACAGTGACTAAAGTTGACATAACGACATTAGTGAAGATACAAGATCACTGTGGTTAGTGAGAAAGCTATAGAGTTAAGGTGACTAATGTTGAAGATGACGAGCGATCAACATGGGAGAAGAAAGACATCGAGCATGTAAAATATCATGTATGCATTTGTACCAATAGAAATATAGATTTTCAGAAGCAGAAGAGCAAATAGCTCAAAGTACAGATGGCGCAACCATAGGGAATAAGCTTAAGGTCACCTGAGAAAGCATGACAGGTATCCCTGGCAGGGATCAGCAATAGATGCACGTGTATGCATGTTTGATATTGTAATGGTCATCATTAAGCAATAATTGAGAGAAGTAGAAGATAATTATGTAGTGGAATATTGTATTGAAGTGGGTAGCAGCTAAGAGATTGTATTGGAATGGTTAAGATGGACCGATCAAGAATTGGTTGTGCTATTGAAGGTTGAAGCAAAAAAGTTGTAATGGTGAGAAGAGATAGAAGATACACGGTTTGGTAGGACAACCGGCATGTAATAGATTATAAGTTCAAGGTAGTTTGTGCCATGGTGCATCGGTGTATACGTGGGCAACATACTCTAATGTCATGTAAACTAATTAGATTTTCGTACATATAATTAACGCATTGCTTTTAGATTAAATAGAGATACATGCGTATACATACATTTTGTAAAAGAGCAACTAATGGAGGAAAAACAATGGCGTGTAACTACATGATCCATGCATATGGAGAGTGTTTATTTGTTTAAAAACCTTAATTCATCAAGCTCATACTTCAATTATATTTCTTAAGTTGTATTTTTATTCAAGTTTCTATCGTCATTTCCAATGTTTATAATGTATTAAAATCCTAAATAGCCTACAAGATACAAAAACATATTCTTAAATATATAAGTTATATCATTTGATACTAAAAACTTTAAAATAAATCTAGACACATAAATGCGCAGGCCATCCTACTAGTACTATTATATGCCATTACCATCAGTTAGGGTGCGTTTGCCCGTGAAAAAAATACGATTTTGCCATCAGTTCAAATCTGTCCTTATGATAAAAATTAAATATAGGGCAAATTAGCTTATCAAAAATACTAATTTTTTGTTAGATAATTGGGGTAGTGTACAACTCAAATATAAAATTTCATGAACTGACTCTTCCAATTGTTCCATTTTCAAAATTCAAATCCAAAATCAGCCTATATGAGCTATTTTTAAACTGGGACAAATTCATTATATAAACATGGAAAATCATTTTTTTGGAGCTTGTGACATCTTAGGAGCATGTGAGAAGTTTTCCAGAATTTTTAGACCTCATTTAGTATCTGTTGTAAATAGTAGCTTTTATTAGCATTTAAATTAAAAATCTGAAAATTTTCTTTGAACAGTGCCTTGAAATTTGTTTCCTAGCTCACTGACATATTGAACAATATCCCTGTGAATTTTTATAATTTTTGGAGGTTGTTTACTATTTTAAATAAATCAGGTCTTCGGTCTTTACTGAGGGTATTTTGGCCTTTTTCAGAGTATAATGGTCTGCCCTAACGGCAGTGGTATATAATAGAATTTTAGTACTATTCAGTGGCATATAATAGAGAGAGTATTTTTTAATCATTTTATAGAAATGAAAGATATTCGATGGCATATATATAATCAATTATCTCCAATATTATTGGATGCATCATGAGGCTGGCAACAATCTTGGGACGTTCATGTTTGTGCAGCAGTTGTGCATCTTTCTTGATCTAATTTTGGGCATGATCATTAACCGCTACTTTTCTTCTCCTTTTGTATCCAACGCAGCGAAATCTCGATTATTCCAAGTGAAAAAGCGTGGGTTACAGAGAGATATAAAAGCTTACACTTTTCGATCAAAGATGAGCTAGATGCTACCTCTCTCTATCTATGAATATACTCCCTCCATCCCGTAATATAACTCCAACTGGTATATCCATGAGGTAAATTAGTTAAGTAATATTTAGTAAAATTAGATTATATTTGACTTTAATAGAAAGAGTAATACTATATTTATCTAATAGAAGCAACTATGATCTAATTTTATTAAATATTATTTGAATAATATACTTCCTACATGCCGGATTTATTTCCCGGGTTGGAAGGAGTATCTCGTCTTTTTATCTTATCTATCATGTAAACTGGGCCAGGCTTTTCGCATGCTGATGATAAAAAGCGTGGGATTAAGTTAACACGAAAAGCCCCTGTTGCTTTTCGATCAACGCACGCAAGGCTAGCGCGGAAAACCCTAGACGATACAAACTGCACCGTTCGCTCATAGGAATAGGATTCGTCATCCGTAAAAGTACTACTAGTAGTACTGCCTACATCCCACGCTGGTGCATGTTGTGGTAGCAGCTAGTAGAATGGGATCATGGCACGTCTGATTGAGAGCCCAAGGAGGCATAGGGATTTGGGCACGTACTTTACCTATCAAACACTAGCCCGGTCTCCTCCCTCCAGTCTCGCTCTCCTCTCTACAATGAGCAGAGAGGGAGAAGGGGAGACAGAGTACAGTGTAGTTCGCTTTATTAGCATTCGTGTCGAAATGAGGCGTGCGCCTTGAGAAGAACACCCTCCAAAAGGTGTATTCCTGCTCCTTCAAGTCATTGCTCCTCACATGCACACACAACCCCCCGTCTGCGTGTGTTCCTGCGTTAGAACTAAACAGCCGTACGGGCAGGAAAAAAAACCGTACTGTGCCCTGATTCGGTTCGACTTGAACTTCTGACTTCTAACTTATTTTTCATTATTCATAAAATTTGTCTTTTTCTGAACTTTTCATTTTTTGTTGAGCTTTTTTGCCAGTTCTTTTTCCCATATTCATTTGTATTATACATATTGGGCTAACATATTTTTTATATTTTTAATATTTTAAAATTTAATTATGCTAAATAAGCCTCTGTCAACTACAGTATTTTTTTCAGCCATCTACAGTGTTTTCAACTATAAGTCATGAGCTTTTAAGCCTAACTGATCACCACTTAAAACGAGTAGGAGTACTATACTGAATCATGCATGCCTGGAAACACACCAAGTACAAGCTTGCTCTATGAACCTTTGATTTCTAATAAAGCTGGATCAAGGCATTAATTTGGTCCAATTAAAATACTCAGCACGCAATAAGGTTCTATGTTTAGCCTGTGCGATTTTTTTTTTTGCAGAAATCGAATCATTTGCAGTGAAATTTCTGTATTTTCCTGTGAAGTTCCTGCTTTACAAACAGGCCTTAACAGAGGAGAAGCAAAATACACAACGGGACATATAGAGTTCTTTCCTTCGTGATTTCAGGAAGGACGCAAGTATCCGTCAAACGTTCGTTTCATGCGTGGCTGGCGAGCTCAAGACTTCTTCTCGTTGCCTCCGTGTCTGCGTGAAACAAACTCGATCGATCGGTCGTTTCGTACGTCATTCAAAGGTGTGTTCTTGATTACGATCGAGCTGTGTTCTTGATTGGATAACTGACTAGCATAGCTGGGCCGCTTGATGATGCATCCAGAAAACGGCTGGCAATTAATTAAAGGGCTCAATTTAAGCAATTTTACCTTTTAGAAGTTCAGTCTGTTTGGTTACTCTACATGCATCACGTATAAGCTACACTTCTTGTCTTGAGTAGGGTTAAAAAAAGTTGTGAGACAACTTGTTTTCCAGCTCAAGATCTATTGATAAAACTGAGCCGCGAGACGCCCAGGAATAAGCTCGTGCAGTAGCTAGGGATGACCCGATCCTGACGGTGGAGGGCGCCCGCTAGTGAATTGTCCGTATCAATAGATGTGGGAGGGTGCAAGTGTAAAGTGATATCATTGTAGGGAATTTTTGAAAATATTGGTGCGCTTTGGTGTTTGATGTAAACCAATCCAGATTCAATACATTGGATAAGGTTGCTAGTTCCTGCTATCCTATTTGAATGAAAATTCCCATTGGATTCGTTCCCTATTCACCAATCCCATGGCAAGATGCTATTTCCAGACACTAAAGGAGCCTTTCCTTCAGAAGAGTTCTCCGGTGTTCCTTTCCTAGTCTTCAAGCTTGGACATCCTTTTATTTTCAAAAAAAAAATTTGGACATCCTTTGGATTATTAAGGTACGCCATACCAGCCCACTTGCCAACTAGCTCAGCAACAGCGCTGATGAGAGATCTGCACCTTCCGCGCTAGCTTCTCCATGCACACGAGCCCCACAGACTGCACAATTGAGTCAGAAAGCATCTGTCGCAACTCTTTAACTCGACGAGATAGCAAATTGGCCATGGAGACGACTGGCCAATCACAATAATTGGAAGGTGGACAAAGGTGGACAATGACAACAGTTCAGATGGTGGGATACACATCCTCTATGGTGTAACAAAACAGGATGCACATAATAGAAGTGGCACTGTACGTTACATGGCATGAGCCACTCGAATATTTGATGTTTGTGGAAACAAATGGAACTTGAGGAGAGACAACCTGTGTTGTCCAATATACAGCGTTCAGACAACTCTTATCACACAATTACTGAGCAGAAATAGTTTGGAGAACCTACCTGGAAGCAGGCTTAATGAGCGAGCTTAAAGTACAGTATGAAAAGGATGGCCAGAGCAAGAGCTGCAATGATTCCCCCAATGATCCACTTGTTCCGGTCCATCCTCTTTGACATTGCGGCCAGGATCTTTTTACTCTTGCCAATGTTATCATCAACCCCATGCAACTACAAAAAAAGAGCATGAGAATTGTCATTAACGGATATTAATAGAAACAAAAGCAAAGTATGATTTCAGCTGACATCAGCATGCAGTAAAAGGTGTTATCACAAAACATAGCAGATTAACGTACTAAGGATGTGGATTGTGCTGCAAGTATTTCAGATAGCACAAATTTTTACAGGAAATTTATATGCTTTACTGAAATGATGAATTCTGCACAAACATAAATTCTGATATCCAACTTCAACAATGAATCAACGATCATGGTGTTGCATGCATGTTCTACTAAAAGTGAGGTCACTATTTTTGCTATTTATATCCAAGAGAGTTAAGCATGAGATCTTTTGTTCTAACATCTTAAAGAATTATTGAACTGGCCCCAGTCCGTGCACCTTTAAGACTAAATAAAGGATCTTTTACTCTTTGTTATGCGATCACCAACCCTTCATTGACACAAATTAGAGTACAAAAATCTCATCCTTATTCATATACAATAGAAAATAGCACATCATGCGGAACAAAACACAGGTTCACTCTCACAGAATAGACCAACAGGCCTGAAAGAGAACTCTAAATTCCTAAAGGAGTACAATATAATTTCCAACATTTGAGCACTGAAGCATTACAGAAACAGCACACTTTCAATAAAGTGCAAATTATTCATGTAATAAAAATTAAGCGTGCACATGGAATAGGATATCTTAGGTCATGGATAACAAGCTGCAACTCTGGGCAATAATAAAAATGAAATAATGAATTATTCAAGTTGGAAGCATTTTCAGAGCTGCTGCACATAATAGAATGTTAAACCACTACCTTTTAATTTTGATAATATATCCTGCATAAAGCAAAAGGTAAACTTAACATACTATAAGTAAAGCCAAGATAGGGTAAGGCAATCAAATATAGAATCTAACTAGCAGCATTCTTATCTGTATGTTTTGCTAGGTTGAATTATTGCAGCTAATCTACCCGCAAAGCCCGAAAACAACAATCCAGGTTGGTTGGAATGATGAACAGAAGAAGTATGCAGTAGATTCAATGATGACTTGTCTTAACATTACCAGAAAACTAAACCCAAATAATAAGTTAAACAGTTATGACATAATACATACAGTAGTATGAGCATGTAGTAGCGACTGCCTTTGTTGATGAAGATCCTGAAGAATTGACACACCAAGTTCTTCTGTCTCCAACATAGTTCTTCGGCTTTCTTTAATTCTATCGGTGGACTGATTCAGTCTTTCTGTTGTCATCAGCAATCTTCCCCTCTGATCAGTAGACACCTGAACCACACAATAATCTCCCAATTAGGACATGAGCACTAAAAACAACAAATGGCAGTAACCTTGAGATAATGCTTAAGAAATCAGAATCATTGTAATAATGTAGTGCTATCATATAGAATATATCAGTTGAAAAATATGACAGACCAAGTACAGCGTTTCAAGAATACAGAGGCAACATTCCTAGAAGAATACTGCGACATATAAGAATAATTAAGGTGGATGATGTAATCATTTCCCTAAATATTAAGCACCCTTCCAAAAAGAAGTAGATTGAAGTAAGAGTTCCCTATGTTCAGCTGGTACCAATTCGTAAGCACGTGCAGATATGATTCTACAGTTTATTTTGTCAGGCTACAGAACCATGTTCTGGAAATCAGAATGGGAATATCTTGCGTAAGAAATCAGTGGTGTAGTAGAAGAGAATGGCCATTAAGAATCCAAATCTAAAAATAAATCAGCATTGAAATATTCTGATACATGCTTCCAAATCCCAATATGTAGAACAGAATTACCTATAGAACAAATAAAAGTCTTCTAGCCAGCCAACCATGCACACATAAGATAAGTCACAGAGTAAGTCTGACATGCATGACTGGAAAAAACATACATAAACTCATTATCATGCCATGAAGCAGTTTTAATACTAATCCTTATACTTTAAATCCGAATGCCCCAGTAGTAAAGAAAGCAACACCCAAAATATAATGCAACTCGGCCAGCTTGATAAACATCCAAAAATCTGTCTAACCATGGAACCTAACAAATTGTAAATTGAATTACCCAATTGACAAGGAAATCAAACTATAAAGTAGAAAAAAAAAATCTGTTCATAGTTGACACATTCTCCAATACTAGATCACAAAATTATTGACTTTGTCACTACACACAATCCATGATTGGAGTAGTGCACAACGCTACAAAATAGAACTCAAATGACAAAGACTGAAATAATATTATAGAATCTAATTAAACTCCAATGCAACACTATCAAATATTAATCATGGGTACCAATAACAAACCTTCAGGATCCATAATACTGACAATAACATACAGGGATACTGCCACATTTGAAACACACACGCACACACAACCATATGATACCCGATCATCATTTCTGCACCAACCAAATCATCTAATATCAAGAACCACATTTAAAAGTACAAATACAGCTAGTTATCAGCAATTATGAGCTCACAAACACCTTAATTTTCCCATGCAATATGCAGCAAATACCCTTATGCGATATATGTTACATACTACAACAGCAATGTAATTAACAAAACCAGACACCTGTGGAGGCTATAAATCTACAATGTCAACCAACATTCTGTACATTGAATCTGTGCGACAATTGAACTACTAATAAATAGGAATTGGGTAGCTCACCGCTAGTGTGTCAGCCATGCCAGCCTCAAGGAGTTCCTCCCGTGTAGCCTGCTTAGCATTGGGCGCCGATATCCTCTTGAGCTCGCTCTTGAGGTTGTTGAGGTCAGATTTGTACTCCCTCAGCTTCGCAAGCAAACCAGCCTTCACGCTTGGCTGCAAGCTCCTTGCCTCCAGGTCCATCTTACGAATCTGTGACACACAAGAAAAGAAAACATCATAAACTGCCCCCGCCTCCCAGATGAATCAAGCGCTCATAAAAAGTCTTGTAGGCAATCTACAGAACTCCCCGCAAATCACACATTTACAACGATAGAAAACCCCCAAAAAAACTATTACTCCACCTCACAAAATCACCAACCAAATTCTAGTTGCCCCCACAAAGCAGAACGTAAGGCATCAGAATTGTATAGCCATGTAGGTAAGCGATCCCCCGAAAAAAAGTAAAGGAGTATGATGTAAGATTTACCAGCGATTCGGCTTCCTCCACGCCGGACTGGATCTCGGACAGCTTCTGCTTCCTCTTCTCTGCGGAGCCCTCACCGAGTCACCGTGTTAGACGAAACCAACAAGAAAAAGGAAGAGAAATTTCCTGATGGATCGCGAAGGCATATCAAGGGGGTCGGCTGGGTACCTCCATCGAGGGCGGAGGCGGCGGTGCACTTGCGGGAGAGGGAGGCGGAGACCTCGCAGTACTGCCGCTCGTAGCCCTCGAACACCTCGCTCATGGTTGCTCCCCTCGATCTCCTCTACTCGAGCAGATGAGCGAGGCGAACTGGACGACGATTCGATCCGGTCGGCTTGGCGAGGGGAATTTTCGTGGAAGCTTCGATTTTGATCGGGTCGGAATTGGGGATTTGATTTGGGGTGGGTGAGCCGAGTAAAATACTCGTAGATGGATTAGCCGAGGCTGCTTCGCGGGCGCATTAGCGTGGTATTGTTACTGTGTGTTGATTGGGAGACTGCGGTTGGGCCGTTCGGTTTGTGGTTGTCGCGTCGTTAAGCAAAGCGGCCGTCGCGCGGGCGGGCCCCGGCACGGCACCGCGTTTGGTCGTGAACGGTGAGGAAGCTGTGTGTGTTGTTTTGGACTATAATTTATGGTTTTTAGTTTATAGTTTTTAAATTTTAATTATTTGTAGAAGAGGTTATAAAGAGATAATTGTATGTGATTTTGATCAATATAGTTGAACTCGATAGAGTATTTCTACAATCGACTTATAGATCTTATCTTAAAAAGATATATTATTTAAAAACTAGTTATTATAGTAAAATATAAAAACTAAAGACCAAAGTCCTGCCGATTTGCGGTGTTGATCTCGACACGCTAAGCACCGTAAAAACTGAGAATAATCCATCCTTGATGTTATTTTTCTTTTAAGACCTACTGCCGCTTTGCCAATAGCGCGAGAAATGTTTTGCATTGTACGTGAGCCTACGAGAAGGTCTTTCGTTCTTTCCTAGTACTCAGAAGACTAGCATCTCTATCTCTACCCCTAAAATCCACCAGTTCAGTTCTTTTCTATGTCCACCCCAAATTGTGCCTCCAGTGATCATGAGTTTTCTGCGCCCGCACGATTCGTGTCGCTGGGAAACCGACCAATAAAATCAACGATCAAAGATCAATTCCACATTCTCTCTCCTTACCCACTCATATCCAACGATCCAAATCAACATCTCCGCCGTGGGCGCCGCCTCCTGCGTGCTCGTCTTCCTCCTCGTCAAGATCCGTTTTGACCACCGCTGCATCCCGGGGCCCTCCGCCCTCGCCGCCAAGCTCCTCGCCGTCTACCACGCCACCGCGCCGCAGATCGCGCTCCACTGCGGCGCCGACGCTGCCCAGTTCCTCCTCTTCGAGCGCGCCTCCTTCCTTGTCCTCGCCGCCGTCGCCGCCGCGGCCGTCGCGGTGGCCCTGCCGCTCAACCTCCTCGCCGGGGACGCTGCCATCGCCGACCAGTTCGCGGCGACGACCATCTCCCACATACCCAAGTCCTCGCCGCTCCGCTGGCTCCACCTCCTCCTCACCGCCGCCGTCGTCTCCATCGCCCATCTCGGTATCTCCCGCATGGAGGATGCCCTCCGCATCACCCGATTCCGCGACGGCAACGGCAACCCCAGCGACCCCAACTCCAGCTCCATCGCCGTCTTCACCATCATGATCCAGGGCATCCACAAGACACTGGCGGCCGATAAGACCCCGCTCAAAGATTACTTCGAGCACAAGTTCCTTGGCAAGGTGTACCGTGTCATCGTGCCCTTCGACCTCTGCGCATTGGAGTATCTTGCGGAGGAGTGGAGGAAGGTCAGGAACAAGATTTCTTGGCTGGAGGCAAGGATGGACGCCCGCAACCTGTTTGATGAATTTGTGCATAATGAAACCGCCCAATCAGGGGCGGATTCGTTTGTGAGGAGATGCAAAGAGCTGTGGGCAATGGTTGCGGAGAAATTGTGCTTGATGTAAAAAAGTAACTGTCATCTGTTATGTGATCTTTCATTCTGTTGAGATTTCTGTTACAATATCTGTATGTATCTGTGCTAATTCTAAATGATTTCTTAGCATCCTTTTCCCAGCAGTCAGTTTGTACAAATTTACATTTATCTTTTGGTGCAGTTCCAGGTGAGTACTTTTGTGCTCTTGATGCCAGTGGCAGAAGATATGATACAGGTCAAAGACCTGAACTTACTAAGGAACAGTGGAGTTTGTTGCTCCAACTGAATATATGGTTCGGCCACCAATGCCACCTTCCTATTTCTTTCTTATTGATGTGTCAGTATCCGCAGTTCGAAGTGGGCTGCTTGAGGTACATTCTTTCTATTTTTGTTGGCTTGTTTTGAACTTTTGATCTTTCTGAGGGTCATCGTTTTTGTATTGATAAAGCATATTAGCGCTGCAGGATGTTCTTATATAATATATTTTATGTTTATGATTTGACATGCCCTTTCTTCCAGGTAGTTGCGAAGACCATCAAATCATGCCTTGATGATCTTCCAGGATTTCCACGAACACAGATTGGATTCTTAACCTTTGACAGCACATTACACTTCCACAATTTTAAGGTATTCCCTACAACTTTAGTTATCATTTTTTCCTCGAAGCTGCATTTTATCTCTTTATTTTGCAATATTGCTGCTTGTATTCTGTGCTTGTATCAGTCTTCTTTGACACAACCTCAAATGATGGTGGTTGCCGATTTGGACGATGTTTTCCTACCGTTGCCTGATGACCTATTGGTTAATTTGGTCGATTCTAGACATGTTGTCGAGTCATTTCTCGATAGCTTGCCAAATATGTTCCAGGACAATGTAAATGTAGAATCTGCTCTTGGTCCTGCACTTAAAGCAGCATTCATGGTTATGGTAAGATGCTTATTTCCCTTCCATTTATTTTATATTTGAATTTGATGATTTATCATTGAAATAATTCTGTTGGTTGTTTTCGTGTGCCTTTTGTTGCACTGTTTGAACTAAATTATGGACAATTATGGCATCCCTTTTGTAGAGTCAAATTGGAGGGAAGTTGCTGGTCTTCCAGAGTACATTGCCATCTCTTGGTATTGGTCGTTTGAGACTTCGAGGAGATGATGTTCGTGCATATGGAACAGATAAGGAGCATACTCTCAGGGTACCAGAAGACCCCTTCTATAAACAGATGGCTGCTGAATTCACTAAAAATCAGATCGCAGTGGACATATTTTCTTTCAGTGAGAAGTATTGTGATATAGCTTCCTTAGGTGAGACTTACTGACAAGGACTCTGGAGAAAAGAACCTTTTATGTTTTCTATCATGTTGTTCTTTATTGTGCTATACATACTTTTGTAGGTTCTCTGGTGAAATATACTGGTGGTCAGGTGTACCTTTATCCATCATTCCAGGCAGCTACTCATGGGGAGAAACTTAAACATGAGCTTAGCAGAGACCTTACACGAGAGACTGCTTGGGAATCTGTTATGCGTATTAGATGTGGAAAAGGTTCTGGATTTATTTCCACACCTGCATGATATGTTCATTTCCTAAATATTTTCTTGGTTAGTTGATTCAATCTAACTCTCATAACATAATGTTTTCCAGGGGTGCGTTTCACAACCTATCATGGTCATTTCATGCTAAGGTCCACAGACTTATTGGCCCTTCCAGCTGTTGACTCTGATAAAGCTTTTGCGATGCAACTGTCTCTGGAGGAGACCCTGATGACCACCCAGACTGTATACTTCCAAGTGGCGTTGCTGTATCCTTTCCTGTCTATGCTTATGCACTACTCTTATGGCCATGCCTTTGTCTGTCTCTTGATTTCAGTGAGAAAAGTTGATGTTACAGGTGATAATTTGAACCTGACAATGTCAAGCGAGTACCTTTCCCAATGTTTCATTAGCAAAAGGCTCTTTGCATAGCTCTTAATTTGGTGATAGATAGATCTTGTGACATAGAGTACTTGTAAGAGTAATGCTTCTGTGCTCTCACAAAAACTAAATTGCAACTCAGACGCTCAACTGTGCTTTTCACTTTTTAGGAGAGCATCAAAGCACCTTTCTAATTGTAAAATCCTTTTAGGAGTGCACATAGATGTATTAGTACCTCCTTGCATACGATGTGCCAGAGTTCAGCTTTCTATTTCTGTTGTTAGCTTTTGATGTCCATTATCCTTAAAAGCTGTTATTCTGTTTCTTTTGGGCTTCTACTTTTTTTTTGCAGAATGTTATGTATGAGTTATACTTGTGTCCTTAACCACCGTCAGATATACGTCGTCTTCTGGTGAAAGACGTATCAGGGTGCATACAGCAGCTGCACCTGTGGTCACAGATCTTAGTGAAATGTATCGTCAAGCAGATAGTGGTGCCGTTGTGTCATTATTGAGTAGAATTGGTTAGTACCAGACTGATGATTCTCCCCTTCCATAATGTTAATGTACATGTTATTTGACTGTTACTTCAGAGTTTACCAATTTTTACTATCCTGCAGCTGTTGAAAATTCACTGTCTGATAAGCTGGACAGTGTACGACAACAATTACAGTTGAAGCTTGTGAGAAGTTTGAAGGAATATAGGAACCTATATGTTGTACAACACCGGATAGGAGGGAGACTGATTTATCCAGAATCTTTAAGATTCTTGCCATTATACATCCTGTCCATATGCAAATCTCTTGCTATCCGTGGTGGTTATGCAGATGTCTCTCTTGATGAACGTTGTGCTGCTGGTTTCAGCATGATGATACTGCCTGTAAAAAGGCTGCTCAATTTTATCTATCCTTCTTTGTACAGGGTTGATGAAGTATTGACAATGGTATGTTGTATTTCCTTCCCACTTAGCTGATTTAGTTCCTTTTAACCAGTTTGTCACTTGTAGATTTTTTACCTCCAAACTGCGGAAGTCAAAATATGAAATGAACAAAATCAACTCTTAGTATGTTCTGTTTGGGATGGGAAGAATCAGTATAAGAACTGATTAGTCTGTTCAGCTACTTTGGAAAGGCCTTAACTATTTTGTTTTGTATGAAGCTTCTATTATACTTTGATACTTTGTAGAGCCTTCAGGCATAGTTAAGTGAAGCTCGGCAAGCTGATTTTTTGGTATATTTGAAGTCATATGTTTTTTCATTCTTTGTTTAGGTGTGGTTTGCTAATCAAAATGAATGTTGAGTTTTTCAGGAACCAGATAGGATTGATGGATCCTTGAAGCGGTTGCCATTAACCTTGCAGTGCTTAGACACTGCAGGTTTGTACCTCCTTGATGACGGGTTCACCTTCAAATCTCTACCCCTCTATAATACATCAAAATTTTCTTTACTAAATCCACCCCCTCAACCACCCTCACAGTCATGCTAATCTAAGTCACATTAAAGTATCTGGATTGGTCAGACGAAAATTGTATCGTCATATTAAAACTGATTTCACAATATTATGTATTTAAAATATTAATATATATTATTATTAGACTGGTCAAAATTCATAAAAACGACAGGGTCACTCTAAAATATTCCAAAGGAGTATATGTATCATGAGGTAAATCATATGACGACGTATAAGTTTGTGATTCCTATTTTTCCATTGGCTTTGTTGATGTGAAAGGCCGAAAGGCGTCGGAGGATGCACGTAGAAATGGAGCAGGGCTTCCTCGTCCCCTCTCTGTTCCTCTCGTCCCCTTCAATCGAGCAGTTGACACCGATCCAGGGCTAAGATTTTATATTTTCACCATTTGCCTATTTTCATCTCAAATTTAAAAATAAAAATATGTTAATCCATAATAAATAATAAAAATACAGAAAAAATTAAATTTTATTTTTCTTTTTTATTATTTATTATGGATTAACATATTTTATTTTAAATTTGAGATGAAAATAGGCAAATGGTGGAAATATAAAATCTTAACCCTAGATCATTATCAACGATTTAAATTAAAGGGACAGAGAGAGAAGAGAGTGAAGGGACAGGAAGCTCCATTCGTATAAATGAGGTGTGCGTTGGTCGATGTGATCGTGTTGGATGCATATTTGTACTCGAGGTAAAAACAATGGAAGTGAGAGCGCCAAGTATCCACATGTTTCGTGTGTTTGACCACGATAGTTCCAAGTTGGACCATCAAACATTTGCCTTGGAGTAGTAAAAAGGAGGAAAACGGCATCAATATCGTGTTTGCTTTGAGAGCGGTTTGAATGCGCAGTTTTATAGAATTTTGGTAGAAAGCAATTAATTTGTATAGAGTTCACGTGATAACGTTTAGTTTAATAAGTAACAAATAAAAATGGCCAACAACTATAGTTTTTCTATTTTTTTGTCTATATCCTTCACTGAATTTGTCCTTTGAACACGTTGGTTTCTTAACATACCTTTTTTCTTTTTCTTTACATTATCTGTGAAGATATAACTATATTTTTGTAATTTTGTATTTATCTGTTTATTTTAATTAAATTACTTATGAAAAGGTAACGTTCGCTACACCATCATTTCAATTAAAAAGGCAAAAGCAACTGTTAAAAGATAAATGCCACGCAATGAACCACAATGTCCAATCACCATCGGAAATCTATGCTTATCATTTTGGCTCCGCTTACGGCCACGTTGCTATTTACGACCATGTTGGCCTTTATGACTACGGTGGTATTTTTGACCACTTTAGCGCCATACCACATTGGTATTTTAAGACCCTTTGGCCACGGTCGCGATCGGAAGTTGATGAACTTCGACCATGTTGTTGTTACTGACGGTTTGATTGTGATCGAAGGTCCACGGAAGGTTTACGGCCACATTGGCCGTGATCAAAGGGTTTACGACCACATTATCCATGGCGGGAGAGTTACGACCACTGCAGCTCAATCTGAGCCTGGTCGGAATGGTATTGCGGACACATTGGCCATGGTCGAAAGATACGACCACGTTGTCCGTGGTCGGAAGTCGAACGCACCGTGATGGTCGTGGTCGAAAGCTATTATGACCACATTGGCCATTTTGTTTATAGTCGGAAGCTAGCTAAAGCATTTACGACCACTTTGTTTGGAGTCGGAAGCTAGCTGAAGCCTTTACAAGTAGTCGAAAGCTATTACGACCACGTTGGTCATGGTCAGAAGCTAGCCGAAGGGTTTACGACCACATTGTCAGTTGTCGGAAGTCGGTACTCGTAGTTGCGTCTTCGACCACAGCGGGCTTCGACCACGTTATCGAGAGCTACGGTCGGTAGTCGAAATTTCGACCACGTTGTGACGTGCTCAGGACGTGGTCGGACGGGACTTCGACCACTGTGAGCCCATGTATGTGGTCAGAAGGGGCTTCGACCATGGTGAAACTCGTGCACATGGTCGGAAGTGGCTTCGACCACGACGAAAAGTGTTGTATGTGGTGGGAAGGGCTTGACCGGTAGCGAAACTTCGGTGCACATGGTCGGAGTGGCTTCGACCACGGCGAAAAGTGTTGTATGTGGTCGGAAGGTGTTTAAATCACGCGATAAATGGTCATAGCTTCGTAACCGGTCGTATGGTCTCGCTGGCTATCGCAAGACACGAGAATCGATCGTAGGCTTTTGAGCATTGCGTGTTGGGTGGTTCGACCGGTCACGTATTTATGTGACATTCATTATGTGACAAAACTATTTGGTTATACATTATATGAGACGTGAATCGTAATGAATCTGATTGTTCGTTTTATTTTTTACAAATTTTATCTTATTTTGTATTTTACCGTAGCGTTAGCACGGGCATACTACTAGTCTTAGAAGGTGGGCAGTCCTATTAATTTTTTGATCGAAAATATTGTTTAAAATATATGGTATTAATGTATAAAAATGATATGGATGAATTTGTCATAACAAATACTATCGTAATATTGCAGTACAAAATTTTCCTAAATATACTATAAGAGAATTTACTAATTTAGTGGTCAAAAAGCATCTTGTTAGCTTAGAAAAGTTAAAAACATCACTCTTTGATTGAAAGAAGTAACATTTTGCTCCACATAGTAATAACACGGTTCGAAACTAACATACCATAATCACATTTTTCTGGTAATTTTGTTGTTGAAAAATACTAGAATTTGTTTTACTCAGCAATACTGCAATATGTGTATACTGGTAAATAACATTCGATGTAAGGATGCTGTGACGACGAAAAGTTGAGCCTAGGGGCCATACCCTAATGACACATAAGTGCAACTTTTCCATCTCGCATGATCTTTGCATTGTTATTGAGCGGCTGAGCCAGGAAGAAGGGGTAAATAGAGCCACTAAATGAAACGGTGTGAGGGCTGTGGCCTATGGGCCGAGTGGGCTGGGCTATCTAGTCCACCACCGACTCCATTCATTTTCTCTTTTTAATTTCTCATTCCAATGTGGCAATATGCTATTCCTATTCTCAATACCAAAGGTATGATAAAAATGTCCATTTATTTTGTTCGTAGATTTTCAAAATGGAGAAAAGGACTTGTAAGCTCATAGCTATTTTCTCAACTAATTCAAGTACTCTAGGAATAGACAGCTGTCATCAATATAATCTCATTTTTCTCATAGCATCTCTATATTTAAAAAAATTTAAATACGTATATACTTGTATCTGCTCACCCTTATTTTTTTCGAAACATTATAGCGCTATGTCAATATCACATACTGGGGAACTTAGGAAATACTTATGACAACCCCAAAATTTCCAAAACTTATGAAGACCTATTTCGTTCTTTAAGTGTTTTTGCTTCAGTTTTTCTTGTGTTTTCTTGGTTTGGTTTCTTCTCCTTTCTACCCCTAGTCTTCTTAGAAGATTCCCGAGCAGTCAAAGCTGCAAAGCCTTCTTCTCTGTATTTCAAGCACTTAGTGAAGAATCTAGATCCGCCATTATATGTTAATGGTAAATTTTCGCAATTAATGACAATCTGTTTGTGAGACAAATATTTTCCATGAGTTTATAAAATAGGTTACGTCCTATGATGATTAAGACTTTAGATGGCTTCATGTGTTGATCGCCATCTAGTGAAGAATAGATATCATGTATTAATGATCAAGTCAAGGTTCGAAATGAATAATGGCATCATGTATCGATGGTCATCCAGTTAAGATCCTGACATGGTGGATGGCATCATGTGTTGATGCACAGTAAGACAAGAACCTGGACTTAGAGAGGACATGATCGACATCAAGTAAAAGGTCCATGTGGATATGCAAGGCAAAGGTATAACTAGCATAAATTAAGGATACGTTCCTAATTTTTCACCGGTCTTAGTGTTAGGTTGAAAAAACTGAATTGCTAGTATAGGTTACCGTATTATTAAGATTGATCTTGTCAAGTAGTTTGAGTTTCATCATATGTTAATAGTTTAATCCCGCTTGCTCCAGCTCTCCGTGGTATGATACTATTGTTTACGAATGTATGTTGCAAAAAGTTGAGGCTCATGCATATCTAATCCTTGTTGCGCTACATTCCAACCAGATTGTTGGAGTTTTAGGAGTTAGAGGAGGAGGTCCCGAGGACTACTTTGCAGTGAGTAGTGGAGGTTATGAATTGCAAGGCAAGTCACGAACCCTTGATCTTATTGAGTCCCAATTGTTGGATATATTCTATATGGGATTACTTTCATATCCTTACATGCAAATGTTATTTGTTATGAATTAGTTTTGATTAATCCTACTTAGTTATGCTCCTCAATTTAATATGTTTTTATATTGCCATCCTTGATAATTGCTCCATCCTAACATATTTTTGCAACCATTAAGATTAGAATATCAGTCTTTCAACTGGTTTAGTATTGAATAGAACGAAAAACTATAATAATTATTATTGCCTTGTCTGTTCTCACGAGTTGATGGGTTAGGGTCTATTCTGAGTGCTCCAATGTTGGTGGGTGTGGTAAATTAAGTTGGAACACTAGTCAAGAGTGATGTTCTTGATTTTTGTTGGCCCTGGTGTAGCATGGTTGTCCTAATGACCATGGTTTGTGATGATTCACGCCATGAGAGTTGGTGGTTTCGGCTCAACCAATGGTGGAGGTAAAGTGTAGTGCTGAGAAAAAGACATAATTATCAACCAACCACAGGACTGATCTGTTAGACCTAACTCAACTGTTGTTGTAGTTTCATTGGGTGCCCCATGGGTAGGAGTTTCATTGGGTACCCCACGGATAGGTTTGGTGTTATCGATTTTCATAGATGAACCTATGCCACATTATGACCCTTGGGAACAAGTGGATGAGTTACCCGAACCTAGGCTTGGTTGGGATCGCTATTGAGAGGGGACCTTTCTCTGTACTAGGGGTCACCCGTATTGTGAATCAGTCATGAGTTCTATTATGTTGATTCTAGCTAAGTTATGATATCCTATGAGTAAATCTAGGTACTCTTTGCAGATATTTGGAACCATTTGAATTTGTCATACTCCCGGTAAATGGAGTTGTGTCAAGTGGTGATTCTTGATTTGATGCATGAGGCCGATGGGCTAGTGGCCATTTTGCGTAAGCGAGCTAGCTGAAGGTGTGGTTGTGCTCTAGTATGAGCTTTGATGGAGTTCCTACTATTTTTTTTAATCTTATCCTCTTTTTTGGGCATTTTGAACTTCACATATATTATTGGAAATAATTTTGAATTTATCTATAAATTCAGGAAATGGGGGAAAGTTAGCCCCTTAGCTTTCAAGGAGCAAAGAGTTAGCTTTTGTACATCAAGCCTGACTATAGACAGTGTTTCTTGTCCAACTCAACTTTTCTTGGAAGAAATGGTACATAATCTGATTTGAACTAGACCTACAAGTTATTTTGCTCTAGACATTGTCTTTTTTCACAGTATCTTGTTTATCAATCCAGGTTGAAGCTAAATCAGCAGTAACTCAACTGTAATTTAACTAAATGTGTTGATCATGAAGAGATTTCTTCTAGATAAGATAAGCGGTCCTCATTAGTGAGAAAAACCCCATTATCCATTCTGTGCCATTGCTGCTGTATCTGATTTTGATTTGTCTACATCCATGACGTGCTTCTTTGAATTATTTGTGAATTGCATGGTTGATGCTGACAGCTGAGAATAACAACTGACGTGCTAAGTTGGTCCAGTGATCAGTGTCTCATCATGCTGTGTTCTAGAGTCATGCCATGTCTGTCTCTTTATTCGACAATTTTGGCTTGAGAGGAAACACTTATCCACTTGTCTTCAATTTTGTACCACCATTTATATTGTGGATGGTGATACTTGCCGGTTGCCATTCATTGATTGTCCGTCCCCTCTCTATATCCACTCCTGTTGTGATTGAATACCATATATAGGTATATGACTAGATTTGTTGGTTCCTCATTCCTTATCATTTTTATCCCCTAAACAAGAAGTAAGGTGCTGTGAAGAAAGATGCTGCTTCTGAAATTTTGTTTTATTACGATGTTTGTAAACAATGGTTAGTAAGTCACATTCCCATTCTATTGGTGAAATCAGTCGGTACTAACTACAACTCAATGTTCTTTGTCTTCATATCCATGGCAAATGAACCTGTGCATGAACAAAAATAGCATATAGTGCAAACATGTTTTTTTCACTGACAAAATGTAAAGCTGCTTACAGATAATGAAAGAGCCACTCAATGTACTTGTTAGTTTCACTCACTTTTTTCTTTGAGATAGCAGAAGGGGGAAGGCACAACTTGCTGTGGACATGCCCCTTCTTTTTTGTTTGACCTTTGTTATAGAGTGTGATTTAGTGGTGTTTGTTGGGCAAATTAAATCTAGTCTGACATTTTTCACTCACTTCATGTAGCACCAAAAATACTTTGTATCTTTCTCTCTCTCCCGTGCGTGTGTGTTCACCATCAGGAGTGTGTGCGTTGCTCCTCTGATTTCCAACATTTGGTATCAGAGCCGATGTTGAGTTCTTGAGTGGTGTATGCCCAAGTACTTGCGGCTTGAGAAGATGTCGATCGTTGAGGCGGCGCCGGCGGCAAGCAAGGAGGGAGGGATGTCTCTCCAGTACCCGATGCTGAATACGACGAACTACACAGCTTGGGCAATGAGGATGAAATTCCTCATGAAGGCGCAAGGTGTATGGGAAGCAATTGACCCCACGAGGAATGTTGTTGTTGATGAGAAGAAAGAAGAGAAGGCCATGGCTATCATCTCCCAGGCGTTGAGCGATGTGACGCTCATGCAGGTTGCAGCCAAGAACACTATCTTGGAGGTGTGGATAGCTCTCCGCACCATGCACATGGGGGCTGATCGAGTCAAGGAAGCGAAGATCCAGACGCTACGCTGGGAGTTTGAAAATCTCAGCATGGGCAATACGGAATCGGTGGACGATTTCACAACGAAGGTAACATTGCTTGTTGGCCAGATGCAGGCACTTGGAGAGAAGATAGAAGAAAAAAACGTCGTCAAAAGGTTGCTGCGAGCCGTCTCCGACAAGTTCATCCATATTGCGACGACGATCGAGTATTTTGGCGATGTCAACAACATAGCTTTTGAGGAGGTCATTGGCTCCCTCAAGGTGTATGAGGAGCACACCCAGCACTGTCATCGCAGCAACGGGGATGAGGAGCATCTTCTTCTCACGAAAGCCCAGTGGGAAGCTTGATCATCAGGACAAGGCGGTGGTCGTGATTCCAAGGCGAAGCGCGACAAGAGCCACATCAAGTGCTTCAACTACAATGATTACGGGCACTATGCATCCGAGTGCCGCAAGCCAAAGCGTGATCGTGGGGATCAGGTGAACCTCATGTGTGCACAGGAAGATGAACCAACTTTACTTTAGTTGAGTCTAGATTAGGGGGAGAATGTTAGGAAATAATCCAGACTCAGTCTTTTGTTTTAGTATATTTGCATGTGTGTATGGTGCAACAGGTGGTGTGCTTGAAATTATACCAGTGTAGTATTGCACAGAATTATACTTGGTGCAGGAGAACCGGAGAGTCCGGAGTAGCGGTGAACCACTTGAACCTGCGGATCGGTCCAAGATAACAGGTGCGAGCTATAGGAAATATTTGCCAATGGCGAGTAGCCGGGATGGCCGGGTCATCAGTTATATGTTGCATGTAATTAGGAGTTAACGCATGCAAGTACTGGCCATAGTGCTTGGCTCCCATTATGTATGCATGCACGGGAGTTATGTCTTGGGTGTGCATGCATGAGTTAATGTATGCAAGTAGTGGCCATAATACTTGGTTCTCATTATGTGTGCATGCACGGGAGTTATGTTTTGAGTATATATATGGGCTGCTAGCTGGCCTATATAATCATGTACTTAGCATTTTGAGATGAGAGTGAAAAAAAGAAAAGCTGCGGTTGTGTAGCACAAAAAATACTTTGTATCTTTCTCTCTCTCCCGTGCGTGTGTGTTCACCACCAGGAGTGTGTGCGTTGCTCCTCTGATTTTCAACACTTCATAGTTAATTCTTTTCATCCTGTAAACTGAATCTAGTCTGACTGCTTAACCACTATCTAACCAAACTCGCAATTGCACAGCATTAGTATACCAAACCAAAATTTCATGTTTAGATGATTTCTTTTTTTATCATCTTCTATTGGTAGCAAATTTACCACTTCTGTTTTTCTTTTCTTTTGACCTTTGTGTGGTACAAAATTAGCAGGGATTCAGAGGAGACAGGAACCATGAGATCATCATCACAGCAACAGCAGAACAATTCGATCCACATGATGGCATCGTCAGACAGGGAGCATCCAGTGAGGGGTGGTAACAACACCAACAATGGAAATTTACCAGCCTCTCCGGACAACAAGGGCTCATCTTCAGTGAGTGAGCGGTCAGTGTGGCCGAAGTTTGCAATTGCACTGACAAACAAGGAGAAAATGAGGACTTCTTGGTGTTCAAAAGTACAAGACCGCTTCATAGGCCCAAGAAGAGAGCCAAGGTCATCCAGAAGACCATCAATGTATGCTTCGCACCTTCCCCCTCATTGTCCACCCTCCTTAACCTTCTTTCAGTTTGGTAAACTGTTCAACTAAATTGTAGAATGCAGACACTTTTCACGTGAATCATTCTTGCACCTAAGGCCCTACTTTTTGTAGTAACTGGTGGCACCAATTACCACAGAAAGTATTTGGTGCAGAGTAAGTTTATTTCTTCCTTGATACAGTGATCAAATCTGTGCATTTGACACAGTAAGCAGTAATAATGGATTCAAAACTATGACTTGGTTAACAAATCTGGAATATCATTAATCTCATTGGCAGTCTAAATTAATCTGGTTTAGCCTATTATTTCTGAATAGATACATGGGTACACAGTCCCAGGGCCATCTTTATTTATGTGTCACTATCCTGTCTTCTGCTTGAGAAAAAGATACATGCAAATGAACTGGCAAGATTCAGTCGGTGCATCCTTTATTTACTGAAGTTGCTTGTCAAGAGAAGTCCTTCGGACCATAGCATGCTTCTGCCTTTATCAAACATATGCCACACTGTCTGAAAATTGATTCAACCAGTCAATGTTTTCGTTAGCATTCCTTATATTTGGCAGTCTAGAGATGTCATTTGACACCTTTTGAAATAGGAGGGCCAATTGGTAAAGGTCAAGAACATAGGTTCAGTCATAGTACATTAGTAAAGCATGTCACTGTGAGCTGATGACAACCATTATGGCCATGAGGAATGGCCAGATTATAGTGCGCTAGGGCAAGATTGAGCCCATTATGACTGGCAGATAATGATATTTGCCATCACAACACTTGGCAGTGACACAGAGCTGCTGCACTAGTTGGGCAATGAGAAGCGAGAGTACAACAGCCTGCCCGTGATGTCTGGCTTATGCACTGCGAGCCCAACTTGAGCAGCTTGAGTTCTGACTCCCTACTGTAATTCTATAAATATCTGTTGCCTAGTGTTTACTGTATCCATTGGACAGCCTAATTGCTCTTTTTTGGAGAAATTACACTTTATCTTGTACTTGCTTCTTCATATTGTTGTTGAGTATCTATTGTGAACTTAATTTATGTTTATACCTTCTAAAGTAGTAATCCATCGTTACATTACGAAATTCTCTCATTCTCAAAATCTCGAAATTGGTTGATTCAAAAGAAAATAAAAACAGGAAACTGTTTCTGTTTATCTCATAATTCTCGAAATCTAATGATTAATGCTTCTTTGTCAAGTCTGCATACTCCATTAGCATCAGCCTGCATTTCTTAAGCTAAAATGTGTTCATGCCCGGCAGCTTTTAATGCCCGGGCACATGGCTCTGTGACTTGACTCTTGAAAAGTATGAAGTCCGTGAGAAGAATGTTTCGAAAAATGTACGTGGACTATCTCACATTTCATATCTATTTCATCCTACAAATCCTTGAGCATGTTCATGGACTACCTTATTCGCTTCACAATTGGCACCCTTTTACGATATCTCAGTGCCCAAGGGGATTGAAAGCTATGCAAAACATGGACAGCGACTCAGAATAACCGGAAATGACTGAATTAGCGCGGCTGAACACTGCAAAAAAAAGCGCGCTACGCATACCCAGCAGCGAAGGACACCAAGCACAAACTCAAAATACGCTCAGTCGTCCATGGCTGGTGGTACATAAAAGACCAGGGCCGTCAGGCTGCTCGCCTTATCCTGAATCCTGGCGCTTACTTCAGGTGATGGATGAACTGTCGGCAGCCAGTGCCATGCCCGCACCAATGCAGCTGAATAATGCCTGAACGCCTGATTCGCGTGTAGCCGCAATACGACGCGGAGGATTTGATGCGCATGTAGCCGCGCACAGGTCAGGGTACGCCCCTGCGCAGCGAGAACTGGCAGTGCCTGGTGAAAACGCTCGTGAATTATTGAGGTCGACGACGTGATGCCACAGCTTGCAAATCCTAAGTTTTCACGTGCGAGAACGAGGCAGAGCGGACGTCCTGCACACGATGATCCACGCTGCGGTCTTCCTGCGTAGTGCAGCCAACGAGATAAATGTGTGCCTGGTAGTCTGGTACTAGTATTGATGTTGTTAAAGTTGATCTGCATTGGTATCATATTTGTATAGGGCACTTCATCATCTCATATCAGACGTGGCATAAAAAGTATCTAGGCTATGCATAGGTGTATCAGACATAGTGTCAATCTATATCAACCGACTCTGACTCGGTTTCCTCTCTGTGTGGGACTCTTTTCCCTCGTCCTATATATATATATATATATCCCAGTAGTTCATAGGAAGATATGTGCTCAAGAGTAAACGCTCCATTATAATCTCTCCTCATTATAATAATTTGCCTTCAAGCGTCCATGGTTTTTTCCTGCAAGGATTTTTCACGTAAAATTTGTATCTCTTGTCTCTATTTTTATGTACATTATTTGCAATAAGTGATATCAGAGCTTAGAGTTTAAAATTCTAACAGCTGCCCCCAGGAGGAGGCGACTCCCGAGGCGGCACGCACGGCGCATTGGTTTCTGCGGCACTCCAGTCGAATTCGAGCCAGCCTCCGAAGCAAGTCTACTTCATCGCTGATTCGAGGAGCGTGTCCATCCAATCGTCCAGCCATCCCACGGCATCAAGCAGAGCATTGAAAAAATATGTTCAAGAAAAAAAATCTAAAGATTTCCCGGCGAATCCGAAGCGAAAACTTCCCGTCTCTCGGTCCAAGCAACCAAATTGAGGAGAAGCATCAGAGTAGTTTCCAATCTCTGTAGTGCAAAGAAAAGAAAGAAAAGGCAAACACCAGCGAAGAGAGCATGCAACAATTCTCCTTTCCCTTGCGCCAAGGACAAGCAGCAGATAAAACGCAGAGGCTTCGTTTTTTGTAGCAAAGCAAGTGCCAAGTGGAAAAAACCTATGAGAAGGCAACCATGGATAGCACAGTCGATCAAAGCTATGGTCAGACACATTTTTGGTGTGTTTTCGTGAAATTGCTTTGTGCACCCGACAAGCATACCAGGAGATTTTTTAGGAGTATCAACTCGACGATTCGACTCGCCTCGACTCTATTCCAAGCCTTGACTCTAATTCAGTGCTGACCTATGCCATCCTGAGCGTCGCTCTATGCTCTACCTCGACGACTGTTCCAGTGCCAGATTTTGCCAACATCATTGCCCGCGACGCCTGCCATACCACGGCGTCGTACTACACCATCCCCGTCAAAGCTATGTCATCAGCTCTGCATATTTTTATTGGAGGTGGAGTTCATTGCAATTCAGCCCATTGTGTCTTTATCAATGGCATCCATGCGGGATTTTATCAATGGAGATTTCATTAACGATCCATCATCTTCTAAGGTTTACTGCGGCAAGATTCACAGATGAGGAGTCTGAGGTGGAGTTGCAGGCTTTCAACACAATGAGTTAGTTGGGCTACGCTTTATCTAGGAGACTTAGAAAACAATGTCAGTTGTGGGAATAACTGAATTTGGTGCTTTATTCACCGTTTGATAACACTTTGATGGCAGTTAGCATGATACTCTAGAGTTTTTGTTGTTTGAAAGTGAAGATTTTGCTCTAATTTCAAATGAAGGATTTGAGTATAAGAAGGAGTTTTATTTTTGTATGGATACTACAACATCTTCCCATTGTCGCAGCTCGATATGAGGGGTCTACTGTAGTTTATTCTCCATTGATGGCATAAGAGTTTCTTTCATCCAAACAGTTTTACAGGAGTAATCTCAACCATGTCATAGAATTCAATTACTTTTGAAGCCGGCAGTTTGACATACGTGATGGTTACACGTGCAATAAGACTGTTCTAGTCTTTCTTATTGAAGAGTTACTCTTTTAATGAGCGTTATTTGCCGAGTTTTGTGTTCCAGGTGGAGCATATCAGATTCCATGATATGAGTTCTTCGCTATCTATCCAGCGCCATAGGTGATGCTTTTGACTTATGTCGTTTGATGATTGAGTATTTATTTTAGGAGATCAGTTGCACAAACTCAGATTTTGCTAGGGTTATGAATTGTTGAAGACCCAGATTTGTTCGTTTGCTTTGTTAATAGCTGTGTGTTCAGACCTGCTATTGGTTTGTTCAATTTTTCTTTGCAAGAAGCATTTTGACAAGATTGTTCTAGTATTTCTACTTGAAGATTAGTTCGGGGGATTTTCGGCGCACAAGGTGTTTATGCTAATTTTAATTAGAGGAGTTTATCACATTCTTCGATTACTAGAGGAGGGAATTCATATCAAAATGGAGATTGTTAAAGTTGATCCGAATTCGTACCGTGTCCATGTAGGATACTTCGTCGCCTTATGCCAGATATGGCATAAAAGGTGTCTGGGCCATGCACAGATTGTATCAGGCGTGGTATCAATCTGTAGCAACCAACTTTGATTCGGTTTCCTCTCTGTGTGGGACTCTTTTCCCTCGCTCTCTCTCTCTATATATATATATACACACACACATATATATATACCTCAGTAGTTCATAGGAAGATGTATACTCAAGAGCAAGCGCTCCATTGTAATCTCTTCTCATTATAGTGATTTGTCTTCGAGCGCCCATGGTTTTTTCTCGCAAGGGTTTTTCATGTAAAATTCGTATCTGTTGTCTCTATTTTTTTATGCATTATTTGCAACATAATGTTTCTTGATGTACCCAAAATAGATGATTCGATCCGCTCGTTTTGGTTTTAGCTGGTGGCGTCTAGTTTACTCTTCCTTAATTTCATTTTTCTAATTTTTTTATCTCTTTTTTGGGCTTTTTGCCTTTTCTTTTTTTTCATATTCATTTGCATTGTTTGCGATGGGTTAACCTATTTTTTATTTTTAAATTTTTTAAAATTTAATTACGCTAAAAAGTCACCAGTAGTTACAGTGCAAAAAACTAGCTATAGTGTAGAAACTACAAACCAACTTATTTCAGCCGAATTGAGTGCCCCGAAATAGTGGGGTGGTACGATCTAATGTGTAAAATTGTTGTACTATGATATGTTTAGCAAAAGATACCTACACCTTTTTTGTGTGATAGATGCGGTGTTTAGGATGAAACTTTTAAGGTGTTCGAAATAGTTAGAGCTTTTGGTTTTTTTGCTCGAGCTTTTAGTTTTAGAATAGTAGCAGCTCGAAGTAGAAACGGTCCTGTTTTTTTGGCTTTTGGTTTCTCTGAAAGTTGAATATACAGGACAATTTTTGAATCGAATTATGTAAACGGCTTTCAAGCCCAAAACTGTGTACATCGTCCGCATCGGCATCTCTGTCACCTGTTACTGTCTCGAAAAGCGTAGATAAAAGCCATCAGTCATAGTCTAAAAGAACATGGTGTTTGGCTTTTAGCTAAGCCGATTTAGCATATGTCTAAATTGTTCCTAATGCAAATGATGACTTATTTAATGTCAATAATTACATGAGTAAATCTTAACAACAATAATCACATCGTATGATTACACAATTAATCAATTTCATCATTACACTAGTAATTAGTCTATGGATGGGTTCTTTTGTGCTTATGGCTTATAGCTTAAATATTTGAATTCTGGCTGTTTGCAAGGAGTAGTATGTACAGAAAAATAGTCGCATGTGATTTTGACCAGTACAGCTGAACTCAATATATTTTTTACTAAATCTTCCTATTGACCGAGCCTTAAGAAACACACCATTTAAAAAGCTAGTTACTTAGACAATACAAGCATAAATTAGCTTTAAACTAGAAAGAACCCAACCTATATCAGAAAAAAAGGAAAATGAGCAAAAAAAAATCTAGGTCGGCATGGGCTACAGTAGAACATTCCCCATGGAAAAATAAATATGAATTTTCGAAATTATATTTAAGGCACACTGTAGAATCCGCTTCCAAAAGTCTCGGATTGGCATTAACGCGAACGTGTCAGCTTCGTTATGCCGACTAAAAGTTTACCCGGAACTCGTAGCAGCTTCGCCGTTTCGAGCGGGTTTGACAAACTTGGCTCGTGGAACGACTGCCAACAAAACAGGAAAACGTTTTACGAAAGAAAAACGTGTCACTAAGATCACATGCAGACCTGAACGAACAGATCCCAACAATTCCACGCGTGCCGCCGAGTTCGATTTGAACCAAGGCTGCTAGTGAGCCCGAAGACAAATTCGACCGCGGTGACGACCGAGGAGAGGACGGTATCGTACCAATGAGGCAAGAAAAGTCCGCCACAAAGACTATTGCAGCCGTTGGCCCAACTGGTAAGGCACCGTGCTGTTCGGAGTAATTTCGAACTTCAGACTCAAAGGACGTCAGAAGAAGGGAAAAAAAGATAATAAGTGTATCGGTTTTACATGTTATTTGTAGCTTTGTGAGGATTTCATTATGTGTCATGTGGTGTGTGTGACGCACTTCGGTTTGATCCACTCGCCTCTGAATAGGTAAAAGAAAATGACAAGGGCCCAATCGTCTACTCCAAATCCACATCGTCCAACTAAATCCCGATGCTGAACCAAAGGCAATTAAGGACCTCTTCGTATTGGCTATTGATAGTTTTTAAATGCGGTCAATGACATTTAGCTAAAAATATAGTAGTAGTTAAAAAAGTCGTTTTTAAAACAAGAGCGTGAACAGTGAGGAAAGTAAATGAGAGATACGTGTATGAGACAGAAGCGAGACAAGTAGAACGCGTGATACGTCCGTGGCCCTCTGCTTTATTATCTCCAGATCAAGAGGAGCAGAAAAGCTGTTTTAAAAAGTTAGATATTTATATTAACTTCCATCTTCTTCGAACAAAAACAAAATGATAAACTAATACGAAATGCCCTAAATTAACCAGCGCGGTTGAGTTATCCAGCAGCGACGACAAACACGAACAAACCGAGCCCGCGCGCGGCAGGACAGCACGCAACTCGTGAGAAGGCTCTCGTCAGGCTGCAACGACTCCATCCACGGCTCGACCCTGCCTTCCCTCGCACGTCGAACTCAGGCACGTGCCCCACGTTATATAACGACGAGGCGTCGCGCGCGCACACGCGTATATATACCCACCACACGCGCGCGGGCACCGCTTCCACCACAAGCCCGTTTCGTTTTTTCGTTTTTCCTCGATCGATCGTTACAGCGCGCGTGCGTGCAACCACCATCGGCCGCCGCCGATGAGCCTCCTCGCGCGCGCTCTGCTCGTCATCGTCGTCGCGATGTGGTGCCTTGACGCCTCGGTTGAGGGCGGCGCCGACGTGATCCGGCGGGCGAAGCGGCCGGAGTTCGCCGAGTGGATGGCCGGCGTCAGGAGGGCTATCCACGAGCGGCCCGAGCTGGCGTTCGAGGAGCACGAAACGAGCAGGCTGGTGCGGAGCGAGCTCGACGCCATGGGCGTGGGGTACGAGTACCCGGTCGCGGGCACTGGCGTCGTCGCGGCAGTCGGCACCGGGCGCCCGCCGTTCGTCGCTCTGCGCGCCGACATGGACGCGCTCCCGCTGCAGGTAACGCGCGTGCAAGCTGCCAAGGCTACTACTGAATTTTATATGCGCATGTAAGCATGTTGGTTTTCTTGTTTCTTGTTAAGTGTTTTGGAGTTGGGTAACAGAAGAAGGTTTGTGCCATGATTTTCAGTCGAAAATCAAATAATCACAGTAAATTGGATGGTAAATTTAGGTGCCTAGCGGAGTGCAGTGCCATTTGAACTGCTAAAAGCCGACGAGTCAAAGTCTTAGCACCATGCATAGCCTGTTTTTTCAGTAACAATGCAAATATTTCTACAATCAATTGTTAATTCTTCAGTTGGTTTCATGCCTTTGCACGGTTTTCAAATTTCTCAGTGGGCTCTGTATTGAGCTCCAAGTGTCTTTTCTACTTTAGTTAAATGTGTAGTTATGCAAGGTAACATAAGACAATTTGAGGCATTTTGAATAACAAAAGTACTGGCGGTAAAGTTTTAATACAGCAAAACAAGTTTTCTTTTTAACTTCTGAAATACTCCACATATTACTCTGAAGCTGCATCCTCTGATTAAAACCGTCCCGTTTCTTTGATGATCGTGTGGATACGAAAAAAAAAATCAGGAGGAAGTTGAGTGGGAGCACAGGAGCAAGGTGGCCAGGAAGATGCACGCCTGCGGCCACGACGCGCACACCGCAATGCTGCTCGGCGCGGCCAGGATCCTCCATGAGCACCGCCACAAACTTCAGGTTACTACTGCTGCTCCTCCGTCTTCTTCAGGCTACTATGCTTTTTGTCTCACTGCTGTGCTCCCCGCCCCCGCGCATCCTGCACATAATCACACACAGCGTGTCACACTAGTGACAGTGGAAAAATTCTATTATATCACGCTGACACAGACCAGGATATATAACAAACCAATCAGCGTCTGACATGTGGCACATATACACTGTAGCGACACTGTAGCTTGCGGAGAGCCGCACATAAACGCATCTGCTACAGTATTTCTACAGTGCGCTACAGTGCATATATATGCCACGTGTCAGACGCTGATTGATTTGTTACATATATTGATCTGTGCCACCGTGATACAATAGAATTTTTCCGCACTGTGCTGTGTGCACGTCAAGTTTAAACAGCTTAGCTTGATTTTTTAGTTGCCTGATTTGAAATTCTCAATCGACGTATGGTTTGGTTGCACGAGATTCGCATCATTATCTATGCTCGGTTTCGTTTAGGAACAGTTAGCACGAGCATTCGTTTGTTGCGGTGTCCTTCTCCCCGGCAGATTCTTCAAGATCTTTGTGTTCCAGTTGAAGCCAGATCAGCTTGTCAATTCCTCCTAAGATTTGCTTTGTCACACTCGGACAGGGTTATCGTGGAGACACGGGCTTTTTAATTAATTTCCTATGGCAAAGTACAGGGAAGAAATGAATTAAAATGGAGCAGTGCATCGTACCAATAATTTAAAGCGAGAGCTTTTGATGGAGCACACAGATCCCTGGATACTGCAACGTGCGCATCAAATAAGACTTTCGACGGGACACGTCAATGTGAGGCGTTCCTGTCAACCTTCCCGTGGTCCCGGGCAGTTTAAAAGCTCATGGCTTATGATTGAAAATACCGTAATTGATTGAAAAAAAATACTATAGTTGACAAAGACTTATTTAGCATAATTAAAATTTAAAAAATTTAAAAATATGTTAACCCATTACGTATAGTACAAACAAATACGGGAAAAAAGAACCAACAAAAAAGCTCAACAAAAAACCAAAAATTCAGAAAAAGACAAATTTATGAATAGTGAAAAATAAACTGGAAGCTAAAAGATTAAGCCCAACCGACTGCCGTACGCTTGTCAACAAAGACGTTCTTTTCTGTTTTAGTTATTTTCTAACTTCAGTTTCTATTAAATGATCTTATTTATTACATGTATAAAAGTCATCAACTGCCAACTAAAAAAATAGCAGGTCCAAGGTCTATCTACGGATGGACGAAGCTGCAGAAAAATCAAGAAGCTTTATTTTCTTTTTTGTAAACAAAGAAGTTTTATTTTCTTGCGGGCGTCGAACTCTCTTCGAGATGTTGTCTCGGGCAACGGGATCTAGCACAATGTTCTTGCCTTTTCTTCTGCGGTAGACGTTTACCTGCAAGCTTAATTTGACTTCGATTTGAGAGGATTTGTCTCTTCCGGAGGAAACAGTGCTATCTTAGTAAGCATCAGTATAGAGGCTGTTTGGTTGCCTGTATGTACTCATGCAACTGCATGAGCGTGGCTAGGCTGAGGAGGAAAGCTCCTCAGCCACGTTTCTCCTCAGTCTGGCTCCAGTTGATTTTTTGCATCCACTCGTGCAGGCTCTCTCCTCCATACAGGTAACCAAACACCATCTTCTTACATGCGCTGGTGCGAGCCACCCCATACAGGTGGTGATCGGTTCGGCTGAAAACACTGTAGCTAGCTGAAAAAAGCACTGTAGCTGACATAGGCTTATTTAGCATAATTACATTTAAAAAAATATAAAAATATAAAAAATATGTTAGCCCATTACGTATAATACAAACAAGTACGGGAAAAAAAGAATCGGCAAAAAAGCTCAACAAAAAGCCAAAAATTCAGAAAAAGACGAAATTTATGAATAGTACAAAAATAAGTCAAAAACCAAAAGCTCAAGCCGAATTGATCGGGGCGTGGCAACCAAACAGACCTACAGTGGTAGTACTAATTCTTGAAGAGTCCTTTTCGGCGCGGACAACGTACAGCCGATGGGAAGGGGAAGAATCCAAAGAGAGAGCAAGCGTTGCGAAATATCTTCCTAGAGCCTTGTAAATGCATCGTCGTAATTCGGGCATGCCACAGTTTTGGGCGGGAAAAATATGAGCCTTGTGACTATTTGGAGTTGCGGTGCGTGATCACCATTAGAAAATGAACACATTCTCTCATGAAACAGTTCTACATTTCAGTACAAAACAGCAATGTGTGTTCGAATGGTAAGCAAAGTTCTGGGTTTCTTTTTGCAGGGGACGGTGATCCTTCTTTTCCAGCCGGGCGAGGAGGTCGGCCGCGGGGCCAAGAAGATGGTGGAGACCGGCGCCGTGGGCAACGTCGAGGCGATCTTCGGGTTACACGTCAATGTGATGCTCCCCACCGGCGTGGTCGGGTCGAGGGCCGGCCCGCTGCTGGCCGGCTGCGGCTTCTTCGAGGCGGTGATTACCGGCAAGGGCGGCCACGCCGCCATCCCCCACAGCAGCGTCGACCCCGTCGTCGCCGCGTCGAGCGTCGTCCTCAGCCTGCAGAGCCTCGTCTCCCGGGAGGCCGACCCGTTAGACGCCCAGGTACGTACGGACGCAACATGAGAAACTTTCTTGCTTCCTCCTCATGGCAATGGCATCTCTGAGAGCCTGAGACGTTTTTTTTATGGCGGCAGGTGGTGACGGTGACGAGGTTCCAAGGCGGCGGCGCGTTCAACGTGATCCCGGACTCGGTCACGATTGGCGGCACGTTCCGCTGCTTCTCGAGCGAGGGGTTCATGCGGCTGAAGCGGCGGATCGAGGAGGTGATCGTGGCGCAGTCGGCGGTGCACCGGTGCGCGGCGGCGGTGGACTTCCACCCCGGCGGGAGGCCGCTCCTGCCCCCGACCATCAACAGCGCCGAGCTGCACGCGCACTTCGTGGCCGTCGCCGCGGAGACGCTCGGCGCCGGCGGCGTCCGTGGCGCGGTGGAGCTGTGCATGGGGAGCGAGGACTTCGCCTTCTTCTCCGAGGCCGTGCCGGCCTCCCACTTCTACTTCGTCGGGATACGGAACGAGACGGCCGGGTCGGTGCACGACGCGCACTCGCCGCGCTTCCTCGTCGACGACGGCGCGCTACCCTACGGCGCGGCGATGCACGCCAGTCTCGCCATGACGTACCTGCAGCGCCAGCGCTGGGCGTCTCAGGAGCGCGGGGACTGGCACGAGGAGCTGTAGGTTCTGTTGCTGCGTGAGTCGCGTCGCGACCTCTGCTCGGCCAGGGCGTCGGCTGCGCGCGCGCGCACGGCGGCTCAACGAGCTCAAGATGGCCACGCTACCGGCGGCGCTTGCCATCGTCGAGTAATCTCGTCGGAATTCTGTTTGGGATCCAGATGAAAACGTAGGCAATTCCTACTGGGAATGTAGAGTGACTGATTATGCTGTCCAATGCGAGCGGTGTAGACCGGATCAAATTGCACGCAGAAATGATGTGGGAAGAAAAGAGGGGCAATCATTCGTTCGTGTGCAGTGTATCGCAGGAATGAGTTGGGAAATCGAAGGATTTCCGATTGGACTCGAGTGGTACATGCCCCTAAATCACATCAATAATCGTTTATTTTTGTTCGACTACATAGATAGATCGTGAATATTGTGATGATGAATAATGAGTGTGTATAGGTATCACCCGGATATTTTCTTCCCAACAATCATCCAAATTTCGGACCGTTGGATTAGAGATCCAACGGTCTCTTTTTTTGGAGGGGGGAGAATTTTTTTAGAGGGGATGAATTTTTTTAGAGGGGGTGGGGAGAATTTGTGACCCTTGGATCTTTAATCCAACGGTCACAAATCTGGATGATAGTTAGAAAGAAAACATCCGGATGATGTTTATCAATACCCATGAATAATTGATAGGTTGAATTGAAATTTACGTTTATAAAAGTTTCGATCGATGCACTTGTGCGAAAACTGAAAAGTACTGAAGTATTCAGATATTACGATTTGACCGTTATGTTAAGGGCGGTCTGACTGGTCTGTGGTCTGATTGAATTGGTTCGTGTTTATGGGTGAATCATATTGTGTTATACATGTGTGGATTGATGTTGATCAAGTTGGAGAGAATTTGTGTCGAAAAATGTTCTTTAGTGTTTGCATGTGCCTGTTGAGTATAGAGGCGATCATGGTCGATGACAAGGAGTATCGAAACTAGAATGGGAGATCTGTAGCACCCCATATACAGCCATTCTAAGATACTACTATGGAACGTCATCGCCAAAATAAAAAACAAGTAATAAAAGCAACAATAGAATTCAAAGAAATTAAACCTTAAAAGTACTTTATTAAAGACTAGCGGAAACTAAAATAAGTATTTGAAATATAGGACTAGCCCACTTCTAATCAAAAGGAAATAAATGAAATAACATAAATAGTGGCAAGCCACGGTGTTGAAAACTCGAGTGCTCCCACTCATGCATGATACTATCATTCCACTGGTCTTTTACATGAGAATGGAAAGAGTAAGCGTGAGATTTAGAATCTCAGCAAGTACCCAACAACGGTCGCAACACGGAGAGAAAAGGACAAGTAAGCAACAAGTAATTGACGGCTAATTGCAATGAAAGTAAGTTACCAAAAACATTAAATCCGATCAAGGATAGAGATAACGGAGATGTGGAACCAAGGTAATAGTTATTTAACAAGTTATAGCCATGGTCTCAGCGATCCCTTCCCACATACCCGATTATACGAGAGTAGTCAGGCACGTCTCTCTCCTCGACTGTATAACCGCAGACAGGGTGTAATATGCTGAGTAACAAAAATGTACGCCCCCCGGTACGTTACTAGGTGGGTGGCTATATCCCTTATATATGGGTAAACCCAGGCCAGGTAATAATTATGTTATTAATGGCTAATATGATAAGTCATTAGAATAACTAAGGACAAGTCTGGGTAATGTTACGATAAGTGTCCGGATCATTAAGGTTGAGGAGGAAAGGCAAGTTTCCGATATGAGACAATGGGGAATGATACTATGGTGATGGTGATCTAGGAATTACTTTAAATGGCACTTTAACCTAGCTCACACAAGGGTTGTCAACCATCTAGATTTTATTACGTGATAAGTAGTTATTAGTCAAGTTAATAAGTACCATAAATAAGGCAATCGAGGCTCACAAGCAATAACATATAAATAAAAGATCAAGGAATCAAGGTATATAAATAAAGCAGCCCAATGTTAAAAGATTATTAGTGGTTAACCTTAAATTCGAACATGCTTATACGCTACCCCTATTAATGATTTAAGCATCAATTCTAATCGTTAATTAACACATGAATCCTATAGTTGAGCATTATAAAAACCTAGAAGCATATAACACCAGCTAACCTAGCACATCAAAATCTATCCAGTAATAATAACAGCATACAACTCAGCAATGAATACAATGTAATCATTGAGCACTAAGCTAATGGAGACAATTAATCATGAAACGGTAATGTGCGAAGAAGATAGGTCATGGCCGCGAGGTACTTGCCTTGAGCATGCTCGATGGACACGTTGCATGATGGGGTCCGAAATGCGTAAGTGCCCAACTGCTCTCTCAATAGCTGTGGCCTGTGTGTGAACCTAAAAGATGGAATAGAAGGAAACCGATCAGGCACAATTGAATTTGATAAAAGAACAATAAGAGATGAACTTGATTGGAGAGAAAAACATGTTATCTAGTCCCATAGCCATGCGAAACGCCGTTTGGCCAAGCAAATGACGTTTGGTCACGCAAACAGCCATTTGGCCAAGCAAAACACCGTTCGACTGAGTGAACGACTGCTCAGCCAAGTCGTTGCCACCTGCCGCCGCGCCATCGCATCGCCACTGGCCACCGCCACGAGCGTCGTCGCCGCCGCCGCCACACCGCCATAGCGCGCGCACAAGACTCGCCGCTTGCGCTGCCGGCGCCGCCATCGCTGCCGACGCCATTTGCACCACCAAAGCCGTTGGCAAGCGCACGGGGAGGGAGAGAGAGATAGAGAGGAAAAATAGGAGATGGGAAAAGAACCTGTATCTCGGGAAGCTGCGCACAGGGAAAGAATAGAGGGTCCCCCTACCTTGATTAGGTTTTATTTATTTATTTATTTATTTATTATTATAATAATAATTATTTTGGTTGCTATAAGATCCGAGGTTCAGACGGTTGAGGATATCACGAGATGGTCGGGCTCATGCTTGGGCACGTGAAGAACAAAGGTGGATGATGCATGGAGGAGCTACGGGAGATGCGGTCCTGGAGGCTTCGACACGTGAGATGTTGAAAAGTTAAAATTTTGGAAAACCCATATTTGGAAGGATTTTGGGTCCCTTGGCTGTAGGAGTTGGTTTAGGACTTGAATTTGTGACCTATTCGGATTAGGACTCGAATTCGTGATCTGTTCGGAGAAGACTCTTAAGGAGTCAGAGGATATAAATGGAGTCGAAGGGGCATAGCAGATGTACGACTTTTGGAGAAGATTAAGGAGGCTTTAGTTTTGGGTAGGATTTTAGAGGTGCTATTGAGGACACTTTGTAAACCCACAAAAATTTAGCAATAAACATCATTTTGAATTAAATTTGTTCTTGATTTTGCTTGAAAAGTACTGGTAATTGCAGTCGGATCGAAGCTTACGACTACGTGCAAAGGTGTCGAATCGCTACCGAGAAAACAGAGGAAATACGAGTACTCGAAGGCGTTGAATTCTCGAAGGCACAGGTGATCAAGAACTTCTGCTCCTGGTGTCAAAGATCTCAAGTACGTGCAACCTGTTGAAGTCTCAAATACATATGAAGCAGTCGAAGTTACAACCTTGTGCAAAGCAGTTGAATTTCAATTATGTGGAAAGCGGTCGAAGCTTACGAGTGTTAACCAGTCGAAGATCAGAGTGTGAAGCGGTCGTAGTTTACATGCGTAGAAGTGGTCGAAGTTTACGACTGCTAGTAGTGGTCAAAGTTTACAACTGGTAAAGTGTTTACGATAGCTGAGCGATCGAGCGAGTGGTCAAGCGCTAAGTGGTCGAACCAATTGTCAAAGTTTATGACTGGTAAGACTTTAGACAGCTAAGCGGTTGAGCGCCGAGCGGTCGAAATCATCATCAAGCATTAAGAGATTCTAAGAGGTAATCATTTACCCTTATCTGATTATGATATTCAATCCTACAATTATCTTCTTCTTCGTTGGAAACCCATCAATTATCTTTTTGTTGGTTGCAAGTCTGGAAAGGACAACCTGCTGGCTGCTGCTGTTACTTAGCAGTTAACCCTGACATTCAGCCAAACAAAAAGAGTAGTATTGGCACTAATCTTTTCTTAATTATAAATTTCAAAAGACGGTCGCATTACGCACAAATGACAAAAAAAATCGCAGAGAAAAATTGCAAAATAAAATTTCATACACTGAAACAGAAGCGCAAAAATACTACACTACATTTCTTTGTTTTATTATACGTGGCATGCATACCTTTTTTAGTTATAATCTTGGTTTAAATACGAGAACCTGCCTCCAGAAAAAAAAATTTGAGAACTATTTTAAGTTTTAACCCTCTTCCTGAACCCAAGCACGTTCTGTGCTGTGATGAGGTCCAAAATGCTTACAGAGTGAACTGTGCCTGCCCCCAGTCCCAACTCCCAAGCAACTGAAGCAACACATACACAAGTTGAACAGAAAAAGGGGATAACAAAGTAAATTGTTTAAAAGAAGAATTCGCCATGTGTTCATAAAATCCATAATTCGTAACATGTACTTGAACCATGCATGGAGCGTGAATAAAATCAAACAAGTGAAACTGCAAAGATCATTTAAAAAATCAGAACAAAGATCAATTTCATGGTGGGACCAAAACAGAGTAAATAATTAATAGAGCGAATGCTGATATTAAATTATCTGAATCAATACAAATAGATGGGTAGCACAAGAAAGGGAATAAAACACAGCCATGCTAGCAGCAGCAGCAGCAGCAGAAGAAGATGCTAAGTACACGTAGGAAGGAGGAGGTAAAGAAGGCACATTAGGCAAGTGATCATTCCAGAACAACACGATCTTGACCGTAAACTCCGTCATGGAGCGAGCCTCCGGGACGCGCGCGGCTGTGACCTCAACCAACTCAGTGGCGCAGGCTGCCGAATAGGAGCGCCACGGCGGGGCAGAGGACGGCGGCGACGAGCGAGGACGAGACGGCGGCGGCACCGGACGTCGGGCTCGGCGCAGGCCCGTCGGCAGCCAGAGCAACCCCGACGAGGGAAGACACGGCGATGGCGGCGACGACGACGGCGCGGAAGATCCTGGAGGCCATGATCCTACGAGAAACGTCGCAAATGCTGTATTATAGCTGGTGGAAAGCAAGAACTGGAGCGGTGGCGTGTGCGAGGGGCGTGTGAGGTGAGGCCGGAGGGAACCAGGGACGAAGCGCGCGCTTTATAGCCGAAGAACAAAGGAGCTGGGGCCCTACATTTACAGCCTGCATGCCTCCCCGAGACAGCTCACGATCAACGGCTGGTAGGGCCAGCATCTGCATGCCGCCTCCTTTCCACCCTTCCTTCAAAGATGGGTGGCGACTGTTTCCAACCTGCTACAATGCAAGCGATGGCATTCGCGGTTTGTGAGTACTTGTCTAACTGAAGTTCAGATGTATGAGCCACTATTACAAAAATAAGTTATACTAAACGTCTCATCACAAATAGTTTATATAGAATCGTCTGTACTTTGATTATCACAGACGGTTCATGGCTAAAACCGTCTCTGAAACTATCACAAACGGTTCTAATTAAAAACCGTATGTGATAATGCGTATATCACATACGGTTTTTAATTAGAACCGTCTCTGAAATTATCACAGACGGTCAGGTTTAAAAGCCGTCTGTGATATACGTATCATCACAGACGGTTTTTATTTACAGCCATCTGTGTTTTGTTCTTTGTCGTGAACTACAGAAGCTACTGAGATGAGAGACAAATTCAAGGCAAATTTTTTGATAAAAGTCTCCAAAAAAGTGATTCACAAATCTTAGTCTTTAGGGTTTCATATGCTTCTCCTTCAACTTTTGGAGTTGGAGGATCAGCCGCTAAGTTCTCGAATGCCGTCAAGATTGTCCTTGCCCTCTGCACGTCCTCCTTCAGACTGGGCAAATCATTAGCACGGTCCATAATCTTATAGAGAATGCCATGATAAGCTTCCTCAGAATCGCCCGCTTCTGCTTAATTGGCAATATTATCCATGTGTCTCTCCACTCTCGTAAAAGTTTCTTCCGCTTTGTGCACATTCCGCTAAGGGCGGTTTCCCTTTGCTGAGCGGCAACGAGACACCTCTGTTGACGGCGGATGATGAGGTCCAGCTGACGGATTATAGAAGCAAGTCGAGGAAGGAGAGCAGGGCGTGAGCGGAGGAGCTGCTCCAAACGTAAATTGTTGGCCGCTTGTGTAAGGTTGCGGCCAAACAACTCATGATGTATAGATAAGAGGAAGGAGATCAAAAGAATATTAGATACTATTATTGAGAAATCTGGTGAAGAAGATGATCGAGAGGTCAGTTTAGAATAGCTAGATTAGTGAGCGCATATTTAAGCGTTATCATAGATAGTTCGTATAATGAAACGTCTCTGATATTAATATCACAAACGGTTCGAACTGTCTTTGATATGTGCCTTATTAGAGATGGTTCATGTTCGTACAATGAAACATCTCTGATATTAATATCACAGACGGTTCGAACCGTCTCTGATATGTGCCTTATCAGAGATGGTTTGTTATACAAACCATCTCTGATATTGATTATCACAAACAGTTCGCATAACAAACTGTCTCTAATAATGGTATGTCACCTATCCGTGGCGTATCTCCTAGGATTTCGATTTTACCCGTCCATTCTCTCCACATCAAATGGAAGGCATTAGTTCTTCCCACCGCTCGGCCCTTATTTATTACTCTCCATCTACCACCGGCAGTCACGCGCGAGTTCATCCACTGTATAGCTTCCCCTCGACGACGCCGATTGACTACCATCGTGAGCTAGTGCCTCCGTTGTGACACTACGGTCGACTGCATAACACACTCTTGTCGTAAGTGTTGTAAGAGTGTTTTATCTAGTCTCACCGTCGTGCTACAAAGGTGGCGCTACCACCGCCTCTCCATTGCCGGTGAATCCGGTCACCATCCGATGCATCCAGCTTGTTCCTCGACGACGCCGACTACCACCATGAGCTAGCACCTCCGTTGTGACACCACAGTTGACTGCTTAACACACTCTTATCATAAGTATTGTAAGAGTGTCTTCCGCAGTCTCACCATCGTGCCACAAAGGTGGTGTTACCGCCATCCACTGTATCCAGCTTGTTCCTCAACGACGTCGACTCCCGCCATGAGCTACCGACATCCACTGCATCACCAGCTTCTACTGTCTGCCAGGATATCTGCTTCTTATATATTCTTGCCGTGTTAAAGAGTTCATGGGTTTGTTATCTTGTTATACTGTAATAGTGAATTCTGATCTTAATGGAAATGGAATGTGTGTTGTGTTTGCCACTGTATTTAATTTACTTGTTTTCAAAGGGCATAGGTAACATCATTTCTTGAGGCTAGCTAAAAATAGAAAAAAAATAGTTATACAATGAACTATCACAGACGGTTTGTCGTATAACCCGTCTATAAAAGACTATCACAGACGTTTAGTAACTAGAACCATCTGTGATGTGTGAGTATCACAGGTGGTTAGTAATTAGAACGGACTGTAATAGTTCTTTTCACAGATGGTTTTAGTTACAAACCGTCTGTGTTGTCTTTATCACAGATGGCTCATAAACTATCAGTGATAACCTCTGATTATCATTGACACAGAAATACAGACGGTTCACAAAACCGTCTGTGATGATTGTTCGAACCGTCTATGATGACTCATTTTGTAGCAGTGAGCATGAGTGCTTCATGCGTATGTATGAACGAGTGTACCAAGAATTTGATACCAAGATCTAGCTAGTTTTTGCTTAGCCAACGCAAAGGGAGGGAAGTGGACCGCACACCACATGCTCCCTTACCAAGTGCTCCCCAGTGATGAACGTCCGGTGGGGCTCGCTCTCGTGCAAATGGCGCCGTTGCGTTTGATTCCTTTCGGTCATCGTACGTCCGTCCCAGCGCAAAGAACGACAGATCAGGGGAAGCGCTAGGTGGGTATGTGGCGTTGCGCGCGGTTTGGTTCGGCGTGCAACGGCCGGGGAGAAGCACAGGTATCATCTCATCTCATGAAATGTGGCTGTTGCCGCTGTACTTGTTCCTTGTCTGATTGTTAGCTCGCCAGTCGCCACCGTCGGTTTGCCAGATCATACCCGGTTGATCCTGAGGTCAACTGAATATCACAGGTGAAGCATCCTTGGAACAGTGGATTTGGTAATGTGTTAGGGGGGAGCAGTCACCTCCTACTCCTAAATTAGTTCCCAAAAGGTGAGGCGTTGGTTTCATCGCTGGGAAAGATCAAGCCTGAAGCAACAGGTAGGAAAAATAGGTACTACTTGATACATTCGGTCAAAGATAATAATCACAAATACTTCACTTGCTGCTGATTTATCGCTTTCAGGGTTATCTTGTTCAAATACTATTCACTTGTGTCACTGCTTTCTAAATTTGGTTTTAAATTCAGGCTACTGGCATTACTTACTTGGGAACAAAGTTAAGCAACTGTCTACACTATCAGAAGCGTCACTGGCGGTGGGAGTGATGGGAGATTTGAACCACTTGAAGAATCTTAGAGCACGGCACAGGGCCCCGACTAACAGTGGATATGTGGTGGAATGTCCCAGAAAAGTGGAAAATTTAGCCTCATTGACAGCGCAAATTGGATGTGGATCGGGTGTCTAGCCATGGACTCATGGAAGCACTTCGATCATTCGTCGATCCTAGACGAAGCAGAGCTTGCATGGTGCATTAGAGAACAATAAGAAGAGATCTCAGGTCACAAGTCGCTGTCACTGCAGAGGTTTACTTGAAGCCACGGTTGCTATAATTACTTGTGGATTGTGGCGAAGCTACAGATCGATGCATCATAGCTGCTACTTGCTAGTTAGTGTGCTATTGCGAGTTGGCGAATCCATGCCCAAGGACAGGAACATGGCAACACTTTGGTTCTTGTTGTGATGCTAATTGGTTGCTATGTAAACTACCACAACTAAAATCTTAACTAGTATATTAGTTTGGTGAGCCGTGTGCCGTGGATTACATTATTATTCGGCTTCCGTTGTGCTGTTAATTGGAGTCTTCTTGTGGTCCTTTCCTGCAAGTGTTTGTTGTTCTGCATGTTACCAGTAGCTAAGATTCTCTAAGAATGTTGGCTTGCTCGTGGTGAAAGTTATCCCGATACACGATACGGGTATGGTAATATAAATATGGTGATACCATGATATGATATTTTTAAAAAACAAGGATCTAAGGATATGTCGATATGGTAAATATATTTGTATTTAAAAATAAAAAAAATAAAGAGGTTACCAGATTAAAGTTCGTTATGCTCTAGCTTATACTCAGAGTATCTAATTCCGATACCCACTTACCACCTCTTTCAAATTAGTTCAATACTACATAAGTACTCCCCTCCTCGGCTACTGCCACACTAATATTTGCACACTTGCTTCTGAAGAACTAACCCTAGTGTTCTCATCTAGATAGTACCGCTATGTACTGCTCCAAATTTCAGGTGACAAGCTATCAATCATGGTAAGGGGTATCAATTAACACTACACTTTTTGTACGTATGTTCAAATATGGCAGTAAAAATGTGCATACTTATACCGATGCACACCTGGCACTTTCTGAAGAACAACTTAATTGTACACCATTTTTGTGTTTATTGCAGCAGCCGAGTCATCGGAGGAAGATGGTTGCCTCGAGCAAGGTCATTGTTGGAGCTGAACCTATCAACTCCGTTCTCGATTCTTCAGAAGAAAACGACCACATATTTTCTCCCTTGTAATGACACACGCACATGAGTTGTGAGAACGAATAAATACAGGAGAGACTTCATTTGTGGCAACACATGCCTTTTCTTTCTTCTCTGTTTTTCACTCGCATCTCATATGCTTAACAGGAAGTACAAGACTTAAATAAGCGTTACACACACATAGTCACATGACCTATACTCTATTCACTCACTAACTCCACTAGCTAACAACTAGAACCTAATCTCATGCCACTGACCTCCTGAAATTTCTCCACGATCTACGCGACTCGGCCCTCTAACAACTTATTGACTCAGACTACAACTGCTACAGTAGACGCTTCGATTGCTACAGTGCTCAGATGCTTCGACTGCTACAGTGCTCGGGCGCTTCGATTGCTACATTACTCAAAAAATGAGTACTCGAACACATGATTGCTATAGTACTTAAACACATGACTGCTATCAACAACAAGATTAGTTCCAACAATCAACCCCATAATCTTGTTGTCATTATTTTGAGTACCTCCTCACCGAACTTTAGAGTAGCGCTAGTTCTTCATCCACCACAGCGAGATGCACATCTTCCTTTCTCGGCTTGCGGCACTCACTGGCAAAATACCCATGTATACCACAGTTGTAGCATTTTACCTTCTTCCTATTGAACTTGCGCTCACTGATATTGGAGTCACTGTTGTCCTCCTCGTCATCATGGTCATTACTATGGCCGCCACCAGCTTTGACATGGCCATCATTGCGGCCACGGTTCTTCTTCGCACTGCTGCCTGACCCTCTCCACTTTTCCTCTCTTTAGTGGCGAGGGTCTCCCATTGCACGTGTGTGAGCAACAAATGCTCACTCTCCTTTGAATTGCCGAAACTAATTCAGACGCGTTCATCATAGGCTTTGTACCACCCAACGAGATCTTCGACAGTGAGGGTCTTTAAGTCCACACAATGCTCGATGAGGGTGATGAGCTGCATGTAGTGCACCGGGGTAGTACAAAGAAACCTGCGAACAATGACAATTTCATCCACCGTAGTGTCGCCCAACGCACAAATGCCGATGACGACAGATGTCACCTGACCGGCAAAATCTTTAACGGTCTCTCCTTCCTCCATCTTCATCCCCTTGAAGTCCTTCTTGAGGGTCTGCAGCTTGGCCTCGTGCACACGCTCGAGCCCCCTGTGCACCGTCTTGATTGCCTCCCATGCTAACTTCGCCATGTCTTTCCCAACAAGGGAAGACATGACTTGCTCCGACACAGCCTGGTAGATGGCGTATTGTAACATCCTGAAATTTTAAAATTTAAAAATATGAAGTTTTTAAAATATTTCACAATTTGATCTGTTGAAATTTGGAGTTTATGGCGATTTTTCCGGATTTTGGTTGAGATTCCAAAAATTTAAGAAGCTCAAAGAAACAAACATTAGCAATACCTAAAAGGAAATGTGCAAATAATAGAAAGATAAAATTTCAAATATAAATCCGGAAAGATGATCCAAAGATAAGGAGAGAGAGATTTAAATTAAAGTATATAAATTTCATTTTGACCATAGGATTACAAAGGAGCAACAGAAATAAATATATAAGTCATATGCAAATGTGTATATATATGCTCGTATATATGTATATATAAAAATATAAAATAAATAGCAATGAAATAAACGAAACAAAAAAATGGGAGGGGAAAGCAGGTGGCCGATTGGCTCGGCCAACGCTTCCGCGCCCCTCCGCTCGACCCACCCGCCTCCTCGCGCGACGCATCGCGCGGCTGCGGGCCGCCTCCATTCGCGTTTTCCCCTGCGGCGCGTGGCCCGCCCGCACCGCGCTCTCCTCTCTCGCCAGCAGGCCATGCCCCTCCTCGCGCGCTCTCTCCCCCCGCCAAACGCCCGCCTGCGTGACACTGCTTTTTCTTCCTCCTTCCCCTTTTTCGCGCGCATCGTCCTTTCTCTGCGCTCCCTCGCCACCTCATGACCTCCTCTGCAGGTGCCTCGTCCCTTCCGTCGCACCGAGCCCCGTGCCTCCGCCGAGCCCCGCGCTGGGTAGTGCCCACCGGATTACCACCCCACCACCCGGTCCCCCACCGCCTCCGCCCGGTCACACGGTAAAGCCGCCACCGTGCTCCCCCTCTCCCGTGCTATAAGGAGCCCCGGCTCTCCCCCTGTTTGCCCCGCGCCCCTCCTCCTCTTTCTCCCCATCTATTTCCCCTTCTCTTCCCCGAGGTTGGTCGCCGCCACAAATTCCGCCGCCGCCGCCCTTTTCACCGCCGTCCACTCCTCGGAGCACCCCGCCCATTCCTCGCTGCGGAGCTTCTTCTCGGTGCACTGGTGCTCCTCCAACCGTCGGCTGAGCTCTCCTCGCGACGCGACCTTCTCCACGAGCCTCTCGCCGCCGCCGGTGCTCGTCGCTAGCTCGGCTCGATTGCACTCGGTCGAATCAACAGCTCTGTAGGCCTCTACCACCCTTCTCATGCTCATTTGCGCCGTTTCCCTTACTCTCTCACTTGGCCACCGGCGCCCGTTTCCCTTGTCGTCGGCCGTCAAACACCGCCGTCGACTGCCTTGGCACCTCCTGCCGAAGCAGCGCCTCCCGAGATTCCTCATCATCTGGACAGCCCATTTTGGCGGTCGCCGTTACCTCCTCAAGCCGCTCCCACGGCGACGCCGCGACGGCTCCACCGCCACCCCGCTCTCCCTGCTCAACTAGCCCAAGGTATTTCTCTCGTGGTTGTCATGTGGGTGCAACAAGAATAGATGACCCACTCTTCACCCTCTTGCTAAGTGATGAATCAATGCACAAATGCTCCTCAGATACCTTAATATAAATTGTGCATAGAATGAGGATAAGGAATTACTTACAAATTTATAATGGAAAGGATTGATGCAATTGAACAGAAAATTAACATGGGTGGCTATATGCCAACTAGGGTTAATAGATTAATTCCCATGTAATACTAAGATGAGATCATGCATGGTCTATTTTCTAAGACAAGGAAATCGACTTGGATTAAAGGGGTTGTTAGAATCTAATTTGGGAAAACTAATTAAAGGAATCCTCTTTTATACATCAAAAGTGCTAGAAATTTAATCCTAATAATTAAAAGTTGCATGTTAGTAGATAGTATTCCTCTAACCTTTTGTATTAGATCTTAATTCCTAGTGAAGGTATAGTGGGATAGTAGTTGGAAAGATCGAAATTAACCCATAAGTATTGCAAAAATCTAATTAGTATATAAGTGATGTTTCTTAAACATTAACCATGGATTAATCATCACGTGTTAGTAAATAATATGCCCGAATATTTATTTCAAATCTTTAGTAACTAAAAGACTTAATAGGAATGTGTCTAAAGATATGCTCTCATGAAATGATAACTTAGTAAATAAGAATTAACCATTGCAAAATATTAGATCCTAAACCCATGTCTTTATGCCCTCGCAATTAGGAGATCCCTTTGACTATTAGATGGTTGGAACATGAAGCCAACAACTTTTATCGAATATAAACAAGATTGTTTAAGATTTAATATTTGACCAATCACCGCATTTGAGCAAATAACATAGCTTTGAATAATTGTTGGGGTCTAATTATCACTTATCGGCATTGATAAAATATAGTTATGTCAAGGTCTAAATTTAATAAGGATCCTAATTATATATATATATATATATATATATATATATATATATATATATATATCAACATGCAAGATTAAATTCAAGGGAATAAAGATTGATAACTATATTATCAAGGTTCAAATTAAAAAGATTACCTGGACCATAATATATGCTCTAAATGTGCTGCCATTAAATAGATCTTGATGGTAGGTTTAATTAGGTTCCTTCGTTAAATTAATTCAACAATAGGGCGTGACCATAAACATTTAAATTAAAAGTCATATTAATACACCAATTCATATGTTTAACCCACTCATGGAACTTCCTTGATAAATACCAAAAATAATAAAAGAGATTGCTAATAAAAAGACCAATTCATCGTGATGCTACCATCAACCTTACCTCAAATAACCCCAAATCACCCATTAACTCATAATAAAACTAAATTGAGTTTATTTGGATTTATTTGGATCTTTTGAGTTATTTGCTTTTATTTGGATTCACTGCTTGTCGCGTAATTAGAAATGGAAGTCGTGAAGATTCAGGGATCAAGCGTGATCAAGAACACGATGAAGATAAAAGACTAAGGAGCTCAATTGAGAAAGCATTGTGTGAGCACAAGATCGCGATAAAACCGCACTCAAAGTAGTCAATACTTTGATCATGTTGATCCTATGTTTTCTGCAAATTACTTTGTTTTAAATTATCAAATTGCATGCTATTAATTTATATGCAAATACATGCTTAATTTAATATTCTAGTTATGTGCCCATTGTTTACCTTGAATAATATTACCCTCCTTTGAAATATTTGAATGTGTGAACCTTGTCGCCATTAGCAAAAATAAAATAGTAACATTTCAAAAATAAATCCTTAATTATATGCCATGCGTAGCATTGATTAGAACTCGGGCAAGAAATTGTCCCACGATCACTTTTAATCTCGAGAAAAATTGGTTGGGCGATCATGGTGGTAATGATCGATGTATGTTGGATATGGTTATTTTATATTCTCAAAAACCTCAAAATGCTTATTTATCTGGGCGGATGGTTCGGGGATATGGTGCAGGGGTGCACGAGAGTGTGTTTTGTGGTAGAACCGTCCAGATATCACTAAGGACTGAATCTTGTCATGTCAACCCGTGTAAAACAGTACAACCACAAGTCTGTAAAGTACAACTTGGCTTAGTAGAATTACCGGACCCTGAAAGTCATCCTTCCAGGAGGTGGTGTGAGGATGTGCAAGTGGCAGTCGGTGAGACGGCTTGAATGGGACACCCGGGTAGGGTGAAGTTCTGCTGTGGCGGGCTAGCAGGGGTGGGGAGCCAGCTGCTAGACGTTCAGAAGGAGGACATCCCGCACAACGTATGGGACCCACCGCAAGTGGGAACGACCCATAGGGGGAAATGATGGAAGGGGCGAGGTACTTTGAAAAGTCACTGTGATGGTCTGCTCAACCACATGACTAAGGAATCATGTGGGGCAACGAGTTGATTGTCTCTTGTGGTGAAAGTGTACAAACTCTGCAGAGTCAAAACTATTCGAATAGCCGTGCCCACGGTCATGGGCGGACATGGGAACTTAACCAGATATAGTTCTATTTCAAAATGCTTTATGGATGGGATTGGGAAAAGTGAAGGGCGAATGACTGCCTGATTTGGAATTGTCCCGGTGTCGTCCCATGGTAAGTTAAGCGGCTATAATTTGAAAGATGCTATATGGTGTGATGCCATATGTATGGAAGAATTATGGTGATATTAGGCATATGGTGTGATGCCATATGTATGAAACAACTTGTTAATATTCCTTGAACATTATGTTTTGTTCCAAAGCTGCTAGGTCTTAGGAAATTTTATGTATTGTATTTCAAATAGTGGCATTTCTATTCTTACAAAATAAAATATGGGTGGAATAAACCAGGTCGTGAGTAAAGGAGATGGATGTTTGTAGTATGCACCTAAAAGTATTGGTGGATTCAGATCGATCATGAATAGGAAATGATAGTGTGTATTCGGGAGAAATAATTAGTGGGTCCAACTGAATAAATCGGCTAGATAAATGATCTAATTGAATTTTTGGGAACTTGGAGAAATAATACAAGTATCGGATTATAATTTTTGATTAGTGATATTCTTGGTGGATATATAGTAGTGAATCGATTTTGGAGAATTAGGAGTGCAAAGATAATTCTTTGGATTACTACACTAATGATTAATATAAATTCTCGGAAGATATTGGCGATAATGGGAATTAATAGGAGTTGATCAATTATTGGATGGACAAATTGATTTTTTGGAAGTTGGAGGTATGATAACATTTATTGGAGTATATACTTGATCAATGATATTTTGATGAATGAGTACAAGCGAATCATAGATTTGATCAATGATATTTTTGGTGGAGGTATACTAATGAGATAGTTAGGGATAGATGATGGGAAAATAAGGTTGATTATTGGATGATGGTTTTTGAATCAATAATGAAAAGGATTGAATACGAATGATATCGGTGGATTTGAAAGTAATTATGTTAGAGAATCATTAAAATTGGAGGTGAGGAGTCGATGAATAGTAATGACAGATTGTATTATTAGTAACTTAAAATACAAAGTGTGATCGGTGGATTAAATAAATGATGATACTTGTTGTTTGGAGTTTTAGACAGATCAATAAATAGAGTGCATGTTCGGTGGATTAAGTCGATTTTGGTAATCGTAGGGTGGAGTTAGGTAGCAACGATAACACTTTGATTAAATAAAATAATAATGCTGCTAAAAGCAATTTTTGGCAAATAAAATAACCCGAGCCTCTCCTTTGTTATGCCATGCATACTATTTATTTGCATTCTGTGTATTGGCTCGCGGAGCACGGGGTCGGAGTGCTCACGCTCGCTTTTGCGACAAAAATTCAGGATCAGAATCGATTACCCGCCTCAAAGAACCGACCGGGCATCTTGGCGAAGAAGATGAAGATGTCAAGGGCTAGGTCGCGAACCTCCAGTTGGCTGGCTGTGGGCATGTCCTGAAGGTCCCACCGTGTGCCTTGTTCTTCTGCTGCCTTGCAACTTTTTGAATTCGGCTTAATCGCCCATGAGTAAGTTTACTATTTTAATTATGCTTCCGCATGATATGTAATTTGATCTCCATTATCAGAATCGTGTGCACTATCTATCGATCCAGGAATAGTGCAATAAACACTGAGGAATCGGATGTTAATATCTCGGTCCTTGCAGGGATGGTATCAGAGCATATCGACTGTAGGTCGTGACCTAGTTAGCCTGGCCGTTAGTTTCATGACTAGAAATAATTCTTTAAAAATACTATTTCCAAAGATATAAGTTATACCGCTCATTCTTATCTCTCTTAGATGATTCTTTCTCATCCAAATGCCGCTTAGCCATTTTTACATCTAAAGCTCCCTTACCCTAAATTCCAAATGACAACCTCGAGTGGGTGCTGATCTCAATCGAATTACCCCAAATACTTCCCTTCTCTGTCTGTTAATTCAAAAGGAAAATTTTGATCCTCTTCTCGTACCCTTACTCCAAATTTCAAGGTTAGGAACGTTGAAGATGTTCATGAAGATAAGGTGGTTTCGTTTTAAACGAACTATGCATACAAACTCTATGCCCCTTATGTGTGCTTTCCCGAGTAGACGTTGCATTGTCGCAAGGTTTCGTTGGTCCCTGTGCATTGTCTTCTTGGCCTCGAATGCCCTATTTGTGATCCACAGAAAAGCTTGCTTTTAAAAATTTGTGTGGTTCTATATCACCCCAGCCTGGGCATATTCTTTTAAAATTCGAATGGGTTTAGATTACCTTATCCCCACGATTCTATCCTTACCTCATGCTATTCCCTCTCACCTTTTGCTGAAAACTTATTGGATCCACTGAAGCGAAATAACGGATAACCTAAGCTAGGACAATCAAGAAGAAGTAAAGACTCTGCAACTTTCCAATATTTAAGGAAAACAACATCACTGTGAAGAAGACCGCCGACCGGAGAATGTCCACAGAGCGAGCTCTCCTATTCTTGCGAAGAACAAGACCCTTGACCCATAAATTGCTCCTCAAATTTGTTGTTGATCAAGGTAGCTAAAGATACAACAGATGAATAAGGACAACTGTCATTTATTTAAGGGGGGTAGCATTAAGAGACAAGAATGTCGAATGCACTACCACAATGTATGTTCTGGAGGTGCGACAACCTGTACTCAGAGCTAGTCAAACCAATACAAGAAGACTTGCAGAACCGGAAGTCTTATAGCAATAAGGACAAAAGACCACCATATAAATGTACCCATCTTCGCATTGGCATCCCTCAGACCGTCTACTCCTTAGGGCATAGGCCAATACCGCCCATCCCTCAATGCGGATTCTACACCCACCACAGGCCCAATAGACGATGTGACTATTCCGTTCTACGAAGGCATGAAGACCACATTGTCAAAGAGCAAACAATTGGAAATCTACAACCTATCCAGAAGAACGAGGTATCCCTCTCACCTTTTGACTTCTCCAAGTGCTAATCCCTATTGTGCAGATTCTATCTCTCCGTGCAGCCAAGGAACTATACGTCGAGCAACACCTCAAAATCCATTGCTGGCCAAAATAACTCACCTCCATTCCCTCTGCTCTACCGGAATCTCGGGGTCGAGATTCATTTAAGGGGGGTAGATTTGTAACATCCTGAAATTTTAAAATTTAAAAATATGAAGTTTTTAAAATATTTCACAATTTGATCTGTTGAAATTTGGAGTTTATGGCGATTTTTCCGGATTTTGGTTGAGATTCCAAAAATTTAAGAAGCTCAAAAAGAAACAAACATTAGCAATACCCTAAAAAGGAAATGTGCAAATAATAGAAAGATAAAATTTCAAATATAAATCCGGAAAGATGATCCAGTATAAGGAGAGAGAGATTTAAATTAAAGTATATAAATTTCATTTTGACCATAGGATTACAAAGGAGCAATGTAAATAAATATATAAGTCATATGCAAATGTGTATATATATGCTCGTATATATGTATATATAAAAATATAAAATAAATAGCAATGAAATAAAACGAAACAAAAAAATGGGAGGGGAAGCAGGCCAGGCCGATTGGCTCGCCTAACGCTTCCGCGCGCCTCCGCTCGACCCAGCCGCGCCTCCTCGCGCGACGCATCGCGGCTGCGGGCCCGCTCCATTCCGCGTTTTCCCCTGCGGCGCGTGGCCCCGCCCGCACCGCGCTCTCCTCTCTCGCCAGCAGCCATGCCCTCCCAGCGCGTGCGCTCTCTCCCTCCCAAACGCCCGCCTGCGTGACATCGTTTTTCTTCCTCCTTCCCCCTTTCTCGCTGCATCGTCTTTCTCTCGCGCTCCTCGCCACCTCATGACCTCCTCTGCAGTGCCTCGCCCTTCCGTCGCACCGAGCCCCGTGCCTCCGCCGAGCCCCGCGCTGGGTAGTGCCCACCGGATTACCACCCCACCACCGGTCCCCACCGCCTCCGCCGGCCACACGGTAAAGCCGCCACCGTGCTCCCCTCTCCGTGCTATAAGGAGCCCGGCTCTCCCCTGCTTGCCCCGCGCCCTCCTCCTCTTTCTCCCCATCTATTTCCCTTCTCTTCCCGGTTGGTCGCCGCCACAAATTCCGCCGCCGCCCTTTTCACCGCCGCCCACTCCTCGGAGCACCCCGCCCAATTCCTCGCTGCGGAGCTTCTTCTCTGCACCGGTGCTCCTCCAACCGTCGGCCGAGCTCTCCTCGCCGACGCGACCCTCCACGAGCCTCTCGCCGTAGCCGCCGGTGCTCGTCGCTAGCTCGGCTCGATTGCACTCGGCCGAATCAACGGCTCGGGTAGGCCTCTACCACCCTTCTCATGCTCATTTGCGCCGCTTCCCTTACCTCTCTCACTTGGCCACCGCGCCCGTTTCCCTTTGTCGTCGGCCGTCAAACACCGCCGTCGACTTGCCTTGGCACCTCCTCGCCGGCAGCGCCTCCCGAGATTCCTCATCATCTGGACAGCCCATTTTGGCGGTCGCCGTTACCTCCTCAAGCCGCTCCCGCGGCGACGCCGACGGCTCCACGCCACCCCGCTCCCTCTGCTGCGAACTAGCCCAAGGTATTTCTCTCCGTGGTTGTCATGTGGGTGCAACAAGAATAGATGACCCACTCTTCACCTCTTGCTAAGTGATGAATCAATGCACAAATGCTCCTGTATACCTTAATATAAATTGTGCATAGAATGAGGATAAGGAATTACTTACAAATTTATAATGGAAAGGATTGATGCAATTGAACAGAAAATTAACATGGGCTGGCTATATGCCAACTAGGGTTAATAGATTAATTCCCATGTAATACTAAGATGAGATCATGCATGGTCTATTTTCAGAAGACAAGGAAATCGACTTGGATTAAAGGGGGTTGCTGTTAGAATCTAATTTGGGAAAACTAATTAAAGGAATCCTCTTTTATACATCAAAAGTGCTAGAAATTTAATCCTAATAATTAAAAGTTGCATGTTAGTAGATAGTATTCCTCTAACCTTTTGTATTAGATCTTAATTCCTAGCTGAAGGTATAGTGGGATAGTAGTTGGAAAGATCAGAAATTAACCCATAAGTACTGCAAAAATCTAATTAGTATATAAGTGATGTTTCTTAAACATTAACCATGGATTAATCATCACGTGTTAGTAAATAATATGCCCGGAATATTTATTTCAAATCTTTAGTAACTAAAAGACTTAATAGGAATGTGTCTAAAGATATGCTCTCATGAAATGATAACTTAGTAAATAAGAATTAACCATTGCAAAATATTAGATCCTAAACCCATGTCTTTATGCCCCTGCAATTAGGAGATCCCTTTTGACTATTAGATGGTTGGAACATGAAGCCAACAACTTTTATCAGAATATAAACAAGATTGTTTAAGATTTAATATTTGACCAATCACCGCATTTGAGCAAATAACATAGCCTGAATAATTGTTGGGGTCTAATTATCACTTATCGGCATTGATAAAATATAGTTATGTCAAGGTCTAAATTTAATAAGGATCCTAATTATATATATATATATATATATATATCAACATGCAAGATTAAATTCAAGGGGAATAAAGATTGATAACTATATTATCAAGGTTCAAATTAAAAAAGATTACCCTGGACCATAATATATGGTCTAAATGTGCTGCCATTAAATAGATCTTGATGGTAGGTTTAATTAGGTTCCTTCGTTAAATTAATTCAACAATAGGGCGTGACCATAAACATTTAAATTAAAAGTCATATTAATACACCAATTCATATGTTTAACCCAGCTCATGGAACTTCCTTGATAAATACCAAAAATAATAAAAGAGATTGCTAATAAAAAGACCAATTCATCGTATGCTACCATCAACCTTACCTCAAATAACCCCAAATCACCCATTAACTCATAATAAAACTAAATTGAGTTTATTTGGATTTATTTGGATCTTTTGAGTTATTTGCTTTTATTTGGATTCAGTCGTTTGCCGCGTAATTAGAAATTGGAAGTCGTGAAGATTCAAGGGATCAAGCGTGATCAAGAACACGATGAAGATAAAAGACTAAGGAGCTCAATTGAGAAAGCATTGTGTGAGCACAAGACCGCGATAAAACCGCACCAGGCGAGTCAATACTTTGATCATGTTGATCCTATGTTTTCTGCAAATTACTTTGTTTTAAATTATCAAATTGCATGCTATTAATTTATATGCAAATACATGCTTAATTTAATATTCTAGTTATGTGCCCATTGTTTACCTTGAATAATATTACCCCTCCTTTGAAATATTTGAATGTGTGAACCTTGTCGCCATTAGCAAAAATAAAATAGTAACATTTCAAAAATAAATCCTTAATTATATGCCATGCGTAGCATTGATTAGGAACTCGGGGCAAGAAATTGTCCCACGCATCACTTTTAATCCTGAGAAAAATTGGTTGGGCAGTCATGGTGGTAATGACTGATGTATGTTGGATATGGTTATTTTATATTCTCAAAAACCTCAAAATGCTTATTTATCTGGGCGGATGGTTCGGGGATATGGTGCAGGGGTGCACGAGAGTGTGTTTTGTGGTAGAACCGTCCAGATATCACTAAGGACTGAATCTTGTCATGTCAACCCGTGTAAAACAGTACAACCACAAGTCTGTAAAGTACAACTTGGCTTAGTAGAATTACCGGACCCTGAAAGTCATCCTTCCAGGAGGTGGTGTGAGGATGTGCAAGTGGCAGTCGGTGAGACGGCTTGAATGGGACACCCGGGTAGGGTGAAGTTCTCTTGTGGCGGGCTAGCGGGGTGGGGAGCCGGTGCTAGACGTTCGAAGGAGGACATCCCGCACAACGTATGGGACCCACCGCAAGTGGGAACGACCCATAGGGGAAATGATGGAAGGCGAGGTACTTTGAAAAGTCACTGTGATGGTCTGCTCAACCACATGACTAAGGAATCATGTGGGGCAACGAGTTGATTGTCTCTTGTGGTGAAAGTGTACAAACTCTGCAGAGTCAAAACTATTCGAATAGCCGTGCCCACGGTCATGGCGGACATGGGAACTTAACCGATATAGTTCTATTTCAAAATGCTTTATGGATGGGATTGGGAAAAGTGAAGGCGAATGACCGCCTCGATTTGGAATTGTCCCGGTGTCGCCCGGTGGTAAGTTAAGCGGCTATAACGCTGAAAGATGCTATATGGTGTGATGCCATATGTATGGAAGAATTATGGTGATATTAGGCATATGGTGTGATGCCATATGTATGAAACAACTTGTTAATATTCCTTGAACATTATGTTTTGTTCCAAAGTGCTAGGTCTTAGGAAATTTTATGTATTGTATTTCAAATAGTGGCATTTCTATTCTTACAAAATAAAATATGGGTGGAATAAACCAGTCGTGAGTAAAGGAGATGGATGTTTGTAGTATGCACCTAAAAGTATTGGTGGATTGGATCGATCATGAATAGGAAATGATAGTGTGTATTCGGGAGAAATAATTAGTGGGGTCCACTGAATAAATCGGCTAGATAAATGATCTAATTGAATTTTGGGAACTTGGAGAAATAATACAAGTATCGGATTATAATTTTTGATTAGTGATATTCTTGGTGGATATATAGTAGTGAATCGATTTTGGAGAATTAGGAGTGCAAAGATAATTCTTTGGATTACTACACTAATGATTAATATAAATTCTCGGAAGATATTGGCGATAATGGGAATTAATAGGAGTTGATCAATTATTGGATGGACAAATTGATTTTTTGGAAGTTGGAGGTATGATAACATTTATTGGAGTATATACTTGATCAATGATATTTTGATGAATGAGTACAAGCGAATCATAGATTTGATCAATGATATTTTTGGTGGAGGTATACTAATGAGATAGTTAGGGATAGATGATGGGAAAATAAGGTTGATTATTGGATGATGGTTTTTGAATCAATAATGAAAAGGATTGAATACGAATGATATCGGTGGATTTGAAAGTAATTATGTTAGAGAATCATTAAAATTCGGAGGTGAGGAGTCGATGAATAGTAATGACAGATTGTATTATTAGTAACTTAAAATACAAAGTGTGATCGGTGGATTAAATAAATGATGATACTTGTTGTTTGGAGTTTTAGGCAATGATCAATAAATAGAGTGCATGTTCGGTGGATTAAGTCGATTTTGGTAATCGTAGGGTGGAGTTAGGTAGCAACGATAACACTTTGATTAAATAAAAATAATAATGCTGCTAAAAGCAATTTTTGGCAAATAAAATAACCCGAGCCTCTCCTTTGTTATGCCATGCATACTATTTATTTGCATTCTGTGTATTGGCTCGCGGAGCACGGGGTCGGAGTGCTCACGCTCGCTTTTGCGACAAAAATTCAGGATCAGGAATCAGATTACCCTGCCTCAGCAACCCGACTGGGCATGCTGGCGAAGAAGATGAAGATGTCAAGGGCTAGGTCGCGAACCTCCAGTTGGCTGCCTGTGGGCATGTCCTGAAGGTCCCACCTGTGTGCTTCGTTCTTCTGCTGCTGCAACTTTTTGAATTCGGCTTAATCGGCCCATGAGTAAGTTTACTATTTTAATTATGCTTCCGCATGATATGTAATTTGATCTCCATTACTGTAACTGTGTGCACTATCTACTGATCCAGGGAATAGTGCAGCTAAACACAGAGGAATCCGGATGTTAATATCTGGGTCCTTGCACGTATAATGCCATCCGATCTTCTAGTACTCTGTGACACTAGGCTCTATTGCTTCCCACACATTCAGCACCTGAAGAGTGGCATGGATCTTCATCGCCCAAATCATGTAGTTCGTGCGGGTGAGCTGCGGGTACGACATCATCACCACACTCTCCCTCTTCACCACCTGCAAGGCGGACGGATCACCTCGTAGCAGTTGTCGCTCGCCGGACGGAGACATACTCCTTCCTTCCCTCGGCATCCTCTTCGACACACAAAAATCACCAAGGCACTGATATCAAATGTTGGAGCTAAATCTATCGACTCCATTTTCTACTCTTCGGGAGAAAATGAACACATGCTTTCTCTCTTGTAATGGCACACGTACATGAGTAAAGAGAACAAATAAATACAGGAGATACTTCTTTTGTGGCGATGTACGCCTTTTCTTCTTTCTCTGTTTTTCACTCGCATCTTATATGCTTAATAGGAAGTACACGGCTTAAATAAACCTCATATACACATGGTCACATAATATGTACTCTACGCACCCATTAACTCCACTAGCTAACAACTAGGACCTAATCTTATGCCATTGACCTTCTAGAATTTCTCCACAATCCACACAACTCGGCCCTCTAACAACTTATTGACTCAAAATATGACTGCTACAGTAGATGCTCTGATTGCTGTAGTGCTCGGACGCTCTTACTGCTACAGTACTCGAACACATGAGTACTCGAATACACGACTGCTATAGTACTCAAACACACGGCTGCTATCAACAACAAGATTAGTTCCAATAGTCATCAAGGTTGGCCCATGGGACAACAGCGCGCACCAGTGCATCTGGAGCATCACCGTGACGTATGGGCGGTTTGTCGAGTCAATGAGGGTGAAGTACGACAAGAACGGCCAGCCGGTCCTCGGCAAGAAGCACGGTAGTGGCACGTGAAGCAGCCGCACTGATAAGGTAGGTTGCGTGCAATACAGAAGCAATGATACATGAATGTGACTCGTCAGTTTCGTGTGGTACTATATATACTACTCCTAGGGGTGGATCTAGGATTTTGTCACGCCCCGAGCTAGAGAGGGTTAGATGCCACTATTTCCTGAGCTGGAAAAGAAAGTTGCGCACTTGGCTTACTTGGACTTACCTAGGTTTTGCACTGATAAATATCGCACGCCTTGAGCTGGAGCCTAGGCTACCCGGGGTGTGAATCCACCCCTACTTCGGCACAATCACACTTGCCACTTGTACTTGACCGTAAATAATGGCAGATCAAGCTGGAGTTCCGGTACAAGTTCTTGACCGGCATCGGCTGCCGGTGCTGCCAGTGGCACCGGTGGCACCCCGGTGATCCGGTCACTGATGTTTAGGATACCGATCCTTTGCCTACGATCTACAGGACCTGGTCATGAGCGCAGCAGCCAAATGCTCAGAACAAGAAGGCATTCGAGTGGTGCTATAAATAAATAAATAAATAAATAAATAAAATAGTTGCAAAAATTAGGGTTATTTTCCTTTAAGAAAAGTAATTGTCGAGTTGAAAATCGAGCAAGTAGTAAACAACATGATGTATATTTCAAGATCGGGTACATGTTGCATAAGGTGAAAAATGCTGCTTCTGGTTGGTCTGCGCAAAAGTCGGTGTGCCCTATGCTAGCCAGGCTTTACATTTCAGAACGGAGATACTAATCTGCGTATTCGATACCCAACTAACAGTGAATAATCCTTTTTCTTAGAAGAGAGGAACAACAGTGAATAATCACTTGGTTTCAACAGAAGCGCACAGGCACACACACAAGTGGTGCAAAATGTGATGCCCAACACTACATGGCAGCAGGGGCGGATCTACAGTGGGTCAAGGGTGTTCAGCCGAACACCCAAAATTTTTGAAAAAAAATCTAGTATATATAGGGTATATTACATATGTATATATATAATTGGGCCAGTTTATCTATTTCAACTCAAAATCTGAGCCCAGCCCGACCTCCCGTCGCTCCCGAGGGAATCCGCGTGCGCGCGAGGGAAAGCCAGCCCAGCCGGCGCGGCCTGCGGCCCATTGCTGCGGCCTGCTCCGCCTGACGCCCGTCCCTCGGCCCCATTTCCCCCGGCTCCCGTTCCCCCCGACCCCCGAACCCCGGCCCCCGTTTCCCCCGACCCGACGCGGCGATGCAGAGGCGGAGAACCCTAATCGGCGAGACGGCGACTCGGCGCCGCCCGCGCCTCCGCCCGCCGCCCGCATCGATCGGGCTCCGCTCGCGCTCTAGCCCTCCGCGTCGCCGCTCCGCTCCTGCGCGCGCCCCTCTCCGCTCGGCTCGCCGCTCCGCTCCGGCCCGCCGCCCTGCTCGCGCTCGCTCCACCAGGCGCCGGCACCGCGAGGTCCGCCGTTGGCCGTCCGCGACACCGCCAGGCGCCAGATCCTAGATCTGGCCGTCCGGCCCTCCGCTCCGCCGGCACCTCGACGGCGGGCCCGACCGCGACACCGCGTCTTCACCTCTGCCCTCCGGCTAGATCTGAGCTCCGGGCCTCCGGCTCTCCCAGTCCCAGGCTCCCAGCGTCATGGTTTGTGCCCTCCTTGATTGCTGTTTGGTTCGATTGGGTTGTGATTTTTGGTGGGGGATTGGGGATCTGGGGTCTGATCTGATTGCGGGATGGGGATTTGCGCGCAGGGAGGAAGCCGTGGTGGGGTGTCATTGTGTCAAGGTCATCGTGCTGCTGCTGCACGTGTTGTTCATCGCCGCCCAGGCGCCGTCTTCGGTCTTCCTGCTTGATCCGAGTCCCTCCAGAGGCGAGGCCATTAGGCCAAGTGGTATTAACCCCCCTCAAATTTCTCTGAAATGTTTCCCTTTGTTCAATGTTCAGATTGTAGGTTTTGATAAATGATAACTGATAGGTTATACCATGGCAATATAGCGTGCATTGATAACCCCACTGCATTAGTGCATGCAAATTTTAGTAAGATGATTAAACTATTAAGAACAAGTTATATTGTGTAAGCCTAGTAGAAGGGTAGACACCATTTTACTAAGACCAATTTTCAATGTCAGATAAGATAAACTGAAATAGTGACATTATCAGTTCTTTGGTGTTGCTGTGCTAGACTATAACAAATCCACTGCAGTCACTTCTGCATTGCCATGAAATAGGGTCACATTTACAGATGCAGTCGTATACTTGAGAAATATTTTTACAACTTCGAACACCCATTCTAAAATTCCTGCGTCCGCCACTGCATGGCAGCGACTGCTTCAAAATGTGATGCCCAACACTACATGGCAGCGATTGCTTCACGAAAAGATCAACGCAACAACGGAGACGTGTCAAAGGCATTCAGACCGGATAACACGGACAGCAGTCTGCCCCGGAGCAGCACGACGGCGATCGAAACCGACGCACCCCACAAAACCGAAAGTTATCACCGCCACGGAGCAGCACGACGGGACGGACGGACCGAAGAAGAAGCACCACCTGGCAGAACCCATGGCCGCCCCCATGGCCCACTGTCAGCCACATAGCAAGCCACCCTTGCCCCATCATTAATCCTCGTTTCTCGAGGGCCGCTCCAACCATGCTGGCTTTTCATTTTTGATTAAAATTATATTGTATTAGTTGAAATTTTATTGTAGCAATAGTTAGTTTTTTCTGACTAATTTAATTAAAAATAAGAAAAATAAGGAAAAAAATATAAACAAAGTTACATCTTCACAAACAATACAATGAAATAAAAGAAAAAAATCAAAAGGCAAAATTAAAAAAGTAATGCGTTCTAAGTGACTTCTAGCTTTTGGAAGTCAGGAGCCGAAGAAAAAAAAAAGCCGGTTACTCGCCTCCAACTCCGCTGCACACGTTACCTACGCTTCGTTGCTCACATGTCATGTGGAGCATTGGTACATGGGGCCCATGTGTCATAAACTCTACGAGTATAAAATTCCTGGGCCCATGGTTCCACACACACTCATGGCTTTCAAAACCACTTGCATTCCTCGCCTCGCCTCCGCTGCACTTTTCTCCAATCACATGCCTTCCCAAAGATTTTTCCCTCTGTTCAAAATTCAAATGCCAACCTCCGAACCGCTACTTAATTACGCATATAAGCACTGCGTCATTAATTAACCGGTCCTCCTAATCCATTACCCCACGTCCTCTCCTCACCTCTCCCTTCTCTCTCCTCATCTTCGCCGCCATTCCAAAGTTTCCCCCTTTCCTTTTTGTTTATTCTTCTTCGCTCCCCGCATTTCCCTTACGCTCTATGTGGATCCGCTTCCTTGTATCTACAACCATTTCCTTCCTCGCCTGCGTCTGATCCGTGGAGGCAGAGATGGGAGAAGGGGAGGGGGAATGTTAGATCTGCCTCGCGTGGTCGTGAGCTCGAGCACTCGAATGACCTGAATCTTCTTCTTGTGGTCATGAGCTTGAGTGCTTGTAAAGACTCCGACTACTACAGTACCTGAATAAACAACGATCGGATGAACAGTGTTCATATGAACAGTGCTCGGATGAACAATGATTGAAGTGCTCGACTCGATCACTACTGGGTACTCGAGACTTATGACTGATGCAAAGTACTTGAGTCTTCCAACTACGGCAAAACTCGATCACACACACTGGTCGACGACTCAGAACATCCAACTCACACGAGATCTCTTTGGGGGGGGGGGGAGAAGCACACATAAGGACTTTGTGCCGCAACAACTGCTCACAGTTTTTCTGGTTTTCTCTTATATAAGAAGTACAAACTACCGTTACTTACAATATAATAGATACTAATGCTATTCATTAAGGCACTAAAATGGTCCGACATAAACATGCATGTCTCGTCAACCATGTGCAACCAATTAAGACTATAATAATGCAATCATAAGAAACTGATGACCAATTCTTTACAGTCTGGAAAAGAAAACTGACGCGATGAGATTACTCAACAAACTTCTCCTAATCGCGTTGCTCATCACTTGACCCTGATTAAACCAGGCTTGCTACACATTTCTTGGAACCTGATGCATCCAAGTGGCTTGGTCAGAACATCTGCAAGCCGCTCTTTTGTTGTTACATAATTAACCACCATCTTCTTACCATCAATGCATTCCCTGATGAAATGGTAACGGATGTCTATGTGCTTGCTTCGATCATGGAGAATTGGATTCTTGCACAATGCTATAGCAGATTTGTTATCCACCTTGAGAGCAAAACTCCTTAGCTCCTCATTCATCAACTCACCATACAATCGACTAAGCCAAACTCCTTGAATTGCGACAGTCGTAGCAACGATGTATTCAGCCTCATACGATGATAATGCTACCACTTTCTGCTTTTAGGACTACCAACTAACCAAGCTCCTCCCAAACATACATAAGACGCCAGTTGTGCTCTTGCGATCATCGACACCCCCGGCCATATCGTTGTCACTGTAACTATTGAGCTGCAGATTTCCTTCTCTTTCTCTTCGTGGATAGAAATACCCCACATCAAGAGTACCACTAATATATCTTAGAATATGTTTCACAGCTACATTAAGTTCAGAGGTTGGGTTTTAAAACCCTCTTATACGGCGAGCATTGGAGAAGGCCTTGAAGATAGTTTATTTGATGGTAATCAGAGTTATTAAAACCTCCCCCGGTCTGCTCGCGCGAGAGCGTTTCACGCGCCCGCGGAGGCCTTCGCGCGGCGACGCGTGGTGAGGCTCGGCACGGCGACTGCTCCTCTCGCTGGCGGCGCCCGCCCGAACCCCGCCTTCCTCCCCTCTCGCAGTCTCGCGCGTACGCAGGCGCCCTTGCCCATGCCGCCCGTGCCTCCATTCCGCCTCCCCGCCCCGCCGCCCCCCCCCCGCCCCTCCTCCCGGTCCCCCTCCTTCCCGCTCCCCGCCGCCTCCCCCAACCCCTCTCCCCCTCCTCGCGCCTCCCCATCCCCGCCGCCGCCGCCGCCGCGCGGATGGGATGCTCGCGGGGGTGGATGGACTCAGCTGCGGCCGGATCCGGTCGGCGCGGAGGCGGAGGGGGAGGCCGGATCCGGTCGGCGCTGAGGCGGAGGGGGAGTCGTGGAGGCCGGAGGGGGAGGCCAGAGCCCAGAGGCTAGAGGGGGAGGCCGGATCCGGTCGGCGCCTCCCCGGATTTTCCGTCGCCCCCTTGCGCTCCTGCTCTCTCTCTCCTCACATCCCCGTCCCGTCGTCGCCCATACCCTGCCACGCCCACTCCCTTCGGCCACTCCGGCCATGCGCCGTCCACTCCACCGTCCATGCCACGCTGAGCTCAGCCACAGCTCACCGCATGGCCTCTCTCTCCTTCCACGGCTATAAAGGATTCCTGGTTGTAGTGATCAAATTAGACTATTCATCCTTCACTAAATTATTTATGCATTGTTTTTAGAGTTACTGCAGATCTGGATGATAATATCTGGATCATTCTTTGGCTCTACGCCATCGACAAAATTGAATTTTGAGCACGAAAATACTCGCCGCTTGTCGCTATACGGCACAAGAACTGCGAATTGAACTAACAAAATGGATGGATATAACATAGTAACATGGTAACATGCCTGATGATTAATACATGGGGGCATAATCTTTTGCTACCGCATTTCCTTTTTCTTACCACTGTCTTATGAGCATTGCATTGTTTGCTTATAACTCGAACTGGGAAATTGCGGGAGAGGGACGTTGTTTACTGGGTTTCACTTTGCCGGAATCAAGGCACTCAAGATATTGACTTGACTGCATTTGGCTCTACAAGTTCGATGAAAACCTAGCAAATGAGGTACGAGCTGTTCTAGAATCAGAAGAGCTGAGAAAAGATGCTGAATTCGAAGTCAAGGATGTCCAGTATATCCATGCTGAGGTTTGCCACCTGGATTGCTCTTTTTTATATATTCACTAATTGTTTCATTCACATACTTTTAAGTTGCTGCTATCTACTTATGAGTGCTCCTTTGTTTTGTGTACATTGTATAAGATTGGCCAATGACATTCCTGTGCTTTTTTTGCTAATGTCAACCAAACATTTCATAGCATTCTTATTGTACCATAAATGGGGGGAAGACAATAGAATAATGTTATGCTTGGGAACACAATTGTTTGTTGACAGATGTATATGTAACTCAAATGGTAACATTGTGATTTGTTAAATTATCAGGGCTGCCATTATAAGCTACCTGCAATATTGATTATCCAAAGAAATTGTTCCTACTGTTACTTTGAGCACTAGGAAAACCTTATCTTCATTGATTTAACGGGCTGTCTCTTTGGAAAACTTATTAAATTTCAGAGTTCAAGAGGGAACTAAGGACCCTCAACAGAGAGCTTCAACTCCATATTTTGGAGCTAGCAGACATTTTAGTGGAGAGACCATCTCAACATGCTCGCAGGGTAGAAGATGCTCCACTCATTTTCAAACTTGTGGGGGTGGGGTGTAGAATAGTTGGTTTTGTAGTTTGGGGGTTAAGTGGCTACAACACCATAGTTCGAGGGGGTAAACTGGACTTAATCCTTCATACATTTGTCAGCGTTCGTACTGGCTTGGTGCACATATTTATTGTTCTAATAGACTATTATTATCTTTTGTGGGACAGGATCGTGATGGGTTTGTCATGGGAGAAGGGCTGGCGTGCTTCTTTTGGAAGTACTTGAGCATGCAAAGGTTCCATTCATGCAATTTCCTTAGTCTGCAAATTTATTCATGCAAAGGTTCATGGTGATTTTATTCAAATGTTAAGAGCTTCCAATATGGATTTACACTCTGCAGCAAAGAGGTGCAGAAATATATGCTGAATTTCTGGGAGGAAGTTTCACATGTGATGCATATCACATGACAGAGCCACATCCTGAAGGTGAAAAATATGCCTTAGCCTTGTGGTGCATTTGTTCTTCCATTCTTGTGCTTTCCTCACATTTTTGGACCATTTTGATACTAATATTATGTAATTATGTTTATATAATATCGGGGAGGGTTATCCTTTGTATCGAAACGCACTAGCAAATTTGGAGTAGCAAAGGAAGACATTAACTATGTAAATGCCCATGCTACATCTACGCAGATTGGGCGATTTGAAGGAATTTGAAGCACTCATCCGTTGTTTTAGCCAGAATCCTCAGGCATACCTCCTGATTTCATAAATCTTCTATTTTTTTCTGAAAGGCTATGGAAATCTTCTTTGTTTTTGTAATTAAATGATTTGCATTTTTACATTGCAGCTAAGAGTAAACTCAACAAAGTCAATGACTAGCCACCTGCTAGGAGTCATGTGGAATAGAAGTCATTCTTCGCTATACAAGTATGTTTTACTGTAGTTTTTGCTTTTAGGATTTTTTGTTTAGCTACCTTATTCTATTGTTTAAAAATTGCCATTTTGGTTCCTGGACTGAACCTTTATGGGTTTTCTTGAATTTTTCTACATTAGTGTGTTTTCTGCCCAATTTGTTTATTCCAGCATGACGATGTTAGCCAAGGGCAGTTGAAGATGTTATAATAAGATAACCAAGTTTCACTTCCTGTTAGAATTAGGGCCAATTTGGCATTGCTTTGCGTGGTCTTTGTGGAGTCAAGTTATTTATATAGAATCTTTACCAATTATAGTTTTTATACAATTGCATCGCAATGCCTAGCACACCATTAGTATCCACTTATTATAGCGTAAAATATTCGAAGGATTAATGGCTTCAATGATCAATAAATCCAATTGTTAAGTCTCAGAAGAAAAATATGCCGCATGCAATGAGCATCGTTGTCTAGGTTTATTGAATTTACGATTCCTCATGTGGGCACTTGGCCGTTCATGTACCCTGAATTAGCCACAAAGAGAACTTCGATGGTTTTTGGGATTTATGGTTGTTTGAAGTGAAGGCTTAATCCTACCAGTCATCACTAGAGTTTGGTTGCATACTTGTAGGGTATCCAAATACAATACCGTAAGCAAGCGATTGAAGGTATGAAACAAGAATGAGATCTTTCTTCAAAGATGACTTGTCTCGCTAAATCGGCATAACTGTTGAACTTTCACCGAACATGGTTTATAGAAGTTCCAAGGATAGACCTCTTGAGCTCTTAGCTCTTGTGTCAGTGCCTCTTTCAAAAAACAAGGGTCATTCACCAGATTAGCCTGTCCCTCAAAAGGCTCCATATACACTGAAGCAACCATCTACATATTTGTACATTCTTAATCATGTCGAGTGGGGAAAATGGATTATGTTCATGGCAAGGCGCGCGAAGCGCGCCCAATGTTCTAGTAACAATAAATAGGCACCCAGTTCAGTTCTTTTGGTAGTCTTCATAATGTGGTTTGTATTCTAAATAAACAGTGGCCTTTGTGCTTACAGTGTTGAATCCATTACAGATTTTCTCGAGCTAACTCTTCAATTTGGGATGATCATGATGTTTGCTTGTGCGTTGCCATTGATATTCTGCTTTGCTGCTCTGGTATGTGGTCTCTATCACAACAGTACTTTGTGTGTGTGCGTGACTGCGTTCTTGCTAGTATGTGTGTGCTAAGTTTTTTAAACTATTTCATGACAAAATAATGTGACTGAGAACAGAGCAGATGCGTTGAAGTTGTTAGTCATGTTGAAAAGACCTGTTCCCCGTGCTGCAGCTACGATTGGGGCGTGGTTGAACATATTCCAGGTTTATTAACGGTTGATTGTTATATTCTACTCTTAGCTATGCATGCATGTCTCAATGTTCATTCTGAACTTTCTTTCAGTTCTTGCTTGTGATGGCAATTTGCACCAACTGCTTGCTTCTTGTTTGCCTGGACGATGAGGAGGGAAAATGGAGGATTGAGCCAGGACTTGCAGCAATCCTCATAATGGAGCATGCTCTCCTCTTAATCAAGTTTGGTTTCGCACACTTTGTTCCTGAGGTGATTCTCTATCCTGTTTTGTTTCTTCTGTGCATATTTATTGTTTTCTGAAGCACCTACGATGTGGTTTCTTGGCTTTTTTGTTCAATTAGGAGCCGCATGGGTAAAAGCTAATCGTGTGCGATATGTAGCTCAGGCACAGAATGTCTGCTCCAAACAGTTTTTGAGGAGCATTTCAAAATTGGAGACGAAACGGGAGTGAGGAACATTAGGTACAGTTTTAAAAGGCATAGCTAGTTTTGTAGATTAGGATAGAGCGGAGTTTTGTCTCGTGCAGCAAGTGTAGAAATTGTAGAGGTGTAACATCCCGCTGTTGCTAACTGTTCTGATCGGTAAATCTGCATAATTATAGGGGTATGAATAGGGCATGTTGCCCATCATTGTAAGGATGTAAGATGTTTGTGTCTATACAACATTCGACTGTTTTTGAGGATAAAAACAGTCAAATTTTGAGCTGTTAGATAGATATCTAACGCTCTAGATCATTTTTTTTAAGAGGGTCATTTTTTTGGAGGGGGGCTTGTATGGGTGGATCCGTTGGATAAAGATCTAACGTCCCAGATCAATCTGACTGTTTTTGTCCTTAAAAACAGTCGAGTGTTGTATAGCAATACTCATATATATATATATGTGGTGTGGGTTACTTTGTGGTGTACAACAGTCAACAGCATTATGGTTCACTAACAAAGTAAAGCTAACTCGGCACAAGGATGAATATATATACTTGTGAGCAAAGTCTTTGTTTGTAAAACAATCATAAATTTACAGGGGAAAAAACATGCGAGCTGCTGTTTATTGTTATTCACAGCAATGATCTTTGCAGCCCAATTTTATTATGTTTGGCAGAATGGAGGAAAGATTCAGAGCACATGCAACAGCCTGCGTCGCCCATCGCTTGAATGAATGAATGAATGTGTGAAGCTAATCAATGAACTGTTTATATTGTCTGCTACATCTTGTTGGCCGTTGCTCGGAGACGGTTGATAATCATATCAGTGTTGTTTTGGGTCGATGAACGTGAGGTTACCATGCGCTGTTCAGCTAGCTGATCCATCATCGCCTGGGTTCTGGTGCTCCGACGACTCGTCGCTCTTCTCCGGCCAGGCGCCGAAGCTCAGCTGGCGCACCAACGCGGCGACCGCCTTGGCCCATCGCCGGATCTCGCCCTTGACCTTGTCGGGCTCGATGTCCACGAGCGCGCCGGCGCCCAGCCCGGACAGGAGGCGGTCGAACCGCGCGCTGCGGGACGACGGCTTCGGCTGGCCGGCGCCGGCGTCCGCGGCCGATGCCTCGGCCGCCTTCTTGCCGACCGACATGTGTCAAGAGTATCGGTTCTCCGGTGAATCATGGGGTGGAGCTCGGTTTTATACCGGTGAATCATGTGGTGTCCCGCACGGCTGGTGAAGAGTGGGTTTGCCTCCATGGTTCCTTCCAAGATGCTCCAAGGTATCGCGTCCAAGCCATCTATTTTTTGGGCTCGCAGATCAATTTCGCAATTTCCGGTGCACGCAAAGGCTAGCACACGGGCGAAATGGTAGGATAGCCTAAATTTGACTTTGGATTTTGATTATAAATGTGCTCTGAAATGTTAATTTGGCGAGTATGTGTAGCTTTACATGTTGTTTCAGACTCCCAACATGCAACAGACAGCAACAACCACCTTCTCCTAAAACGCAAAGAACGAATATAAATATAAAAAAACCGAAGTCTTAGTAAGGTAAGAAGGAAATTCCTCGAACAAATCCTACGGTTGAAAGTAGAAACCGTGTGGCAAGATCCACATAAAAAGGAATATCCATCGCATAATCAAAAGACAAATTCAAGTTGCAGACTACGTACTTTGCCCACAGGGTTCAGCCCACAGGATTCAGCTAACACTAGCATAATTTATTCATCCAGTGCCCGACCGATTATCATTTCGTCAGAGTACATGTCAAAACAGCACCATTAGCGACAATCGAAGCAAGACAGTTTCCTGAAAGCGCACAGATCAACAGCCAATAATTATGGAAATGACTTTTGAGGGGCTTATGTCATGGGTACAAACATGGAACCTACTATGAAATTTTGTAGCGTCTTGTGAGCACATCGTTCATCATAATTCGAGTCTCATTCTCTCAAGAACAAATCTAAATAGCTGGAAACATAACCACCAACACCCATCCACAAAACAAGCTCATTGACCATGTGTTTTAGTTCGCCTGCCTGTTCTTCTTCTTGACACCAGACTTGGCAACCTGGAGGCTGCGGTAGACTGCACTCAGCCTTGCAAGAGCTGGCTTGGTCAGATCAGGCCTGTAGTAGTTGTCACCGACCTGTTGAAGTAATATGCAAAACAAATTAGATCCAACACATCAACTTGGTATACCAAAAACTTGGGTTACAGACAACATTTCACCCATTCGAAACAAGCAGTAACAGGTAAAAGCAAGAAATAGGAAAGTTTCTGGTCATTTACAGCAAGTGACTTGAATATAGAACAAGAAAGAATATGGAAGGACCGAAGGATAGCTCAGAAGCCAAGCGTAACAAGTATATTGCATCGAAGATCCAATCTTTACTGAAAGAATCTTCTTACATGTTAAGGCTCATCACTGCAATTATATCAGAGAACCAAAATGACAGCTGATATTCCCCAAAACCAATTCTCACATGCCACCATACAGTTTCAAAAATCAACACGTAATTCAATGCTCACTAAACACTGGCGTTGATGAGATTCATACCAAAAAACATAAATATATAAGCTCCAAGGATTAAATGGGTAATGGTTGAAGAAACACGTAGCATTTGCAAACTAAAAATCATAGGCATAGAGGACCCTGATGATAATGCAAAAACAAACTGTTTGATTAGCTCAGAAGCCAAGCGTAACAAGTGTATTTCATTGATGACCCAAACAGAGGAATGGGTCTTCTTACATGTTAGGGCTCATCACAGCAACTTCATGACAGTTCAACCATTGATATTTACATAATCCTCATAATTCAGGCATTTAAAGTTCCAAATCAGATCTACTACCAGACATCAACATCAAACAAGAAATAAAAAAACAATACCTGGTTCTTGACAGCCTTGGCCATCTTGCGGAACTCCTTGCGCATGACAGACTTGTGGTAGAGGCTGGCAGGCTTGTTCTGCTTCTTTGTCTTGGTTGTCGAGAGGACCACCGCCATCTCCTTACCACCGGCCGGCTGCACCGTCACGGTCTTCTTGTTTGCCAGGCCTGGAAAAATCACACCAACCCCACAACCAGTCAGTCAGCACCAGAAGATACATGCATAGCACCAGAAACTCAACTTAACAGGCTGGGAAACAACTACTGACCAGAGTGCTTGTAGGAGTGAACATTGTAGAGGTTGTTGGGCTCCTTGCTGAACTGAACCTTGGCATTGCCATTGCCGAACTGCTTGACCAGGAAGGAGTTGTTCTTCCTGACAATCTCCCAGACCAGAGAATCCGGAACCGTCGCCATTGATCCTAACCTAAAGCACCACATCAAGCGCCCAACATGAAACCCAGCAGCAAAAGAGGGGCAATTACAGCTAAAAAAAGAAGAACAAATCAGAACTTCCTAGCATCTCACTACAGTCGAGAGATCTAGTATAACAACGAAGGCAACACAGACCATATTTTTTGCAAGCTGGCTAAATCAAGAAGTACTACAGGATTAGATTTAGTGGAGCAAACGAACATATTTTGAACCGAACGAACAAATCAGTGTCCTAAATTCCAACACAAGCAATACATATAACAACGACACGCAACAAACGATTCCACACGTATCGCACGGGTGATGCAAACATAGCTACGAACATTAGAGATTAGTCCCACTAAACAAAATCACTAGCGCCTCAAATCACTGATGGAGTGGGAGCAAATCGAACACTTCGGGTTTAAACAGATCAATTCACGGAGTGGGCAGCCTAGGTTAATAAAGATCAAGTCATGTAGCATGAAGATCGTAGGGAGCAGTGAAGGCTTCTTCTCACCGAAGATTGGAGTGACGCGCCGCCGATCTGCTTCGTTCCGGGTGTGGACGGATGGTGGCTGCGGAAGCACGGCGAGCTTTGGAGGCTCCCTTTTATAGCACTGCGGCGCTCATAAACCCTAGGTTCGGCTGGATGCTTTGTGGGCTGCCCTGGGGTGGGCCGAGCTGTTTCGGTCTTGTGGTCCTCCAGCTTGATCTATGGCCTGGTTGCACTGTTCTTTCTTCCTTTTTTTCCCCTGCTTGAAAATGACAAGACAATGCAGAGGTTCCACGATCACATACCAGCAGCACCAAGTGCCAACACAGATCCTGATTTTTCTTTTCTTAAAAAAAAGGTAACTAGACACTAGATTGCATTTTGAATTTGATTTATTTTAAAATCTGGTGAATGGAAGATGGTTATTTGACACATGTTTCTATAGAAGATGTGATCCAAAGAAGGGTTTGAGGGGTGAGCCAGGCTAGGTTTTACAAAAATCAGTACCAGGCTGGTTCTAGTTTCATGGCGGGTTTTGGAACCCTACGTGGGATCAACAGTGGTGGAGGGAGGGGGTGGATGGCAGGGGCCTTGGCTCGCTTACTCAATGATTCATCTTTCGCTATTCGCCTCCCCTAAGGCCCTAACGAAAATTTTCTGGCTCTGCCCCTGCGAGAGCGGTGCCGGGTGGATGGGCGAGCCTACGAGAAGACGTAGGATTTATTTTGGTTTGATACCACACTTTATCAAACCGATGTTAGACAACTTTGATCAATTGCGGCTTGTATTTGGTTCGTGACACATTTTGTTAGACACATAGCCCACCTATTATACATACAAATTCTAGCAAAGAAATTACCACAAAATGTGTGGCACCACTTTTCTTTGGCAGTGTATGGTTGCCAACCAAACAGGGCCATATTTTGTTATTGGACAACCATTGAATAGCATTTGCTGATTGGCAATTTCGAGGATCCTCTGAAAGCAAACGTCCAAGGCAAAATTGAATATTTTTTTTTAAAAAAATCATGCCTCTCAAGGAAAACTTGTCGAATTACATCCATCTCGATACCACCCTTTTTACTCACGGTTTACACGACAACTGAGCAGGCCGGCAAAGCAGGAAAAAAATTCTATCAAAACTCACGCATGATAGTCTATCAGATGTCTTAGACCCCCCCCCCCCGGGGAAGGTCCGTACATCTGTGCTTATTACAACATTTACAGGAAAACATCACCTATCAGAGATGTTGAATATCTAAGGCCAAAAGTGAACATCAGGAAAACATCACATATCACTTATGTTATGCATAGAATGTTGCCTCAGTTTCATCTCTTTTCTTGTTTATCATGAATTTGCAAACAAGTAAACGCTCTTGGAAAGTTCTTAGCTGGAATGTTCGTGGTCTTAATTCGGATAGAAAATGGGGTGCTATTCGTGATAAAATTACAGAGAGCAACTGTGATATTGTTTGTCTGCAAGAGACTAAGAGAGGTTTCCTTGACTTAGCTTCTATTAAAAAGTTTTGCCCATCCAAGCTAAGTAGTTTTCACTTTTTACCCTCTATTGGGGCTTCTGGGGGGATGCTTGTTGCTTGGAATCCTACACTCTTTCGAGGGGATTTAGTCTTCTCAAATGACTTTGCCATGACAGTTGAATTTTCTTTACAACACTCTGGTAACAGCTGGTTGTTAACAAACATTTATGCGCCATGTACTCCCGACAGAAAGAGAAGCTTTCTTACTTGGTTTAAACATATCCAAATGCCTGATGATATAGATTGGCTGATTGTGGGCGATTTCAATCTCATCCGAAAGCCACAAGATAGAAATAGAGATGGCGGAGATATCACAGAAATGTTCCTCTTCAATGAAGCTATAAGTTCACTAGGTCTCATAGAGCTCCCACTTTTAAATAGAAAGTTTACATGGTCAAATAAACAACATCCTCCATTGCTAGAACGACTGGATTGGTTCTTCACGTCCAATGTTTGGAACATCTCTTACCCGAACACTCAAGTTTGGCCCTTAGTGATGGAGCCTTGGATCATACCCCATGTGTTGTAAATATTTCATGAGATATTCCTATTGGGAATAGATTCGAGTTTGAAAACTTCGGATGTGCCATGATAACTTCCTCCCGTGGTTTCCCATGGTTGGTCGGTTCCTTCTCCACATTCCGACCCAGCAAAAATTCTTACTGGCAAGTTTAAGATCCTTAGAAGGATTCTCAAATTCTGGAGAGCAAATATTTCTAACCTGGCTGCTACTATTGCTAATGTGAAATTAATAATTAACTTTCTAGAAGTGTTAGAAGAATTCCGAGATCTTACAACTCCAGAATGGAACTTCAAGACTATTCTTAATGAAAAGCTTCGCTCTCTCTTGCATCAGCAACAAGTTTATTGGAAACAAAGGGGTACTATAAAGTGGGCGCAATTAGGTGATGCTCCAACAAAGTTTTTTCATGCCAATGCAACAATTAGACTTCGAAAGAGTCTTATTACTTCACTCACTGATAGTTCCGGGGAGGTTTTTCAAGATCATAACAGTAAGGCTGAGCTTCTATGGTCTGCTTATAAGGACAGATTGGGTAAATCTGAGTTCACACAAATGCACTTTCATTTGCATGATTTGCTGGATCAACCTTGTGACCTTTCCCCGTTGGAAGAACCTTTGATCGGAAGAAGTGGTCTTTGTGATTAAGGAACTACCAAATGATAAATCCCGGGCGGATGGTTTCAACAACGAATTCTCAAGAAGTGTTGGGGTCCGATCTCTGCTGATTTCTTTAAAATGATAGAAGCCTTCTTTCATGGTAGCATCGCCTTGAAGTCTTAATGGCTCTTTGATCACGCTTGTTCCAAAGAAGGATACACCGTGACCGTCAATGATTTTAGACCCATTTCACGCTTAATTGCTCTATGAAATTAGTTACAAAGCTTTTGGCAAAAGATTGCAGCGCCTTATCATTCGCTTAGTGCACAAAAATCGTATGGGTTCATCAAATCAAAAACAATACAAGATTGCCTTGCTGGTCTTTTGAATATCTGCACTTATGTCATCAATCAAAGAAGGAATTAATCATTCTCAAATTGGATTTTGAGAAGGCTTTTGATAAAGTGGAACATGAAGCTATATTACAGATATTACAAGCTAAAGGATTTGGCTCGTTGGTTAGGATGGATGCAAGCTATCTTTAGCTCGCACTTCTTCAATCCTCTTGAATGGAGTCCCAGGAAAACTTTTCATTGTAAAGAGGGTTCGACAAGGAGACCCTCTGTCCCCCTTCTCTTTGTTTTGGTGGTGATCTCCTTGGACTATACTCAACCGAGCAACCTCCTTGGACTATTGAATCGCCCATCCCGATCAATCATACATCTGACTTTCCCATTGTGCAATATGCAGATGACACCTTGATAGTAATGGAGGCTTCTAGCCGGCAACTCTTCTGTCTCAAAGCCTTGCTTAATACGTTTGCAGATTCGGTGGGTTTACAAGTTAACTTTGCCAAATCTATGATGGTACCAATCAACGTCACTCCTGATAAGATGGAGGTTCTAGCTTCACTTTTTGGGTGCTCACAAGGGTCTTTGCCTTTTACATATCTCGGGCTTCCTCTTGGTTTAACAAAACCGAGAATTGTTGATTTTTTGCCTTTAGTTAGTCGTTGTGAGCGAAGGCTTGTTTCAACCTCTTCCTTCCTCACACAAGTTGGGAGACTCCAACTGACAAATGCTGTTTTCTCTTCTTTGCCAACATTCTATATGTGTACGTTCAAGCTTCAAGATTCAGTTGTTAAACAGATTGACAAATATAGGAAGCACTGTCTGTGGCGAGGGTCAGATATCAATAATAAAGCTCCACCCAAAGTAGCCTGGAATATGGTTTGTAAGCCCAAAACTGAAGGTGGACTGGGAGTCCTTAATTTAAGAACTCAAAATACAGCTTTGTTACTCAAGAATTTACACAAGTTCTTCAACAGAATGGATGTGCCATGGGTACACTTGATCTGGGAAAAACATTACTCCAATGGAAAGCTCCCGAGTCACATCAGCAAGGGATCTTTCTGGTGGAGAGATATTTTAAAGTTGCTAACAACTTTCAAAGGTATTGCCTCTGTGCAAGTGAATGATGGACAGACATGTTACCTGGGAAGATATGTGGAATGGTCGAATTCTCGATTATTATTTCCCTGAGCTCTTTTCCTTTGTAAAAACAATGAGCTCACTCTCAAAGTGAAATTGATGAAAATTTGCGGATCTCTTCCATCTGCCATTCTCACTCAAGCTTATATACTGATTTCAAGAACTCTTGTCCATTCGGAAGGTTTAGTCCTCTGTGAAGATAAAGATCGGTGGAGTTACATTTGGGGCTCCACTTTCTACAAATCTTCTAAAACTTATAGAGTTTTAATTGGCCACTCACTGTTCATCCAATGATCAAATGGATTTGGAAATCTTCTTTGCAACCCAAGCATCAAGTTTTTGCTAGCTACTCTTTTGGGACCGGCTTAATACAAGAGCATTTCTAAAGCGCAGACACATGGTTCTAGATTCTTATGATTGTGTTCTTTGTGACAAGAATTCGAGAATGTGGTACACTTGCTTCTTTCCCGCAATTTTGCACGAGTTCTTGGCACTCGTTAGGGTTGTACCTTGGCGCCCATCTCACTCCGGGGGATGTTTTCACAAGTTTTAAAACTCAGCTCGGAGTACCTTTTTTCATGGAGATAATTGGCCTAATGAGCTGGAGTATTTGGAGGTCTCGGAATAACTTGATTTTTCGCAGGATTCCCCCTTCTTTGCAGAGATGTAGACAGATTTTTAAGGATGAGTTTGCTCTGGTCATCCATCGAGCCAAGCAATATTTTCCGCAAATTCTTCTTTGGCTTGAAGCTCTTTTGTAATCTTCTTTTGTTTTCTTTTGCTTCTTTGTTGTAAACTCAGTTGGTTCTTGTTAATTTTTATATTAATCAGTAGGGGATAACCCCTCCTGTTCCTTCAAAAAAAAAGTGAACAAAAGAATAATAATGTCGCAAAAAATACTATCGCGCAATGGGACTCACCATAAATTTTGTGTAGCTATACTGTACATATCTCAAGTCCTAGAACGTATCATGGTCTACTGTAAACATGACTATTCATATGGAACTCCAAGTGGTATGTATTTGTAAACCTAGCGGCGATTGGTTCGAAGTGACATAAAATGCGCAGCGAACGAATCATAGTCTGTTGGAAGCTTGGGGTGAACATGCGCGGGAGGAGTTTTTGGGGGTGCTTTCTTTCGGAGTTCCTGCTGATGTTTCTGTGTTTTCTTCATTTTCTGGAACATAGCTTCTATTCAGTTTAGCTTCTTGTGACTTCCCTCTAGGTGTGGGAGGTTCAATGCGCACAGGTTTTGGTGAAGGTCGTTGTACTGGAACCCTGGAGTATGCAGGTGCCTCTCTCCTATGTGTCTCCTTTGGCATGGTTTCAGTTTCATCAGCATATTGTGCTCCAGTTCGGTCGCGGCCATCTCTCCTTGTATCAGAAATTACCTCCCGTGTGCTGCGCGATTGTATCTGCTCTCTAGACCACTTTGTCTGAGCAGTCTGTCGTTGCTCCGATTCCTCGCTGTCATCTGAATCAAAGTAACTTCTGGTATTTCTTGGTCTAGTTTCCCTGCGGGCTCCAATACCTGTTTTTTCATTATGCAGCTCTTGACTAGAATTTGCACCTACAGAAATCTTATTTGTCAAAGAACTTGGAGCATTACCAGATCGTTCAGACAACTTCCCTGTATCACCTGACTCAAAATAATTCCTTGTCATCGTTGATCTTGCTTCTCCACGTACCCCAACACTTTGATTCCTGTCATAAAATTCAGTATTGTAATTGGCACCAAAAGAACTCTCGGTTGTGCGTGAACTTTTAGGAGTATCTGCGATCTGTTCAAATGAAGTAGCATTCTCTTTGGAATGCACTGATTCTTCATTGCTGGCAGCAGCCTTATGTAAGGACTGTTTTGGCATGATGTTATCCCCAGAATTCTTAGTGTATGGTGGAGGTTGCCTGAGTTTATTTCTCAGCCCAGGAGTTAACCTTCCAAAATTCAGGCCAAGATTACCTTCATCATTGCCATCAGATGTTGCCAAAGTTTGCTTGCCAAAAGACAACGGCTGATTCTCATTTGCTCCTGCTATCTCTGAGGAGGCACCTTTCAGTTTATGTAGCTCTGTTTCTTCTTCTGAAAGATCATAATCTCTGCTTTGTACACGACCCAAGTTCCCATGTGCCCCAGAATAATCAGATCTAGGTGAACCATCACCGTGTTGTTCATTATAGAATGCATTAAAACCAGGTGAATTCTGGTATTTCTTCCTGGACCTAGATTAACATCTGGGGCAAGCTTTCCAGAAATTCTTTTACCTTCTTTGTTCTCAGAAAAACCACATCCTCTTAAATGAGACCTTGAAGACTCTACATGCATGGATGTGGTTATTTCCTCATCCGAATTAACACCATCTGAATCAAAAGTAGGTGGTGCGTTATCATAAGAATGAGGCGAGGGAACATCCTTTCTGTTTTCTTCGAAATTATATGGTGGATGTGTTTCTGTTCTTGAAAATAGTGTTGAAGTGCTATGATTAACTGGATATTCACTTCTATGCTGTTGACTCCAATCTGCACTCGAGAATCCTTTGTGATCCTGGTCAGTGGGTGGCTCCTCAGTATGCTTTGAAGAGAAAGGATCCAATAAGATCTCTTCTTCAACATCAGATTCATATTGATCAAAAGAAACAGCTGAGGAATCAGATCCAGTTTTATCGTTCTGGCTATCCCAAATAGTACTGCTGCCACCATGGAAAGAACTAAAGTTGCCATAGTAGGTATTTGTGTTCTCTTGATCAAAGCTAGCTTGCCTGCTTTCCATGCCCTTGATGTTGCGCCCACCAAGTCCAGTGTCTGGCAACCCTTCACCAGGTAAATCAAACGGATGATCATCACGTCTTCCAAAGTTGCTTTCTTTCTGCGATGAATCATCAAAATATGGAGGCTCAGATGAATGAGCACGAGGTGGTTCAATTGGTATGCCATACACACCAGAATGACTTTCATGACCATAAGAGTGCAATTGAGCTGTGTTTGACATATTATGACTACCCACACAGTTTGCTTCTGCTCTTTCCACATCTTTTCTTGCATTACTTGAGATCACCCTTGGATCATTAACACCTGAACTGTGCTCATTAAAACTCTTATCGTCCTTCATTAAATGTTCAGCTTGTTGCTTCCTAGGTGTAGTTTCATGACTGTGTGCAGCTGATTCATAAGCTCCAGTATTTTGCTCTGCAGCAAGTTTGGCAGCAGCTCTAGCGGCAATGCTTGCCATCCCTGCAGACTCTGCTGCTGCCTGTGCTGCAGATATTGCATCCTTGAATTCCACATTCCAATTGGAACCACTAACTGAAGATTTTCTTTCCCTAGGCTGATTGATCTCTTCACTCCTGGACATTGTGTCTGCAAAGAAAAATTAAACTAGTAAATCGGAAAACGAACAAGAAAGCATTAAAAAGTGCCGGTATTCAAATAATATAACCTTTATCTGCACCTGTAATTGTTGCACCATATTGGGAGTAAGGTCTAGAAACACTTGAACATCCAGTATTTTCATGAGGAAAATTGTTAGAACCAGGAATATGTGCTGAAGAATAAGTAGTTGTGCCATGTTGGGAGCTAGGAGGCACTGAAGCATCAGAACCCCTTCTGTTTTCTTGTGAGAAAGCATTCGAATTGACAGTGCCATATGGAATTCTATTTGCTGAAACCTCAGCGGATGAATAAGAAGGTCCTGTAGGCATACGAGAAGTGGCCGATTCCACAGATGTATACGAAGGTGCAGGAGGCTGTGGAGTTGACATGCTAGAAGCAGATGATCCCATAGTTGGAATGTTTCCTCCAGAATATGTTGCAGATCCATACTAAACCATCAAATAATCAATCAGGTTAGAGCCATAATACTCAATCAGGACAAAAAGAACGTTTTAAGTTAGGTAGTTTACCAGCAGGTCTTCATTTTGCTTCGGCAATTTCTCCTCAAATGCTTTGGGTTCCCATTTAATGTTGTGCTCCTCCGCAATTGAGCTCAAAGTTTTGGTTTTGGTCTGTACATCAGGTGCTCCAGCTGACAGCTTCTCGATTACCTGTATCCAAAATAATTGTATTGAAAAGTATAAGACTACAAGTAGCAACACACATTTATTTAGCAGCCAAAAGAAAACAAGGAATATCCTTTGTCAAATTTTAAACTTCCAAAAGCAGAAAAATTACCAGACGGTTTACACCGCTGTCAGGTCGCACTTCAAGAGCTGCTGCAGCAAACTCTTTACCATACTTGTTTGTGAAATGTTTCCGAACATCTGCCAGTTCTGTGACATCTGAACATCTCATTGATGCAAATATAACACTGGCTATTGCCTCCTTCAGATCAACAGGGCAAGTCCTAAATTTCAGGTAAAGAAAACACGTAAGTACAGAAATATTTTCTAAACGAAGAAAATATATTTGCTTCATGAGAATAAAACAAGCCATAAGACCCAAAAAAATCTCAGGAAGGCCAAAATAAATGTCCTTCTAATGAACCAACATTAATTCCCAATTTATTTTCTACGTAAATGGGCTTCATGTTTCATCTTCTTACGGATGTTCTTCAATTCTTTCCCAGTTTCCCCAACTGAAAACTGCAGGAGTTCTAAACAACTATGAAACAATTTGCACCTACCATCAGGATGATTAGAAACTGTAGCCAATTGATCTGTGTAGTTTTGGTTTACAAAAACACAGAAGCACTCTGCTATGTTCACATATTGCTGATAATGAACATGTTAACAGCTCTATGCAACTATTCTCCAACGAACTAAACTTTTCATGTCAATGGTAGCACTTCGCATGAGAAACAAAGGTACACATATTTCGATTAGTTAAGATGTACTAGACTGTGAATTGGATGGATTTGGTCAGTTCCTTTTAAAAAATGGAAATATAAGAATTTGAATCCAAACCCATGTATGGGCTTGTTTAGATATAGTAGAATTGAGTTTACCTAAACCAGGAGGGATTGAACTGGAAAGGAGACATGAAGTCACTATTTTATTCAATAGGATTTGTTGCTCCCAAAATGCCATAGTGGATTTAGTTTCCAAATTACCCATAAAAGACCCTATCTGGATAAGGAGCGCTTGGAAAAGCCAGGCTAAATCTTGATGTGCTCTATGGAAAAAGTAACTCCTATATCTAAGAAACCGTCCCATGCTTTGTTGATAATGAGGAAAAAATTTCCTATTGTATCAACTAAAGAAGAAATCCCAATATGAGATGTCATAGTCCTTCAACTAACATAAGTGTGTTTCTGTTATCTCTGTGACAATGAAGCAGTTTCTGACATCAGCTAAAGACATGGAACATCAAGTAAATGCTTAAATACAAGAAAGAAAAACTTGGCTTACTACTGTGAGTCAATAATGGACAAGCGTGCCACTATAAGTTCACAGTATACTTCAATTAAGTCATATGCTTGCATGAACTTCTCTTCCCTTATGACATGTTCAACCTGTGGAAGGAAAAAAAGGAACAAAAACAAAATAAATGAGCCTCTTTGGTGACAAAGTACCATTACGACACATTTTTTAGGGAACATATTAAGACACATTAGGACAGTTGTGAGTGTAATTTTCATCAAGCTCACAAGGAACTGGTCGTGTTCATGGCCTATAACCTAACAGTTGCCTACCAGGACAGTAGTATATCGAGACCCTTGTGTACAACCAGACATACTTGAGCACAGACATTCACAATAACAGGCCTGTAAAAGTTAAGATGGAACTATCACAATTAACCAACTATACTGGCCCTGTATCGACCGAGAGACAAAATCACACATCTCCACCATATAAGAATACAATGCTCCCATGGATCATCAGATTTCAACAGAGCAAGACAATACCGGTATGTTCACGAGCACAAGCGTGCATCCTCAGACAGTGAACGCACTAAATGAATGGTTGTTACAAGCATGTAGTCCAATAGACCCAAGGAAAGCATATAGTGTATCCAACAAGTAACAGGCCCTTTGTAGTTGTTACAGTGCGGAATGTAATGGGGCGTCAGCATATCCAACAATTGGTAACAAATAACCATCACTTATCTAAAGCGCCAAGATGATTTCTATTACCTTTCGAATCATAGCCAGTTCACCCATCTTCGCATATAAAAGCCTACAGTACACTAGTCACTAGAACCGAACAACTACTGAGTACTCCGTTTGAAGCCAGAATGTTTCTGCCTTCGCATCCAAGCAACCCGAGTACCCAATTCTATTGTCAATTCAATGCTACCATCAATCGGGTGGACTGTACTATCACGCGCTGGTTCCAGCCCATGGAGTCAAACAACCGCGGGATGGAACGAAATGAACCCGCGGGATGGGAGGGAGGCGATGGAAGCGCCCGCGAGGGGAGTCGGGAGTACCCTGATGCGTGCGGTCTGGTCCTGGTTGGCGTCGAGCAGCTGCGCGACTAGAGATGGCAATGGGTACCCGAAACCCGAGTACCCGATGGGTTTTACCCGATAAGGAGGCGGGTATGGAAAGATATCTTCACCCGCGGGTATGCTAATGGGCAAAAATCTCTACCCATCGGGTATGCGGGCGGTGCGGGTGTATACTACCCGCGTACCGCATACCCGCTGGTAAAATATACCCTACCGGATGTATATTAGATATAGCAACAGTACATATACCGTGGTCCGTATATATATATTCGAAACGAAGCCGATGGAAATACCCACACTCGTATATACCTGTGCCCCGTATATACCCTTATCAATTCGGGTATGGGTTACCCGTCGGGTATAAATACCCGCGCGGGTACGGGTATGGGTAAGTTTCTATACCCGTGTGCGGGTACGGGTATTGTAGCGGGTGCGGGTGCGGGTATCGGGTACGGGTATGGTTTGGCTATACCCGACGGGTATTTACCCGTTGCCATCTCTATGCGCGACCTCGCGGCGCATCTGGCGCACCAGCGCCTCCTTCCGGTTCCGCAGCAGCTTGATCCGCGCCACCGCCATCCGCAGCGCCGTCTTGCTGCAGCATCGCAAAAGCAAACATTAATTTTTCCTCCTCCACCTCCTCCACAGAAGACACGGAGCCGAAACGACCGAGCGACTGTAATATCTGGCCCGGCCCAGCCCATGTATGCCACGTATATGAGAGAGAGAGCCGGAGAGAGAGGTAAAACGAGATTTTTCTCCTCCCCGAGCTCACCTACTGCTGCTCCCCTCGCGCGTTCTTGCCGCTTGCGCCGGTGCCGCCGGTTAGTCCCCGGCGTTGCCGCTGCCATCGCCGCCGCTCGCCGCCGCCGCCGTCGTCGCCGCCGTCATCCCATGCGCGCGCGCCGCCGCCGCGCCGATCTTTCATGTTGCCCCATGCCGTGCGCGCGCTGCGCCGTCCCGCCCACGCACGCGCGCACCGTTGCCTCGCCACCGCCCACCGGCCGCCGCCGTCGCTGCCCTCGCTCCTCCGACGCGTGCGCGCAAGGGAGAAGGGGAGGACCAGGCGCCGGCGGGGGAAAAGAGGAGAGAGGGGGAGGCCGCGTCGGCCATCTGGGAGAAGGAGAGGAGGGCACGGTGTGTGAGGAAGGAGGTGAGGAGTGAGGGAAAGTTGCGCCGAGTGAAAAAGGAAGGGAGGCGCGGCGTGGGAAGAAAAAGAGAGAGAGGGTCGGCGTGAGAAGAAGAGAGGAAGGCCAGAGGCTTGGCCGGTGAGAAAGGAAAAAGAGAAGTTCGATTTGCGGCGGATCTCGCCCGATCCGACGGAGAAAAGGAGGGCTGTCCCGATCCGATCGCCGGGGCCGTGGTAACGCCAAACCTTCTCCTATTTAATTATCGAGTCGGGCATTATTAATACCGATCATTATAATTGATGCATGTGATCGATTAGGAATCGTTTATTAATATGAATGCCGGACGACGACATTGGTATCGCCATCGTTGATCCGTCAACTGCGGGCGTAAAAGGAGAAGGAAAGCCTAATTCGAGGTTAAACAAAGATAACCGATAAAGTGAGATTAAACATGTAGAAATTGATCGAGTATAAATAATGGGATCGCCAATTTATAGATCGTTAAGCATCGGATCAATGAGAGGTTGCGGTGAGACAGAGTGGGTTATGTCGATTGAACGCTTGAGCGATGTTATTTACTCGTAATTGAATGTATTGCATGAGTGATAAATTGAAATAGTTAATGCTTGTTCAGGTGGCGGTTCGAGTTTGGTGCCGTCCACGCACCGTCCGCCAGGTTAACAGGCAAGTGCATGGTAGAACAGTAAAATATGGCGAATGTTTGTTATTCGTGTTCCATGCCATAATTTACTGATTTATGAGATGCTCAGATATGTGCTAATCATACCTTGATGAGTGATGTTAATGATTAGACATTCACATTTGGAGCATATTGCATCATGCAATTGCATAAGAGCCAGGTCGGTGAGAAAGTCTTATGACTAGTCCGAAGTGTTCTTGAATAAGACCTACAGAGGTAGGCACTCCACGGGAGTGGAGGTCGTGACCTCGTATGAAAGAGGACGAGGCGAGTGGTCCATCGACGGGTGGACACTCCGCTATACCGGTATACACTACAGTTACAGAGCATACAGATGCATTGCATGATATTGCATTGCATTACAAAGTGATGTAAAGTGATACTGATTCTGAGCGATTGTGATTTACATATTACGACATTTGTGATTTACGATTTATAGTTACTGATTGTGATTTCTGATTTACGATTCTGATTGCGCTTTCTGATTTACATGACATAGGTTGAATTACAGTTTGATGACATAGAATTGATTTACTGATATACGCCATGCACTTAGCTTACAGCTTTCTGATCATAGAGTGGAATTACAGCTTACAGTTCATGAAGTTGATTGAAATGACTATAGTGATGTTACTGTTTTATCGTGTGCTTGCTGAGTCTCCGGACTCACCCTTGCTTTGTCGTTGTTTTTAGGTGAAGGATGACGACATGCATGGAATGGGATAGCACTTTTGGCACTGCACTTGTAAAATAACAGTCTAGACGTATACTGAGATTGTATGTTGAATCTAGGGTTTAGTTTGCTAGCAATGGAACCCTAAACTTGCTTATGTATGGGTTGTGAAATATGAAGTTAGTTATCTTTGCAATTATCTTACAGTTATTTGTAGTTTGATCCCTGTGGGTAATGATATAAAAAGAACAGGGAAGGTGCTGCTAAGGGTTGAAATAGCAACACTTTTGAATTGGTAAGTGGATGGTGGTAGCATCTTGGGCCCTGTGGAGGGTCGAGGTGTTACAGTTGGTATCAGAGCGGGCATTAGATCCGTGGTAAAGAAATTTGATTTAGGCCTAATACTAAAATTTGACACACTTTGTTGCATAGTAGGATTGGGTTTGGGATTTGCATTGCATATGCGTTTTCCCTAATTGTACTGTGAATTGGTATTGTTAAAGTTGGTGATTGTGTGATTGCTTCTCTGTTATGAGAAGAGATGCCGAGAGGTAGAGGTCGTGGTCGCGGTACGAGCCGAGGCCGTGGAGGCCGTGGTCATGGCCGTGCCCAAGCAGAGCCATCGCTAGAGGTTCAGCAGGAGGCACTCGACGTGGAAGTTGGGTCCTGCTGAGCGATCTGTAGTCGGGGATCGTGCAAGGTCTTCACCTTGTTGCGGAGTTTGTAGAGGAGGTTCGTGCGTTACGGCGACAAGCGCTGCGCACCGCCGCGGCTGTACACCGCCATCGTCCCGCTGTCGTGCGATCGCGCGGAGCCAAGAATGGGCCTTCGCGAATGGATGGCGTTGCGTTGGACACCTTTGATGGGATGGGTACGCCGGTTCAAGCAGATCGTTGCGCTATATGGGAAGACAGTTTGAAGCTTTAGAGATGACGTCACGGTGAGAGCTCGCTTTGTGGCCTTCGGTTGAAAGGTCGAGCGCATATCCGTGGGAGGGAGTCCTTTCACCAGACCCCGCGATGGTCCACCACCAGGAGGTCTTCGTCGAGCGGTTTAAGGTGAAGTACTACCCGAGTCTTTTGTGGAGAGTATGGAGGTTGCCACGTCGACCCTTGTGCAAGGAAAGATGACGGTGGGTGAGCACGAGGCGCGGTTCAATGACTTGATTCGCCTGCACCGCTTCGGCCGCAAAAAGTGACCTTGAGAAGGCCAAGAGGTTCCGCCGAGGGCTCGGTTCTGAGTATCGGCATGTTATGGGTGCTACTGCGCCACGTGACTTCAGGTCAGTGGTTGAGCAGGCTAGAGGAATGGAGATGGGGATGCACCTCACTAAAGGGTCGCAACCCTCTAGTGGTCAGAGTGCTTCTGGTGGTGACCAGAAGAGGAGCTATAGTGAGAAGGGTGGGTCATCTCAGCGGCCCGCTCCTAAGAAGTCCAAGTGGGGTAGACGTTCTTCACAGTCATCCAAGTCTAAGCCATTGACATCATCGTCTCCTGCACCACCAGCTTTGCGTCCTGTCCCTGGGCAGGGCATGATTTGTTTTAAATGTGGTGGTGAGCATCGAGCTGCTGAGTGTACCTGGACAGGGGAGTGTCGACACTGTGGTCGGATGGGCCACATGGAGAAGGTCTGTCGACAGAATCCCTCCAGTATCATTAAGTGGGAGCCAGTGTCTGCGTCGCCGAATGTCTCATCCCGGGTCATCCCAGCGTTGGCGGTGCTCCACGCAGCAGCCTCCTTCCTGGGCGCCACCTGCCGGATATTGCTGGCCTCCTACCCCAGTTACTCCACTTCTGTATGCTGCACAGTCTCCCTATCCGATGCCGTCACAGCAGAGTGTCGGGGCTCTCGTTGCCCCAGTGCCGCCTGGAGTCTACACATTGCCTACCACTGAGTCTGCGAGTCGACCGGATGTGGTGACAGGTACTTTGTTAGTGGATTCACACAGTGCTCTTTGTTCTTTTTGACTCCGGTGCCACTTATTCCTTTGTTTCCAGTGAGTTTGTTAGAAAGGCAAATTTGAGTATGCAACAGATTTCACAGTCAGTGATAGTCAATTCACCGGCGGGTATTATTGTTAGCGCTATGGTTTGTCCCAGATGCATGGTCTCCATAGATGGCGAGGATTTTGTGGCTAACCTCATGGTTATCCCAATAGAGAATTTTGATGTTATCCTCGGTATGGACTGGTTGCATCGCTACCGGGCAGTGATTTCCTGTTTCTGGAGGACAATCAAATTGCAAGCTCCTTCAGGAGAGGAAATAGTTTTTCAGGGGAATGCACCTCCAGGTTCTCTTTGTGTGTTGGCCAGCCTGTTCTCTGGCCGACGAATGTTCAAGTTTGGGTTACTTCTATCACTTGTGGAAAAACCGAGTGCGCCTTTGCGCATTGAGGATATTCCAGTGGTATGTGAGTACCCCGACATATTTCCTGAAGAGCTTCCGGGAATGCCACTTGCAAGAGATGTGGAGTTTAGGATTGAGCTTGTTCCTGGCACTCGACCTATTTCTATGTCCCCGTACCGTTTAGCGCGACCACTCCAAGAGGAGTTGAAGAAGCAATTGGATGGGTTGTTGTCCAAGGGGTTGATCCGTCGTAGTGTATCACCTTGGGGAGCCCCCGTCCTATTTACTGAGAAGAAGGATGGGAGTTGGCGCATGTGTATAGATTACCGTGCTCTTAATCGGGTGACCATCAAGAATAAATACCCGTTGCCTCGCATCGAGGACTTGTTTGATCAATTGAAGGGAGCCAAGGTGTTTTCCAAAATTGATCTACAATCTGGGTATAATCAGATTCGAGTGCGGGAGCAAGATATTGAAAAGACGACTTTCTCCACGAGGTATGGGCACTATGAGTATAAGGTTATGTCCTTTGACTAACAAATGCTCCTGCTATCTTTATGGAGACAATGAACAGCATGCTACACAAGTATTTGGATGACTTTGTAGTCGTGTTCATTGATGATATTTTGATTTATTCCAAGACGGAGGAAGAGCATGAGCAGCATTTGAGGCTTGTGCTTGAGACTCTGAGGGAAAATCAATTCTTTGCCAAGTTAAAGAAATGTGAGTTCGGATTTCAAGTGGGCTTCCTAGGACATGTGATTAACCAGAGGGCATTTCAAAGAGATCCACCAAGATTTCTACAATGGTAGACTAGAAGAGACCGCCCAATGTTAAGGAGGTGAGAAGTTTCCTTGGCTTAGCTGGTTATTACAGGCGTTTTGTGAAAGATTTCTCCATTATTGCTAAGCCAATGTCTCAACTCACGCGGAAGGGCGTGAAATTCCAGTGGACCGGTAAATGTGAGCGCAATTTCAATGTTTTGAAAGAGAAATTGGTAACTGCTCCTGTTCTCACTCTTCCTGAGCCAGGGAAGCGTTTCACGGTCTACTCGGATGCATCACGAGTAGGTTTGGGTTGCGTGCTCATGCAAGACAACAAAGTGATCGCGTATGCTTCGCGACAATTAAAGAAACATGAGCAGAATTACCCTACTCACGATTTAGAGCTGGCTGCAGTGGTTTTTGCTCTAAAGATTTGGAGGCATTATTTGTATGGAGAATCCTGTGATATTTTCACTGACCATAAAAGCCTCAAGTATATCTTCACTCAGAAAGAGTTGAATTTGAGGCAAAGGAGGTGGTTGGAACTAATTAAAGACTATGATCTTACTCTCCAGTACCATCCAGGTAAAGCAAATGTGGTTGTTGATGCCCTTAGTCGCAAGACGACACCCTCCACTGTAGGTTGTCTCGTTGCTGATTTTGAGCGGATGGGAATTTCCTATTGCTATGCCGGTACAGCACAGGTAGAGACACAGTTGTTACTGGAATCGGCAATTCCAGAACGGGTGAAAGAAGCACAACAGCACGATAGATTGCTTCAAAAAGTGAGGAAGCGCCTTGATGAAGGAAAATCGGGGGACTTCAGCCTTGATGAGTCGGGCGCAGTACGGTTTAGGGGCCGTCTTTGCGTGCCACAAAAGGCTCAGGTCAAGGACGATATTTTGAGAGAGGCTCATCGTACTGCATACGTACATCTGGCGAGAACAAGATGTATCGGGATTTGAAAAAGAGTTTTGGTGGAAGAGAATGAAAGTGGATGTCGACAAGATGTGGCGTCTTGGATTTGCCCGCAAGTGAAGGTCGAGCACAAACGCCCCATCGACTAATGCAGCCTTTAGATGTCCCACGCTGGCCATGGGATGATGTTACCATGGACTTTGTAATCGGCTTGCCTCGTAGCGCGAGGTAAGGATGCGATTTGGGTAGTGGTGGACCGATTCAAGAAGTCCGCAGACTTCATCCCTATTCGCATCGACGAATTCGGCGAGTGATTTGGCTTTGTCTATGTGCGTGAGATAGTGAGATTACATGGTGTGCCCAAGACGATAGTTTCGGACAGAGATGCTAAGTTTGTCTCCAAGTTTTGGGAGAGCTTGCAAAGCGCTTTGGGCACAAAACTTCAGTTTAGTACAGCTTTCCACCCACAGACAGATGGGCAATCCGAACGCACCATTCAAACATTAGAGGACATGTTGAGGTCCTGTGTTCTGTTGTGGAAAGGTAGCTGGGAAGATCACTTGACACTCGCAGAGTTTGCCTACAACAACAGCTACCACTCCAGTGTTCGAGCTGCGCCATTTGAGGTTCTGTATGGGCGGAAATGTAGATCGCCACTCTGTTGGGATGCCGTAGGCGAAAAGGCAGTTCTAGGTCCAAATTGGGTCCAACAGACAGTGGAACAAGTGGCGGAGATTAGACAGAATCTGCTAGCTGCCCAGAGTAGGCAGAAGAGCTATGCGGATATTAGAAGACGAGACTTAGAGTTCGAGGTGGGAGATCATGTGCTTTTGAGAGTGTCTCCCACTAAAGGAATTGTGAGATTTGGGATTAAAGGGAAGCTTAGCCCGCGGTATATTGGGCCGTTTCTGATTCAGGCACGAATTGGAAAGTCGGCATATCGTTTGGGTCTTCCCGAGTCGATGCGAGGAGTGCATAATGTGTTTCATGTGTCTATGTTGAGAAAGTACTTAAGGGATCCGGAACATGAGATTGTTCTAGAACCATTGCCCCTTAAGCAAGACCTCACCTTCGAGTCCCGTCCAGTTCGGATTTTGGAGGAATCGGAGAGAGTGTTGAGGCACAGAACGTTAAAGTATGTTAAAGTCCTATGGTCGCATCAGACTGAGCGAGAAGCGACGTGGTAATTGGAGTCTCGCATGCGTGAGAAGTACCCAGAGTTGTTCTCTACGGGTACGCGTTACAGTTAATTTATGGTTGACTTAGTTGTTTATTTTCATACAGATTATCGAGTCGCAGAATTCGGGGTCGAATTCTGTTAAGGGGGTAGAATGTAATATCTGGCCCGGCCCAGCCCGGCTCGGCCCATGTATGGCACGTATATGAGAGAGAGAGCCGGAGGGAGAGGCAAAACAAGATTTTTCTCCTCCCCGAGCTCACCTACTGCTGCTCCCCTCGCGCGTTGCTACTGCCGCTTGCGCCGGTGCCGCCGCTGGCTAGTCCCCGGCGTTGCCGCTTGCCGCCGCCGCCGCTCGTCGCCGCGCTGCCGCCGCCATCATCCTCGCGGCGCGCCGCCGCCGCCGCTTTGCCGTTCCCGTGTTGCCGCGCCGTGCGCGCCCTCGCCCCGCCCACGCGCGCGCCGTTGCCTCCGCTCGTCGCCCACCGGTCGCCGCCGTCGCTGCCCCCTGCTCCTCCGACCACGTGCCGCACAAGGGAGAAGGGGAGGACCAGGCGCCGGTGGGGGAAAAGAGGAGAGAGGAGGAGGCCGCGTCGGCCATCTGGGAGAAGGAGAGGGAGGGCACGGCTGTGTGAGGAAGGAGGTGAGGGAGTGAGGGGAAAGTTGCGCCGAGTGAAAAAGGAAGGGGAGGCGTTGGCGTGGGAAGAAAAAGAGAGAGAGGGTCGGCGTGAGAAGAAGAGAGGAAGGCCAGGAGTGCTGGCCGGCTGAGAAAGGAAAAAAAAGAGAAGTCTGATCTGCGGCCATATCTGCCCGATCCGACGGAGAAAAAGGAGGGCTGTCCCGATCCGATCGCTCGGGGCCAGGGTAACGCCTCGAAACCTTCTCCCTATTTAATTACTGAGTCGGGCATTATTAATACCGATCATTATAATTGATGCATGTGATCAGTTAGGAATCGTTTATTAATATGAATGCCTGGACGACGACATTGGTACTGCCACTGTTGATCTGTCAATCTGTGGCAGAAAAGGGAGAAGGAAAGCCTAATTTGAGGTTAAACAGTATAACTGATAAAGTGAGATTAAACATGTAGAAATTGATCGGCGAGTATAAATAATGGGATCGCTCAATTTATAGACTGGTTAAGCATCGGATCAATGAGAGGTTGCCCGGTGAGACAGGAGTGGGTTATGTCGATTGAACATTTGAGCGATGTTATTTACTCGTAATTGAATGTATTGCATGAGTGATAAATTGAAATAGTTAATGCTTGTTCAGGTGGCGGTTCGAGTTTGGTGCCGTCCACGCACCGTCCGCCAGGTTAACAGGCAAGTGCATGGTAGAACAGTAAAATATGGCGAATGTTTGTTATTCGTGTTCCATGCCATAATTTACAGTATTTATGAGATGCCTGTATTATGTGCTAATCATACCTTGATGAGTGATGTTAATGATTAGACATTCACATTTGGAGCATATTGCATCATGCAATTGCATAAGAGCCAGGTCAGTGAGAAAGTCTTATGACTAGTCCGGAGTGCTCTTGAATAAGACCTACAGAGGTAGGCACTCCACGGGAGTGGATGTTGTGACCTCGTATGAAAGAGGGCGAGGCGAGTGGTCCATCGACGGGTGGACACTCCGCTATACCGGTATACACTACAGTTACAGAGCATACAGATGCATTGCATGATATTGCATTGCATTACAAAGGATGTAAAGTGATACTGATTCATGCATTGTGATTTACATATTACTGAGCGATTGTGATTTACAGATTTATAGTTACTGATTGTGATTCTGATTCTGATTCTGATTGCGCTTCTGATTTACATGACATAGGTTGAATTACAGTTACTGACATAGAATTGATTTACAGATACGATTCATGCACTTAGCTTACGATTCTGATCATAGAGTGGAATTACACTTACGCTCATGAAGTTGATTGAAATGACTACAGTGATGTTACTGTTTTATCGTGTGCTTGCTGAGTCTCCGGACTCACCCTTGCTTTGTCATTGTTTTTAGGTGAAGGATGACGACATGCATGAAATGGGATAGCACTTTTGGCACTGCACTTGTAAAATAACAGTCTAGACGTATACTGAGATTGTATGTTGAATCTAGGGTTTAGTTTGCTAGCAATGGAACCCTAAACTTGCTTATGTATGGGTTGTGAAATATGAAGTTAGTTATCTTTGCAATTATCTTACTGTTATTTGTAGTTTGATCCCTGTGGGTAATGATATAAAAAGAACAGGGAAGGTGCTGCTAAGGGTTGAAATAGCAACACTTTTGAATTGGTAAGTGGATGGTGGTAGCATCTTGGGCTCTGTGGAGGGTCGGGGTGTTACAGCGACTGACCACTTGTCGGGCTTGAAGCCCTTGTGCAGGACGCCGGACAACTTCCCCTTGCTGCTGTGCATCTCCGCCGCTTCCTCCTTTTTCCGGCTAGATTCGAATCGAATCGGCCCGCGGGAGGAGGCAGGGTAGCTAGCTATAGGCCCCTCCGTTGGTGCGGTGGATTGGAAAGGAGACTCACGCGGATGCGTGTATGCGCTGCCGCCAAGTGGAGGAAGGCAAGGGGAGGACAAAAAAGAGCGTTTTTTGTGGGGAGGGAAGGAGACGGAAGGGTGGAGGATTCCGTGACAAGGAAGCACAGCGTGGGCGGGCAGCGGCGCTTCTGTCCCGGCTTCTTCCCCGCTTCCGTTTGTCGATTGGGGTGGACACGCGGGGGGAGCATTGACCTCGACCGCCCGATTCGAGGCGGCGGCCGCGTGCGCGTGGTGGATGTGAGATTTCAGTCGGTTTGGCGGGAATCTTCGGGTGCCACCGGCCATTCTGTTGGGGTTGGGTGGTTTGTGTCGGACCCTGGCCAAATGGGCCATCACACGGCACGATAAGGCTCGCTATGGTGCGGTCTAAATAAGTTATTGTACTTGTATCATATTATCTATATATCTGTTTTTCGATCTAGCTATAATATGAAGAGAAGTGAAACCATATCAAGTTGGTCAGACATGCTCAGTTTAACAGGCCACCGATGATCTGCTGAGCACGATCGTAATTATTTTACTGTCAGTCACAAATAATTTTACTGTCAGTCGCAAGTAATTTTACTGTCAAATCACCCATCCGCGCTTAGAAGAGTACAGTAACACTAACACGAGTAATTTTACTACCAACCGCTAGCAATTTTACTGTATACCACAGGAGAGTTACTGTGTGTGCCATGCCTGGTCATGGTGAGGTGCCGGCTCATGCATGGCTGTCCAATCGAGCCAGCACGGCCCGTTTACTATTCGAGCCGTGCCATGCCTATATTAGGTTAACAGTACTATGCATTGGGCTGGTATGATTGGCATGGCCATTTGGCTGGATCTAATTTGTTTCCACTGCCGGGGTGGGGTGAACCAGGCCGAATTTCACTTTTTTCTTTGATGCCACGGTTGATTGCCATGTCTAGCTAATCAATGTTTTGGCTAAATATAAACAAAAATGAACTAGGAAACTAAAAGAGAAAGAAATTTTACTGAAGTTTGGTAGCAAATCAAATAATTGTAAAATCCGGCAAATCAATGTTTTGGCCAAATATACATCAATTAATCGTGTCAACTGATTATAAGTTCTGACATAGATCTTGTTTAGAATATTTACTTATTTTCACTTCAGTTGAAAAGTTCCAGTTTCTTGGTACAAGGGCTGATAATTTACTTGAGTGCTTTAGTAGCCCAGCAAGTTTAACCCCGTTTTTTCACTTATGGTTATGATTTTTTGAACAAATAAATATGATAGTTTCTCTGTCGTCATTTCAAAATAACTTATTGGGACGGCCTATTCAAAGCATCTTATCGGCTCATCAATATTCGGTTCATTCGCACAAGTATTCACGCTAGAGTAGCCATAAGCTGCAGCTGAAAAGAATGGGACAGCCAGAAATGCTTCACATCTTCTGCATTTGTGTTTTCTTCTTCATGGCATGTGGATGTGAGTTTCATATGGCACTGAATCTGTTATTTACATTAGTTCGCTGGCCTGCGCACCGTGAAGATAAGAATGGAGATGGAACCAACAAGGGAAATGTAGCCATTCGTTGGATAGTTGGAAGATCACATTCAAGTTTGAATTTGCCATGGTTATTGCAAAGAAAGACTACTTCCATCGTATTCAAGACTGGCTAGATATTTTTTTAGTTTCTTTTTTGTACAATCCTCTTCCTTTTGTCCTGTAAAATTTTAAAACTCTGCTCCGTTATACAATATATATGTAGTCGGACCCTACTGTTTCTCCTAAAAAAAAGAGAAATGTAGCCACATCTGTTCTACATGGAGGAAGATGGAACCAAAAGGTTACGCAAATGTTGGTATGTTGCGACACTAGTTATTTGAACCCTACTGTTTCTGGTTCAGCATAACATAACAGAAGTCATGTACTCATATGAGCAAGAAAATGTTGGTATGTTAAATTTTGGGTCACTAAGAAACGACATACATGACCTACGTGATGCGGTACACGGTGTCCTGTCTATTGGACGCAGCTACTATTCATCGTATAGAAATGTAACAAAAATCCACACAAATTAATTGTGTAGTGTTAATTAACTAGTGTCACTCAGCGATCTATACAAACAATCCTCGCTACTAGGAATAAGATTAATCACTCAAATGGACAATGCAAAAGTAGATAACAAATAGACAAAGATGTAAGAGAGAGTAATTCAATGTTCTTTTTTGTTGATACGACTTCTTGTGTATATAATAGATAGTCTCTCTCTCTCATATATTTACAGTTTAAGAATTCTGTTGAGAATTTGGTATGCGTCCACATCTTCTTGGAAGACAAGAAAGTGGTAGGGCACATAGGGCCGCCATACGCCCATACCCGGGTTGGTTTCATAACACTCCCTTTTGGGTAAATACTGTGACATGCACATGCCTATTAAAAACTCTTTCAAAAAACCTAATGGGAAAAAAGATAAGAGAAAAGAGTACATTGCATATGCAAACTGTATTGTACTAGTTGACTCATTAAAAAAACTCCATGTGAGAAACCTTCTAGTCAAAATTCACTAAAGAAAAAATAGTACGATATTGATCTTTTAGATCATATCATCCTCTGAGTTACTATCCTTCATGCATAGTATTTGACCTTTAGGATCAGCAATTTGTTCCCCCTAAATTCTACACCTCTCTAAGTGGTAAAACGTTCAAGGTAACTTTACGTGATGATCATCAAATTGATTTCTTATAGGTAAATCAAAGTTAAGAATTTCACAATCTAAAGTATGATTATCAAAGTTTAGCATATATTCTCTCCCTCAAGAAGACACCTATTGGAATTTTCTTATTTCAATGTTGTAATCATATTTCTTAAAAATAAAACATAAGTAATGATATCACTACTACAGAAATCCACATTACAGACGGTTCAGAAACGTCATCACGCATTTGGTTTTCAACCGCCCAAATTATGGGTCGTTGATAATCAAGTTATCACAGACGGTTTTGAACCGCTCGTGATTATGCGATATCACGAGCGGTTTTGTACTAAAACCGTCAGTGATTATCGATATCACGACGGTTTTTAAAAAACCGCTCGTGATATCGATAATCCTGACGGTTTTAGTACAAAACCGTCGTGATATCGGATAATCGCTGAGCGGTTTTAATGAAAATCGTCTGTGATATCGCATAATCACAGACGGTTTTTAATGAAAAACCGTCTGTGATACTCCTCCCCCCAGCAGAATCTATTTCTGTTTATAGCTAGCCTCAGGAAATACTAGCCATGCCCTCTGAAACAAGTAGATAATCACAGACATAAACATATACAATTCACACATCTCATCTCATTTCAGATACATTTCACATCTCAATTCATTTCACAGACATAAAACATCCAATTGACAACGCACTTCATTTCACAAACATAAAGCATCTATTTCGCAAATCAATTCATTGAGTTGAAATAAAATATCCATTAACAAATACACAATTGTAAAAGATCTACACTGTATTTGCACTTAGAATTACAATAAAAAATCATTCTGGGCAGTGGAACTCTCCATCTGATCTTACGACTTTTGACCACAAAAACCAAATGAGCTCTCCTCGAATTTTTGCAAAATCCGGTTGTGTCAATGCAGATGTAGAGATGGACGCAGCCTGTCGATAGGAATATCAACGCGCGCATATATAAAACTGACATGTATGAAATAAATGTGGGAAGATTGACAAACCTTAGAATTAGTGATCTTGGTGGAATCGAGGAGTAGTCTTATATGGTGGCACACGAGTATCCACACGTGTTGCCGGCTCTATTGGTGGCACCGCAAAAATATAATATGTTAAATCAAGTGGCATTACTACTATGTGTTGTATATGATTAATTAATGTGTAGCTAGCGAATACCGAAACTTGCGATCATGTTTCAAGGCCTTGGCCCCGCTCGCCGAGTCACGTGTTTGTTGAACGATGTGGCGAACGACCTTCGTTATTCAAAAGTTAGATTAGTTATTCGAAGGAAAGAAAGAGTACAATGTACAATGTACGCGTACCTATCGAGTATTCGGGCGATAGTTGTGTACTTGGATTTGTTCTTACTTAGAGAATCAAGGTATATAGCCTTGTTCCATTTTGGTATAATTACAATTAAAATCCAATGGAAATTCTCATTGTATGGCATAAGAACAAATTCCTTATCTTGGTGAGCCAGCAGTTGCTTTTGTAATATAGTCCTCGACGAAGGATGCATTCTCGATGATGGTATCAATGGCGACCAAGCGTGGGTCCAGAAACCAATTTGTGATTTCGATGATCTAGCTTCGATCAAGCATGAATCTATATATAACATAGGAAAGCAACAAATTGTGACATATATCGGTATTACGTGAACAGAGACTTTGATTGTACAGACTTACGGCGTCGCCCAAAGATCGAACGAGTGAGGCGCCGAGAGCGTTGAGCGTGAAAAGTTCAAATATATCGTCAAAGGTCACCGTGAAGACACGATCCCGAAGCCGTGCAAGAAATGTTCGGCTTGAATTTGACAAACTATACCGAGCGCCGTTCGCCTCGGCTTATTGGACACTTCCATATACCAAAGGTGGAATCTTTGGCAACCAGTCCTAGTTTTGGAGCTCTTCACGGACTACCATCGGTGAGCTAGCACGAATTTGCGGGCCAATGGCATGGACGGAATTCGCCATCATCCTTCGTCTTTGATTTGCCCCGCCATCGCCTCGATTGTGGGTCGACTTTACGCTAGTCGATCAGTAATGGTATAGACGGTGCAAGTTGCTCGCGAGAATAACACCCGTGGAGATAGCACCGTGCGGTAGCCGTGGTTCGTGATCGCCGTGTGGAGATGGCACCAGTGCAAGTTCTTTGTGGTTCGCACCGCACTTCGGTCCCGCCACCGGTGAAGAAGCCTCCGAGGAGATGTCGGTTTGGGCCACCGGATGAATGTTCCAATGGCTGTCCTAGATTCACGATCTCGTCGTTGGGGGCTTTTGGAGGGACCACCTCAAAATTGGCATACACACCATCCACATTAACTTTATAAGCTCGGCGCTAAAGCTTGACCGTACACCATGGCCCCGATACTGCATTTAATATGCCCGCCCCAAGCAACAGACAAGGGAATGGAGCCATATCTCACTTGGAGCATGCATGTCGAGGCTCCTACATAACGATACAAAATTAGCTACTCGAATAGGCCTACCAATGGAGCAAGCATTCGAGAGGTAATAATTATTACCGGATGTCGCCCACAGGAAATTTGGGTGGGTTTGCGTCGGATTGGACGCGCGCTACTCGGATGGTTGTGCGGCTGGCGCTGAGCGGCTTTGGCGGCTTTCTGCTCTGCTTCTCGCACCTCATCTCTCGATTATATCAGCCATCGAACCCAGATCTCCTCTTTAAGAGATGCCTTGAGCTCTTCGTAGCTGCATGCGCCACGCTCGGCTTTGTTTCTCTTCTGCGCCGATACATGTCGAGTCATCTTGGAAACCATATTTCCAAGGAACGTAAAGCCCAAGGCCTCTCGACGCCGGGTGCTCCTTGTTTCCTAGGGCCACGGAGAGCATATCATTCTCCTTGTTCCTGGAATGATCCGGGTAGATTGAAAACTCGGCTCTTCCGCAAGAGCACGACATGTCATTTCAATTAAATGCACGGTTGTGGAGTAATTACAAGCTACGAGTTCGATCGATATCTTACAGCGCTCGGTCACTTGCTGGTCGAAGGGTTTCAAAGGTGATGTCCCCGATGTCGTTGTAGATGACCTTGCTCTAATCCAATTTCGAGCGCAATGTCGGGATATTGGAAAACGGCGGGCGATGTCTGTGGTGTTGCCACTCATCCTCCTTCATCCATCTGCGCGATTTTACCCGCATACCCAGTGTGCCAAGTGCGTGAGGGTGTGTATTTTTTGCCTGGAGGGCCTTGTGCGCCACACTTGTACTTTTGAAATCTTCGGTCATTCTCATCGCCTTGAACTCTTCCCATTGTGGTTCCAGGAATGAGTATTTATGAACAGGCGTTTCATCCGTCTACACGTATTTCTTGACAAGCGTGCTCTTGAAGTTCTTCCATGCTTTGCACGCCGCTTGTAGGTTTGTTGTTGCACGGCGTCGTGTGTTCTTCGGGAACTCGAACGATGCCAAAATTTGGTCCACACTCACGTTCCGAAAGTGTCGCATGTTCTTCCACGAATTGTATGTGATCTCAATTCATTCTCGCAACTACTCAGACCATGGTTTGGAATGCGCATCGCTTTTGAGGAAGGATAGGGACCCGGATGCATTCACCGCCGTGATGATCCGCCGGCCCTCGAGCTTCTTTGATAGCCCTCTTCCTTGGCGCCTTGATGTTGGAGCGGGCGCCCCGCGATGATGTTGAAGACTGCGCGGGTGACATGTTGCTCATTTTGTGGGTCTATTAAGATAAGATGAGAAAGTAATCATATTGAATTGCAAGACAAGAGAGGAGTAGAGGGGAGGGGGAGAAGGGAGGGGGTGATATGGACATAGAGAGGGGGTGATGTGCCTATCTTACCAATGTACCAATGTATCAAGTCCTTCTTTTTCCCGCAAAATTCAAGTCAATTTTATTACAAAAGTGCAAAAAACACATTCAAGATTCTTGGTGAGCAGACATAGCGAGTCGACTTCTTGGTGAGCGACTATGCATCTGCTTCTTCCTACTCCTTCTCTTCATCTCTCGGTCTCCGGATCACGACGCCGAGAGCGATGATTCATCTAATCGAATCATCGCATCGCGCACGTGATCCGTAGATCGAGATGAAGAGAAGGAGTGGGAAGAAGCATATGGATAGTCGCCACCAAGAAGTCGCTATATCGCCGCTCACCAAGAATCTGGGAATTTATTTTTTGAACTTCAGTACTAAAATTTCCTTGAATTTTGTAATACTATTACTACAAGGTCTCTAAACAAAGTGCCTATCCTAGCACCTACTTTAGTTGCTAAAACTATAAACCAAATAGCAAAGTCCCTAAACAAAGGTCTATGAAGCAAATGACACAAACTAGTGTATCCAGTTCATTGAACGGGAACACTATAGTATGTCACTTGCTTCATTTGCTATTTTTTGTCTAGATACATGGAGCATTTGGGTGGAAAGATCAACTATTTCACAAAGCGCATGATCGCCAATTCAAGCATAGCATAGCATACGAGCACATCCGAGGCCTGCTGCTGTGTCTTGAGGAATGCCAAGAGCTGGTATTCAGATGGGTTATGAGAATAAGATTCATAATTTATAGTTTGAGGAATGCCACATCGAAGACCAGCTCTTGGGATTCCTCAAGACACACTGCAGCCTTGGATGTGCCTCTGATGCTACGCTATGCTTCAAATTGGCGATCATGAGCCCGACGACACAATGTATTTCTTTCCACCCAAATGGTCAATGTATCTTTGCAATAATCGTAAGATTTCTTTATCAGGATACACTACAATGTGTTACTTGCTTCATGCCCTTTGATCATATACTCTTCCTTGATTGGTTAATTTGTGCTCTCAAATTGTAGGGTTGCACATGATAAGATGAGGAAGCAAGAAAAGTGATACATGATGCTCAATGTTAGGAAGAGATCGGGAGAGGAGTAGAGGAAGGGGAGAAGGGAGGAGAGGAGTAGAGGAAGGGGACCCAAATGATTTCAAACTATATACTATGTACTATATACTATATACTAACACAACAAGCAATGTAATATGTACCAATGTAAACTAAGCAATCTGCAGATAAACAATGTACCAATGTAGTATGTACCAAATAGCAAACTAATTAAGCTACTGCATAAACAATGTAACAATGTAATATGTACCAAATAGCAAACTAATTAAGCTCTGCAGTAAACAATGTACCAATGTAATATGTACCAAGCATCAAGCATCAACCCTAAACACTAACAAAGAAGCATGAAGCATCAACCCTAAATATGTACTAAGCAACTAACCATAACAAAGATGAAGCATCAAGCATCAACCCTAAACACTAACAAGAAGCATGAAGCATCAACCTAAATATGTACTAAGCAACTAACCATAACAAGATGAAGCATCAAGCATCAACCTAAACACTAACAGTAAGCATGAAGCTCGGGGAGGGATTTGATGACCTTACGATTTTGGTGACCTTAGGGACGCAGGAGGAGGAGGAGGCGGCGGCGACGGAGGAGGAGGCGACGGGCTCGGGGAGGCGACGGAGGAGGAGGAGGCGGCGACGCAGGAGGAGGCGGCGGCGACGGAGGAGGAGGAGGCGACGGGCTCGGGGAGGCGGCGACGGAGGAGGAGGAGGCTGCGGCAACGTCTTCGTCCGGGGAGGCGGCCGGCGAGGGCTGGGGGAGGCAGCCGGCGAGGGCTCGGGAGGCGGCGGCGACGACGGGCTCGGGATTTAGATCTAATCGAATCACCGCAGCGCACACGGAAAACCCTAGCGAGAGGGTATATGTAGGAAAGATTATCACAGACGGTTCTAAACTTAGAACCGCTCAGGATAACATATCACTGACGCTTTTGAGTTAAAACCATCTCGTGATAGTTTATTATCACTGCACGGTTCTAAACTTAGAACCGTCGTGATATGTTATCGCTGCATTTGTTCTAAATTTAGAACCGCTCGTGATAAGCCTTTGCCATTTGTTGCAATTAAGACCACCAATAACTACACAATGCATTCATATCAACTACCAAACAATTTGCATTCATATACAACACCAACCATTGCATTCACAGTGTATTTCTTGATACATTTTGTCATTCTCAAATACATCACACATTTTCACATATACATCTCAAAATTGACTACATCACACATTTTCACATATACATCTCAAAATTGACTACATCACACATTTCCACATATACATCTCAAAATTGACTACATCACACATTTTCACATATACATCTCAAAATTGACTATATCACACATTTCCACATATACATCTCAAAATTGACTACATCACATATTTTCACATATACATCTCAAAATTGTCACACATTTTCACATATACATTCTTATTGTACTTGCTTATTTCCTTTAAAAATTAGCCCTTCATCATGATCAATGCATACGTAACTAGTTTCGTCACGTTGTTCATCGTCAACCCTTATGCCATTTCCAAAAGGAGGTAACTCGTCAAATTGATTGTATTCCTCCTCGTCCACTACATTCTCCACTCCGACAATTCTCCTTTTTCCATGAAGAACTACATGGCGTTTCTTATTTGCCGGTCGGTTACATAGAAAACTTGAACAACTTGATTGGCGAGTACGAATGGTTCATCTTTGTACCCGACACGTTGGAGGTCCACGGTCGTGACACCGCACTTGTCAACCTTCACCGTGGGAGATGCACCCAACGGCAATAAATAAGGGGATCTTGAAAACCACATAGTCGAGCTCCCAAATCTCTTCTATGAAGCCATAGTACGAAGTTTCTCGACCCATCGATCGAATGCATCTATGCGGACACCGCTGCTCGTTAGTGCTCTTGACATCCCGAGATCACAGATAGAATGTGTACCCATTTATGTCATATCCTTGCCATGTCACAGCTGTAAATGTCGGCCCTTTTGTCAACCATGTCGTCTCACTCGGCGAGCTCCTAGCGATTTGCTCCTTCAACCATTGGTTGAACCGACGGTTGTGTTGCCTCATGATCCAAACATCCGCCGCTCCGGATTACATTGTCAAGCACACCCTTGTCTTTGGTCCACATAAGCGCCACTTCACCATGTGTTGCAACACCGTGAAATGGGCTTGAGTATACATGTCCATATTTGGAGTGATTGCTTTCCTTCCGATAGTTCCGAGACCCTTCACCTCCTCATGACGAGATTGAGGACACCTATCGGCTGAATCTGAGCCATATAATCGACACAAAACTCAATGACCTCTTCGCTTGCATAACCTTCGACGATGTCGCCCTCCGCCGAGAACAATTCCGCACGTAGGACTTGAGAATTCCCATGAACCTCTCAAATGGGTACATGCTACGAGGAATACGGGCCGCACATTTTTATCTCCCACACAACGTGAACAATGAGATGGACCATGATATCGAAAAACGAAGGAGGGAAATACATTTCAAGGTGACATAGAGTCATCACCACCTCGCCCCGCAGAGCATCTAGTCGCCGGGATCGATGACCTTCGAGCAATTGTGTTAAAGAAATAACATAGCCTCATGATTGTCTCTGACTTTGATCGCAAAATATTTCTAATTGCAATAGGGAGCATCGTGTCATCGGCACATGACAATCATGAGACTTCATGCCATTTAACTTCAAATCTTTCATCGAAACAAGTTTCTTCACGTTGTCGGAGTAACGGACGGAACTTTGACACCATGCAAGCACCGCACGCTCGCTTTTTCAGCCTTGGACAGAGTGTAACACGCAGGGGAAGGTACGTTCGTCCATTATCGGTGCATGTCGGTGCTAACTCGGCCGATGTGCATATCGGCCAAGTCAAGCCGTGCGTTGACGCCGCCTTTGTTTTATCACGGATGTTCAAGAAGAGACCAATCAAGCCGCCGCACACATTCTTTTCTACGCATGACGCCGATGCGATGCCACACATCTAGGTACTCCCAATAAGGTAAGTCCCAAAATATTGATCTCTTCTTCCAGGTGTTCTTCTCATGAGCCCTCAATTTACATCCCTTTCCGAGGACAACATCTAAATCCTTAACTATATCATAAACCTCGCGTCCCCTTAAATGCCTTGGAGTTGAACCGTCTTCCTTCTCTCCGTCAAATTGTTTCTTCATCTTGCGGTATGGGTGAGCCCTCCGAAGGAACCGGCGGTGACGCATGTAGACGGTTTTGCGTGAGTGTCTCAGCCACACACTCTCGGTACCATCTAAACAAAGTGAGTACAAGCTTTGGCGCTTTTATACTATGGCCCGATAGGTTACCAAGGGCGGGATAATCATTTATGGTGCGAGAACAATAAGGAGCGCAGAGTGAAGTTCTCTCATTTGTATGCATCCCATACTTGTACCCTTCGCTCCACAAGATTTTTAGATCTTCCACCAACGGTGCTAGGAACACATCGATATCATTCCTGTGTTGTTTTGGCCCTTGGATAAGTATCGACAAAGAAATGTACTTTCGCTTCATACACAACCAAGGAGGAAGGTTATAGATGCAGAGAGTCACGCCATGTGCTATGTCACGCTTCATGCTATCAATGGATTCATTCCATCCGTACTCAGTCCAAACCTTATATTCCTTGGTTCGCACCGAACTCGCAAAACTCTTATCGATGTTTCTCCACTGCGCGGAATCAGCAAGGTGTCTTAGCATTTCATCCTTCTTTCGCTCCTCCGAGTGCCAACGCAGCAGTTTTGCCTCCTTTGGATTTGCATAAAACCTTTTCAAACGGGGAATTATAGGAAAATACCATGCCACCTTAGCAGGAGGTCCTTTCTTCGCCTCTGTTCTCTCGCCATCATCTGATTGATTGTTACGTTTGTATCAGGATGTGTTGCACACCGGACATACATGCATGTTTGCATACTCTTTACGGTAGAGGATACAGTCGTTCGGGCATGCATGTATTCTTTCTACTTCCATTCCCAACGGACAAAGAACCTTCTTGGCTTTATACGTGGTTTTAGGCAACTCATTTCTCGGAAGCATGTCCGCTAAAAGACCTAGTAGCGCAGTGAAACTCTTGTCGGACCAATCGTTGCTTGCCTTCAATTTCAACAGTTCAAGCAAGCCCGACAACCTCGTGTACTTGCAGCCCGTGTACAAAGGTTTCTCACGAGTCCTCCATCAAGCCACGGAATTTAACATACTCTCTCTCATCATAGTTCTCTTCTACATCGCAAGCATCCGATCCAGTTATCATCGTGCAACCTATCCGAATCCGAGCCACAATCGACATCACCGCGGCATGTCATTCACTTCACCGCGATGTCATCCGGGGCATATCATTCACTTCACCGCGATGTCATCCGCGGCATATGATCATTCACTTCGCCATGACTGGTCCAACACGTATAATCCTTTTTGAAACCCTCCGAATCAAGTGCGCTTCAATTTGCCTCGGTTCTTAAACATCTTCAAATTTCGCGATCGCTGCATGGACAAGACATATATTCCACCCCTTATTCAACATATCCTCCTCGCGGCTCTTATAAAAGCGAAACACCATTAATGTACTCTTCACTCACACGGCTCATGCATACATCCAACTTCGGTCCTACGTTACGTACATATATAACAACTTAGTATTAAAATCTAGAATAACTAATTATAACTACATATATACTGCCACATTTATTATATTGAGACTTAATTTCCTAGCTCAATTCATATTACAAACACAATAGCTATTATATAGCCAACAATTTTGCAAATTAATTAACCATCTTCAATAACCACTCATGGATTACTTACACCTAAATTGTAATGCAATTAAAAATAAATAAATTTCATTACTAACCATATCTACAAAGAATCAGAAAGTCTGAATCTTAATTCAAAGCTCAATCTCGCCTCTTCCCACCAAATTAATCGCCCGAAATCGCTCTAGCTTCCTCCCGAGTGAAAAAGTGCGCAGCGATGGCTAGATCTGGATCGAAATGAAGACGATGCGTGCGAGCGGCGCAATAAATGCCGTAGTCATTATCACGGATGGTTTTTAACTAAAACCGCTCGTGATAATAAATATCACTGCGGTTTTTTTAAAAAAACCATGCGTGATAAGCTTCATACCGAACGCCGCGTGTTTCGATGCCGTAACGCCGTGTTTCGATCGTCTAATTAACGTCTCTCGATCATTATACGGCGCCTATATCATTAATGTTTGGGTATACGAACCGCTTGTGCTAAAGGTTAAATATGCGCCCTAATCCGTGTCTCTTCTACGCACGTACAATACAATATACAATACAACATGGCTTCTACTATCGTTCTTGTGATCATCTCCTTCCTCTCATCTGCTCATCACGAATTGTTCTACGGAACCTTACACAAAGCGCCAGCAATTTGCATCCGAGCGACTTCTCCGCACTCCGCCGCTCTCCTTCCCGACTTTCTTGCATCCGTCGGCTTGACTGATCCTCCGCGCCGACGGAGGCGTCTCGCCCGCCAAGAAAGGGAAACAGCCCTCACCCGGTTCTTCTCCACAATGTGCGCAATGCGGAAGAAGCTCTACACGCATTGCGAGATCGATGGATAGCCTTGCCGATCAAGCGGCAGCGATTTCGAGGAATCTTTTCATGCTATCCTGCACGACATTATGGATGTCACGATCATTTGCCCAGCCGCACGAGGAAGTGCCGAGGACAAGGGCAATCTTAACGGCGTTCGAGAATTTAGCGGTTGATCCTCCAAGTCCCCAAGTTGAAGAAGAAGCTACGAAGCCCAAAAGAATACAACTGGGAAACTCTTTACCTGTGCGACTTTTGTAATAAATTTGCCTCTAATTGAAATTAATAAATTTGCCTTTAATTTGTGACCTCTTGTCTCGGTAGTTCGTAGTTAAGTTATTAGAAGCAATGTGTACTTATATATTAACCTCTCGATCTAGATTATGACAAACAAAGGGACATCACGATCGGTTCTTGTGAAAACCGTCATGAACATTCCAACGGTTCTTTGCTGAACTGCAGCGGATATCGAATATCACAGACGGTTTTATTAAAATCGTCGTCGTGTTGTGTCGACTATCACAGCCGTTGTTGTGAAAAACCGTCTGCGTGAACATTCCTGCACGGTTCTTAACAACAACCGCCGTGATAGTCGACACAACACGCAGCGGTTTTAATAAAAATCGTGATATTCGATATCACGCACGTTCAGCAAGAAGAACCGCCTCGTGATACTCCTTTTCCCGCCACAAATACCACAGACGGCCTTCAAATTAAAACCGTCTGTAATAGTTTACATTACAGACGGTTTCACAAAACCGTCTGTGATTTGCCGTCTACTATTAGCCTTTCTGTAGTAGTGTATTGTGAGTAAACCTACTAGATTATCACAATGTTTAGTTTTCTATATATTTATCCCAATATTCTTCTTGAGATTGTGAGGATAAAAAATTTGGGAGTAATGTATTTAACTATTTCAAATAGCTATTATTTAGTTGTGCAACACAAACAAATATTTTATCCTTAAGGAGGACTATGGGGTAAAATCTGCAATTTCACATACTTTCTAGATATAACTTACAAGCCTCTTAACTTGGGGATAAATACTTTGTAACTTTCTCTGAGTGGATTTTCAACCAATTAGTCTATTTTGCAAAACTATAAGTGTTGTGGTTACAGACCAAACAGAGAGAGAGTATGGTAGTGGAGAGTTAGGTGAGTAATGGCTTCGAGTTTCTCCCTATGGCCTGTGTGATATATATATATATATATATATATATATATATATATATATATCCAAATGAGGAGCGCTTTTACAATTATACCCTTACACGTGAGTACTCCCCTCAGGGGTACTCATGTCATTACACATGTCCCATTTTAGGCCTTACATCCTTCTAGCAGGCCTACTGGGCTTAGGTGGGGGCCACCCCTACGACAGGAGCCTCTCATGGTGAAGAGCTTCACGGGGTGAAGCCATGCCGCTGAGCCCTTTGGCCCCCTCCGTCCCATCAGCCTGTGACCCTCGATGACCTAGATACACTTTCGTTCGTGCTTATGGTGCGAGAGCTGTGTCTTCCGCTCCCGGAGCTGCGCGGCCTTGAGGTCGAAGACACCGGGCAGGTCGAAGGCCTCGACGGGGCCGAAGTCCGGGCGTGCCATGCTTCGTGCTCCGGATGTTTGTGGATGCGAAGTAAAACTTGGTCGGCTGCCCCGGGCAGCCGAGTCTCGGGAGGCGCTCCGCGTGATGTAGCGCCAGCACGGAGAGGTGGCTGCGTGGCCTGGGAGTGCGCTTTAATGATGCCTGGAATTGCGCCGGCCTTTGTCAGGGGCAGGTTGTCGCGGCTGCTCTATCTGCTCTGCGCTGGGTGGGGGTACGCGGCAGGCTGTGATTGGAGCGTCGTGGGATGTCAGCGGTCATACGACCACGGCTGTTCGCCTCTTCCCCAGGGAAAGTGGCCACGCGGCAGGAATGTATCGGCGCATTACGCGCTGATCGCCCACCTACCGCCGCCTGCCGCGGTTGTCAGCGGTTGCACTGCCCGATCGTGGGTAGCCGAACCGCTGTAGTTCTGCCGTTCGATCTTCTGCTTGCGGGGGAGACAGGGGACTTTATAAGTCGTCACTGTGGGCATGCAAGCACTCCCCTTGGCTGCCTGCTTGCTTGTGCTTGCGCGTTCCTTCCCGTTTTCTTGCGCATCCTGCTGCTACTTTCGCATCCCTTCCTGCTCGTCACCGCAGTGGGGAGAGAGGAATGGCTGCGCGTGCCGACCTCCCCGCTGACAGGGGTGCCACCCTTGATGATCCTGCGCGCCGTCTTAGTGAGAGTGTCTCGTCGAGCCAGCGCTGCCTGACGCCACCACCGGTGGAGTATCGCCTGGTTCCGCGCGACAAAAGGCAAACCAACCATCGTTGGGATGCCATGAAGAAGTCAATGGGCCGCTGCTCCCGTGTGCTGGGGCGGAGTCGCATCACGGAGGAGACTCTCCAAACCCTTCTTCGGGAGAAGAAGCGGAGGACCGTCGGGTTCGCTTGCCGGGCCCGACGTAAACGGAGCGAACGGGAGAGTCGAGGCGATCGCCTTCGTGGTGTTCTTCGATGCCGGGCCCGAATCCGGTGACATTCTTTCTTCGCGGCGTTGCGAGCCTATGGGTTGAGCGGCGCGGTGACCGACCGCGATCGTTCGGTTGGCCATCTTTACTTGGGCGATGCGGACGGAAGGTACCCGTTCCAGTGCCGAGTTGTTCGCCATCCTGCATGACGCACGGTGCCAACCGAAGAAAATAGAACGGGAGGCGTACTCGAACTTCGGCAGCGTGGACTTCGTGCTAAGGACGGATTGCTCACACTTGTTCCCCACGTTGGCTACGCAAGGAAAGTGGGAGTCTGGCTGGACACGGCGGTGGTTCTATCACCTTGTGACGAGCACGAGCGGCCTTCGAAGCCGGGGAGAGCCGATATCATTCAACCGCTATCCGGATGTGAGCCTCGGTCCGGCGATGAACAACAGGCACGGAGACTTGCTGGCATCGCCCTCCGGTTCAACATGCGTGACCTCGCCGAGGAGTTCACCATGTACGGGATATCTCCGCTTTCTTGTAACTAGAAGTACGAGCGGCGGGGGCCCGACCAGAAGGACAGCATCCACCCGGGGGTGTCTTCGCTCCATAGGCCCTCTGCGCCCTATAAGCATTCCTGCCATAGGCCACGTACCACCTGGGTGATCGCAAACCCTTAAGTATGATATTCCTCTTTGCGTGCAGTGCGCCGGTTAGAAGATGCGGAGCGCGCGGTGGTTGCGGTTCTTGGGCCGTACACGGCGAAGGAGCACCAGGCCCGTGAATCCGCAACTTCCTTGGCAAAGCAAGGGCAGATTAACCGGGTATGCGAGGTTCTGGGAATTCCCGTTTGGGAACGCCCGGTGCCTATGGAATCGCCGAGCGGTGCGACGGCGGTGGCACCATCCTCTCGATGCGAGGTCCAATCGGAGACCATTGCCTTCAGCTCGCCGGACGTGCCGCCGGTCGAGATCATGGAGATGGGGGGCGAGACGGGCGCTGAACTCGAACCGACCGGTTCGGAGAGGCACACAACCCCCGACGAAGGCCTTTGCGCAGTCGTTGTCCCAATGAAACCCGTCGCAACCGCGGAGAGTCTTGAAAAATGGCAAGCCTCGCACCACTGCCCTGGAGAGGAAACGACTCAGGGCTGCCATGTGGCCTGCCAGCCTCTGGACCTCCGCGTTGTCTTGGGCGGTTCCATGCCCAGGATAGCGTCGACCTTGTCGGGGTTCGCTTGAATGCCTCGCCCGGATACAAGGAAGCCCAAGAGCTTGCCCGCCTGCACGTCGAAAACACATTTGTCCGGATTGAGCTTAATGCCCGCCTTCCTGAGGTTGTCGAAGGTCTCCTGAAGATCCCAACCGTGGGAGGCGAGCTACCTGGTTTTTACTACCACGTCATCCACGTAGGCCTCCACGTTCCTCCCTAGCTGAACGGCTAGGGCCAGCGCGACAAGGCGGGTGAAGGTTGCGCCCGCGTTCTTCAGGCCGAAGGGCATCCTGACAAAGCAAAAGGTCCCTACCGGCGTAATGAAACTGGTTTTGTCTTCGTCGTCTTTGGCCATGTAGACCTAATGGTAGCCGGAGTAGGCATCCAAGAAGCTCATGAGCTCGCATCCGGCGGTGGCGTTGACTAGTTGATCTATGCGCGGCAGAGGGTAATCGTCCTTCAGGCATACCTTGTTGAGGGCAGTAAAGTCGATGCACATGCGCCAGCGCCGCCGCCTTTTGACCAACACCGATTGGCGAGCTAGTCCGATGTTGCACTCGCGATAACCCCGCCGAAGGAGCCGCCACCTCCACCTTGGCCGCTTGTCGCCGGTCCATGGACATACGGCGTTTCGCTTGATCGCTTGGCGCCGTGGCGGATCGCGAGGTTATGTTATATGAGGGCGCGGTCCACACCTTTGATATCCTCCGGGGACCATGCGAAGACATCTAAGTTGGCTCAAGAACTCGAGCAAGTCTTGCTCACGTCCGAGGGAGGCCTCGCCTATGGATACGAGCTGCCTCCTCCTCCCGCAGTGGCACCTCTTCACCCGCCCCGGGTGGGGCTTAGGTGTCCATCCTAGAGCGGATGGCGTGTCCGCCGGTACTTGTCGGCGAGGCGTGCACCTTACGATGCAAGCTTCAGCTCGGTTTTGATGCTCCTAGCCATATCCTCGATCGCCGAAGACGGTGATGACGCCCCGCCGGCCTGGGAGCTTCATGCATAGGAAGGCGTAGTGTGGGACCGCTTCGAAGGAGTTGATGGCGGGCCGGCCCAGTATGGCATTACACGGATACGAGACGTCGATCTGGCGGCGCGGCGACAGTGGTGGGGTCAGGCGTTGCGTCGTGAACGCCGGTGCTCACAGCCGCCACACCTGCATCGCCACCTGTACCTGCAGCTGCTAAAGCCGAAGCCCTGGTATTGACGCGAGACTTCGCCGCCTCCGCCTTCTTCTTCTTCGTCACCGATGGTGAAGCTTTCTTTGGTGTCATCCTCCTTCGGATCTGGAGGCTTGCTCTTGTCCTCCCCACGGACGGCGCCAACTATTGTGGTTACAGACCAAACAGAGAGAGAGAGAGTATGGTAGTGGAGAGTTAGGTGACTAATGGCTTCGGGTTTCTCCCTATGGCCTATGTGATATATATATATATATATCCAAATGAGGAGCGCTTTTACAATTATACCCTTACACGTGAGTACTCCCCGCAGGGGTACTCATGTCATTACACATGTCCCATTTTGGGCCTTACATCCTTCTAGCAGGCCTACTGGGCTTAGGTGGGGGCCACCCCTACGACAATAAGAATTGGTTTGTACCACTATAGAGTAAAATATAACCAGTCCAAAATTTGGAATTTAGGGGATAAATCAAATTGACATTATCACCAATGTATTTGGTACCTTCAGTATAAATCAAATTACCATCATCACCAATGTATTTCGTGCCTTCATATAGTACTAGAGGATACTACCACTTCCATTATTTTCCTTGTAGAGATGCACTAATAAGTGCTTATATGGTGTACTTCTGTTCTTAGGTTCCTCATTTCATTCTCTCAGACCTATATAGGTCTTTATCCACTTCGAGGGATAATGTGGTTATTAGTGTTGTTTTAGATATTTACTATAAAGTCATGTGCTGACTTATTCCTTAAAGGAAAATGCTCATTCTTCAAGTTGAAACTTATTATTAATAAGTACGAGAATTATTTATATATGTTGCAATTTTCTTTCCTTTTTGTTAAGAAGCATGAGTTCTTTAAGGAAATTTTTACAGATTTTTAGAATCCTTTAACTACATATTCTTTTATTCATGTCACTTGCCAGAAATACTATATAGTGGAATATACATTCATTTATAATAGGAGAGTATTGGTCTTCTACAAGGACTTATGAACTATTGATGTTCACCACCTCATTATTTTCATAATGACCAAGTCTAAACTTCCTGTTCAAGACATATATTTAACAATTATGGTTCAACATCAATTGCTTTTTTATTTGACTCGATATGAACACTTCCAGCGTCTCTTGCCATGTACTTCGGTCCAAGATATGGGTTCTCATTCAAGAAACATTAGCAATCTTAGAGGCAATGTTGTCAACAACTATTTTATTTCTTCCATATCCTCAAAATTTGAGGTTATAGTGGCTTTCCATGTGCTTACTATATGAGCATCACTTCTGAGCTTTACCCTTTGTTGTTTCATATTCTTAGCATTATAACTTGTACACGCTTATGTTGTTGGATTTTCATCTTCATAATGACTCTTCATGAGGTCTTTCTCACCTTCTAGGCGAATTCTCTCCAGGAGTTTTAAGGAGTGTTCAACTATTATTTGACCAGTGTCATTAGACCAAAGAACTTGCAAGCATCCCTACAGATTTAGATCATTGACCAACAAGTCATTACACCTATGTGGTTATACTATTTGATACCTGAGGTATATCATTCTTAGTGGTGAGTTAGCTTCTCACAAACACAACTTGCTTATTCCTTTATAATTTCTTGAACAATTATATGGCAAGCTCCCACTTTTGGCTTATAGCAGTATCAACTAAACCTCTTGTTTAGTTCATCTAGTGCATGAATCTTGATACTAAAGATCTTGTTTATACAAGAAATATCAAGGCATTCAATAATTTTGGGCTTTTCTCTTACCCTAATGCCAAGATTAGATATTTCTTTAATATCATACCATAAAATCCCCTATGGTGGGCACTAGATTGGTGAAATTTCATATCCAACATATATCCCCAACTACTAATGGAGGCCCATTGATGTATGCTATGGTAATGATATTACGTGGGGAAAAAGCATCTTTTCAATAAGAATTAATTTCAATTTGGGGGTTATTTATTATATTCAATGACCTAGACTTTTATTAATGCGGTGTCATGAAAATTTGCATGACCCTAACAATTGGTGGGATATCCCACATGGGGGTCTGACAGTTAGCGGGCTTGTTCTATTGTCTAACTTCTTTATTCTTTGCCCAAATTTTGACCCAATTACTCATACCATATTTAAACTAATTTGGACCATTAAGTTTAAGTTGTAATTATGCAACATGTTTTCTTATAGTCACAAGAAGTATATTTTACCAACATAATATAAATCTATAGGATGCTCTATAGAACATAGATATAATGCTGAGATATAAAACAATGACCATAATTAATCTACATGGGAATATTATAGTTTCTTTTGGAATACAACCTTAGTTGAATCACCCAACAAGATTCAATATTCTGCGAGAAATATTGATTATTCTCTAGGAATATGACAAATCAGCTAAGTGGGTGGTAAAAAAATATGCCTGACTTCTATTTATAATGGCAAAGTAAATTTAGTCAATTTAGATCATTCTGGATCATAATAAATCCAATAGGTCATTTATCTTTTATTTTGGGAGTTATGTTTGCTCCTATCAAATAATGATCAACGGTGATGCAGTTTTAGACCGCTTATACCAATATGCATGTGTCATGGCCAATGAGTATGGCGTGATTCAATGTGCGCGACGTGTAGCAAGTGGTAGCACTTCCTACGCTACGGCGAGTAGATGCCCTTCTTGTGCAACGCTGACAAAAATGTGTTGCCTGTGCAGTGGCGAGCGATGCTTTAGTGGTACAATGGTATTAGGCCATGTATCACCTACTTGCTATTAGCTGGCATATTGCTAGATGTATAAATCAACCACCAGTCATAGCTTGTGCTTCCTGCATTTGTTTTGAATCATCTTAGATGCTTCTTGCAAATATTGCAATCATACTTCTAAGTGCAATTTTATTTGACATTATATCAACACATATCCTGTAACTTTCGACTTGCAGAATTATTAAACAAGAAATAATGTTATGATGTATGGAATCATATAGACTTCAAGTCTCAGGGCGCAAGTTATTCTGTACTTGTTCGAGGATTATACTATTTTATTAGCCAAAATAATCTTTCTCAGATTAACATAAGGCTAATAAATTCCATTTTTTATGTTCTACCAGGAAATTCTATATCCTGTTGCCTACTAGGCATCAATGCACACAAAGATCTAGTGGATAAATAACCTCTATGTTTAATTGAGGCTTAGTGCATATCAAGAGCACATTTTCAATAATTATTTCTAATAGGTAAGGCAATATATCATTTACTATATCAGGTGTACAAAACAGAATTTTATTCCATGCAATATTAATGATTTTACTACAGGTAAGAAATTTTGCTGGCAAGCATTTACTACAGATAAGATGTGCTACTGGCAGAGGGCAAGATAGGTAGGGTAAGAAATCCTATACGACATGGAAGTTCTACCATTTTCAGCAATTCGCCCTTCATTATGAGAAAATACACTTGCTCTACATGAGCATAACCAAGTTCTACTTAAACTATATCTAAACTAATAATGCAACTTGTGTAGGTAAGTGACATCTAATCATAGCTAGGGGTAACAATGAGATTATTGTAGGTCTCTATATACCTCCCCGTGGACTAATCCATACTCTAAATGCACATGCTTTCTTTCCCTTCCACTATACTACACGTGGCCTTTTCTACGATTAAGAGCATTCCCTTTCTTCTAAGTGTTTGCATATTCTTCTCGAAAATACGTATTTACTATGGGAGCAGTAGTGTGATTCTTTGTCAGAAGATCACTCTACTTCTTCGCAACTAGTAGGGCGGAGACTAATTCAGAACACTCTACCTAGTTGGTGTGATGACACTGCCATTGTAAAGTCAACTTTCTAGGGTGGAAGGTGGACATAGTCTTCTCAATCATGTCAGTTTCAGTAAATTGCCTGCTTACATAGCCTAGTTGATAAATAGCACTGTGCATGATAGGATCATAATTTGTTGTGGACTTCTTGTCCCAAAAACAGTAAATTGATCTAGTCATATTATGTCTATAGGAGCATAATTGACTTTGCGTGATGACGCGTGCAACCACATTTCCTACATGGCGGCGAGTGGCGGCACTCCCTGCACCACAGCTTGATTAAGATATAAAGATATACGATTAATATCAACACTCAATGTCCATGTAATGTAGTTACTGCCAACTAGGGCATTCAAAATCCCTCTTAGCGATATCTAACATATCATGCATATTTCATGAAATTTTCTATGGGTTTGCTATCGGTAAAACAATTTAAATGCACAAAATGAGTGCAAAATAGTAGATATTTTCTTAATTTCCTAGAACTTTCCTAGTAGTTTTTAGGATTTTCTGTTGTTGACAGTCACATTTATGATTGGGGCCTCATGCCCAAGAACACTTGGGACCTTATACCCGAGAACACCTGGACCCATGTGCCTATGAGCAGAAAATGTAATTACCCCCAAACAAACAATTGCTAGGAAAGAAGCCATAAATATATGATGCTTCCAGAAGGGGTACTAAGTATAAGGTTTTGCAAATTTATGGAAATTGATACCGTAGAAATTCTATTTCTAGGATTTGATGAATTTTTCAAAATTTCTAGTGGCTAAAGTTAATTAACCTAAACCACACGGTCTAATTAGCAAAAGACCTTAAAATCTCTGCAATTATTTAGTTCTTCAAGGACTAAATTTCAAAGTTTCATCATGCCGCATATATTACCAACTTTAGGGATTTTTTAGCAAATTTTCCTTAACATTTCAGTGCAAGAATCCAAGAAACTGAGGGGGGGTTATTCACAAAATTCAGATACCGCAAAATATCCGCTATTCCCGCAAACTTTAGGGTCCAATCTGCAAGATTTCTTTATACCACATATTTCTCATGATTTTTTAGAAACCCAAGGATTTATTTGCAAAAATGGTAATTGGGTTGAACCCAATCTATTTTTAGCAACTCAGGCTGAATCCATCCGGCCTGGTTTCACCCGATCTAGTTTAACCTCCATGATTCTGGAATCCTCCATGAACTAGCATTCTTCATGATTGGGTGCAACATTTTGACTTGTTCTGGGAGGAGTGAATCTATTTGCAACCTGAGCCTTTCTTGCTTCTGTGGAAGATGATTCCATGGATCTCTCGGACGAATATGTTTGATCTGACCAAAGTGGTAACAGGTCAGGGCCTTTTGTGGGCAATCCTGTTGATAGTGATCCCCATTACAATTAAAACACTTAACTTGCACTGGACGTGGGGCTGGATGTTAATTCTTATAAGTTGGTACAGATAGCCTAGGTACCACCCTTCTCTGTGGGGCCTTTGACGATGATCCACCTTCAATTCTCATTCTTCTTTTTTGGTTTCTTCAAGATTTCCTCTCTCTTTTCCTTTAGCAATGCCTTGTTCAGTAAGGTCTTCATGCCATGATATCCGAGACCAGCAACATGAAGTTATAGTGACTATTGTAGCCCTTCATAGAACTTATCCATCTTGTATTCATCGGTGCTAACATCTCTTGGTGTATATCCTACTAAGTGATTAACTTGATGTAAGTACTATGTCACCATCATGTTCCACAAAGAGCTCAGAACTCACATTGTTTAGCCTTCGTCAACCCAGATGGAATATAAACATCACGGAAACCATCAATAAATTCCTTCCAAGTGATCTCATTCTTATTTTGGTGTATGCTTTGAAAGTTCATTAACCATGTTGCAGTTGCTCCTTGTAACTGGTGAGAAGCAAGTAAGACTTATTCACGGTCATTGCACTGAATTGTGTCTAGCTTTCTCTCAATGTCTCTTAACCAGTCATCCACTTCAAGGGGTTTTGAGGCTCTTGAAAATGTTGATGACCCATTTAAGTTACATCACAATGGTAACCCATACCTTCTTGATCGGAGATCCCGTGTCTTAGGCAATGGGAAAAACAAATTGATGTTGTAACAAGAGAGTGCATATTTATTGTACTCGTGTCCTAATAAACAATGTACTTTCAACTGTATGGAAGGTTGGCACAAAGCCTTAATGTATTCTGTTGTCCAAATAAGGAAAAGGTATTAGCCTGCAGAATACCTAGAAAGAATACACCTACTTGAGCTCAACTGTGTGGTCGCAGTTCACGAGAACGAGGCATTTTCTAGAAAGCTCATGAGCAAATAAGGGCACATGACCATATAACGCTCCGTTTAGGTATGGTTCATTGGCAGCCTAGTACTAGTTGAGATTTCAAGTGAAATCTGATCACGAAAAGCTGTGAATTCAAGGCATAGTCCATTCATCAGCTGTGAGAAGATGAATCTTGTCATTCTAGGTGCAAGTTCAACCCTGCACGGACGCATACACTAAATGACCGTATATTAAAAGATTTCAAAGACAATATCTTTGTCATCTGTTTACTCCTTGCTTTGGAATTGGTGGGGGATTGTTAGAAATTGGCCCATTTATTTATGGTCCATTTCCTTAATTCCAAAGTATGCATGGTTTAATACCATATTGCTAAGGAAAGGTGAGGAAGACCGATTTATAAGGTGGAGTCCTCACCACTCCTTGAATATGGATAGAGATGGTATGAGGGTTCTGTCTAGTCACACACGCACGCACGTGCTTATTCGCGTATTTTCGCGTGAAAATCGTGTGACTTGCGACGCGCGACCGTGCCATGACGTGGTGTGCCACTTGGCAGGCCAAGTTCATCTTTATTTTTGCTGAGGGATGGGGGTTTGAATGAGATTCAAACTTTTGAATTTGAGGCTTAATTGGGTTTTGATGACAGGCAGTTACCAGTGGGAAAATCACTGGTTAAATATTATCAGTTACCAGTGAATTATTTCAGTTCAATGGGGCAGTTACTAGAGAGTAATTTGCATATCTTTATATATCTGGAGACGTCCAAGGTATAGAGGTCAGAATCTCTCACTTCCAGCATCTCTTACTTCTGCCAACTTGTGCTGTTGTACTGTGTCGTCTAGACTTCGCCAACCTTTCTTCTCGGCGTGCACTTGGAAGGAGGGAAAGCGGCTATCTCTGAACCATTGCCGCAGACTACCTGCACGGGGCGGCAATAAGGTTTTGCATCACTAGTTTATTGTATTTGTCTCATAAAATTTGGAATTAAAATATTGCCCACATCTGTAACAGCAGCATCGTCGGGAGCCAGTCTCCCACGCAGATTTGATGGGAGTTGAGAAGACTGATACGCACAGCTATGTGAAAGGGCTTTCTGGAAGGCTGCTAGTGTCGTCAATACGAGTGTGTGCTGCTTGTGCAAGGATGCCCAAAAGAAGCTGTTGGTGTATGGACCCATGTAAGTTCTTCAAGTCTAAGCAGTGGCTCAGCCTGGGCATGCATTACTGGGCTTGCACGACTACTCATCTGACTATCCTGACCACCGTTGGGATATGAACAGCTATCAACAGCCAGTAAGGATCTGTTATAGTGTGTTCCTGTTGTAGGGGTGGCCCAACCCCCCGTGACTAGGCCATGCAACTAGTCCAACATATAATAGGCCCAATAGTGTAAATATACCAATGTACCCCCATCCCTTGTAAGTACTAAGGGGTAGAATGGGGATTTCCCATTCTACCCCACTCATATATATAAACCCCCAAGAGGGGCAAAGGGGGGACATCCTCTCATTCTCACCAACACTCCCACAGACTTGGCTCTCCTCTTCCTCCTCTACTAGTCCCTTTCTTTCCTGTTTGGCCCGTAGCCACAACAGATGGCGCCGTCCGTGGGAAGAGACTAGAAGTCGCGTGTGGAAAAGATTTCTCTAGCACTCAACAAAAGTGTTGAGTAGATCCAGTTGAAGCGCCCAGATCCACGAGGTTGATTGGGTGGCACAGGCCGATGCCTCCGTGTGCTGGGGCGAACCAGACGAACGGCACCATCGGCCACGCGGGAGGAGTACAGGAGCTGCGACGTCGACGCGTACTGCCCGGTGGACTGGGACCCGCGACCCCTGCATCTCCGCGCACGCCGACATCAGACTCCGCGGCGTGAACTGCGTAAGGAGCTATGTATATATCCCTTCATGCATATCCAAACACAAGCTCCATGCGTGCAGGCACAAGCTTCATGTCCATGCGGGAGTTCTCGTCGGCAACCGCATGCACGTAGGATTCGGTAAGCACACGGGCGTGTAGGAAGGAAATCAAGTCGAAGAACCAGCGCGCCATCGGCCTCCGCGAGTCGACTCCGAGCGGGCCCACGAGGTCCCCGGTCTCCGCGCCACACCATCAAGCCTCCGCGCGAGTCGGCCCCGTGCAGGCCCACGAGGTCCCCGGTCTCCGCGCCATGCCATCGAGTCTCCGCGCGAGTCGACTCCGTGCGGGCCCGCGAGGTCCCTGGTCTCTGCGCCACGCCATCACGCCTCCGTGCGAGTCGGCTCCGTGCAGGCCCGCGAGGTCCCCAGTCTCCGCGTCACGACACCGAGCCTCCGCGCCGAAACCCTCCATCCATCCGTCCATGCATGCTTAAGCCTCACAAGCACTCCATCCACCCATTCATGCATGCTTACGGGAAATATCCATGCATGCACAAAGGCACGTGCACAGGAGCCCCTGTCCAAGCATTCACACATGCATGCTGTCCATACATGCCTCTCTCTCCACGGCGTCCTCGACCGACGCCGTGTCGCTCTCAACGGCGTGGATTCCTGCGGTAGCTCGTCAGCGTGTGGTCAGCGGAGTCCGGGGAAGCTTCGCCTCGCAACCCCGCGACGTCTTCGCCGGCCCCCGCTTGGCCACGGGGTGGCCTCGCCGGCGTTCGTTCGGTGCACCCGTCCGTGCCAAGGTCTGCAGGTGAGGGAAATCATGTCTCGGCTTCCGCGCGGCGCAAACTCCACGCCCAGGCAGGTGCTGTTCTTGTCGGCACCCGCATGCAGGCGAAACCTCGCCCCCCGTGCGAGGTCACCACCACCCCACGCGAGACCCCGCCAGCTCCACGCAGGACCTCGCCTCCGCGAGCCGGGCTTCGCGCGGTGTTCCACGTCCTCGTCTCCGACGGCGACGGGTTCAGCGACATCTGCGCCTAGGAGCTTCCGCGCCGACGACACCGCTCGCCAGGAAGACGAGGCCGGGGCCCGGTTCGCGCCTGCGCTCCTTGAGCGCGCCGTTGCGGCTCCATCAGCTCCGCACCCGTCTCCACTCTGCGTCGAGCTCCCGGCCTCGCGTCGCCTCCGCGCAGGACTTCGCTCCGCGATCGGGACTTCCTCGAGCCTCCGCTCCACGGTCCTCGCGCCGAGCCTCTGCTCTGCGTCGAGCTCCCGGCCTCGCGTCGCCTCCGCGCAGGACTTCACTCCGCGACCGAAACTTCGCCGAGCCTCCGCTCCACGGTCCTCGCGCCGAGCCTCCGCTCTACGTCGAGCTCCCGACCTCGCGTCGCCTCCGCGCAGGACTTCGCTCCACGACTTGGACTTCGCCATGCCTCCACCAGTGTCGGCGTCGTGCCAGTTCCCAGAGACCTCGGCGAGCTTCGCTCGCCTTCGCCGAGTCTCCGCACATCCGCGAGCTGACGAGTCTTCGCGTCGACTCTCCATGCGACGTCAAGGCACCGCGTCGCGTGACGAAGGGAAGCGATTGACGAAGACGCGTGCATGCACGCACGCATGCATGGCGACGGCATGGAAAGCTTCCGCCCGTGAGAAGTCGCCGGAACCCAAGGGGAAGGGCCATGCATGCAGCAGGCAGGCTTCATGTATCCATCCATGCATATGCGAAATCCATGCAGGCAAGAGTTCTGCTCGTTTTCATGTAGGAAAAAGACAAGTGCCTTAGTAGAGCAGTCATGGCGTCTTCGTGGCGGACCTCCGCAGTCTGTGGGCGCTCGAGGTCACCATGGAGCCTGGTGTCCCGCAAGCAAAGGCAACCCGGAGCGGCATGTCGTGGAGCAGCAGCTACCCTCCTGGGAGATCCGCAACGTGCTGGCATGCGAGCTACAGCCAGGATAGCCTGGAGCGGCATGTCGTGGAGCCTGGCGTCCCGGCATCCCGCGCTACTTCTTCACCCATCTAACCTCATCGCGTCGCCCACGCTGCTATACACGACCGAGCTCAACAGGCTCCTCGGCGAGACTTCACCAGCCACCACGCGTGCACTGAGCTTCAGGCCTTCGCGCGTCAACGGCTGGATATGTTGCAAACACTACATGCGTGCACGGCCATGCGCGTGCATCGCCGGAAACCAGCAGGAGGGCGTAGCGACGTCCATCTTTCTGGTGTTGGTCATAAGTGCCGCATTCCACGACAGGGCCTCCGCTAGCGTCATGTAGCCATCTTACCCGGTACGTACCGCATGTGGGCACTTGCAAGGCTCTACTAAATTCCCGCCGCATTTCTTGCATGCACGGTCTTAAGAAAACAGTTATGCAGCATGTTGTTTATTGCATTTGTAGTTCCATTCTGAGAGCATTCGATTTGGCCGTATTTGCTTCTCTAGTTTTGGCCTGTTCCGGGCTCCCGTAGCATTTAATGCTTTCCTGGTATTGCATTCTGTAGCGTTTTGTTGTCGCAAACCTTCGGCCACTTCTTTAATGCCTCGGTTTTGGTCCTCGTTTTTTATTTTAATCGCACGACGGTCTTGCACCTCGGTGTACTCTACGGAGTATAAATAAGACGTAGTGTTGAGCTTGCCTCCGCACACGCCAGTCTACAGACTCTAAATAAGACGTAGCGTCGAGGTCCGCCTCCGCACGCGCCAGTCTACGGACTCTAAAATAAGACGTAGCATCGAGGTCCGCCTCCGTACGCGCCAGTCTACGGACTCTAAAATAAGACGTAGCATCGAGATCCGCCTCCGCACGCGCCAGTCTACGGACTCTAAATAAGACGTAGCGTCGAGGTCCACCTCCGCACGCGCCAGTCTACGGACTCTAAAATAAGATGTAGCATCGAGGTCCGCCTCCGCACGCGCCAGTCTACGGACTCTAAATAAGACGTAGCGTCGAGGTCCGCCTCCGCAGCGCCAGTCTACGGACTCTAAAATAAGACGTAGCGTCGAGGTCCGCCTCCGCACGCGCGCACTCTACGGAGTATAAACAAGACGCGGATGCCGCGCACGCATGGACATTGTCCTTACGCGTACTCTCCGGAGTATAAATAAGACGTGGATGTCGATCCCACGCACTCTACGAGTATAAATAAGACGCGGATGTTGTCCCTGCGCACTCTACGGACTATAACAAGACGAGGATGCCGCGCACACATGGACATTGTCCTTACGCGTACTCTTCGGAGTATAAATAAGACGTGGATGTTGATCCCACGCACCCTATGGACTATAAAAAATTACGGCATGGCCGAGACACCAGGGAGTGCCTCGCTTTAAGCGGCGCACCGCTTGGATATCGTGCCCTCATGCGCGCTGCACTAGGGAGTGCATCGCCTCCCTGCCTCCGCGCGCGTATCGCCCTTGGCCTACGCCGCAAGCGCCCGCTCTCCGCGGGCACTATTTTTAAAGGTAGGGGAACGGCGGCTTCGCCTCCCTACCTCAGCGTGCGTAGTGCCCTCGGCCTACGCCACAAGTGCCCGCTCTCCGCGGGCACTATTTTTGAAGGTAGGGGAACGGCGGCTTCGCCTCCCTACCTCAGCGTGCGTAGTGCCCTCGACCTACGCCGCAAGCGCCCGCTCTCCGCGGGCACTATTTTCAAAGGTAGGGGAACGGCGGCTTCGCCTCCCTACCTCAGCGTACGTAGTGCCCTCGGCCTACGCCGCAAGTGCTCGCTCTCCGCGGCCACTATTTTCGAAGGTAGAGGAACGGCGGCTTCGCCTCCCTACCTCAGCGTGCGTAGTGCCCTCGGCCTACGCCGCAAGCGCACGCTCTCCGCGCGCACTTTTTTTGAAGGTAGGGAAACGGCGGCTTCGCCTCCCTACCTCAGCGTGCGTGAGTGCCCTCGCCACGCCGCAAGCGCCGCTCCGCGCGGCAATCGTTTTTGAAGGTAGGGGAACGGTGGCTTCGCCTCCTACCCGACGCGCGCGAGTGCCCTCGCCCACGCGCAGCACCCGCTCTCGCGGCACGCTTTTTAAAGGTAGGGGAATGGCGGCTTCGCCTCCCTACCTCAGCGTGCGTAGTGCCCTCGGCCTACGCCGCAAGGGACCGCTCCCCACGGGCACTCTTTTTGAAGGTAGGGGAACGGTGACTTCGCCTCCCTACCTTAGCGTGCGTAGTGCCCTTGGCCTACGCCGCAAGCGTCCACTCTCCGCGGGCACTGTTTTTGAAGGTAGGGGAATGGCGGCTTTGCCTCCCTACCTCGACATGCGTAGTGCCCTCGGCCTACGGCGCAAGCGCCCACTCTCCGCGGGAACTGTTTTTGATGGTAGCGGAACGGCGACTTCGCCTCCCTACCTTAGCGTGCGTAGTGCCCTCGGCCTATGTCGCAAGCGCCCGCTCTCCGCGGGCACTGTTTTTGAAGGTAGGGGAACGGCGGCTTCGCCTCCCTACCTCGACGTGCGTAGTGCCCTCGGCCTACAGCGCAAGCGCCCGCTCTCTGCGGGCACTGTTTTTAAAGGTAGGGGAACGGCGGCTTCACCTCCCTACCTCAGCGTGCGTAGTGCCCTCGGCCTACGCCACAAGTGCTCGCTCTCCGCGGGCACTCTTTTTGAAGGTAGGGGAATGGCGGCTTCGCCTCCCTACCTTAGCGTTCCTAGTGCCCTCGGCCTACGCCGCAAGTGCCCGCTCTCCGCGGGCACTATTTTTGAAGGTAGGGGAACGGCAGCTTCGCCTCCCTACCTCGACGTGCGTAGTGCCCTCGGCCTACGGCGCAAGCGCCCGCTCTTCACGGGCACTGTTTTATAAAGGTAGGGAAACGACGGCTTCGCCTCCCTACCTCAACATGCGTAGTGCCCTCGGCCTACGCCGCAAGTGCCCGCTCTCCGCGGGCACTATTTTTGAAGGTAGGGGAACGGCGGCTTCGCCTCCCTACCTCAGCGTGCGTAGTGCCCTCGGCCTACGCCGCAAGCGCCCGCTCTCCGCGGGCACTATTTTTAATGGTAGGGGAACGGCGGCTTCGCCTCCCCTACCTTAGCGTGCGTAGTGCCCTTGGCCTACGCCGCAAGCGCCCGCTCTCCACGCGCACTATTTTGAATGTAGGGGAACGACGGCTTCGCCTCCCTACCTCAGCGTGCGTAGTGCCCTCGGCCTACGCCGCAAGCGCCCGCTCTCCGCGGGCACTGTTTTTGAAGGTAGGGGAACGGCGGCTTCGCCTCCCTACCTCGACGTGCGTAGTGCCCTCGCCACGCGCGCGCCCGCTCCGCGGCACTATTTTTGAAGGTAGGGAATGGCGGCGCCGCCTTCCCCTCGCGCGCGAGTGCCCTCGGCCACGCCGCAGCGCCCGCTCTCGCGGGCACCGCTTTTGAAGGTAGGGGAACGCGGCTTTGCCTCCCTACTCGACGCGCGAGTGCCCTCGCCTACTGCGCAGCGCCCGCTCTCCGGCACTGCTTTTTCAAGGTAGGGGAACGACGGCCGCCTCCCTACCTCAGCGCGCGAGTGCCTCGCCACGCCGCAAGCGCCCGCCTCCGCGGCATCGCTTTTGAAGGTAGGGGAACGCGCTTTGCCTCCCTACCTCGACGTGCGTAGTGCCCTCGCCCACGCGCAAGCGCCGCTCTCCGCGGCACTATTTTTGAAGGTAGGGGAATGGCGGCCGCCTCCCTACCTCGGCGGCGAGTGCCCTCGCCCACGCCGCAAGCGCGCTCTCCGCGGCAATCGTTTTTGAAGGTAGGGGAACGGCGGCCGCCCCTACCTCGACGCGCGAGTGCCCTCGGCCACAGCGCAAGCGCCCGCTCTCCGCCGGCACTTTTTTTTCAAGGTAGGGGAACGACGGCCGCCTCCCTACCTCAGCGCGCGAGTGCCTCGCCTACGCCGCAGCGCCGCTCCGCGCGGCATCGTTTTTGAAGGTAGGGGAACGGCGGCCGCCTCCCTACCTCGGCGTGCGAGTGCCCTCGACATACGCCGCAAGCACCCGCCTCCGCGGCACCGTTTTTGAAGGTAGGGAACGGCGGCCGCCTCCTACTCGACGCGCGAGTGCCCTCGCCTACGGCGCAAGCGCCCGCTCGCGGGCGCTGTTTTTGAAGGTAGGGGAACGGCGGCCGCCTCCCTACCTCGGCGTGCGTAGTGCCCTCGCCTACGCCGCAAGCGCCCGCTCTCCTCGGCATTGTTTTTGAAGGTAGGTAACGGCGCCGCGCCTACCTCGGCGCGCGCGAGTGCCTCGCCCCACCGCAAGCGCCGCTCCGCGGCACCGTTTTTGAAGGTAGGGGAACGACGGCGCCGCCGCGCTGACTTCACCGCCCGCTCGAAGGTATCGCCGGCGGGACAAAGACGGCTCGACGCAGATTTCGCCATCCGCTCGTAGGCATCGGCGGGACGGGGCGGCTCCAGCGCAGATTTCGCCGCCCGCTCGTAGGCATCGCGTCGGCGGACGGCGCGGCTCGGCGGAGGACTTCGCCGCCACCTCGTAGGCATCGCTGGGGACGGCACGGCTCGGCGCAGACTTCGCCGCCCGGCCAGAGGCATTGCCTCGCCGCACGGCACGGCTCGACGCAGACTTCGCCGCCCGGCCAGAGGCATTGCCTCGGCGGCACGGCACGGCTCCGCGCAGTTTCGCCGCCCGCTCGTAGGCATCACCTCGGCGGGACGGCACGGCTCGCCGCAGACTTCGCCGCCCACTCGTAGGCATCGCCGGGCGGGACGGCACGGCTCGACGCAGATTTCGCCGCCCGCTCAAGGCATCGCTCGGCGGGACGGCGGGGCCGCGGCGCAGACTTCGCCGTCCGCCTCGTAGGCATCACTTCGGCGGGACGCCACGGCTCCGACGCAGGAGTTTGCCGTCCACCTCGTAGGCATCGCCTCAGCGGGACGGCACGGCTCCGACGCAGGACTTCGCCGTTCGCCTCGTAGGCATCACCTCGGTAGGACGGCACGGCTCCGACGCAGGACTTCGTCGTCTGCCTCGTAGGCATCGCCTCGGTAGGACGGTGTGGGATTCAACATAGGAGTTCGCTGATTTCCTCGTAGGCATTGCCTCTGGGGTCTGCAAGCTACCAGTTGCATCGGCTCACCACTCGGCACCCTCGCGCTTGCCGCCGGGAACGGAGGTCGGGTGGTTGATCACGCCGCCGCCCATCGGGACCTCGGCGCTTCGCCGAGGAGTATGCTGTAGGGGTGGCCCAACCCCGTGGATCGGGCCGTGCAACTAGTCCAACATGTAATAGGCCCAATAGTGTAGAGGAATATACCAGTGTAAATATACCAATGTACCCCCATCCCTTGTAAGTACTAAGGGGTAGAATGGGAAACCCCACTCATATATATGAACCCCTAGGAGGGGCAAAGGGGAGACATCCTCTCATTCTCACCAACACTCCCACAGACTTGGCTCTCCTCTTCCTCCTCTACTAGTCCCCTTCTTTCCTGTTTGGCCCGTAGCCACAACAGTTCCCTTACTATTTTTCTTTCAAAGTATGCACTAACAACTTCTCCCATGTACCCATAGAGCCCAGAACCACTATATGGCTATCGCAAGTGGATTGTCCTAGAGATCCACCCACATGACTAGTGGACTCTCGACTACGAGGAGTGGAATATCAAAAGGTCCTGTGAAATCTGGGAGGAGGAGCACCGCAACAACAAGCAAACTGAGTATATACATCGGGAGACGAAAGCTTATCTCAAGGCGCACACGAGCTGAGAGTGTGAGGTTCATGAGAGGGAGCGCGAGAAAAAGAGAGAAATGGCGGCCAAGGCCAAAGAGGCTGTTGAGGAGTTCAACACCGAGCTCGCAAGGATGGGAAAATAGCCCCGGTCCACGTAGTAGGTCGGGCCGTTCCGAATTAGTCCCCCAAAGATTGAATTTATTTCCATTCCAAAATGTGCATATGTATCATAGAAGTACTTCGGTTTGTTGCATCATGCATGATACTATTTCTTATCCATGTAACCAAACCCTGTTTGCCGTATTATTTGTAGCTTTATTACAAGTCTATTTTAATTCGCAACCTCAAATCTCGTCGTCTTTTCGTATTTATTTCTTTGCATACCAAGACATCCAACATATGAAAATACGAGTTCTGGAAGTAGGCACGAAATGTCTACACATCTTTCATGAATGGTACTGTCTAGCATATGTCCATCCTTGTGCCACATGTTGTACCACACAATCCACATATTGTCATTTTTCATGATGCAGTACGTATCACTTCTGCGACAAGCCCTTGAAATATTGTGCGGGTGTTTATGATAGATATATACGCTGAAGTGTCAAAGGTTGTCAACCCACAAAAAGATTATCAGTACATATATATATATTTACGCTCAGTTAAAAGAATGGTGTCATATATGGTTCACATATACATTCTGTATTTTTAAGTTATAGATAGTTGGCGAGGGATTAACTTTAATATTTTTTTAAGAAGGATGACATAAAAGCAGGCTCTAGTCGCCAAACGGTTGGGCAACTAGATGACTTGTCGCTTAGCAGTTGGCGACAGAACCTGTCGTCCGACTGTTGGGCAACTGCATCCTAGTCGCCCAACGGTATAGCTATTGTCTTCGTGTCGCTCAGTCATTGGGCGACAAGGGCCAATCGCCCAACGGTTTGGCAATAAGAGGCTACTTTTGAAAAAAAACTGCATGTATAATTTTGTATTTTGGAATAAAAAATGGATTATTAAAAAATTCAAAATAAGAGTCCACAACAGTGAAGCTGTACTATGATCATAGGTTCACAAAGCACTGGATTGTGTTTTCCTTTGTCATGTTACTCCTTGAGTTTCTTCGTATATTGTCCGTAGTCAGAAATGGTCGGTGAAATTTATTTAGCATTCAGTCTTAATCATGTGGTATTCAAGAGTAAGCAGTCATCAGTCAATTACCATCCCTTATTTTATAGTTACTGAGGTGTCAGATCCTGGTGATTGTTTCACATGAGACATCCTCCTGTTCCTAACATGTTGCTATGTCAGGATTAGCCACTATACCTTGTTGTGCTCAATACTTTTTACTTTTTAAGGTGAAAATATCTTGTTGATTCAGTATTTATATTTTCCATTGAACTATATACATTTCCCATTCTGTTTTACACATCACTAAGAGTTTGCTAGGTGTGTATTACATCATCTTTACTGGCATTCTGTGGGTAGTAATGTGAATATTATGGATTTTTGTGACTGCTGATTTATTTTATGTTATAGAGTTGTTTGTTCATTCCATACTTCCCTGTGTCATGTTTGCTTTTGCATTCTTCATTTCTTTTGCTCACACGCTGCTTAAATGCATGGATAAGTTTGACAGTCGAGCAGTGGGAAGCATTTCGCGATTTTGTACCTGCAATAGAGAATGCCATTAAAAAGCTTGAAGAATCAGACTGAAAGCATGTTTTACAAGCTTTTTTGCCTGTACCAAATCTAAAGGCCCATTCTGGCCCTTTACAAGGGGGCAGTTGTAGGACCGAAATGGCGACAGAGGGGGGGTAAATGTCGGTCTCTTAAAATTCCCCCGAGAATTCGTATACAGATTTTTCAACAAGAAGCAAAACAAAGCACCTCACAGAAAATTAAAAAAATTGCTGAAATTTGGAACGCATGTGACACTGAAAAATTCACCATAAATCAGAGATCATCTAGTAAAAATTTCAGCTGAAAATATCGCAGTTTGATCTGCATGCAAAATTGCCAAAGAACAGCAAAAGAAAAAAGAAAAACGCCCAATGAAGAAGCTCACGCTGGAGATTGGCCGAACTGAAGAATGCTCACGCTGGAAATTGGCCGAACTGAAGAAAGCTGATTTTCGGAAATTTGCCAAAAACAAGAGAAGGAAAGAAATGCTTCAAAAGCCCTTTAAGGCAAAATTTCAAGGGACTAAACTAAGCACATCTGAGGAGACAAACTACAAAGAATCCAACTGAAACCTTAGAAATTCAGATTTGAACAAAATGATTGAAAAAGTACAGAGAGTTCACCAAAATCCAAATTACTCCCCAACCTTTGATCCTATGGCCATGAAACTTTGAGGATATGTTAGCAATAGCTAAGGGATAATCCAGATCAAATTTCATGCCATTTCTCCAAAGGGAACAAGAACTGCACTAAACCCTAAAAATGAAAGAACATGAACAGAGCAATCCCAAATATGAAATCTGAGATTAAACCAAAGTTTGCTCTTGGGAACTCGATCAAATGATCTTGAGGCAACATCCCAACCTAGAGCAACCCATTTTGGTACTCCCAAGCAACAAACAACAAGAAATCAGGAAACTCCAAAATCAAGCTTAAGAAGTATCGAAGCAAGAACAGAGAGCACAAGATAAACTTTCAGATTTCCATTTCATAACAAAAGGAGTTACAGAGAACTACGTCCCGATACGCATGGACATTCGGAGAAATGATTACATGATTTCTCTACTCAATCCCTCTCCTCACCCTCTCCAATCTCAAGCACACACTCTCAAGAACCCATGAAGGGAGGAGGCAAGAACTCAGAGCTACGAAGGAGACAACAGAGGGAGCACACTCTGCCTCCACCAACAAACCTCACCAACTAAAGAGCTAAAGGAAACAACCTTCCCAAAACCTCTTTTGACTAGTGTAAACCCTAATTCCTTACAAGTGCTCTAAGAGGGCATGCAGCCCCTCCTCTCCTTTTATAGCGCTTGGCTAACGGGTCTCCGCCCCGTTACGCCCGCTATGACCAACGGAGCCCGCTCCCGCTTGTGCAGCCTTGCGAATTTCCCGATTCGCCCCTCCTGCACCTTCCGGGAAGCTTCCGCGCTCCTTGCCTCACACGCCTCGCAACCACCTCGAGTCCACGTCGTCTTCAACACATCCCGACCGCTTCGACTCGGCGCCACCGCGCTAGTCCGGTCCACCGTGTCTCGCCACGACTCCAACTCGACGCCCCGCAGCCACACGCACAAGAAACACGCCAAATAGCACCGCCGACACATGAAAGCGTAAATACCATCACACTTACCACAGATGAAGTCCAAACCTGTCGAAACATTAGAATATACATCCTAAGCCCAAAAGACCAAGTTTGACCAGACCGACCGAGCCCGTTGCACCAGGCAACGACATGATCCAAACCACCCAAACCAAACTCGACTGACCTAAACCCTTGTCAATTACTCATCACACTCATGGGATCACGACCATATGGTCTCTCAATCTCCCCCTTGATGAGTATATTGACAAACCCAGAAAAACATTAAGAAGAGTTTGAATTTGAAGAAATCAACATGGTCCAAAGAATGAAATGGAGCTAATGACCATGTTGACAGAAGGAACACTAGAGCAACAACTGAAAGAGCAAATTGATCTCCAAAGCTCTAAAATGTTCCTGACAGTCTTTTTCTTCTCTATTCTCCCCCTTTTGGCAATAAACGCATCAAGATGCAAAAGAGAGAATATGACATGTCAATGGATGAAAATGGCTGAAATTTGTTTATTTTAAGCATTTAGAGCCATGAGAATTATCCATAATGACCATAATGAGATACACCAAGCCATAACTCTATAAAAAGCTATCTAGATCATGACATAACATGTATAAGCTAACTAGAACACATAGATGACAATCTGAAATATAGTGCATTAAGTGAGAATGTCAAGTTATCAAGAGGTAAAGTCTAACTAGAGATACCCAAGGATGATGCCGGCCATGTCAATTAAGCTAAGTGGAACCAAGAAGCTAGTATTGAGACCAACTAGAGTGCTATGCTCAAGAATGAAATATTTGCGCAAGTACTTGGTTCTTTTTGTAGATTAAGCAAATTGAGTACATTAAACATTGTCTTTTGAAAGCATATGGTCGTTTCCAACCCAATTTTTGTTTATGTGCTAGATCTCAAGCCTTATGCGACTACTCCAAGCAATAAGCTTAAGAAGATAGTCTAGGTCATCCAAAACTCCCCCTGAGTTCATGCCTCGTGCAATGGCAAACCATCTCATGAGAAAGAATTGGTGAAATCAGTTTTTTCGCACAAAAGAGATCTTTTTGCTTTGAAAACATGTTGTACTACCTCATGCTACATCAAGAGACTAAAATAGCTCAATCTAGGGCTCAATAAAAGATTCAACGCTCAGCTAAGCCTAGTTGACATGGCATGAATCATAAAGGGATAGCTCCAGAAAGACTAAACTCAAATGCTAGCATGACAAGTTTTACTTCAAGTTGGGCAATTTTAATTAACTTATCATGGTAAAAGTTAGTCTACACATATGAAGTCATGATCAATCTAGCATATAAAGCACAAGTCATGGCAAGGTGTACAGCATTGTAAACATGTCATAACAGGATAATAATCAAGGCTCAAAGCGGTTATATTACAATGTTAAATGCTAAAATGCAGGAAAATCCAGCTCCCCCTCAACATGAGATGCAACTTTTAGTTCAAGTTGAGTTAAGTCAATATTAAGCTCCAGAAGCTCCCAAATGAACTCACCTGAACCAAAGCAATAAAATCGAGATGCTGGGAAAGAAAAACAGCAAACAGGCAGTCCTTAAAGCATAGATAAGATATAGAGACAACTATGGCTCAGACTGACTCTCATCTACCCCATATGACTCCAGGACTAATAGCTGACCGTAAAACACATACTAGAGAGCAAACACGTACCCTGTCTACCCGAGGGTGGTCCGACCCTCGCTAGAACCTACAAGAAGTGAGTGAGCTCAATCTAGTGAGATAAGAAGCAGCTAATAAGAAGCATCCTGGAATCACAAGATAAGAGTAGGAAGTCTAAGCAACTAGGCAAGATAAGCACTCTAACCTATGCTAGAAGGACTAAACTCAAATGCACCCCGTGTGCAAAGCAGTAGAAATGAGACAGAAGTATAAGCAATACAGTAAAGCAGTAAAGCCCAAAGCTTCCTCACTACAGTCCATAAGGACAAACCACCCCAAGCTCTCCCTCAGAGCTGAAAACCTCGAGCTATCCAAAGGCTTGGTGAAGATGTCACCAACCGGTGGTCACTCTCACAAACCGAGCACTATATCACCCTTCTCTACATGGTCTCTAAGGAAGTGGTATCGATATCAATGTGCTTGGTCCGAGAGTGCCGATCGGGTTCTTAGCAATGTTAATCATAGAAGTGTTATCACAAAAGAGTGGAACACCGTCTATCGCTAACCCAAAGTCCCGCAGGTCGAGACCATCCAAAGTACTTGGTCGCAAAGAATCGGCAAAGAAGAACGCACTCGGCCTCCGCAGCGGATCTGTAACACCGGATCGCTTCTCAAGACCAAGAAACGAGAGAAGTGCCAATGAATTGGTAAGTGCTGGAAGTGCTCTTCCTATCTATCCTATACCGCAAAGTTCGCATCCGAGAAGGCTCTCAAGGAAAGACAGATGAGGAAGAGTACCGATGCCATAGTCAATGGTAGCTCAAGATACCGAAGATGCGCTTCACCGCTTTGGCGGTGAGATACTCGAGAGAGGCTCGAAAACGAGCACACGCACACACGAGAAGTGTATGTCCGGTCTCGAGGCGATGAGGTAAAGAAGGGAGCCGATCATACTTCAAACTTTTCGATCAATCGCTTGCCGTCCTCATTCAGGTCAAGATAGGCAGAAGCCATGGAGTCAACACGGCTTACCATCACTCATGTCGGTTGCTCAGAGGTCACGAGTGTACTTTCCCGATGAAGAAATGTACCTCCCGAGTCCGCTTGATTTGGAAGCCAAGGAAGAAGGTCAACTCGCCCATCATACTCATCTCAAACTCGGTGCTCATGACATTCGAGAACTGTGAAATCAGAGTATGGGAAGAGCCGCCAAAGATGATGTCATCGACATAGATCTGGACGAGCAGAAGGTCATTTCCATGACGTCGGATGAACAAGGTCTTGTCTACTCTACCCATTTCAAACCCATGACTCAATAAGTAGGACTTAAGCCTCTCATACCAAGCTCTGGGGGCCTGCTTAAGTCCATACAACGCTTTGAAAAGCTTGAAGACATGGTGTGGGTATTTGGGGTTCTCAAACACGGAGGTCAGCTCGACGTAAACTTCTTCCTCAATGACTCCATTAAGGAAGGCACTCTTGACGTCCATCTGGTAGAGCTTGAAACCCTTAGAAGCCGCAAAGGCAAGCAGGATTCTAATGGCCTCAAGTCGAGCTACAGGGCAAGGTCTCCTCAAGTCTAGACCTCAACCCAGGAAAACCCCGAGCTACCGGCCTAGCCTTGTTTCAATAACCACTCCATCCTCGCTCGATTGTTCTTGAACACCCACTTAGTCCCAATAATATTGTGACTCGCGGGGCTCGACAAGCGACTGCACCTTGTTCCTCTCGAAATTTTCTAACTCCTCATGCATGGCATTGACCCAAGACTCATCGGAAAGAGCATGAGAAATATCCTTGGGCTCAAAGGAGGCAATGAAAGCAGAGTGGAGACAGAAATGAGATAAGCCAGATTTTGAGCAAGTAACACGCTCGAGCAGTCCGCAATCATCCGCTCGTAGGATGCCTTTTCTGGATATGTCGGGAGGTCCAGATGAGATGAAGAAGTGGCCTCTACGCCGACGAGGTAGGAACAGAGCCACTAGCTCTAGAGGAAGCGAAGGCATGGGTCGATCACCGAGGTGCGGTAGAAGACGGCACCTCAAGGGGTGGATATGGACCTGGATCGTAGACAACCCTCATCTCCATCGCCTCGTCATCCACGAAGATGGTCTCGGATCGCTCTAAAGAACTCGAGATATCAAGCCTAGTCCCTGATCGCCTCGTCAAAGGTCACCTCACAAGTCTCTACCATTTTGCTAGACTCGCAGTTCCAGACCCTATAAGCCCGCGAAGAAGGCGAGTAACCTAGAAAGATCCCATCACAAAAATGTGACTCGAACTTATCTAGGTTCCCGGACTTCAGAATAAAGCACTTGCAACCAAACACACGAAAATGAGAGACGCTGGGCTTTCGCCCGTATCTCAACTCATAAGAAGTGCGGTGCAAGTGTGCCCTCAGAAAAACTCGGTTTGAGACATGGCACGCGGTCGCAATAGCCTCAACCCAAAACTTCCTAAGTGTAGAGTACTCATCGAGCATCGTCCTGGCCATCTCGACCAAGGTACGGTTCTTCCTCTCCACGACGCCATTCTGCTGTGGGACGTGCGGAGAAGAGAACTGGTGCTCTACACCTGTCTCACCACAGAAACTCTCAAAGTAGGAATTCTTGAACTCCGTGCCATTGTCACTGCGGATCGCTCATAAGGCACCTGGAAGCTCAACAGAAAGCCTACTAAAAAGATCTCGGAAAAGTGAAAACGTCTCATCCTTCGAGGCTAAGAAAAACACCCAAGAATACCTCGAGAAGTCATCGACCACAACAAGAACATACCACTTCCCTCCCGCCGATCGCACTCGAGTGGTCCAACTTTGTCCATGTGGAGCAACTGTCCAGGCATCGGTCATAGTAATCGTGGACCGAGGATGAGAAGCGGCAACCATCTTGCCATGCCGGCATGGAGCGCAAACAAGATCTTTGACCATCTTGAGTTTCGCGCACCACGAATGAGATCGTGATCGCTAACTCGGGTCAAATGGTCAAATCCAATATGACCAAGTCTCCTATGCCGTAAAGAGAGGTCGGGACTCGAAGCAACTAAACACCGAGAGGATCACCGTAAGACTCGGAAAAATCAGCACGAAAGATCCTCCCATAACGAGAAATCCATGCACTGCACTCACCCAAGAATCAAGAATTTTACAAGCATTTTTCTTGAAGCTCACCTCAAACCGCCATCGGTAAGTCGAGAAACAGTAAAGCAAGTTGTACCGCAGCTTCCTAACCAAGGCAACATCCTTAAGAATAAAAGAAGCATTAACATGCACAGTACCTTTTGCGATGACGCGCCCAGACGAAGCGTCTCCGAAGGTGATCGTCTCATCACCGAGCACGGGCAAGGGAAGAAAACCAACGAGAATCTCCGGCCATGTGTCGTGAACACCCGAGTCTACGAGCCAAACCTTTCCTTCCTCGCCGGTGAACCTGAGTCAAACAGAGAGTAAAGTCTCAGTACTAGGGTAAATCAAGAGTGATTTTGGTACCCAATACTGAGTAACACGTGGAGCAGATGAAGTAGTCAAACACGACTGACCTCTATCTACCCTACGCTCTCCGTGACTCAAAGAAGCAGAAGGTCTATGAGCAGACTGCCGCATTGTGGTCCGATCGCACGGAGAGCGAGTCGGAACACCGGCAACACGCTGATCACGCCGTGGGTAACTGTCTCGACGGGGGAAACGAGATGTACCCTCAGGACGGCGGAAGGCGCGCCTGAAGCATCTCTCGATCGAGTGCCCATCCTTCTGACAGAAGGTGCAGTGGTACTTCACCTTCTGAGAGGTGGAAGTAGCACGAAGAGGCTTCGCCTTCTGAGAGGCCGAAGCAACAGGTGGAATCACCTTGCTGTCAGAGATCCCTTGGACAAAACCCGCTGATTTGAATTTAACCTCATCAGATCTTGGCTCAACCTCGATCACACCTCCTATGATGGGTCGGAGAATAGCAGGTGGATGCTTCCTCATATCCTCATAAAAATCATATCCTAGACCTTGATTGAACTTGCAAATCTTGGATTGGTCTAGAATAAGATTAAGCTTCTTCTTGCCGCCTACAAATCTCTCGAGAGTATTCATAAGGTACTGACACTCCCGAAAAAGAGAGGTGCACAAAGAGCAGGGAGAAAAAGAGACAGCAGAAGGTAAGGGAGCAGAAGAAGAACCAACAGTAGAGGAAAGAATGGCTTGTGCACGCACGGTGACTCGAGGGGACAATCCTACTACTAGCAGGTTGGTTCGCGTCTCTAGGCGTCTCACCCTTACCCTGGGGCTTCTCCCCCACACCATCAATCACATCACAACCAGATTGTGGCTTCTCTAGTAAGTCCTTAGTTATCTTCACACATTTGTCATTCAATGTAACGAGTTCAAGTTTTAGTTTATCACAATTAATGCATGGTGAGCTAACAGGATCCTTAGTCGCATACTGAGCCATTTTCTTGTTGTTGTCAATTATTTCTTGAAACTGTTTTGAGACAGATTCAAGTTCAACAGTTAACTTGGGACAGTTCAAACATGAATCAATAGGCTCAAGTAAAGAAGCACTCAACTCAGCAATCTTGTGATCTGCCCATTTTAGGTTCATCTTTAGATTATTACAACTTTCACAAGTCTCGGGCAGATTAAGGAGCATGGTATAAAGACCTCTAAAAGCATTGTCCTTATCCTCACATGAGGTGCAAGAAGTAGTCTCAACAGGAGTAGATGAAGTAGAAGCAATCCTACTCATTTCTAGTTCAGCCAACAGACTAAGATTCTCCACCTTAACACTATCAAGCTCTGAGGACAAACTATCATGCGAGGTCCTTAGTTTCTCCATGTCACCCAAAGAAAGCGTAGTATGTATCACAATGCGTCACTAGAGGGACCAGATGTAAGAGCAATAATCTCTAGTGACAACTGTCTACTTCCTTCTCTAACTCAAGACACCTAGCCCTAGCTCTAGCATGGAAACCACCTAGCTTAAGAAAAGCATGATTGAGCTGGTCGTAGGTGGGACATACCTCGTCCGAAGTCGGCACAGCCGCCGCCATCGAAGTTCGCCCTCGAGGCCACGGCACATGCCGGAGAAGTCGCGCCGCCATCCTTGGGCTCTTGGTCACCCGTCCCGTCGCCGCCGCTCCATCCATCCACCTCGCCGAGGTCGAGGTCGCCAAGGCGTGAGGACGCGTGGAAGAGATTCTTGGCCTTCCGGTTACGGAACTTCTTCTTTCCCCTGCCCGAGCCGAGGCTTCTTGTTGCGTTCTTGTCGGTGTAGTCGATCTTGCCCGAACCGCCGTAGTCGTTTTGCCCTTCTCCGGCTTGGGGCGGTTGTCCGAATGTGGTTGGGGCCACCACACTCGAAGCAAATCACGGGTCCTCCTCTCTTTCGTCCCTCCTCCCTTGTAAGCATGGGAGAATCTTCGAGCAAGGAGGGCCACCGCTCATCCGCAGTCGCTCTAAGCGATCATCGCTATGTCACAGAGCAGCAAGAGAGAATCCGCAAAGAGAACCGTAAGAAGAGGAAACGTAAGCCAACGTGGGATCGTGACCAAAGCCATCGACAGACTTCGACCACGACGAGACAACGCTCAATCTCGTGAGTCTTGAGGCGCGAGTACAGCGCGTCAAGAGTCAGGGTCGAGAGGTCTGTCGTGTCCTTGATGGTGGTCACTTTCATCTCCCAAAAACGCCCAATGAAGAAGCTCACGCTAGAGATTGGCCGAACTGAAGAATGCTCACGCTGGAAATTGGCCGAACTGAAGAAAGCTGATTTTCGGAAATTTGCCAAAAACAAGAGAAGGAAAGAAATGCTTCAAAAGCCCTTTAAGGCAAAATTTCAAGGGACTAAACTAAGCACATCTGAGGAGACAAACTACAAAGAATCCAACTGAAACCTTAGAAATTCAGATTTGAACAAAAGGATTGAAAAAGTACAGAGAGTTCACCAAAATCCAAATTACTCCCCAACCTTTGATCCTATGGCCATGAAACTTTGAGGATATGTTAGCAATAGCTAAGGGATAATCCAGATCAAATTTCATACCATTTCTCCAAAGGGAACAAGAACTGCACTAAACCCTAAAAATGAAAGAACATGAACAGAGCAATCCCAAATATGAAATCTGAGATTAAACCAAAGTTTGCTCTTGGGAACTCGATCAAATGATCTTGAGGCAACATCCCAACCTAGAGCAACCCATTTTGGTACTCCCAAGCAACAAACAACAAGAAATCAGAAACTCCAAAATCAAGCTTAAGAAGTATCAAGCAAGAACAGAGAGCACAAGATAAACTTTCAGATTTCCATTTCATAACAAAAGGAGTTACAGAGAACTACGTCCCGACACGCATGGACATTCTGAGAAATGATTACATGATTTCTCTACTCAATCCCTCTCCTCACCTCTCCAATCTCAAGCACACACTCTCAAGAACCCATGAAGGAGGAGGCAAGAACTCGAGCTACGAAGGAGACAACAGAGGAGCACACTCGCCTCCACCAACAAACCTCACCAACTAAAGAGCTAAAGGAAACAACCTTCCCAAAACCTCTTTGACTAGTGTAAACCCTAATTCCTTACAAGTGCTCTAAGAGGGCATGCAGCCCTCCTCTCCTTTTATAGCGCTTGGCTAACGGGTCTCCGCCTGCTACGCCCGCTATGACCAACGGAGCCCGCTCCCGCTTGTGCACCTTGCGAATTTCCGGTCGCCTCCCGCACCTTCCGGAAGCTTCGCGCTCCTTGCCTCACACGCCGCAACCACCTCGAGTCCACGTCGCCTTCAACACATCCCGACCGTTCGACCTCGGCGCCACTGCGCCTAGTCGGTCCACCGTGTCTCGCCACGACTCCAACTCGACGTCCTGCAGTCACACAGACAAGAAACACGTCAAATAGCACCGCTCGACACATGAAAGCGTAAATACCATCACACTTACCACAGATGAAGTCCAACCTGTCGAAACATTAGAATATACATCCTAAGCCCAAAAGACCAGGTTTGACCAGACCGACCGAGCCCGTTGCACCAGGCAACGACATGGTCCAAACCACCCAAACCAAACTCGACTGACCTAAACCCTTGTCAATTACTCATCACACTCATGGGATCACGACCATATGGTCTCTCAGCAGTACATGCTTCTAAGTACTCCATGGAGCTATTAGAGTTCCTATGAACTTTTGCAAAACTTTTCCCTTAGTCAAGCTGCCGACTGTTGTGCGTTGGCTAGACAGATGAGAATATTTGCTAACAAGTTATCCACCGCTATCGTACCATGTGATCTCGTGCTGTCTAGTTCTCCTTTGTAATTTCGCACATTCGCTTGGATATCATGAATCCTGAAGTTTCTCATGCTATTTATGACATGTGTTGGGTAGAGAATTGGGAATATTTTATAACAAGTTTGTGCAAGTTTTGCTCCAGTTGGCATGTAGCACTATATACATGCGCTGCTGACAATCACAAGCTTGACTCAGGGAGTTACCCATCTGCAATATGCAGATGACACGCTACTCATGGTCAAAAACACAGAGGAAAACATCACCAACTTGAAATTCATTCTTTACTGCTTTGAGTCAATGTCTGGTATGAAAATCAATTACAATAAGAGTGAGGTGATAGTCATGGGTTGCTCAAGAGAGGAACAGGTGAAAGTGGCTAGTATGCTGAACTGTAAAATGGGAGAGCTACCCATCACATACTCGGGAGTTCGAATCAGTGATCATGTGTTTAACCAAAGATGAACAGCAGGGTGTAATCCAGAAATGCCAAAGAGACTTGATCCTTGGAAAGGGCAACAATTATCTTCAGGGGGCAAGCTTATACTGACAATCACATATCTTAGCAACATTCCTTTATACTCAAGGGGTTTCTACCTTTTACCAGAGGGCCTGCTTGCAGAATGGACAAAATCAGATCCAGATTTTGCTGGCAAGGAACTGGGAGAAAATTCAAATACCATATGGTTAAATGGAGAGCAGTTTGTAGGCCTAAAGATTTTGGGGCTTTGGGTGTTCTGGACACCAGATTCATGAACATATGTATTTTGGTTAAATGGATATGGAAAATCGCTCAACACAAAGATGAAGCTTGGTGCAGGTTACTCTATAGTAAGTACATGCCTGAGGGAGATTTCTTTAGCTCAAAATACCAGGGGGGTTCACAATTCTGGAAGGGATTACAAAAAGTGAAACATTGGTTTAAATTGGGAGCTATTCATAAGGTAAATAATGGTTGCTCTACAAAAGTCTGGTTTGATACTCGGCGCGGGCCGAGAGCGCACATAGCGAGGTAAGGGAACGGCATGGGCCAGCTGGGCTAGGCCAGGGCCTTGGTGGGCCGGGGAAACTGAGGGAATGGGCTGGGCTCAGCCCAAGCAAGATTTGGGCTTCGGGAGTTTTGAAATTCGGTTTGAATTTTGAAAATGAACTTTGATTTGAATTCAAATTTGAATTTTCATTCAAGCGCTTTAGAACTGCCAAAAATGGGGTGTTACAAAGGTGGAGGCGTTACTGGGTGAAATCAGAAAGAAGATTAGAACTCTGAAGCAGGAAGACAGGAGACAAGGATCTGCAAATGTTGATAATGGATGAAAATTTCTTGTGCGTTTATTTTGGTTGGCCTGCAAGGGATGTTACAATATTTTGTGCTTTTAGTTGGATTTGCTAGATGTAGGCAGTATTGTCGAGTTTAGTGTTAGGGAGTTTTCCATTTTTTTTTTCTCGCGTTTGTTTTGGTCTCCCCTGGTACACTGGTGTCCCCAGTTACCTTGTGAACTCTGTACTTATCTTTCAAGAAAAGCTGGGCTGTTCCTGTGCCTTGGTTCTAAAAAAAATCACAAGCTCGAACCAAACTTTTTGAACTAAGGTTTGTTTCTCACTCTATGATGATGTTAACCCCAAAAAATGGCCATTCGTAGCTGGCCAATTTTCTCAATTATGCACCTAGGTATTGTAAAATGACTCCATGGAGAAAACTGGAGGTCATGTACTACAGACCGTTGCAGCGAAGGCGAAATCTTCCTGTTAACGGAAAGCAACATGGAGAAGCTGGAATTGTGCTTAAAACAAGTTTTGGTTTTCTTCCTATCGTCGTATGGATTATAGTAGTCATGCTAAGGTAAGCGAAGGTGATATCCAAGAACTAGTTGCATCACCATCAGACATTATGCAGGTGATGATATCGAAATGCTTATGTGCGTCACTGAACACAATTGTTACCAATGTGACGGACTCGATGGAAAGCCAACCTGTCTTCTCTTGCAAATCTATCTTAGATATGTTGAAACGCTAGCCAGCCTAGAGAACAATATCACTGAATTCTATGATACAGGAGAGAATAAGACACAATGATAGAACTGAAGTGCCAGGACGACTGCTGAAAGCTCATGTTTTCCTCTGAAGTAAAACATAGACCTTCATGTTCACACATCTAAATCTGACACAGTTTGAAAGGTTTGGCTGCACCCGCAAACAAATTTCTCTGCTCCAATCATGCTGCTGCTGGTGTAGGTAAAACAAAACAAGAATACTGGCAGGAAGGACGTAAGAGGATCGACGTGTGTTCTGGCCTGAACCTGGCAAAATTCAAAGTAACTAGGGCGTGAAGTATCAGGAAACTCAAGCTGCCTTCCAATGTTGCGTGTGCTGTAGGTCTCCACATTGAGGCAGAGAGCCCACATCATCTCCTGTGGATTACATTAATCAATGGATTATCTTATCTGTAATGTCTTTTGTCAACTTGTCATTACTTGATGGTCATGCAGGGTCAGCAATGGCACACTCCAGCTAGTTTTCTCAGGCAATTGTACTAGTTTATTTAACTCGAAGCAAAGACGTTTTTTTGTAAAAGGAGGGTTAGCGAGATGAGTAGATGTATGACCTACTCGCTGATCAACTAATTATCATCTTGCGGGAAGAGACAGGCTTGCTAGGATCTTCGGAAATTATTACTAGCTCCATGCTGCTTGATGGTACTGTCCTGACTCTACTTAAAACTTGCACCTTTGGGTCTGAAAGTTAAATACTCAGAAGGAATCTCCATATATTTCACAACAATAGGAGGAGGCGATCAAATCTTTTCTTTTCTTTTTTCAAAGCTGATCAAAAGCTCACGGGTTTCACGTCTCCCCGATTCTGAAGCCAGGACAAAGGATGTAAAAAGCTTTAATTTCTAGATGGCAGTGGAGGTAGACTTTTGTTGTTTGATTTGAACTGCCTCCTTGACCACAAGAGATGCTCAAAGGAAACAAACAACCAACCATCAATTAGTTGTGTACGAAATACAGGGAATTGTGATGTGAAGTTTTGGTATCGCTAAGGAAAGAACTCAACTAGCCAACTCTTTAGAGCAACTCTAACAGGGCCCCTACTTGAGCCCTCAAACCTCATATTTGAGAGCCAGAGTAAAAAACTGAACTCTAGCAGGGCCCCTACTTGGCTCTCAAAAATAGGAGGCCTATCAAATGAGGTCTTCAAGCCCTCATTCCCAGGGGCCCAGCTCTGGCTCTCATCCTTCGGTTTTTTCCCGCCTCAGTGAAACATCCCCCAAAATCCCCGCTCCGCCGCTTTGCGCCGCGCGCCCAAAATCCCGCCGCTCGCTCGCCGCCTCGTTCGCCGCCGCGCCTCGCTCGCCGCCGCCCGCCGCTCCTCCGCTCTCCGCCGCCATGCCCGACTCCTCCGCTCGCCGCCGCCTCCACTCGCCCGACTCCGGCCGCTTGCCGCCGCGCTCGACGCCCGCCTCGTCAGCGCGCGCGATTCTCCCGCCGCCTCTTTCTCCCCGCCTCTTTTCCCGCCCGCTGGTCCCTTGGCCGCTGGCGCTCGCCGGCGCGCCTCGCTCTCTCCACTCCGCCTCTTTCTCTCCGCGCGCCACCGCTCTCTCGGCGGCTCCTCTTCCGGCCCCGACGCATGGCGCGCACGGTGAAGATACGAGGAGGCGGACGAGCGCTCGGCCTCGCCGTCGTCGGCGGGGTGAGGGCGCGACGCGAGGAAGCCGCCGAGAAGCGGAAGCGGAGGCGCGGATGCCCGAGACGGCGGGGGTGAGGGAGAGAATGAGGAGTGGGTCTCATATGTCAGTTGTAGTTGAATGGATTTGAGGGTTTAAATTTGAGGGGTGCTGTTGGAGTAGATGCAAAAAAAATAGGGCCATCAAAAGTAGGGGGAGCCCTCAAATGAAAAGTAGGGGCCCTGTTTTTAGGGGGAGCCCTCAAATGAAAAGTAGGGGCCCTGTTTTGAAGGCTACTGCTGGAGTTGCTCTTATGATTGGCTGTGTAGTACTCCATTGATAAGAGATTGGTACTATGTACCACACGCTTAAGAACAGTGTCATCGGTCATGTGCCTGATTTTCACTTAGTTGCTGGAAAGCACCATAAAACTCAACAATTAGTATGTTCTCAGCTATACGTACCACATACATTTCCCTGGTATAGACGTAGACTGGAAACGAAGAACCAAACTAAAGCAACGGCATCTTTCCATTTCCACATCTCACCAATACAACCTGCCTAAGGCCGCGAGTTGCACGTTGCCGAGTTAAAAAAAAACCGCCAACAACTCCACCTGAGCAGGCCAGCTGCAGTAGATCGATAAATCGAGGTTTTTCAGTAGTTACGGATTTATGTGGTGTCTGTCATTCTGTCAAGCATAGCTTTGGCAGTATCAGTGTGTCTATAGGACTATTTTGGTCCTTTTTCTTGCAAGTTTGTTCCTGCACTTGGTTGCAATGGGGCTGCTGTCGATAAAGATTCTGCAAGACGGTCGCATGCATTGCATTTGCAGATTCAATTTTGTACCCTCATCCATCCTTCCATCGGTCGATCCTAGAGGTTCATGCATATGTGAGTCCATGGCCTATTGACACACACACATGCATGGACGACTTTTAGGTACATAGCGATTCCCTTTTGCAGCTAGTATTATCCGCCATTGATATCAATCATTGGTGCGTTTGCGTCTTGATCTATCCCCCAACAGCTTTTATTAGCGGAATCCCGATATATATATTGGCTAATCGCATCGCATTTCTCATGCGTATGAAAATGAACGGTGGTGATAATACTATAATCTCGTGACGGGATCCATAGCAACGCTACAGGAGAACATTTGTTGTGCCAGTGCATCATTCCAATACGTTAGATTCTAGCAGAACAGTGCGGATTGATAGTTACAGTGCAATTGATACGATATTTTGGCTACAATTTTCTTTTTTCTCTCCACCATTCTTTCCCTACTTTTCACTCTTCTCTGACGTTACCTAAGTGCAGAGGATACTGGACCTGTCCAAATGGGCCGGACAATTTTGCTACGTGAGGCATGGTACTATTGATCCATCTCAGGCATAACACAGGCATATGTCCTATCTCCGTGACGTATCTGGGTCAAAGCACAGACACGTGGGCCGATACGGTACACCTTCTTCATAATGTGACTAGTTCACAGGATAGACATATAGATCGATATGGTATGCCATGGTAACTTATTTAAATCAACAATGTTGAATCTAATTAGACTATGTTCTATTCAGAATCGTGCCGTGCCACGCCGGCTGCCCATCTGGCCAGATCTGGAGGATACAAACCCGTCGTGACATGGCGGATGCATGAGCGATTGAAGAGGAAAAGCAAACCAAACATCAACTAAGGTCAGCCACAGCTTATCCTCCAATTGCTGATATCAGTTCGGCATGCATGACATTTCTGGACAGACAGTGGAGGCCCACTGGCCAGTAGGTCGCCTGGCCTCTAGCTAAGCTATGCTAGCCAGCGCTCTGTCGCCACAGAACGCATGTGCATGTACACTGTCTTGTTCAGTAGAGTAACGTGCACGCGTTAGTTTGGCACGAGTGATCAGGGACCACCAGCCTAACTCTCCTGTTCCCTGTGCTCGTGCGTCGTCATACGTGCCACAACATAGTTTTTCCATATATAGTATTGATTGTATCTGTATTTATAAAAATAGCAATAACAAAATGTATTGATAAAAATAGCGTTTGTGTCATTCAGTGGCTGGGCAGCGATGCCGAGAAACCGACATGTGGGCCTGCTATCGGCGCCAGCTGCCTGCCACCTGACCACCAGATGACAGGTAATTAACCGGTTTAATTACCTGTATTAATTTATTTCATACTGTTTGTTTCAATTTTTAAATATACCAAATGAGTTTGGAAAATTATAAAATTTTATGTGCAGTCTCTCAACATAACATACTTAACTATGTAATTTGTTTTGTTAATTTTATCCTCTGTGAACTTTGTTCAAAAATTCATACGATTACAATTTTCGTATGAGACGTTACATGTAGCAAACGAGCTGCAAAAAATTACGAAATCTTATGTGCAACATCCTGACATAGTTTTAGTTATTGTCTATTATTTTAAGAATTTTATACATTATGAATATCTATAGAACTACATGTAATAGTAAAAAAATGCATCGCCCGGGATTGATATGGCTCACCTATCTAAGCCACTACTAACTCCTCGCCACGTCTACTTGCTCGTGCATGGCATTGTCTTCCGTTGAGCACGAACATGTCCCATGGGTTACGTCAGCTAGTTCGGAGCTTACATCTCGATTTGGAGGAGCTATGGAGACCGTTCTATTTGTTCAATGGCCGGCGGTGGTCCAGTAGGCTGAGGTACAACAGGCTGGGTCTGGTAAGCATCGATGTCCTCCAGCTAAGGCATACCAAACTGCGGGCCGTCAGTAATAATATCGTGAACAAAGAACTCTAGAAATCCCCCTTGTAGTGCTGAGGAACTCTCGCCTTGACCGTACAATGTGGCAGCAAAATCGGAGGAGCTCTGCCCACCGAAGTGTCCAAACCCTGTCTATGGTGTGAACGATGAACTCTGCCATACATACGCTGCAAACCCTGGCATTGTGTACCGCTCCCTGGAAGCATCCAGGAGGCCTGTATCATCATTGGTGGACTCGATGTTATCCCTACGTTGAATTGGAGGTTGTAAGATGAAATGATGTTAGTCACAATAAATATTTCAGATGTGGAATGCGAATCTCGTATCTCTCGAATGTGCAATGAAGATGAACGACGGGGAGCAGTAGTCTGTGTAGGTGGTGCAGACGTCAAAAGTGTTGTATCTTGACAACGGACCTGCGGTGGGAGAACACCATGATGTATGCGGAACATAAAGCCTAACAGGAAAACAAAATGTAGGTTTGTAAGTATGTTACCTCCTTGTCGATACGGTCTGCGGATGATCAACGGCTAGTACTACGATGCCTGGCAAACTCAGTAGATTGCGATGGCCGGCCAGACTCACTAGGTCGTGATGACCAGGTAGGTGAGCATGGTGGCCCCACTGGGCTCGATGTGCACGACATGATCCGTTGAATGACCGTAGCTCAGGTTGTACACTATTTTTTGGCCTGCTTTATGATTACTTCAAAGTATTCTGTAGGGCCGGTGGTGTCTCTGAGCTGCTGATGGCAGCCTCGAACACATTTGCGATGCGTTGTGCTTGCTCTAACTGAAGTGACATATGAAACAAGTTCAGTAACGACCAGTATGAATTTCGTAAATGAAACGATAAGAAATTGCAACTGCCTTAAGCTGTCATGCTGCCACGAAGCATTGCGTGGATCGATCGAGTAGACTATCCTCAAGCGTGATCTACTCGGTGCGATCTGGTGGAGGAATGGTGAGTCTGCTGCGCGACTAGGGTATGTACCACTCTAGGTACTCGTCATATGTCTGGGCGTCGTACAGACGCTACTCCATGATGACATCCAGGTGCACCCTATCTGTCCATACCGTCGTGTTTCTACATCATATGTACCCATTCGAAAGGTACATGGGAATTCTCAAGTCCTATGTACGGAATCGATCTCGACCGGAGGGTGGCAACATCAAAGGTTATACAACCGAAGAGGTCATTGAATTCTGCATCAGCTACATGGCTTAAGTTGAACTGATAGGTGTACCTCTATCTAGAGGCTAGATTCGTTCCCATAATGTATCCATGTACCTCACAATATAGCATTCATGCGGAGGATCGATCCAGTGGACGAAGTCACATTTTGCCATCTGCTGGAAAGGACAGTTAACATGGAAGCTCTATTAGCAGTAAGACAAAATAAACTGTTGGTAATTTGTACCCCAGAGTGTAGGCATCGGAAGAAATATCGCCCGCCATCAGAATGGCCTTACACGACCTGCATGACCGTATCCTCCCTATGTCTACATTTTGGTCATACCAGTTGAGCATGCCTGTTTGGCATCAAGTGATAGTTAGGATCAAAATCCTCCCTCCTTTCCAATGGAAAGTCTTCCTTTGGTGGCCTCACTCTGACTGACCCCTTGCTGTCCGCCATGGTATGTTACTGTATGACCGAGAAGGTAGTTCTTCGTACGGTTCACAGGGTCAAGTGCTCCTACTTTCATGTGGTGGGCCATGAATTTTATAGCAAATAAGACAGTTTTGAACAATGATCAGACCAGACGGTGCAGCTTTACGTAGTGACAAGACCAAACGAGGGTAGTTTGCACAGTGATAAGACCAAAGGGCTGCTTTACGTAGTGACAAGACCAGATGGGGGCAACTTTGCACAGCGACAAGACCAAAGGTGCAGTTTTACACAGTGACAAGACCAGACGGGGCAGCTTTGCCCAGCAACAATACCAAAGGTGCAGCTTTACGTAGTGACAAGATCAGACGGGGGCAGCTTTGCATAGCAACAAGACCAAAGGGGTAACTTTGCGTAGTGACAAGACCAGACGGGGGCAACTTTGCGCAGTGACAAGACCAAAGAGACAGCTTTACGCAGTGATAAGACCAGATGGAAGCAACTTTACGCAGTAACAAGACCAAAGGGGTAGCTTTTCGTAGTGACAAGACCAGACGGGGCAGCTTTGCGCAGTGAAAACACTTTGCCCCGTCAGGTACTTTTCAGAAAGACAAGGCAATACTCTGCCTCGCAAGCTAGTCAGAAGAAATAAATCACACCATGCCAACCTTTGGCTTATAAAATGATGTGGAATAGATTTGGGAGAGAACAATACACAACCCAACTCTATACCAAAGCTTCCTTCACCACGTAGAGATAGACAAGAGGCAGAAGAAGCAATAGGACAAGATGATAAAGCAATGAGAAGAGACCAGTGACCTAGTAAGGTCTGCTGCAAGCCACGACGAACAAGCAAGGGCAGCTGCGGCCCAGGACGAACAAGCAGAGCATGCCAGGAGGTCATACCCCCCATGACGCCCCCTGTAGGAGCTTGTCCGTCCTGAACGTTCCAACCAAAATGTAACGCCATAAGGTCCAAATCGGCTTAGACCTAACCTCATTCTGGATAGACCACGCACACGTAGTAACTCGCTTGCACTTTCGTCCTCGCTTCGTGCAAAACGGTTAACCGGGGGGTGCTACCATTGGAACTCCTAGGTTTATATGTAAGTGCTTCTCAAGTTAAGCTAGTAAGGTGGGACTAACCCACACCCTCATGTGCACACACATATATGGGCCATCATGGGAGGCCGGGGTGTCACATACACCCCCTCAAAGGACCCGACGTCCTCGTTAGACCAACATACCCACATTGGGGCAAATGATAAGGATCTCCCCTCTTGGCACATGTCTGTGCGTTCAGTGCCAGCACGTATGCCATGCCGTGTGTCCACTCCGGGCCCACACACGCCATGCGCCATATGCCCTCACCCCTAACCCGCACGCGCCCATGTAATCACGAGAGTTGGCTCTGATACCATTTGTAACGCCCTAGGGTCCAAACCGGCTTATGCCTAACCTCATTCTGAATAGACCACGCACACGTAGCAACCCGCTTGCACTCGTCCTCGCTTCGCGCAAAATGGTTAACCAGGGGTGCTACCATTGGAACTCCTAGGTTTATATGTAAGTGCTTCTCAAGTTAAGCTAGCAAGGTGGGACTAACCCACACCCTCATGTGCACACACATATATGGGCCATCATGGGCCGGGGTATCACACAAAAGTTCACCACAACACCCGCCCGAGGGGGAAACGCTGCCACTCTGTTGGTGCAGGGACCCATGCAAATTCTTCAAGTCTAAACAGCGGCTCAGCCTGAGCATGCATTACTAGGGTTGTGTGAACTACTCTTGTGACTATCCTGATCGCTGTCTGGACACGATCAGCTATCGACAGTCAGTAAGGACCACTTACAATATGTTTCTCCTACTATTTCTCGTTCAAACTACGCAATAACAACCTCTCTCGTCTACCTGTAGTCTCCGAAATTTCTATGTGGTTACCACAAGTGAATCGACCTAGAGATCCACCCACATGACCAGTGAACTCTCGACTACGAAGAGTGGAATGTCAAAAGGGCCTATGAGATTGGGAGGAGGAGCGCCGCAATGACAAGCAAACCGAGTGTATACGTCAGGAGACAAAAGCTCATTTTTAGGCGTGCATGCACAGGGAGCGCAAGAAAAAGAGAGAAATGGCGGCCAAGGCCAAAAAGGCAGTCGAGGATTTCAATACCGAGCTTGTAAGGAAAGGAAAATGGCCCCAATCTACGCAGTAGGTCAGGCCATTTTGCACTAGTCCTCTGAATGTCGAATTTATTTCCATACTAAAAAAAGTGCACATGTATCATAGGAGTATTTCGGTTTGTTGCACCGTGCATGATGTTGTTTCTTATGCACGTAACGAACTCCTATGTGTCATGTTATTCCCAGGTATATTATAAAGTCAATTTTAATTCATGTCATCTTTTCGCATTCATTTCTTCGCGTGCTCAATATGACTTATCTTCGTACTTATCAATCATTGCTATCCTAGTCGTCTTCACAAAATTTTTCATGAAATTTTTTACACTACAACAGCATATGATGATCACAAAATGATATTGCAAATCTAACATATTTTGTACCATATATTGCATGTCCTTTTATTTCAAAAAAATAACATACCAACCTACCTACATTATCTGCCTTTTATTTAAGAAAAATAACAATCTACATATAAGATTTGCTACATGTATTATCTACAAAATTGCACTACCAACCACATTGCGCAAGGAGTTTTCAAAATATTTGCACCTCGTTTTCTATGTTACAAAATTCGTGCAGGATCTATACATAAATAAATTACGAATGAAAATTCGTAATGTCTATAATTACAAAAAAGTTACACAAGTAAACAAGGCTCCACACAAAAAATCATAATTTTTAAATCTCAGTTTCTATATCTAAAAATTATTGCAAAAAATATTTTGAATATATTTTCATAAATAAATAGAAAATTTGCATTTATTTATGGGCAATACCATTTTTCTGTACTGTAACACCATGCGGTCCCCGACCGCATGTCTCGCTGAAATCATGCGGTCCTCGACTGCATGTCTCGTCAAATCATGCGGTTTCGGACTGTATGATGCTGTAGTGCCAAGTGGTACGGTCTGGGACCGCATGATCTTATTGTCCCGCACTCCCGATCCGTACGATTTAAGTGCCACGCTGCCAGTCCACACCACTACACACACGTTGTCTCGCCGGAGACCCGCACTCAAGAAGAAGGCTAGAAATAAAATTACGTACATTTAGAAGCTATATTTGATATTTCTGGGACCGCATGATGTTACTGTCCCGCGCTCTTGATCCGTACGATTTAAGTGCCATGCTGCCAGTCCACATCGCTGCACACGTGTTGTCTCACTGGAGACCCGCACTCAGAAGAAGGCTAGAAATAAAATTACATACGTTTAGAAGCTATATTTGATAATTCTGTGTCAATAGGACCAAAAATGCCCCAATCTCGAAAGGACGGGGAGCTCGTTAGATTGCGGAGTTGCGGTAGTACTACCGCTCGACAAATCAATGTGGTGGAGCAGAGGGAAGAGGACCCCTGGAAGGGTTGCTGTTTAAGGTTGTTGGCGCGTAACGTCGATCCATCGGCCGGTGCCTTGCCGCTGACGCACTGACAACGCCCGCCCCACGGGTTAACTCACCCGTGTTGTCCATCATCCGGCGGGCCACCGCTCCGTGCGAGGCGGGGCCGGAGCGATGCCGCCCCTGTCCCGCTTCCATCCGCGTGCGCGCATCGCTCTCCACGGTTGCAAGCTGGCCGGCCAACGCGAGGACCGCAGCGTCCATAGGATCGGAGCGTGATTTCGCTGTGCACGAGGACCGACTGTTTGGGCTGTGCACGTACGATGCAGCAGCACGCCAGCACGAGAGAGTGGGGGGGCTGGGGCGCAAATTTGTGCGTTGTTGCGCGCGGGCGGCTACGGCGTGCGCTGCAGGCGTGCTCGCGGCGAGAGATGATTAACGAAGCGACAACGCGCGGCCGTGCGCGATGTCACGTGAAGGTGCGTACAGCGTACATCCGAGCAGCAGTGGCGAAACTACCATAAAAATAATGGCACACTCAAATGACTAGGCTAACTTGGTATAAACATAGTCTTTTTACACTTGTGCAATCTAAGCTCCTACATGAACTAAAAAAAAGTAAAGAAAATTGAGAGAAATACAATAAATGTGCCATACTATTGGAAAACACATCCAAAAAATATAAATATACTTTCAATGAGTAGCAATATGCCATCTACGTATCAAAATTAACAAAATTAGTGATCCAATAATAAATTGAAAATGATCTTGAACATTCAAGATAAACAAAACATACCACTAAGACGCTAGCTTATAAATCACAAGGCAAATTCGTTCTGCAAGAATTCATGCCCACGGAAAAGCTTCCCTTTGTGTTATGAGGCATATTATACAATTTAAAGATGCAGCTAAACGAATTTTGTATGTAATTCCGATCTCCTTAGTGTAATTATTCATTTTACTAGACACACTTGACCATTGATTATTGAAGTCATCACATTCACTCTTTGCAATATTGTGAAAACTAGTTGGACCATCAACATGTTGATTAGAAGTACCTATATTCATCTTCTGGCAAGAGAACCCTACTTTTGTAAATGACATGTTGATTAGAAGTACCTATATTCATCTTCTGGCAAGAGAACTCTACTTTTGTAAATGCATCATTCCAAAATGTGTAGGGTTGTGACGGTTTCTTAAAAAGAAAACAATAAAAACAAAACGTGATATCTTTTTCAGGCTATATCCTAACCAATCAAACTTATTAAACAAAGATTCTTGAAAGAATCTCCACACTCTTAGCATCCAATATCTTTGTTAAGGCATGCACAATTGCTTGAGTTTGATCATTCAACAAATATGTCTTCCTCACTTGATCTCTAAATTCATTGGCAGAAATTTCTATCGATATGCGATGCACTGGATCGGCAATAATTTCATTAGGATTAAATTCTAGTTGAAGTCTCTTTAGTTAAGTTGTGCTATCATTGGTTAGGGTATTACTTGAATTGCTTATGAAAGGGTTACACAAAGCAAAGTTCGTTTCTCTATTATTGTAAATCTACAAAAAATAATTTTGTAAAATGCATCACTGCACAAATTATAAAATGCAATTAGATAGCTTAATATGTAATATAACATAAAATATCAACAAGACAACAAGAATAAACTAGAAAGAATCACAAATTCATAAAATAAATACCCTCACCTCGATCGGTAAGTTCATCGCGCCCTCAGCTCCTCTGCTCGGCCTTCAGGCCCACGATCGGAGCCGCCTCCTTAGCGGCAGCTCAACCTCTTGGCTAGTTGGCTCTTGCCTCTCCTCCCCTCCTCGGCTCCACCTCCGCCCCTCTCTCCGTCCTCTTCTCCACTCCTCCCTGGCTCCGAGCGCTCCGGCTCGAAACGCGCCGCAGCCTACCACCCTAGCGCAGCCGCCGATCCCCTCCACACGATCGGATCTGCGGATGTAAGAATTAGTTGCTAGTTGCTAGCCAACTGCCTGAGAAAAAGCACATCTTCATTTCTTCTTCTTCTTCCCGGAGCCAGCGCTGTTGACTTCCATAGCCGCCAATGACCAAGGGGGGAGGACTGGCTCTGACGGAGATTAGGCTGAAGTCAAAGAAGCCCGGCAGATTCGTCCCTGCGTCCGACGTGTGCATTCGCGGATACGCAACAAGGTGGCACGTACTGACTATGACATCACGCGCCGACGCGGAACGGCCGTTTTCACAGTAGACAGATGTGAAAACGGAGAGAACGCGCGCAGTCGGTCAGTTGGTTAGTAAACCGCACGCACGATTCGCTGAACTCCACGGTTGCGTCCAAGAAAGACGGAATCCACAGGCAAATTTATACATCTTGCAGCCCGAAAACACTACTGATGCACTCATGCACAACAAGGATCCCGTTAAAAACGGATTTTGGTGATATATTTTGGTTGCACTTTTAGCTGGTATTACCTTTTTTGGCTGAGATAATTAATTTAAAAAATCGATATATTTACACAGATAATATAAAAATAAAATGTTAAAAAAATTATGTTAAAAAGCTAATATATTCAAAACAGTTTTCGACTCTGAAACCTAGAAGCCATAAGTCAATAGCCATTTTGCACGGGGCCAAATTAGGGGGTCATTCTTTGAAGTTACGATTTATGACTTTTGATTGCAAAAAAAAAAAAGCTAAAATCCACTAAAAAAGCAAAAAAAAAGGAACAGGGCTAGATTTGATTTACACTGATGAGTAACCAGGGCCACCTCAGTAAGTGGCAACAACACTATCAAACTGTACACATATAGCAAAAAAAAACTTGTGCGATACTCAAGCTTAATTTGTATACATGCATCGAACACTACCATATAAATTAGGAAACGAACTATAAGTTTCACCGATGCCCTCCCATTGTCCATTCTACTTTTTTAAACGGTGTTTTTCTATTCAACAAAAATAATAAATATCTATCAATCGTCTATCATAGCTTACTATTTTATAATGGCATGGCAGCCACTGGCTTACTATTTTTTATACTGGCATGCGGTCACAAGGAGCAGGCTAAGCTAACACTAACAGTCGACAGTTGTACTACGCACGACGGCACGAGCGAGTACTGTTACAACTTACAACTGCACCGTCACGGGGAGGGAGTGGCGCTGCTCATCCCCCGCGACATCGCGGCGAGCACCGTCTCCGCCGTCAGCCGCTCGGGCCCGGCCGACCGCAACATGAGCGTGTGCGTGACGGCGTCGTCCGCCACCGCCATGTCCGACGCCACGACGCTGAGCTGGGAGTCCCTGATGGCATGCAAGACCCCAGCGATGGGGTGCGCGTCCAGGGGCGTGGTCACGCGCAGCACCACCTCGTCCTGCATTGCCTTCACCTCGACAGCCGGGCCCTCCGCTCGCGCCGGCCCTGCCTCGCCACCCCTGAGCCGGGCCTCCAGCTCCTGAATGTACGCGATGGCGTCGCTGAGCAGCGATGCCTTGTCCATCTTGGAGATCTTAGGCACCACCGCGCGCAGCGCGTAGAACCGCTGGTTCAACTTCTCCCGCCGCTGCCGCTCCGCCTCCACGTGGTTCAGCGGCTCCTCCCGCCCGTTGGCCGGCTTGCGCCCCCGCTTCCGCGGTCTCCGCTCCTCGCCGGCCGCCTGCTCCTGCGCGTCCGGCTTGGTGAAGTCTATGCTCTTGGGAGGCTCCGCTGGTTTCGCTTTGACAACCTCCTTCTTGGCCGGGCGCGCCGGCATGGTCTGGCCACCGAGCCGCGGCGCCCAAGTGGCGTCGCATCCCATGGTATGTGACGGCGGCATTTGGGCGCAGCGGGAGAGATCCTTACCGAAGATCCTCATGTAATCTTCCGGCGGGGCGGGCTCGACGCGGAAGGTAGATTGGATGGCGCACAAGACCTCGGGAGTCTCGCGGATGGCCACGACGGAACCGAGCTCAAGGACGCCGCCCTTGCACGGGAAGAAGACGACGGTGCGTAGGCCAGCGGACTGGGCGAGGGACGCGCGGACGTACCACCCGGGCGCGGCCGCGGCGCCGGGCGAGTGGGGATCCACGGCGGCCCAGGCGTGCCGGCCGGAGGCGAGCCCGCGGCCCGGCCCGCCCACGCCCTCAGGGAACGAGAAGTACATGGACGCCAGGAAGTACATCTCGGCGCCGGTGACCCGGTCCAGACGGAGCGCGTAGTCCGCGCCCTCCTCGTCCCCTCCGCCGTACAGCGCGTGGAGCCGCAGCAGCACGCGCTTCCGAGCCATGCTCCTGTCCGCCGCGCTGGCTTCCCCGGGTACGGCGGCTGGGTCGTGCGGGGTCCCGTCGCGGCAGTGCCCGTCGCCCCAGCCGAGCACCGCGCGGCCGCCAGCGCCGGCGCGGGACTCCTGCCAGAAGATGCCGTACGTCCATGCGCCACCCCGCTCGACGAGGTCGTGCAGGCGCGCCTGGAGCTCGACCGACGACGCCGCCGCCGGCCCGTCGAGGTGCGGCGGCGTGGTAGCCAGGTGGTGGGCGGCGGCCTGCCCCAGCACCGACGCGAACAGCGCGGAGTCCGTCTCAGACCACGACATGCCGCCGCTCGCTCGCCCGCCCGTTGCAAATAATCAACCCGCGGCTCCTCCTCCTCTTCCCCAAGACAAGAAGCGCGTGCCTTTGCTAGCTAGGTCCTCCTCGATGACGAGACGGCAGATCACGGGAGCGAAGAGGGGTTGCTTGGCTCGGTTGCGAGCGGCTAGCGAAGTCGCGACTGTGGAACGGAGGTTGTGGTCACCGCTCACTGGCAAGTGCTCGGCTACTGCTACGTGGTGTGGTGTGGATGCGAGCCCCGTTAAAAAACGGGGCGCGAGCGTACGGCGAGGTACGGGGCCCAGGGGTGGGTTCGGTGCACCGGGACCGGAGGTTGGCCAATTGGGCAGTTTTGGAGCGAGGCGTTGCGGCATGTCAATCATATTGGCCTTCGGACGGTTCGATTTTTTCGTTTGGAGACACTGTTTGTGTTGCTCTTAACCAGCGAGGGCGAGTGAGAAGAATTGAGCAGGATGCGCGCGATGTCGTCGGAATCGGGAGTGATGTGACTGTTATTAGTTGGGTTGTGTTGGATGCTGCTCCTTCGACTTCTAACTTCCAAAAATTTAAAACTATTTAGAATATTTTGGTTTATTAAAGTAGCATTTTATGATATAACGATATTTTTTATTTTTTCTATTATTTATTTATTTTTCTTTGATTGAATAGCTTAAAAAATTAACAATAGCTACAACGTTAGTTCTTTTTTAAGAAATAGTCGTTATTGTTTATTCATATAAGAAGAAATAAAGACCCAATAAAAATTCGAGTATAAAAAAACACAACTCCGATTGTCTATAAAGACAAAAGTTTGTAGCAATCACACCCAACGCCGACAAAGATGCCGAATGCGACTGATAAACACCACTACTCGACCTAACACGTGTTATCGTCGCCACCTATTGTGCCCACGATCCGGTTGCTTCGACTTTACCGCAGCACGTCCCGTAGCAGCACACATCAGCATGGCGATAACCTCACAGCAAAGGGTCTTCGCTGACAAACACTAGCTTGAGCCGTCAACGCAGACATGTGTCACTCGCCATGCCACCCTGACACTAGAGTCGTACTAGGCCACCCTACCACCCGGGCGAGAAATCAAATCTAGCAAGAAGAATGGCAGATTTGGCTCGAGCACCAAGGTGCGAAGGATAGCCTAGTCACAACCCGGAAGGAAACGACGCTGAGAGGACAACGAGGAGGGTAGGGCGGGTGGTTCAAGACAACGCCTTAAAGGAGGGAACATCGTCAAAGGCGTCGTCGTCACCCGATTCGGAAAAAACCGGATCTAAGGTTTTCACCTCGAATAAATGCCACAAGATATCGCGGTGAGTGAGGTACAACTCCAAGACAACGCCTCCAATGAGGGAAATGACGTCCGAGGATGTCATCATCGTTGGATCCTACTAAAGAGAGCTAGATCTAACGTTTTCACCCATAGCACGCGCACCACATCACATGGAGCAAGCCCATCACCCACCACGATCCAGGCGTGACCGCCTCACAAGACCACCCAACACAAAAACAACACCGTCCGTCGCCCTCCACGCTAGCATCTCCGTCCACCTCTGCCAACTAACGGCCACACCATCGGCTGTCTACCAGCCGGCCATTGTCCTGCCCAGCTATGCACTGATTGGCCCCCAATCCAACACCGAGCAGGGCACTCGTCGTAGACGATGTCGTGGCGGCTTCAATGGTAAGGCCGGTCCACCACGTAGGCTAGCGGTGGCAGCTAGTTGGGAATCTGACACCGATCAATCACCACCAAAGAGTGCTGTTATGGCGGACCTCTACCAGACGGAAGAATGCTACAGAACATGGCCGACATTGGATGGATTGCTTTCTCTTGCCAAATTTTCTGTGATCACTTTCATCGGATGAGTCACGAGTCAAGTTTCTTCTACGTCTGTTGATGGTCGCATGGGCGACCTCCGGTCCAAACGGCATGGGCATGCATAAGAACTTGCAGCTGGACAAAAGAGGATACAAATCTCACGCAAATTCCAACTTCTAGTTCCAGTCAAGTTGCTCGGTTTACAGGGGCTCGATGGACCATATATACTAGCATCACTGTGTTCTGAGCACGGGTGACGCCCACGTACGAACGCACGCCAGCGTGGTGTGCTGACACAGCTAATGAGTGCTTACAGCTTAATGCTACGAGTAATGTACACCGCAACGGCACAGCATCGACCATGTTCATTCCGTCTCCAGGACCAGGAGAGAAGACGAGAGAGAGAAGAAAGAGACGGACGGGTGGGCCAGCACTCTCGGATGGGCCCAGAGGGGCATCATCGGTGTTGGCGTTTCGGACACGGGAATTCAGACCCCGTACGGCAACATATAATAGTATGTCCTCCGCTCCGCGTCTGTGCTTTTGACGATGTTAATGATCCAGCCCATGTGCTCGCAGGCTTGCAAAGCTAAAGCGGCAGCTTCGAGTTCAACCTTTGCGACTGGGTTCGTGGATCACAGGATCGGATACCCATGCTTATTCGTCTTGTGGTGGGTCCCTGCTCACCCCAGATCTGAGTTCGGATGCAGTGATGCTACACGTAGGATTTCGTAGGATTATTCCACTAACCATGATAAGAACTGTATCTGGATGCCTGCTGTGGCAAGCTCGTGAGGGTCGCGTTCGCGTATCAACTTAAGGACCTGTGGTGGTCTAATATATGTGCCATATGCGAATATGGATCTACTAACATTGAGAATAAATTTAATTATGTTAGTTATAGGATCTGTTATTTTTGGCTGTGGCTTATGATTTTTGATTGAAAATTTTAAATTTTGGCTATTTACGATATAGATTACGGAGAGACAGATACTCACTTACGATTTGGCTGGTACAGATGTTGGTCTTTTAACGTATAGGTCATTTAACTTGTAAACTCTGTCTTGAGAAAATACTTCGTTTAAAAGTTAGGTACTATAGTAAAAGTCAAAAGCCGTCAGCTTTTAACTTAAAGAACATGCCCATAATCATGGACAATTGCAGTTTGAGCCGTCCAATTGGCAGCAGATGGTTAGGTTTATTGTCTGTTTTGGTTAGATCAATGTATGTCACTATAAGAACTACGAAAGGTTCGAATGTCACTCATCTGCTCCTCGCGAAAGGTTCGAATACCACTCATCTGCTCCTCGCCGTAGCTCAGCCTCCTATGCTTTCTCAGTTATAAGCAGACTCTAAGGGCCTGTTTGGGAGAGCTCCACCAGCTCCAGATTCACCAAATCCAGATCCGGATCCACTTTTCCAACCCAAACAGTTCCAGCTCCAGCAGCTCCACCGTGGATCTGCTCCACCAAAACCATGGATCTGGCTCCAGATCCACCAAATCCATGGAGCACCTCAAAGGGGTGCTCCACCAACTCAAGTTTGGTGGAGTTAGGGAAAATTACCCACCATTGCCACTGGTTACACAAAAAACGGTTCGTTCTTTTCTTTTCCCCGCCTCCTCCCGGCCTCCGCCTCCCCCGCCTCCTCCGCCTCCGACCGCCTCCCCGGCCTCGCCTCCTCCCGCCTCCGTCGCCTCCTCCCGCCGCCTCGCCGCCGCCTCTCCGGCCTCGCCTCTCCGGCTCGCCGCCTCTCGCCTCTCCGTCTCCGCCTCCGCTCTCGCCTCTCGCCTCCTCGCTCGACTCCCTGCGCCGCGTCGGCCGCGCCCGCCGCCGCCTCGCTCGCGTTCGTCGCCGCCGCCGCCGCCGCGGCGCGCGCGCCGCCGCCACGCCACGGGTTTTTTCATTTTGCCTCGACGCGTGGGGCCCATGTGGAAGTGAGATAGAGAGGAGGTGGAGCTGTACCAAACACTTTGACGAATCCCGATTCACGATGGAGTTGCTCCACGGTGAATCGGCTCGAATCCACCTTCTAGGTGGATGCGGAGTGATGAGCTCTTCCCAAACAGCTCTAAGCATGGATGTGCGATCGCAGTGTGAATAGATCCATTTGAGAGTAATTATCACCTTCCATGTACCAACCAATTCATCGAAACTTAAGGTACGAAGAAAATGTAAGTAATATTCTCCTGCTTGAACATAACGTCCATTATATATTATATATATATATATATATATATATATATATATATATATATATATATATATATATATATATATATATACGAGTGTTTCATGCACCTTGGTGCCTAGGCACCCATATCAATACCCGTTGATTTGCTTTGAGATTTGCAACGTTTGATGTGGGTATCTTCATATACCCATAAAAAAATATATTTGAGATGTCAAACTCAGAAAAATTAAATTCAACTTCAGTTTAATTAGTTTGAACTATTTTTATGGTATATACTCACTGTAGTCGTATTGAACACAAAAGTAGTTCAAACTAGTTTGAACTGAGTTCAAAACTTACTTACCATAAATATATCAAAAGTATAAAACATTTACATACCCAAACTCAAAAAAATTATCAATCATACACGTGTATCGGACGGTTCTTGATGTTGGTGCCTAGGCACCAAGATGCCTATGTAATTTTCTATATATATATATATATATATATATATATATATATATATATATATATATATATATATATATATATATATATATATATATATATATATATATATATATATATATATATATGGCTACTGATCAATTAGCATTGCTAATTGAGGATTACTACACACAATCCATTAGGTTGACCCTCTTAATTTTTGTTGAAGCCCCGCCGCCACTGCTTGCGATCCGATCGGATTGTGGCGTCCTGTTCAACTTCGCAAGATCTCAAGAAATCATGTTTAGCTACTGCCTAGCTCCTAGCTAGCCCAAGCAGAAGGACAAATCAATCACACGCATGCGATACGGAGAGAACAGTCTGAACAGTGGGCGCTATGTTTGACGTCTTATTAATTAATGGGTTTTGTTAACACTCCCTTAATTAATTGGTGCTAGCAGATGATACTTTGCTGAGATATTTTTCGTAACACAAGCAACGCTCTGCAACTGCAAGCCGGCCGGCGGAGGGACCAGAAGTGGACGTTAACTGGACGGTAATCTACCGGGAAAACAGCGTGAGTTTCCCGTTAATCAAAAGAAAAAAAAGTAAAGGCAAACGCTGATGTGTCAGTGCAGTAGTACCACATAAGAGTTACTCAATGGAATTTAAGTACATATGCACGTGACTGGCTTTATCTTCCGTCAATTAGGTGGCGATCGGTTCGAACTTAAAGCATACATAGACATGGTTGAAAACACTATACCGATCGAAAAAGATCGCAATGGTGAGAGACTTATTTAGCATAATTAAATTTTAAAAAATTTAAAAATATAAAAAGTATGTTAGCACAATATGTATAATACAAACGAATACGGAAAAAAAACCGGCAAAAAAACTCAACAAAAAGACAAAAGTTTAGAAAAAAACGAAATTCATGAATAATAAAAAATAAATCAGAAGCCAGAAGCTCAAGCCGAACCGAGGCCTTACTCGCGATCTGCTTGAATTGGTTAATTAACTCAATTAAGGCCTCCCGCGGTACACCGTACACATGTTCATTAGCAGTGGCGGACTGTTGGGTTCTAAGCCGGCACAGTGCGTCGACTCCGCTACAGGTTTTGAGCAACACGGACACTAGTAATATACAGTACGTACTCTATACATCTGACACGATTGCATGTACTCGATCTATATCGATCAGTTTTGGTCTATGAATACTTCAAGGCAGTTGGCACTTAGTCGATGGGAACAGCCAGCCGATTAGAGTAATTACACTAGAGAGTACTCAGCAGATCGCTATACACAAAAAGCGCGAAAACGAAGGCAAACAAACTACGCGCGCTGCCTGTCCAAATTTCCCTCTCGCGTTTTAACCAAGAATAAAATGAATATTGATAAATATCATCTAGATATTTTCTTTCTAACTATCATTCAGATTTATGACCGTTGGATTAGAGATCCAATGGCCACGAATTCTTCTTGCCCTCCTCTAAAAAAATAATCTCTCCCCTAAAAAAAGTTATTGGATATCTAATTCAACGATTCGAAATTTGGATGATTATTAGAGAAAAAAACACCCGGACCTATACACACCCGAATAAAATTAGGTTCATCGCCCGCAAATAATTCCACCCGCTGACGTCACTGCAGGTTCGTGTGCTTGCCATGACAAGATGCATGCACCTCATCCGTCCAACGATCGGTGTCCCCAACTAAACGACGGCGTTTCATCCGTCCACGTGGAGGGGGGCGCGCGTTTTGCATGTGCCCCGCCGTGGTGGCGACGTACGCGCGCACGAGCGGATTGATCACGGAAGGCGATGATGCATCGCCACGCTCACATGCAGATGCATGCATCCAATGATGAACCGCGGAGAAGGACGGCAGACGGAGGCGGCGGGCGGGCGACAGTGAGGCGTGAGCCGCTTGCGTGCGCGCTGCCGTATGGCTGGAAGGAGCTAGCCGGCGTCACATGCGTGTGTAGAACCGACCGGGGGTCCTGTGCGCGCGGCGACCAGGTGAGGCGAAGACAGGAGAAAGCTACACCTGTCCCACTGTCCTCGGTAAAAAAAAGATCGAGGAGCTGACCTGTCTATCTTGTAATGAACTCCTAGCATCTTTCTCGGTGCACGAATCGGCTGGAAGGAGGCACGTATGATTATGATTTACGTCTTGCTTGTTCCATGTCATGCGTTACGCGTCGCTGTACCTTCGAACTTCAACCAGTGGATATGTGGCGTGGCGACTTCAGTAGTGTTATTAGTACTAGTCTACGGTGCATTTCACAGAGCCATCTTTAGGCGATTCCAGGACGAAAAAGGACAATGAAAAGAATGATCCAAATCACTGTGGGGTGCAGGTCCATTCACTATGCCTGGCCTGGCCGGCCAGGGCCGAAATTGGCTAAGTCCGGCCCCCTTTGATTCTGGACGTGCTCTTTTTCGCTTTTCCGTTGTTTTTTTGTTTCGATTTTTTCGAAAGACAAAATAAATAGAGTGATTTGTTCATGTTGTTTTTTAAAGTTGCTCTTTTAAATTATGTCTCAAGTTTAAAATTATATGCACCACTGATATCAATATCTCTACTATCTCAAAAAAACTCAATAAAAACCTATTGGTGATAGCCGGTCCTTCCTTCTGTCCCACGGGTGCGATCCATTTCGTGCACCTGAAATTGGTGCCAGCCTCACCATCTGGGTCCATACCGGGGATTGTTACGGTAGATGTGTGGATCTACGACCATCTATGTGTGAGAGAAAAACACGTAAAATATACACATAAGTTTTTTAGACAACTGATCAGAAGCAAGCAGCATTTGCGCTGTTGAAAATAATACAAAGATTGGAATTGTGGGCACTAATGTTCTCTTTCGTTAATGCAATTTGCGAGCACTTGCGCCGTGTTCCTCCAAATGGGAAGGAGGCTAACCAAACTTGCAGAAAAGAAGTGAAAGTTGAGGTATAACAACTACAATAAAGACTTTTGTGCCAAAATGTTAGGATAGATTAGGAATTAAAATTTTCTTAAGATAAAAAAACGAGCCTTGTAATAAAATCTATGAGACAAAAACTCTAAGTCTATATCCTGCTATCTCAGTAGAGAGACTAAAATACCGTTCCTGAACTTTTTATTAGTTATGATTTTGGTACGTAAATAGCTAACTATTTTAAATGGGAAGAAAATATTGTATGGAAAAAGAGCACTACTCATAGAATGCTCATCCTACTGTAAGGGCCTGTTTGGGAGAGCTCCACCAGCTCCAGATCCACCCAGATCCACCAGATTCACCTGGATCCACTGTGGAGCAGCTCCATCGTGGATCTGGGATTCGTCAAAGTGTTTGGTACAGCTTCACCTCCCTCTCTATCTCACTTCCACCTGGGCCCCACGCTATCCCAACGTGCGGCTCCCCCCAAATCCCACCGCCACCACCACTGCCTCCCCAGATCGCACCAACCAATGGCCCCCTCGCCGCTCGCCGCGGCGCTCCTGGGCGTCCTCCTCGTCCTCCCGGCGGCGGCCGAGATCCGGGAGACGGTGATCCGCGCCGATCCGCACACCATCATCCCGCTCGACGAGTTCAGCTTCTCCCACCAGGGCGTCCTCGAGCTCAACGTCTCCCGCACCCACCGTCGCGCCCCGACGCCATCCCGCCGCTCCGGTGACACCCAGCAGAAATCGCCGCGTCACTGGTGCTCCTAGCGACCTCCTCCTCCTCCTCGAAGAATCGGACTCGGTGCCCCAGCTCGCGCTGGCCGACCTTTCGCCGCCGCCAAAACGGCCATTTTCGCTGCCGTCGCAACTTGGCGCAAGCGGCTCGATTCCTCGGATATGGAGCACAACCACGCGGCCACGGCTACCCCAAGCTCCGCCTCGCTTCCCTCGCCTCGGCTCGGCGCGCCGTGCTCATGCTCGCGCCGCCGCCGACTCCGGTGCCAGCCACCTCGGCCTCTCGGCCCGCCTGCTGCTCCCGGTGGGTTCCCGTGCCTCCTCCAGCTCACACCCATCCGCATCTCCTTCCCTTTCCCCTCGGCGCCATCTCCACCATCGGCCGAGGAGGCGAGCGGCAACCGCAAGCAAGCGCAGCAGCGAGGCGGAGAAGAGAGGAGGCGCGCGGCCGGCGGCGGCGGAGAGGTGGAGACGGCGGCGGCGGCCACCAGGAGGGCGGCGCGGCGGACGAAATAAAAAGAACGAACCATTTTTTGTGTGTAATCAGTGGCATGGTGGGTAATTTTCCCCAACTCCACCAACTTGAGTTTGGTGGAGCACCCCTTGAGGTGCTCCATGGATTTGGTGGATCTGGAGCCAGATCCATGGTTTTGGTGGAGTAGATCCACGGTGGAGCTGCTGGAGCTAGAACTGTTTGGGTTGGAAAAGTGAATCCGGATCTGTTTTTCATGAATCTGGAGTTGGTGAAGCTCTCCCAAACAGGCCCTAAAAGCTTTGTCCAGATGCATGGATCGGATTCACCTCATATTGCAACGTTGCTCCAACGAATTCACGGTGGCCGTGTGGTTGCGTCCAGCTGTACTGTCCTCTAAGCATTCCGAAAGAAAAAAAGCGGACCAGAAGCTCACGAGATCGTCTTAATGGCTGGCGTACCGCACACGACGTACCAGAGCTAGATCCATTGCTTCACGTGAAATGAATCTAAAGTCCACCTCTTGAGTGTTCGAACTTGAGACCATCACGATCAACGTCTCCAGCTTATGCCTGGTACAGCTTGTTCCGACTTCAGGATCAAGATGGATATTTGACAGATCTAAAGCTGAGAAATTCTGAGCAGATATCATGAGTGTAAGCTAAACGATCAACGTTTTCAAGGATTGCAAGATCGACTGACCGAAGTGCGAGTTTACTGACAGGCACTTCGATTCACAAGGCACGACGGCTACGATTGTTTCCAACATTCCACACCAGGAGCAAACACAAAGTTTTCAACAATTCAAGCTCCAAAGCGGACAAAAGCATCTCACTCACCCAAGCTCGCCACCTATTGACATCGACAACAGTTATCTGGATATTTTTTTCCTAACAATCATCCAGTTTTGAGACCGTTGGATTAGAGATCCAATGAAGCCTTTTTTTAGGGGGGAGATTTTTTTGAGGAGGGGGAGATTTTTTTGGAGGGGGTGGGAGGAGAATTCATAACTGTTAGATCTCTAATCCAATGATCACAAATCTGGATGATAGTTAGGAAGAAAATATCCGGATGATATCTATCAACACCCAAAAGGGAAAACAAAACAATATCAGAGGGCAACGAATGTTCACCATTTTGCTTCGAAGTTAAACCTGTCCTTTTCTCGTACCGCACGCAGTGCGCTGAAAGATAACTTCGGCCAGAGTCATTATTTTGACAAGCATACTAGATGAACTTGTGAAAAGAATCAAATGCACAGTGACGATATTTGTGAGGGCCTTGTCATCTTGGTGCCAGGTCAAGTAACAAGAGTACAGGGGGAGATCAGAAGGAAATGGTTCCACATCACAAGTCCAACGCAATAAAAATATCAAATCACTCTTATTTCTTGCCGGTGACACCAGCAACCACTAGTCTAAACTCAGCCTGAACAAAAGTGTTTCAGTAGTATTATGAAATACAGAAGATCGATGAATTATGACAGACACCCCTAGTCTAAACTCAGCCAGAACAAAGTGGTTCTGTAGAATAAAGTTCCAAAGATAGCTTGGACAATTCAGTTTAAGCTGCCAATCATGCTTTGCGCCTCAATCAACGAATACTTCACTGACGTGGAATTACACCGAATAAGTTAGTAATCAACGACAAAATATCGATGGCACATGACAAACATGGTAAAATTGGCAAATGGCCTATAGTATGCTCGCTGTTCCCACTCATTAAAAAAGTCAATGATGACTTCAAATCATTATTTTGGAGATCAAGAGAAACAACACTTCATTTTCAACTTTTTGGAGATCAACACAAACAATACTTCATTTTCAACGAATTTGGAGCGACATACAGTGACAAATTGAAGCCATAAATGACAAAATCACATACATCACTTAAAGCTGGTAGGGGAACTTGTTTGGCAGTCTCAAATGAATCCAAGATGGGCCTAACAACGGCTGGAAGAAAAAGACCTGAAATTGCAGAGGGCAAAAATCATGAGGTCACTTGAAGATACCAGTTTGAAGGGTAAAAAACTGCTCAAACAAACAAAATCATAACCCATGCAACCAAGGCAGAAAAAAATTATGAATTGTCCAACAAACTAACTGTAGTTTATGCATAAAACTAGTGTCTATTGTAGTCTTGCATATCTTTGAAACACACCCAAGTGATAAAGGATACACTTACATAAATACTGTATCCAAACATAGTCCATTTCAAGCTTTTATATATTTCTGCCTGGAGACTATGTATAAAGGCTCTTTGCCACATACTACACAAAGAACAAAGATCCAACCATCCAAGGAACCTCGTTGCAGAAGTAGACACAAGGCAAATAGAGAGAAAGAAATAAACATTTCTTATGAACTTTGATGGAAGAGTAATAGGTGCTAGTAGCCAGGTATTGTGGAAAGAAGCAGAATATTGCTATTGCTATAGTGATGTAGAAAACAACGCCAATGGCCAATCGAAGGTCAAAAACCTGTGGCGTCAGCCGCTAAGCAAGACTAGTTGCATTTAGTTAACAATGGTGGAACCTTGCCCTTTAGCCATCATTCACAGTACGCTGAGAATAACATCATCAAAATAAAGAACCCCCGATGAGAATCTTTACATATCAACTAAGTCTCTCCATATAATTAACTAGACAAGGACACATCAGACGCCAAGACAAATACAAGTGTTTGACATTGTAAGCCAAAAAAGAACACTTCTTTTTAAAACAATTGATAAATTAGAGATAATCAAGCAAATATGCGCTAGAACATCAATGAAAAATTGCATCATAACCTTCATATAGATTCACTAAAAAGACTTCATATGGAAAATTAGATTTGTTTTAGTATTGCATGGGCGAAAACAAGGCTACAGCCTACAGGTAATAGTACACACCCAAGTATACAAAAGTCTAGGTCAATGTAGCATGCTTGTGCTCTATGAATAGAGAATTTGCATGCCATATTCACACTTATCTTTGAAAATGAAAGCCGCGTGTAAAGTGCGAATATCCAGAACAACGCAGATCTTTTATAACTCATGCTATATAGCAGCTGAATTTCAACAAGATGAGCTGGGGGAAGGAAAATCATCCTTATTACAGAAATATTTTGTCCAGGGCAGTGACAATGCTAAATTCACTTTCCTTATGAACCTGCAAATGCAATCAATTGTAGTGGCTCTTTGCTTTATTATCGTTGTCGTCCTAAGAAAAACTTTATCACCGTCCTGTAAGTTCAGATTGCAAAAAGCCAAATAGTCATCATAGGCCCATTTGAAAAATGAACCGACTGCAAAAAATGGTTGAATGTTCATCAATCACTTATCCAATAAAAATGCCATGGGATATAAACCTTTGAAATGGAAACAATGGGCATTGTTGCCATGCGTTATAATTTTCACATTCTTTCCCGATTTCCCTGTATCTACTAACACCTTGATACAAGTTCGTGCAGACCAAAGAGGATGACATGTTGCGGTACAAGTTGGACCTTATCCCTTTCTTAGAAGACAAAGCGAGAAATGAAAGACCAAAGATGGTAGAAGAGGGGGTGAATGGTGCCATCTTAAATTTTCTTCCAAGTATTCAAAATTGTATCATCAAACATCTACAGAGGTGTAGAACATATAATCCTCAGCTGAAAACCTAAACCAACTAGTTCAAGACAGCAAAATTTTGAACGTAACTCTTCCTGGCGGTTTGACCAGCTCAAAACGGCGGTCTGACTATTATGGTGGTCTGACCGCTAGTATAAGGGCGGTTTGACCACTACGACAGTAAAATCAAGCAAATAAATAGTGTTTTCAACACGGTTTCAAAAACGAAAATTGAAAAAACTTTTGATCCGTAGATCCAAATGATATAAAACTTTGCAGAGATCTACTCTAGGGTATCAAGAACTTATTCTAACAAACGATCATGAAAATCATGATCAAAGTTGTGACTTTTTTCAGTTTGTTGGAAGGTTGCACCAAAACTGAGCCAAAACTCCAACGATGAATACAACTTGCTCGTGAGTATATGATGGCCAAGATAGCTCTAGATGTATTCCCATATGTCATAGTAAGCTAGAACATCAAAGAATTCTAGCCAAAACTCTCGGATCAAGAGATGGAACAAAGAGGCCAAAATCATGCAAAACCGGGTTTTCTAATGAATCTTGCTATCAAGGTGTCTAGATGGATGGAGATATATTCTCAGGGATTATCGCCATCTCTTACACATCCTTGGCACAACAAGATCACAAGAAAGAAAGAAGAGAGATCAAAACCAATCAAAATCACAAGCACATCAAACAAAATAAGAGAGACTCAAGAGTTGCACAACGTTTGATATATTGCTTACTTGAGAAGGTAGGTTTTACAGCCACTCCATCTTGGAGGACAAAGAGCAACCAAGATACTCACTTTTAAACCCTAACCCTAAACATAGAGAAGAGAGCATATGAGATGGGTTGGATGGTTATGTGTCTCCATCCCAACCCTTTTTATAGGTGGACAACTAGCCACCTACACCCCTTAATGTATCCTATCTATTATTACAATAGGAGAAACCCATTAACCCCACACACATGAGTTTTACTCTCATAAGTTTACTTATGCGTATAAGTGTGCATAAGCTAAATTCTTAGCCTCGATCCAACTAACTCCACCTTGACCTAAACTGCTCTCCAACGCATCACCCATGAGTCATGGTTTTGATCCAAGATGATTTTCGGTATTTTGGTCAAACTACCAAAATACTCTTCCTTGACCTAGTCATCACTAACCACTGCAAGCAATCGGCATGCTTACCACGTGTAGGTGCACCACTAGCTTGCCACGTGCCGTCAAGTCTTTTCCTTCCCGGTTTCACCGAACCACGACTCACTTGGTCCGCGCAAGCCACATGGTGCCATCTCGTCGTTCGAACTTGCCTTCAACATTTCCCGCCTTTCCCGTGCCATGTTTGAGGTCACCGTCTCACCCGGCATCCTTGACCATTCTGGGCCTCAACTCCTCTATGTGTCTAGCCCCAATCCTCGTCGTTGACCACAATTGACTACAAGCAACCCCGCACATCGAAAAACAAAGAAATTGTTTCCATGCATAAGTTCTTTATAACTTGATCTACATTAGTTAAGACATGCATTATGCACCCATAATTCAATGACTCAGGTCAGCCCAACTTAATCCATGACTCAATTCCCCCAAACCCTGTTTTTCTGGGAAGATCAAAGTATCGCACGTACCATGCCAGTACTTCTACTTTGTGGTACTACTGCTCCCCAAAGCGGTACTTCTGCACGTTGAAAACCTCACCTGTTCCTCTCTGGAAAAATGTATCACAACTCAACCAGGTACTTCCGCCGAGTGGTACTACTGCACTTATGCCTACGGTACTTCCGCAAAGCGGAACTACCGCACTAATACTTGCAGCACTTCCGATTTTCCTGACACTTGCAAAAAATAGTCCAAATAAAATGCAATTTTTGCAAAACCAAGTGACCACTCCACAAAAATTGTAATGGTTCACAACAGTATCGTGGTTCTTTTTACATGGTTTTTCAATCTCCACCTTAATGAATCCATTGTCAATTCTTTAAAAATGTAAATTGGAGGTGGTTTTTGAAAAGAAAGGAAGAATTTTGCAAAGAGAGCTCCAAATGGTCATGAAAAAGATTGCAAAGAGCTAAACATGACCATTTGAGATAAAAATAGATAGAAGGTACTAAATATGACAATTTTTCACAAAAGGCTTCATATCCACCAAATGAGTCTGGAAATTTCACTCTAGATCTATATAAAAGTACAATTGTTCGATTTGACTCTGATCATGATGAGATGAGATCAAAAGCTCCTAAATTAGCAAAAATTTTGCACAAAACCCAAATCATGCTCACAAAGCCTAAATCATGATCTAGGTATGTATTTTACCAATCTTTCTCCCACTTTGACAACAGAGTCATCAAGATGCATGGAAGAAGATAGAGCAGGAATGAAATAAAGTGGTTGTATTTTATTCATTTTTAGCATTACGAGCCATGAAAATTATCCAAATAACTTTCCAAGTATTACACCAAGTCATAAAAAGTGAAAGTGCTATCTAGATCATGCCAAAACATATATAACCAAGCTCAAGTCAAATAAACAATGATTCTAAAATTAAATGGATTTTTAGCATTTCAATTTATATAGAAATGAGCCAAGCCATATCAACAGACTAAATGAAGCCAAGAAGCTTTAATTGAGTCATTTTAGAGTGCTACAAGTTCAAAATTGAAACACTTTGTTCAAGCACTTGATAAGAGCAAATTTGGCACCCTTTTAAAGTTCATTTTTAGTTATAGCTGAGCTTCAATCAATTTTTCACAAAATTTTATTTTCTTGGCCATTTGCTAGATCTCAAGCCTTATGCGACCACTCCAAGAAAGAAGTTTAAGGAATGATCTTGGTCATTCAAAACTCCCCTAAGTTCATGTCTAGAGCAATGGTAAGCCGTCTCATGAGAAAGAATTGGTGATGTCAGTTTTTTCGCACAAAAAAGATTATTTTGCATTTTCTTGACTTAGTTCAAGAACAAAGAGCTAATACTAACTCATGTTTCAATAAAGAATTAGCATAGCTCAATTTAAAGCTCAATCTAAGTTCAAGACTCAACTTAGCTGAATTGACATGGCATGAATCAATTTGCAAGACATGATATAGTTTAAGTTTTCCACAATTGAAGAAGCTAGCATGGGCAAGAGCTAAGGTACAAATAAAAGAGCATGATAAATCTACTAATCTAGTACAAGTCATGGCAAGATATAAAATAGTTTTATCATGTCATACAAGGATAATAATTAGGGCTCCATGTATTTATATTACAATGTATATTGCTGAATTTAAATATGATGCAATAAAAATCCCAGCTCCCCCTCAACTATTGACTCAATTTTTTGAAACAATTTGGTTTAAGTTGAGTTAAGCCATCATTAAGCTCCACAAAATTTCAAATAAATTCCTCTTGAATCAAAGAAATAAGCAAGAGAGAAGAAGCTGGGAAGAAACAAAAAATGACAGTCCTTAAAGCATAGACAAGATAGAAGGAATATTATAGCTCAGAATCGCTCTCATCTACCCCATATGACTCTAAGACTATCAGCTGGTCATCTAAAACACAAGAAAGTAAACATGTTCTCTGTCTACCCAAGGGGGTCTAACCCTTGTTAGATCTAAAAGAAGTGAGTGAACTCAACCTGATGAGAAGAGAAGCAACTAATAAGCAGCATCCTAGAATCATAAGATGAGAGAAAGAAGTCTAAACAACTGAGAATAAGAACCACAATAGTCTATGCTAGAAAGACTAACCCAAATACACCCACAAACAAAATGCAACATAAGGTAGATGTACATATAATATAAAAAGAACATGATACTCCTCTTAGATTAAGCCATAAGGACAAACCACCCCAAACTCTTCCCGTAAGGTCATGAACCTCGAGCTATCTGAAGAGTTGGTGAAGATATCAGCTAACTAGTTGTCACTCTCCACAAACTGAAACACTATATCATCCTTCTCCATATGGTCTCTAAGGAAATGATATCAGCTAACTAGAGTGTTGCACTAGGTTTTTAGCAATGTTAATGGCAGAAGTGTTATCATAGAAGAGAAAAACACTATCTATGGCTAAACCAAAGTCCTGCAAGGTCGAAACCATCCAAAGTACCTAACTACAGCAACTAGCAATGGAGAAAGTGAGGTCTATCCTCAGGACGGTGAAAACCCTGACCAGAAGCAACTGGAGAGCCAAAACCAGAAGAATCCTAAAAACCAAGTCCTCGACGCTACCTAAAACCCTGTAAGTCAGGAGAGCTACCTATGACTCTGGATCTCATGTTGGTCTTAGGAGCATTCCGAGTCTAGGGCTGACTCTGAATACTCTTAAGACCATGAACACAGTCTCTTTGCACGATCTTGGCGCACCTGAAGTAGAACTCAATTACATATCCATCTTTTTGATAGAAGTTGTAATGGTACTTCGCCTTTTGAGAGGTCGAAGCATCAGAATGATGCTTCGCCTTCTGAGAGCTCGAAGCAATAGGTGCACAACTTTGCTGTTAGAAATCCCCTGGACAAAACCCGCGGACTTAAATTATATCTTTTTAGCCTTGGGCACAACCTCAATGATGCCTCCAGCTACAACTCTAACTACTGCAGGTGGATGTTTCCTCACATCCTCTAAGAAATCATATCCTAGACCCTGATTAAACTTACAAATGTTGAATTTGTCTAGAATAAGATAAAGTCTTTTCTTGCCCCCTACAAATTTTCGAGTGTTCATGAGGTACTCACACTCTCAAAAAAGAGAAGCACGGTAAGCACAAGGAGAAGAAGAGGATAAGGGACCAGAGGGAGAGGATGAAGAACCAAAAGAAGACCGAATAGCACGTGCATGTCTCTCCTTATGCACGGCCGCCTCAACTTTCAGGGTTTCGCAAGACACACATGGGGCAGACCTAATTCTAGCCATTTGGGCCTCGTAGCTCTTCCTAAAAGTCTCTTGCATATCCCCCATCTTCTCCTCAACCTTAGCATAGAACAAGCAATCAGATGTGGGCTTCTCTAGTAGATCCTTAGTTAGCTTCATATTTTTTTCATCCAATGCAATCAATTCAGATTTTAGTTTTTCATAATTATTTCATGGTGAGCTAACAGGGGCTTTAGAAGCATATTGAGCCATTTTCTTATTTTGATCACACATGTCCTGAAATTGCTTAGAAATAGATTTAAGTTTAGCACTCAATTTAGGACAGTTGGAACAAGAAACAATAGGCTCAAGTAAAGAAGCACGCATTTCAACAATATTATGATCTACCTTTTTAAATTAATCTTTAAGTTGTTACAACTATCGCAGGTTTCAGACAGATCAAGAAGCATGGCAAATAATTCTCTAAAAGCATTAGAGGTGTAGAGTGTAGTCTCAACAGAATCAGAATGTAAAGAAGCAACCCTAGACAACTCTAACTCAGCTGGCAGACTAACATTATCTACCTTAATCAAATCCAGCTCAGAAATCACACTATCATGTGAGATCCTTAGTTTCTCCATATCACCAAGTAAGGAAGCACATACATCACAATCATCATGGGAGAAAGTAGATCTAAGTGAAATAAACTCCCGTGACAAGCTCTCTACTCCCTTCTCTAACTCATGACACCTAGTCCTAGACCTAACATAAAACTTTTCTAATTTGAGAAAAGCATCATTAAGTTGGTCGTAGGAAGCGCATACCTCATCGGAGTCGCTGTAGAGATCGTCATCGTTGATGCCGTTCTCATCAACCATGAAGAACTTCCTAGTGAAGTCGTCGCCATCCTTGGTGTCCTTATGTGGATCATCCTTACCATTGTCATCGCTCCAGCCCTCCATGTCACTGAAGTTGAAGTTGTTGAAGGCGGTGACGACACGGTGGAAGGGCTTCTTGGCCTTGCCAAGGTTGTGGTACTTCTTCTCCTTGCCTTGATCATGAGCTTGGGCCTTCTTGTTACGGTTCTTACTGATGTAGTCGTTCTTGCTCACACCGCTGTAATTGTTCTTGCCCTTCTCAATCTTGGGGTAGTTCGCTCGAATGTGGTTGGAGCCACCACATTTGAAGCAAATCACCGACCTCCTCCCTTCCTCTTTCTAACCCTCTTGTATGTATGTGAGAATTTTCTGGCTAAAAAGGCTAGGTCACTCTATGGAAACTGCTCAAACTGATCATCGCTCATCTCGCACAAAGTAGCCAAAGAGAATCCCGAAGCACCATCAGATCATGCTCTAGAGGCAGAAGTGGGATCATTGATCAAAGCCATCGACCGCGACTTCGTCTTGTGAGAGACGATGTCGATCTCATGAGCCTTAAGGCATGAGTACAACGTGTCAAGAGTCAAGGTTGACAAATCAGTCGTGTCCTTGATGGTGGTCACTTTTATGTCCTAAACCCTAAAGTTCAAGGCAGAAAGCATATGGCGAGCATTATCCGAGTCTAAGTATGTGAGACCAACAGCTAGGAGATTGCTTAGAATCTTGTAAAATCTGCCAAAACACTCATCCAAGGACTTACCAGTAAACATCTTGAATTTATTGTATTCTCGCTTGTACTGGTTCTGTCAGACAGTCTTGATCTGGGTGGTGCCCTCATGGTATGCATCGAGGGTCACCCAGATGTCGTATGCTGACGTGATATGAGAGATGCGATCAAACTCACTCCAGCTAAGATCTTAGATGATGATGTTCTTGCCTTAGAATTTGCCTCTACATCTGGTGTATTTATCGCTATGATGTGTTCATCGGCAGGAACAACAAACCAAGTCTTAACCTTTCTCCAGATTGCATAGCCTTGAGCCTAAATATAAGACTCCATCCTGCTCTTCCAAAAGGGATAGTCGACCCTATCGAAGAAAGGTGGCTTGGTGGAACATTTATCTACTGCCATGGCTCTAAAAATCGGTTAAGATCTATGAAAAGAGCTAACAAGGCTCTGATACCAATTGAGAGACTAAAGATGGCAGTAGAGGGGTGTGAATGGTGCCATTTCAAAATTTCCCCCAAGTATTTAAGATTCTATCCTCAAACACTTATAGAGATATAGAACATAGAATCCTCAGCTAAAAACCCAAACCAATTAGCTCAAGACAACAAAACTTTGAATCTAACCCTTCATGGCGGTCTGACCGGCCTCCAAATGACAGTCTGACTGCTAGTATAAGGGCGGTTTGACCACTGCTACAGTAAAATCAGGCAAATAAATAGTGTTTTTAGCAGGTTTCAAAAATAAAAATCGAGAGAACTTTTGATCCGTAGATCCAAATAATATGAAACTTTGCAGAGAACTACTCTATGGTATCAAGAACCTATTCTAACAGAAGATCATAAAAATCATGGTCAAAGTTGTGACCTTTTTTAGTTTGTTGGAAGGTTACACCAAAACCGAGCCAAAACCTCAAACGATGTATACAACTTGCACGTGGGTAGATGATGGCCAAGATGGCTTTAGATGTATTCTCACATATCACAATAAGCTAGAACATCAAAGAATCCCAGCCAAAATCCTCGGATTAGGAGATGGACCAAAGAGGCCAAAATCAAGCAAAACCAGGTTTTCTAATGAATCTTACTGTCAAGGTGCCTAGATAGTTGGAGATATATTAGCAGATATTATCTCCATCTCTTACACATCCTTGGCACAACAAAATCACAAAAAGAAAGATGAGAGATCAAAACCAACCAAAATCACAAGCACATCAAATAAAATATGAGAGACTCAAGAGTTGCACAACGTTTGATGCATTACTTACTTGAGAAGCTAGGTTTTACAGCAACTCCACCTTGGAGGACAAAGAGCACCTAAGTTACTCACTCTCAAACCCTAACCCTAAACCTAGAGAAGAGAGCACAAGAGATGGGTTGGATGGTTAACCTTACATGTCTCCATCCTAACCCCTTTTATAGGTGGACAACTAGCCACCTACACCCCTTAATGGATCCTATCCACTGTTACAATGGGGGAAACCTGTTAACCCCCACGGGTTTTACTCTCACAAGTTCACTTATGCATGTTTTTCAAAGCGCATAAGTGTGCATTTGCTAAATCCTTAACTTTGATCCAATCAGCTCTACCTTGACCAAGACTATTCTCCAACGCATCGCCCAGGCGCCCGGTTTTGATTCAAGATGGTTTCAGATATTTTGGTCAAACTACCAAAATACCCTTCCTTGACCCGGTTATCACCAACCACTGCAAGCAATCTCTATGTTTGCCACGTACAGGTGCAATACCAGCTTGCCATGCACCGCCAAGTCTCTTCTGTCCTAGTTCCACCAAACCACGGCTCATTTGGCCCGTGCAAACCACATGACGCTATCCCGCCGTTCGAACTCGGCTTTAATATTTCCCGCCTTTCCTGTGCCATACTTGAGCTCACTATCTCACACGGCATTCTTGATCATTCTGAGCCTTAACTCCTTCATGTGCCTAGCCCCGATTCTCATCGTTGAGCACAATTGACTCCAAGCAACCTTGCATATCTAAAGACAAAGAAATCATTTTTATGCATAAGTTCTTCACAACTTGACCTACATTAGCTAAGATATGCATCATGCACCCTTAATTCAATGACTCAGGTCAGCCCAACTTAATACATGACTTAATTTTCTAACATCCTGTTTTTTTAGGAAAATCAAAAGTACTGCACTTACCATGCCAGTACTTTCACTCTGCGGTACTACTGCTCCCCAAAGCGGCATTTTCGCACGTTGGAAACCTCACATGGACCTCTCTGAAAAAACGTACCGTAACTTAACCTGGTATTTTTGCTGAGTGGTATTACCACACTTATGCCTGTGGTACTTCTGCAAAGCGGAACTACCGCACTAATACATATGATACTTCCGATTTTTCCGACACTTGTAGAAAATAATCCAAATCAAATCCAGTCTTTGCAAAATTAATTGATCACTTCACAAATATTGTAATAGTTTATTACAATAGTATCATAAACCTTCTCACATGATCCTCCAAGAAAAGTAAGGGAAAACGGGAAGATCATATGCTTGGACATCAACCAGCTGATGTTATCTCAAGAGAACAGATTTGCATTCACAATGGAGGTGGCAGAGGAAGCTAACTCCTATCTTGAGAAGAACAGGCATGAGTATGTATTGAAGAAACCTATACTGCATGTGCTCAGTGACCGCATGAACGAAGTTGGATTTTCTCGGCCAGAGGGTCACCTTTATCCTTATCCTATCAAACCTGGTCCTTATTTCATAAAAGAAGGACACTAAATAAATTCACGGGCTCTATGGTAAGTATATCTCACATCTAATTTGCCAATTAATTTTTTTTGTGCAGTTTTTCCCAGTTTGTTTCGTTATCCTCAGTTACATATATGACGAGTGCTTGCACACAAGCATGCCAGAGGGAGGGAGGGAGGTTCTGCTTCTAGTCAAAATCGAGAAGAGAACGACATGAACTCACAAGAAATATTTATGACCGCACAAAATGGCATCACAAGAAACTCAAGTATGCATTAGCAGTACACGTAAGTGCCTTTTAAAATGAGCCGATCTCAACTTCATGTGACTAGGCTATTTATAGGATAAGAGTATATCTATATGGCTCTTTTATCCATCTGGATATATAAAGCACACAACAGGGGATTCGATATTCATATATTGGGTTTGCTACAGTAAATGACTAGTTTCCTTTGTATAACCTCCTTCATGTAGTACCATCTTCACACGATCATATGCAGGGATATGTACGAAAGGAGCTTAGCTGTCTAGCGGCTCCTGCCTCCGATCCCAGGCCTTCTGCGTGGATCATGCCTAGAGTTTGGCCCTCCATAGTCATAATCCTGAACCTCTGTGAGAATCTTTCTGCTATACCCCTGCATTTAGAGGATAAAGAACAAGGGTATTTCGAATTAAGCATATAAATGAACAACGAAACATAGAAGTTATAAATTCTGATATTCGTTGAAATGAGCTCAGGCAGTCTCCAGCACTATCCTCAGCTAGTAAGATATTATCATATGACTGTTTCAAGCATAAGCTATCTATGTTTTTTGAGAGAGAAACATAAGTTATATATAGCAAAAGTAACCAACCATGACAACATTAAGGGAATACATCAAGGGCTGGAAAGTGTTAAGTAGCGCTCCCATGTCTGGAATTGAAATAATAACTCCAAGGCACTAAACGTTGTCCTAGATGACAAACTATGTCGAAAATATTGAGATCAACATAGGCAGACCTTTATCCACTTTGGAGTAGCAGCATTATCATTTTCTACCACTATGGTTTGGCCTGCTTTAAGACAAAAGAACTTGTTCAAATATATATAATTGATGATGTGAGTAATATTGGACAGAAGAAATAGCAAAGAACATACCAGCAGATGCATCGAAGAGAAGAATTAGAAGGATGATGGTGAGTACAAAAGTGGGTTTAGACATGCTGATCTCTGCTAGTACAGCGTTATTCCCTTCGGAGGATTGTTGGCGAGGAGCTATGGTGTCTCTGCCCCTTTTATACATGGATGATGGGTCAGGCAGAGGGAAAGAGAAAAAAGTTGTAATTTTACGTACGGTCTAACCAGTAATGATTGTTCTGCAGGATTATGATGAAACTTGTTATCCCACAACACGAGGTCAACTGCATTTAGCTGAAGCTAATTTAAAAGTTACATTTGCCTTTTCATTCACTAAAGCCAAAGAAAACTACAATGCATGCTTACTTTAAAGCATTTTTCTGTTAATCGTATTCTACTCCTGATCTGTATCATTCTAGATGAAATGCCACCATATAGCTTGGAATGGTACATAGCACCGACCATGCTTCAGATTTTTTGTAGTCTTCCTTTTAATCAGCTCGCATGAAAGGGTTTTAAACAAATGGTCATGATTAGATTATGTCCAAAGGACCATGTAAGAAAGTACATGGTTGCGTTGTGATGAACTATTGTCATTTTGGAGAAGTGAGAATTTATAATTTGCAAATTTGCAGATTTTCTTGTCAGCTTGCAGAAATAGATGATTTTAGAAAATTTGAGTTTTAGGATGATTTGGTGACCTAGGTTATTGTTTATAGGTTACATGAAACACGTTATTGCTAATATAGGTCAAGTTATGAAGAATTTGTATCCAGAAACGATTTCTTTGTTTTTAGATATGCAGGGTCGTTTGGAGTCAACTATAATCAACGGTAAGGATCAGAGCTACGCTCATGGAGGAACCGAGGCTCAGAATTATTAAAGATATCGGGTGAGATGGTGAACTCAAGTATGTTACAAAAAAAGATAGGAAATATTGAAGAGATATTGTATCTTGTGATCAGTGTTGCTCTAGTGATCCTCTCATGATTCATACCATATAAAATATGCTAAGTTGAGTATTAGACCTAAATTGAGTTTTAGATTGAGCTATACTAGTTTTTTTTATTGAAACTAAGTCAATAAAAGAAAAAATGATCTCTTTTATGCGAAAAACCTGATCTCATCAATTCTTTCTCATGAGACAACTTGCTATGGCACTAGGCATGAACTCAAGAGGAGTTTTGAATTGACCTCGACCACTCTCTTAAGCTTATTGCTTGGGATAGTCGTAGCACGGCTTGAGATCTAGTACATGGCTAAGAAAACAAAATTTGTGAAAATGGTTAAAGCTTAGGAGGCAGTAGTGGATGACTCCTAGTCCAGTACTTGCTTTACTAAGATAAAACCAAATATGAATTTCAGCAAGTGCTAAATGTGCTAAATTTCAAGCATTTGAACAAAATGATTCAATATAGAAATTGTAGCACTCTAAATTGATACAATTGTAGGTTTTTGGTTCCATTTAGTTTATTGACATAGCTTAACTCATTTTTGAACACCTTTGACTAAATTATGATCTTGAGTAACTTGACGTGCTAAAAATGCATTCAATTTTAGATTATTGCTCATTTGGTTTTAGCTTTGCTATATATGGTTTGCCATGATCTTTAATAGCTACTTCACCAAATATGGCCTAGTGTAATACTAATAAAGTAACTTTGGATAATTTCTATAGCTGCTAATGCTAAAAATGAATAAAATACAGTCGCTTCATTTCATTCCACTTCATTTCATTTATGCACTATCTTATTTCTATTCATGTTGATAATTCCATTATCAAAGGGGGAGAAAGATTAGTAAAAATGCATATCTAGAGCATAATTTGGTATTTTTGTGCAAAATCTTGCTACATTAGAGCTTTAATGTTCTGTTGTGATTCTCTTGATCTTTGATCTCATCTCACCATGACCAAAGTCAAATACAACAATTGTTCTTTCATATAGACCTAGAGTGAGATTTCCTAACTCAATTGGTGGATTTGAAGCTTTTTATGGAAAACTTACTGATTTCAGTAGCTTTAGTCAATTTTTGTGTCATATATTCATTTTCATCCTTTGCATGCTCCTTGTGACCATTTTGAGCTCGATTTGTAAATTCCCCTTTCTATTGTCTAAAATCACCTCCAAATTACATTTTTGTGAAATTCAATAGGTTCATCAAGGGAAAGATTGAAAAACTTTGTGAAAAGGTCCATGGTTGTATTGTGATGAACTATTATCATTTTGGAGGAGTGAAAATTTAGAATTTGCAGATTTGTAGATTTTTTGACAGGTTGCAGAAACGGAGATTTTGGGAAATTTGAGTCATAGGATGATTTAGTAAACTAGGTCATTGGTTATAGGTTGCATGAGCTATGTTATTGCTAATGCGGCTCAAGTTGTGAAGAATTTATGCTTGAAAATGATTTCATTGTCTTTGAATGTGTAGGGTCGCTTAGAGTCAACCATGGTCAACAGCAAGGATCGGAGCTATGCTCATGGAGGAGCCAAGATCCAGAATGATCAAGGATATCGAGTGGGATGATGAGCTCAAGCATGGCATGAGAAAGGCGGGAAATATTGAAGAGAAGTTCGCACGGTAGGTTTGCACCATATGGCTTAGTCGGTCCAAGTGAGGCGTGGTCCGATGTAATTGGAATGGGAGAGACTTGTCTATACGTGGCAAGCTAGTGGTGCACCTACATCTGGCAAGCATGGTGATTGCTTGCAATGGAAGGAGATGACCAGGTCAAGGAAGGGTATTTGGGTAGTTTATCCAAAATACTGAAAATAGCTTTGGAAGAAAACCATGGCACGTGAGCGGTACTTGGTAAGGCAGTTTAGGTCATGAAGAAGCTGGTATGATTAAGATGGATCAAAGTTTAGGACTTAGCATATTCAGGTTTATGCGCTTTGAAAAACATGTATAAATGTAGTGAGTTAAAACTCGTGTGTGTGGGGTTATTGAGTTTCCCCTATTGTGTTAAGTGAATAGTATTCACTAAGGATTAAATGTGGCTAGCTAACCCATCTATTTAAGAGGTTGACATGGAGACTTGTGATTAACCATCTAACCATCCTTTCTTGAGCCCTAGTGTTCATGAGTTCTAGGGTTAGGATTTGAGAGATGTTGAGTGTTGTGGTGTGCTCTCTTGTCCCTCAAGTGGAGTGGCTATAAAACCTTCGTACGCAAGTAGCAATACATCAATCTTTGTTATCTCCATGAATCTCTTTTATGTTGACTGATTTGCTCTTGATTTGATTGGTTTTTCCTCTTTGCTCTTCCCTTCTTGATCTTGTTGTGCCGAGGATATGTAAGAGATAGAGATAACCTTTGAAAATCAATCTCTACCCATCTAGGTACTTGGTTGGCAAGTTCATCAAGAAATATGGTTTTTGCTCTTTTTGGCATCTCCGAGTGGTTTCTTGATCTAGCTATTTCTACCTTAATTTGTTTGGTGTTCTTGCTTGCTGAGATATGTGGGAGCACATCTAGAGCCATCTTGACCATTATTTACCTATGAGCAAGACATATGCATCATTTGTGGTTTTGACCCGTTTTTGGTGCAATTTGCCTTCAAACGTAAAAAAAATGCCAGAACTTTGGCAAAGATTTTCTTGATCATTGATTGGAATAGGTTTTTGATATTATAGATAAGGTGCATAACAACTTTCAAGTGATTTAAAGTTATGGTTTGAGAGTTAGCGCATCTTAAGGTTTTGGCCTAGTTTTTGTGCAATAGAGATTCACGAACCAAAAGATCCCCAATTTGTTAGAATGATCTCAGGGGATTTGGCCCAACGGCCAAATCCCCCTTGCTCTCGCGCTCGATCGGGGCGCCACCATTTGGTGGTGGGCCTGCCGCCAACGCCATATAAAAGAGGTGGGGGCCGGGGCGGCACGGACACCGAGGTTCACCGTGCCGCCGCCAGACCCACCGACAAACCCTAAACCCGATCGTTGAGGCGCTCAATGACGGAAGACCCACCGCCAAGGAGATCACCGCGGCTCGGGAGACACCGCCATCGAGGAGACGCCGTTCCTCTTCCCGACTGTCGTCGCTGCCGTGCGCAGAGCTTCACCGACGAACCGCGATGGCCGGCTCTTCATCCTCTACACCGGACGATTGGTACCTCTCTCTCTTTCTCCGTTTTACCTCAAGAACCCGAACCCTAAACATGAGACCCCTCTAGATCTAACCTAGGAGATCCTAAAAGCTAAAGACCTAAAACTAACAATGGTATCAGAGCCTACTTAGGTGTAGATCTAGACGGGAAAGAAAGAACAGAGGACCCCTAACCCTAGAGAAAAGAACAAGAACAGAGAAGGGGAAACCCTAGATCTGAAAAGAAAAGAACTCACCTGGCCGTCGTCGCCGGGGCCACCGTCGTCGTCGCTGGTCTGCGAGAGATCGGCTGAGCCGTGTGCTCGCCGGTGCTCCACGTGCGGCCACCGTCGACGCGCGGGACAGGGCGCCAACACGGAGCCGCTCGACGGCGGTGCGCTCCCTCTCAGGGGAGCGCGCACGCCGGCGAGAGGGCCCGCGGTGGCGCCGGCTTCTCCTTCTCCGGCGGCGTGGACGAAGTCGCCGCCGCCGCCGCTGCGTCCGCTCGGGTGCGACGGGAGAGAAGAGAGAGGGAGAGAATGAGTTAGGGTTTCGGGGGCGTCCGCCGAGCGCGGTTTTGATCCGCCGACATCAACGCTCAGCCGTCGGATGGTGTCGGACGGATGAGATCGCGCCGCGCCGCGCGGGCTGGCTTTCGGCCCAGGCGGGCGAACGCTTTCCGGCCGAGCCCGAGTTGCGGCGGGCGCGGCGCAACGCGCGAGCGAAGCGCACTGGCGAAGCGGCCGATCGCGCCGAAGTCGCGGCGCGCGCGCGTGGGCGCGTGAATCGAGCAAAGCGCGCGCATGGCGCGGGCGCGTCGTGACGCGCGCGAGAGCGCGAGCCGAGCGGGCGGTGGGCGCGGCCGCGTGGAACGGGCGAATGGCCGTTTTGCACAGTAAAATCTGAAAATTGATTATAATGATTTTCAGAAGCAATTTTTTAATGAATTTCAATGAAATTTGATCCAAAATCTCTGTAAATTTTTGCACCAACGTGTTAATTTTTCAGAGATTAAATGTGTACAGTTTAATGCTTTTGAATAATGAATTATTTTAGAATAATTACAGTTTCCGCTGCAAAAGTTAATGTTGATTGATTTTCATTATTAAATTCGAACCAACGGGAGAATTTAATTTTTTGGAAAAATAGAGATAAATCCCAGATAATTATGATATTGTTATTTTCTGACCAACGTTGATAATAATAGTATTATAATTTTTAATTGATGATTTTATGCATTATTTCTATTTCTGCCCAACGGTGATGTAGATTTAATGTATAGATAAAATTGTTTTAAATTGTATGTCGTATTTTTGACCAACGTTGGAAATAAGGCATATAATTTTCTGTTATGTTCTCACTTTATTTGAAATATTTCAAAGTGGATACAACTTGATGAGTTGTATCGAGAGATCCCACTCTTAAAGGAGATAATTATGGAGAGTGGAAGAAAAGATAGACTTAGCGTTTATCTTGGTGAGGTGGACCGGGTCCTCACTACAAGACGTCCCACCGAGCCTATGGCACCAGTGAGGATCAAAATGAGGATGATCTTGCTTGGCGAGAAAAGACAGAGGATCATGCTCCCTTACTGATGTCTTATGACCTTGAGCATAAGAAATGGACCACACCAACAAGAAATGTATGGTGTGATAAAGAACACGATTGAGCTCGCTATTGTGGGCTCAATCGCAGAGTGTGTGACTTGTCACAGAGTACCTTGAGAGAATAAAGAGTCGGTTCATGGCTCTTCAAAGACTTATGCTACGGTGATTAAGCGACTTGTGACAGAGAGGTACTCTGGTGGTGGCGAGTGGCATAAGAGAGCACACATCGAGGATGAGCAACTTGGCATCCAAGCTTAAACCAATGGATTTGGCTCTCAAGGATGAGTTCCTTATTCATTTGGTTTTTGCTTCCTTGCCTAAAGAGTTTGACACATTTGTTGTCAACTACAATATGCAGCCCGAGAAATGAGACTTGAAAAAGTGCATAGCTATGTGTGTGCAAGAGGAGGAAAGAATTAAATCCTCACATGGTGGTTCTATCAACTATGTGAAGGATAACAAGAAAAAGAACTTCAACAGTAACTCCTTCTCAAAGAACAAGGAAAAAGCCTCTGTCCATCAGCCTCAACAGAATAAATTTGCTGTAGACAAAGATCAGTGTCTTCACTGCAAGAAGACGGGACACTACAAGAAGAACTGTCCTGATTACTTAAAGATGATAATGGCAAAGAAAGGTGAGAACATCATTACCTTTATAAATGAATGCCTGTATGTGTAATATTCGAAATCCACTTGGTGGATTGACTCAGGAGCAACTGTTCATGTTGCTAATTCCTTACAGGGATTCCGTTCGACGAGGACTACGCAAAGAAACGAAAGATGCATTAAAGTTGCAAATGGAGTCCAAGCTGGAGTGGAAGCCGTTGGCGATCTTTCATTAGAGTTAGCTAATGGCTCCAATCTTTTACTTAGAGATGTCCTTTTTGTTCCCTCTTTACAGAGGAATTTGATTAGTGTTTCAAATTTGGACAAAGATGGTTATGATTGTAATTTTGGAAATGGCAAGTGTGAAATAATGTTTAATAAAGAATGTGTTGGTCTTGCCATTTTACAGAACGAGCTTTATTTGTTGTCATTATGTGATGATGTGAATGTCGTATGCGATAATGAGAACGTCGCGTGCAAGAAAGTGATTGAATCCTCGTCTACGAATGTAAACAGAAAACAAAAGAGAACTCTAGATGAGTCGTCGAAATTATGGCACTGTCGTTTAGGCCATATTTCGAGGGGGAGAATAGAAAGACTAGTTAAGAATGATATTCTTCCTCCATTAGAGTTCTCAGACTTAGAACAATGCAGAGAATGCATTAAAGGAAAATATGTAAAGAAAATTAAAAAAGACGCTAAAAGAAGCACAGAAGTTCTACAAATTGTTCACACAGACATTTGTGGTCCTTTTTCTGTGAAAAGTGTGGATGGTTATGACTCGTTCATAACATTCACGGATGATTACTCCCGTTATGGATATATCTATCCAATCAAAGAAAGAAATGAAGCCTTGGATAAATTCAAAGTATTTAAGGCTGAAGTTGAAAACCAACACGATTTAAAGATTAAGATAGTCCGATCGATCGTGGGGAGTACTACGATCGACATACCCCATATGGACAAGTTCACGAACCTTTGCAAGGTTTTTACAGAAAATGGAATAGTGGCCCGAGATTCTACACCGGGCGAACCTCAGCAAAATGGAGTAGCTGAAAGACGCAACCGTACTCTGATGGATATGGTGCGAAGCATGATGATCTATTCGACACTGCCATTGAGTTTATGGATGGAGGCGTTGAAAACCGCCATTCATATTCTCAACAGAGTGCCTAGTAAGTCAGTACCCAAAACACCGTACGAGTTGTGGACAGGAAGAGTTCCCTCACTAAACCACTTACGTGTGTGGGGAGTCTCACTTTGAGGCTAAAGTATTTAACCCAAACCTTGGGAAACTTGATCCCAAAACAGTAAGTTGCTATTTCATTGGCTACCCTGAAAAGTCAAAAGGTTTTCGTTTCTACTGTCCAGACAGATATACAAAATTTGTAGAAACGAGACACACTGTCTTCTTAGAGGATGAAATGATGAGAGGAAGTATGGTAGCTCGAGAGATTGACCTTGAAGAGAAGCGGGTGTATGTGCCCACTCCGATGATTCAAGAGCCATTCTTCACACTACTACATTGTCATTTGCACCGACGGTGCAAGACACTGTGGTGCCAGCACCTGTTAATGTTCCTCCTGTGGCAACAATGAATAATAATGAGGAACCTGTTCTTCAGGATCCTATAGAACCCATTGCCACAGATGAGGGGGAGCAACAATGACCTCAAGCAGAAGATGTACCAAATGAGGAGGCCCAGGAGGTCTCAAAGAGTAAGAAGATCAGCTATTTCTGATGATTATCAGATTTATCATACAGAGGAATTTCAAATGGAGGATGATCCCACCTCATTTGAAGAAGCCATGAGAAGCGAAAATTCTTCAAAATGGCTTGAGGCCATGGAAGAGGAAATGAGGTCCATGAAGGCTAATAAAGTCTGGGACTTAGAAATTATTCCTAAAGGAGCCAAAACAGTAGGCTGTAAATGGGTCTACAAGACAAAGCTTGACTCCTAAGGGAATGTAGAAAGATACAAAGCGCGACTTGTGGCAAAAGGCTTTACGCAAAGAGAAGGGATTGATTACACTGAGACCTTTTCTCCAGTCTCATGTAAAGATTCTTTCAGAATCATAATGGCATTAGTAGCACATTATGATTTAGAGTTACATCAGATGGATGTAAAGACGATATTTCTTAATGGGGATTTGGAGGAAAATGTTTACATGGCACAACCGAAAGGTTTTGTCGTAGAAGGAAATGAAAGAATGGGATGCCGCCTAAAGAAATCGATTTATGGGTTAAAGCAAGCTTCAAGACAGTGGTACTTGAAGTTTGACAGTACAATAAGAAAATTTGGGTTTAAAGAGAATGTAGAGGACAACTGTGTTTATGCAAAGTTTAAAGATGGGAAGTTTATCTTCCTAATCCTGTATGTGGATGATATCCTACTAGCTAGTAGTGATGTCAGTCTGCTACTGGAGACAAAGAAGTTTTTGTCCTCAAACTTTGATATGAAAGATCTTGGTGTAGCCGTTCGTTCTAGGGATCGAAATTCAGGGATAGAAACAAGGGATATTGGGACTGTCACAAAAGGCATACATAGAGAAAGTCTTAAAGAAATTTGGTATGCATAAAAGTAGTCCTTCACCGCACCTATAGTCAAGGGCGCAGATATGGGGATTTTCAATGCCCCAGAACCGATATGAGATCGATCAAATGAAAGCGGTTCCATATGCTTGGTGTCGGAAGCTTACAAGTATGCTCAAGTATGCACACATACGACTTAGCATTTGTTACTGGGTTATTTGGCGATTCGAGCAATCACGGAATAGAACATTGAAATTGATAAAGAAAGTCTTGCGTTATTTGCAAGGAACAAAAGGCCTCATGATGACATACGAGAAGATCGATTTACTCCATATAGTGGGGTATACTGATTCGATTTTGCGGGAGATGATAGAAAGTCTACATCCGGATATGTATTCACTCTCATTGGAGGAGCTATATCGTGGAAAAGCTCAAAGCAAACCGTCACTACATCGTCCACAATGTATGCCGAGTTTGTAGCATGTTATGAGGCTACGGGCAGGTGAAGCGGCTAAAGAAGTTCATACCGGTTTAAAAGTGGTTGACGACATCAATAGACCACTTAAGTTGTACTGCGATAATGAACCCGCAGTAACGTATACCCACAACAATAAGTCAAGTGGTGCTGCCAAACACATTGACATAAAGTACTATGTTGTGAAAGATAAAGTTCGGGATCAAATTATAAGTCTTGAGCACATAAGTACCGCAAAGATGTTAGCGGATCCGCTTACTAAAGGCTTACCACCCAACGTGTTCAGAGAACATATAGCCGGCATGGGTTTAAGGGAAAGCCTATGATTCCTGGACTAAAAGATGGCCCGAAAGATTAAAGTAACTATTTCAGAACAGAGAGATGTATTGTAGCTGTTGAATCTATCGGCGATTGACCGTGACGATGAGACATGTTCTATGCACTAATCTGTGATGGAATGTGTAAAGTCAAAAGTAATTAAAGATAAAGTATAGATTGAGATCAAGGGGGAGAATGTTAGAATGATCTCAGGGGATTTGGCCCAACGGCCAAATCCCCCCTTTGCTCGCATACGATCGGGGCGCCACCCATTTGGTGGTGGGTCCTGTCGCGGCGCCATATAAAAGAGGTGGGGGCCGGGGCGGCACGGACACCGAGGTTCACCGTGCCGCCGCCAGACCCACCGACAAACCCTAAACTCGATCTGTTGAGGGGGCGCTCCAGCGACGAGAAGACCCACCGCCAAGGAGATCACCGCAGCTCGGGAGACACCGGCCATCAGGGAGACGCCGTTCCTCTTCCCCGACCGTCGCTGCCCGTGCGCAGAGCTTCACCGACGAACCGCGATGGCCGGCTCTTCATCCTCTACACCGGACGGTTGGTACCTCTCTCTCTTTCTCCGTTTTACCTCAAGAACCCGAACCCTAAAGATGATACCCCTCTAGATCTAACCTAGGAGATCCTAAAAGCTAAAGACCTAAAACTAACACAATTCTCTCGAGTTCTTTTAGGTTTTTTAGTTAGGATATGTTCTTAAGGTCATGAACTAGTTTTGGTTCAAGTTTCAAATCTTTTGGATCGATGAATCAAAAGTTTCATGGTTTTTCGGATTTGAAATAGTGCTGTTTTCACTATTCACGGGCTGAAAACACTGTAGCACCGAGAATTTTTGGATTTTTTACTTCTTGATCTTCATACCTTTCCGTAGCTACTGGGGTAAGGATAAAGGGAATATTTGGAGGAAAATTTGAAGACACCATTAACCTCTTCTGTTGCCATACCGATCCTACAATGTCCTAATTATTTCGTGAGCATAAAATATTCTTGGAAATATCAATGACATAACGATGATGAGTATACAGAAGGCCTTTGGCAATTGCTACAACACGATAAGAGCCATCTCTGCATGTTCTCATGGTGCATATTTGGTGCAATATAAAACCTTATTATTTACAATACCATAATACTCAGAGCACCCAATTTAAGGAGTGAATGTATCAAATCACCAAAAATTGATACAGTGCACCCACTATCAAATGTTAGATGCGTAGCAAAAGGGGCAGCGATAGTAAGCGGAGTGAGTGCTCACTGACAGCTACAGCTATGTCAGTGTGCTAGAGGAGAGTGGAGTGAGAAAAATACATGGAAATGGAGGGAACTGCAAGTGCAAGTGCAACAGCATTCCCAATAGTGGATCCATCGGTCAAAAGGAAAAATAACTTGCCCATTGCCTTGTGGGGATCCTGTTTGAGATCTTCCCTATCTAGCACTGCTCATACCATTGGCATATGCGCGTACATATTTTGTTGATTTGTCTTGTTATATATCTACGCTGCCCTTCTGCTACATATGGCCGCATGCCCGTTCTGTTTATGGGTGATTCTATGACCTAACCGCCCACATATCCACTGTACTTCCAGCTGTGCAAATTAAGAGGATCACGACCAAGATGCAGGTGTGCTGTTGGCCGCTCATTATGTCATCCTAGGCAGCGAGCACCTCTATGAAGTTGACCATCTACTTGTTGGTTGCGGCTTTGTAAGAGCCAAATGCATGCAACAGGAGAGCAATTTCAGAGTCACTGCCCTTTGATCCCACAACAGACTAGCCAGTAGTTGCTTGCAGCCTCGAGTGCAGTAGGATTTCAGAAAATGGCATCCCCACTACCTTGCTACCTTCATGTGTGACACCATGTATGTAAAATCTTTCTTGAACAACATGACTACACATGTTAAGAAGGTATGGCACGACCTGAAAATGTCAACATCATACCGTATCCTCATCAATGTTGCATACGTGGGAGTGCACGTGTGGCCGTGCAAGGGTTACACTGAGAGCGCACGGAGACGATCTAGTAGCCACATCGCACAAGGTCCATTTCAAACTACAGAGTTAGACATTGACCAAGATCCCTGTACCTGACCACAGCCTTTTCAGTCAGGAAAATGGGACTCTGAAACATACTAGGATGGAATACGGTGCAGGGGCAAATGGATTCACATTCTTGTTGACTCCCGAGGAAAAGCATGGCGGGGTGGCATCTGCCTACTGTTGCACAGCTGTATCATAAACAGGAGGCAGAGGAATCTTTTCTCAAATATGTGCAGGGGCTTAAATAGATGAGAACAGTGAGAAGCACTATGAGTGGTTAGTTGGTACTTCAATTCAGAAGCATCCTTTCTACATGGCGATATTTTGGAGCTTTGAGGCAATTTTCTTTCTTATCAGTTTGTTTCGTAACATCTTTTGACAGAGATGTATTTCTGAACTTCGAAGCAACTTCTCTTTAACTAGTGCTTCACTGGTTTGTAAGGTGTAGTCCCTGTTATGTAGGAATCTCAGACTATATATGCAAGGGAGTGTTTCTTTGGGAATTTGGCCGTGCTTCTAAATGGAACTACTTTTATATGTTCTTTTGTTTAAGATTTCCTTTTAGATGCAAACTTGTAGTTCATGTAGTTCAGGCTGCAAAAAGGCGGTTCATAGCTTTTGCATGTCTTCAGGTAGTTCTCTGATGGTGCTTGACTACCTATGTATTCTCTAATTCGGTCCGGTTCTTGCCAGATCAGGCGACAGCGACATCTTCGGTGTCGTTCTCTCCTTGAAGGCGTTGCCTTGGGCCACTTGACCTTACCTCTCTTCGTCTTTCTGTGTGTGCGTTTGCCGATGTTAGTCTTTCGGTAGTGATAGTCTACTCATCGTTGGGGTGTGTTAACTATGGTCGTTTATCTTATCGGGTTATCGAAGGTGTGTTCTTTGTACTTGGTCCTTCTTTAGACCTTTAATTCGGCACTTAGGTTACCATTTTACTACTCTTTTTTTTAATGACTGAAATATAATTCTACTGCATGTTCGAGAAATACCATAGCCTCGGTATGTCGCTGTTGATGCTGTCTTTGTGATATTTTATTTTGGGCTTTCTTTTCGTTGTCAAGAAATCACTGGGTGAAGTGGAGCAAAGCTATATCACTCAGCAGGCATGCTTCTAATTTCTAACCTTTCATCATTACAGTTTGCAGGATTCAGATAGCAAAAGTTGGGGGCATCCTTTCAGAATGGAGCGGTCCTGCAGGCCTCCTAGTTTTGCTGTAGGGCGAAGGCGACGGCGGACTGAAGCAGTGTGGACTCGCGCGAAGGGCGGCGCAACGCGAGGGAAGCGGCTTCAGGGGAGAAAACGGGGTAGCAAGAATGCACTTTCTCAAGGTGAAAAGTGTAATTTGGAAATAGAAAAGCAGGCTTTTGACTCAAATTTTCAGGTTTGGCAAAAACGTCCAAATTCAAAAGAAACTCACTCAAATTCAAAATTTAAAATTTTTTTGAGCTGTCACAACTAGTACATTTATGATATGGTTGCCTCGTAAAAATTCCTATCGGTTTAGGAGGCAACCATATCCTGAATGTAATTTTTGAGAAGCTGATGGAGTCAAGGAAAAGTAAATATCGTTTACTCCTGTTTGTTCATCGAAAAGTTCCGAAGGCAGAGCATGCGGATTCGTGAATACCGGCGGTGTCGGAAATGGCCGCCTCCTGTAGAACAGGTAGTCCCTTTCAGTTTTCACCAATCACCTGGCTACTCACCGGATTATGGAATACCGGAAACAAGGTGCCGGCTACTCACCATTTTACAGACCAAGTTCATTAGCACTATTTGGGTTGTCAACTGTTTATAAAGGGTTTAGGCTCTCGACACTTCTATTTAGCACGTCTCCACTCGAAGCGGAGCAGCGGACGCGTTGCTTGAACATCTCCGACGGGGATACGACAATCCCAAAAAAATATTTGTTTGTAAATAATATGGTTATGTCAATATATTCTTCGAATATACTCCTGATCTATAAGGGAGAGATTTTACAAAAGTAGTCGTAATCTCTTCTATGACCACTTTTTAGTTGTAAGCTCTTTTGCGATAACTATGCAGTTGTAAGTTCTTCTACGATAATCCTGTAGTCGTAAGTTCTTCTACGACAACTCGTCAGTCGTAAACTTTTTTGCGACAACTTCTTGATAGTAAGCATTTTCTATGACCATTTTATAGTTGTAAGTTCTCCTACGATCATGACATAGTCGTAAGCTATCCTGCGACTATCTTGTGGTTGTAGATCCTCCTACGACTAACTCTGACTGACCCATCTACGACAACCCGTTGTATTGTGGACTTGTCTGACAGGGCGGTTAGTGTGAGTATTTATTCTTTAGAATAAGCGCACATAACTTCACCCAGGTAGAAATCGCTGCACAATGAGTGGGATACTACATCTCTAATAACTCCCATCGGACAGTTATCATTCGCAACATTAAGGCGTCTCTTGGCAAGGAGAAACTACCTCTGCCATGCGAGTTATATAAAGGTGGACGTCAAGGAGAATAAGAAGAAGGAGCGAATATGGGATAGACCCAAGAGGGAATAGTAGTAGACAGGACATTTCGCATTACTTTCTCTGTTATAATCATTTTATTGATCAATATCCACACAGGAATTAGGGTTGTTATTCTCGTAGCAAAAGACCCAAACTTGTATAAAAATTGTTGTGTCTTCTCTCTACGTGATCGTAGCTAGGTCTTCAAGAGTTCTCCAGAACCCAAATAAATCATACATAAGATCGATACTAAAACATCGACAGTTGGTGTTGTCCGTGGGGAACGTCTTCGCCAAAACTCCGATAATTCCTTGTGGCAAGTTTTCTTCTTTTTTATGTCCTCATGGTAGGAGAGTGGAACAAGGAGAACTGGTTCGACCTGACCAACTATGCAGATCTTGACATGGAAGCTTGCTACAACAATGAGCAGACCATGCTTTCATATGATGTTGAGGCTGTCTCCAGAGATCCATCACGAGACCCTAGAGATTGCACCACAGATAAGGTTGAGGAGGGATCCTTATCCCCCACAACATTACACTCACTGAAGGAACTAGTTTTCTCAAAGGGCAAGGGTCAATCCGACCACAAATAGGATTGCACCAAGGCGGGTCCGCAACATGAGGAGGGATTTACCTCTAAGTGTTCAAGTACCTTACCAACCACTTGATCTTGGTTAGCAAGCCCTAGAATCTATCATTCCAGGAATCCATCAACAGTTGGCGCTCATGACCTTTTAGTTATCCGTGTAAAGAATGTGGGTGGGCTCCCTGCGAGTCTGTCCATACTCTCGTAGAGTTCAACTCTGGTCGAAGATGGTTATAACCCAGAATTTCCCTTTCTGGAGAGGCCTATTCCGTACCGTGAGGCTTTGTCGTTTAATGACTCCTCAAGCTAGGAGGCGTTAACGCGAGTGGAGACCATGTTCAGGAGGTTTTCGCCCTCCCCTTAGATACTGATCACTCTCTTAGAGGAAGGCCTAGCAGCACTCTCCACCACTCACACACTACTACTCCTGCAAAGGACCACTCCCTACACTCGAGGAGTTGGGACAAACAAGTGGTCAGAAGCAGTCGGATGATGACGGGGAGATGCTATTCCAGGATTCGAAGCACACTATCGAGCACATCTACGGAGGATCCTCAGCATATGAGTCAAAACGACAGTATAAGGCTGACGCAAGAGAGGGAAATTACATTGACCCTCCTCTTGTCAATTATCTTCCTAAATGGTCGGAAGTCATAATCTCCTTTGAGAAAAGTGACTATCTGATCCCTTAGACTCGACTAGGTCGGTTTTTGATCGTTGTCGAGCCTACCATCAACAACTGTCGAGTGAATCGAGTGTTGATCGATGGTGGTAGTTCTTTAAATATTTTATTTGTTAGTGCTCTGGGCGAGATGCACGTTGTTGAGCCTATATGATACTCATTCCATGGGATCGTATCAGGGTCTTTGGCCAAGCCAATTAGCCAAGTTTCTCTTCCTGTAATGTTTGGTTCCCCAGGCAATTTTAGAACAGAGAAAATCTCCTTTGATGTGGTCGATTTTGACATGGCGTATAACGCCATACTTGGATGATCAACTTTGGCACACTTCCTAATAGTTGCTCACTATACATATCAATGTTTTAAGATGCCAAGTCCCAAAGGAGTGATCACAGTCCGTTGTGATAAAAAGATGGCACTTACACGTGACCGCAAGTCCCTCAAGATGGTTGGCCAATTACCAACTCGAGAAGCAAGCAAGGCACAACCTTCGACCGAGCACTCGAAGTCTAAAGCTGTGCCAAAGTCGAACAAGCAAGTCAAAGAAGTCTCTCTGAATCCAGAGGAGCCTTCAAAGACTGTTCGCATTAGGGTTACTTCCAACCCAGCATAGGAAGATGCCCTCGTCACCTTCCTCTAGGTAAATGCAAATGTATTTGTGTGGCAATCATCTGACATGCTCGGGTCCCCAGGGAGGTGACCGAGCACATACTAGCTCTATGGCCTAACAAAAATCCATAAAACAAAAGTTATGGAGATTTGCAATTGATCGATAGGAGGCTATTAGGTCTGAATTGGACAAGCTGCTGAAAGTAGGCTTTATAAGAGAGGTTAATCATTCAAAGTAGTTAGGTAACCCTGTAATGGTTAAGAAGTCTAACGATAAGTAATTTATATATATAGACTACACTGATCTTAATAAAGTTTATCCAAAAGATGATTTCCCTCTTCCCCGTATTGATCAATTGGTTGACTCTACTGCTAGTTGTGAAACATTAAGTTGTCTATATGCATATTCTGGCTGTCATCAGATTAGTATGTCTATAGAACATGAAGAGAAGACCGCATTTATCATACCATTTAGAAAATTTTGCTATGCCAAAATACCATTTGGTTTAAAAATGCTGGTCCAACTTTTCGGAGTTCGATATAATTGAATTTTTTCCTTCAACTAGGCTGAAATTTGGAAGACTATGTTGATGATTTAGTTCTAAAGAGCATCAAATGACTTAATCATATTTCAGACCTGCACGAAAACATTTGACAACATCAGAAAACACCGCTTGAAACAAGTTTTACATTTTCATGAGTTTCAAATTTTTAGGTTTCACTAGATTTCAGGTGTTCATATTTGTACTTCCAAAAAAAACAAGTTTCACATTTTCATTAGTTTTAGAGTTCCATGTTTCATGTAAGTTTCAGTAGGTTTCAAGTTTTCATATTTGGAGTTTTAAATAATTTTCATGAGTTTTAGGTCTAAGATTTAACACAAGTTTCAGTTGGTTTTAGGTTTTATATATGTAGTTTTAAAAACAAGTTGTACATTTTCATGAGTTTCAAATTTTTAATTCGTAAATTTTGGCATGTTTTAGGGTTTATATTTGGAGTTCAAATATTTTTCTATGGGTTTCTGGTTTCAAATATGAAACTTCATGCTAGTTTCAATATGTTTTAGATTTAATGTTTGGAGTTTATAAACATGTTTCATATTTTTTTTATGAGTTTCAGTTTCAACATCTTAGGTTGAAGGAAGTTTCAACATTCAAGCAAGCTACACGAAGTATTAGAAAAGTAAGTTTCAACATATTTTCAAAAAGTTTTTATCAAGCTTCATATTTTGAAGTCCAAGGTTTCAAAATGTTTCGTAAAGTTTTAAAGTTTCCAATGAAGTCCAAAGTTTCAAAATGTTTCAAAAAGTTTTAAAGTTTCAAGTCTCAAGTTAGGTCTCAAATTATCATATTTGGAGTTTCAAAATAGCTTTTATGAGTTTCAGGCCTCAGGTTTTACACAAGTTTCAGGCATCAAGTAATATTTCATCTATGAATCATTAGGTTTCTATGGTGAAGCCTGACATCTCTAAAATATGAGTTTTAGCTGTAAAAACTTGAGGCTTCAATGATGAAACTAGAATGAGACATCATGAACTAAATCAATACATCTTGAAACCAGAATAAAACTTCTCAAAACAATTTTGCATGAAATTTCATATATACAGGAAACATAAATGTTGTAAAAATAATGCACCAATACTCTTGCATAACTAGTTGGGAGTTAGGCAAACAATATATCACAATCTTCTATAAGAAACATTTTCATATCATTACAGCTAAACAATTCATCATCCACGACTATGTTGTAGCTGCCACTCCAAAACATTATGTAAAAATAAAAGAAGCCAGTAACATATGTTGAAATTGTCGTTATATGAATTACATACCACAAAAGATGCTATCTTTTAAAGTTTAGCAGCCTACGTAAATGTACAAAAGATAAACAACTATTTCTATTTTCTGTTCATTCATCTATGAGAACACCAAGAAAGAGCTTCTGATTTTGCATGAACTTCTCTCAGTCATTGACATCCTCTTTAATCAAATCAACTTGCAAGTAGCATTGCACAATTGGTTCAATTCAAATGTTACACTTGTAGGAGCGGGTTATGATATGGAGGCTAACAAGAAGTATAAATCTGAGTAATCTTTCCCTAGGAACCTGCAATTTTCACTACTTGTGCGTGTTGCTCCTGCATAGCAACTCCAGTTTCAGCAAGACCATTAGCTTCGGCTTCATCACCTACAACCAACTAAAAAATGGGAAAATGAAAATACATAAGGAATTTGAACAAAGAGTTTCAAGTATAATACAAAACAGATTTGAAGTCTGAATGGAGAGTTTCAAGTCTTATATCCAGTTTCAAGTATAGTAACACACGCTGTTATTGCAAAAAATACAGTGAGGCCTAAGTTCAATACCTCATTAGTAGAGAGTTTCAAGTCTTACATCTAGTGAGAATGATCCCAAAACAATCACAGAACATCAAACCTAACATCGATAAAATTTTTTAAAAATAGGGTTGGAATTCATCGGATATGGACACTAATACAAGCATCACATTGGGAGAGAAATGGCTCTAAATAAAACATGTATTAACTTTGTCAATAGAAGATCGGGGGTAGAGAAATGGGAATAGAGGAGGACGGGGATGAAGGGGATCAGAGAGGAAGGGCTCTAGGATAGGAACATGGGCAGATAAGAAATTGCACGGGAGGAGGTGCGCGCAGCCGCATAGCACACATCGAGCTCATCACGAGCCTGGGGCACGTCAGGACGTCCTCGATGCACGAGCTATCCGCCGCGTCCTCCCTTCCCGTTTTGGGCCAAGCCAACGCCTCTCATCTCTTATCTCGGTTTTGTTTTTGTATTGTTTTGCTCCGGCGCCAGTTCAAACCAGCCAAACGCGGACACTTGGAACGTTCGTGCCCATCACACCGCGTGTCCTCCCTACGTGGCGGCCATGTACAAGCCCATGCACGACACGTGCCCAGGCCTCTTTCGCAGCTGAAGCGTATAAGAGGACGAGGCTCCTAAGCTGCTCCTCGCAAAGCAAAAGCTCTTTGTTATTGCCAGCCCTGAAGAGTTCGAAGCAGCCTTACATTGTTAATTCGACACCGTGCAGTTTTCCGTTGTTGTCAGTGCGATGGCTTCTCGTCAGGATCAGGCTAGCTACCAAGCCGGAGAGACCAAGGCCCGTGCCGAGGTAAGTTTCGTGCGCGCACTATTTCCGCCGTGCCATGCCATGCTTCTTAAGACTTTCGTGCAGGTATTTGCTCGACTTATTGCGTTCCAGGAGAAGACGGGGTACGTGATGGGCGCGGCGCAGGAGAAGGCGCGGGAGGCCAAGGACCCGGCGTCCGACGCTAAGGAGGCGACCAAAGAGAAGGCGTGCGAGGCCAAGGACAGGGCCGCGGACGCGACGGGCCGCGCGATGGACAAGGGCCGCGGCGCCGCGGACGCGACCAAGGAGAAGGCGTTCGAGGCCAAGGACAAGGCGGCCGACACGGCGCAGGCCGCCAGGGAGCGCGCCCGCGACGGCACGGAGCAGACGGGGAGCTACATTGGGCAGACGGCCGACGCCGCCAAGCAGAAGGCGGCCGACGCCGCGCAGTACGCCAAGGAGACCGCGCTGGCCGGCAAGGACAAGACCGGCAGCCTCCTCCAGCAGGTGGCTCCCACTGCTTACACACACGTACAAAGTAACCAGTGCATCTTGTAGCACACGTGCTGATCGCTGAAAGTATCGTGTCTGGACTCTGTTTTGTAGGCAGGGGAGCAGGTGATGAGTGCGGCTGTGGGGGCGAAAGACGCGGTGCTGATTGGTGAACACGCTCGGAATGGGAGGGGACAACAACGGCAGCACCAACGCCGCCGGCAAGGACACCAGCTGACCAGCACTTACAAGCCTGGGAGGGAACACTAGAAGATGCTTGTGCTTTTGGTAGCAATTGTGCTAGTGTCAAAGTGTCTCTATGTATGTTCGACTAGTTTTAGTTTGAATTTGACGTGTCACACTTCGGTCTTATGGAAGGTGTGTTCGTGTTTGAAATACCCCAAATTTTGAGCATTTTTGAAAATGTTCGGAAATTCAACTTGAATTTGGAAACTTACCCAATTTGGCAAGAAGTAGCAAAATACGCTTTCCTTTTTCTCCTTTCCGCCTTCGCTCTGGGCCGGCGCCGTCCGCCCGCGCGCCGCTCGGCCCCTCCTTCCGAAGCCGCCGACGCCCCACGTCGCCGTTTCCCCCGCCAGCGCAACAGGGGAGGCTGCCCTCCAGCTCCAGCCCGCGAGGACGCCGACCCCACGCGCCAGAGACGCCGCCCCGCCCTTCTCCCCGTGCGGAGAACACCCGGGCAGCCCGCTGTCCTCGCCGGCGCCAGCGCAAGCATTCCAGTTGCTTCTCTCCCTCTGAGGACGAATAAGCACTCGAGTGCTGCAGACTCACCTCGCCACCTCGCCCTCCTTCGCGCGGCACAGCCCCAGCTCACCCCTCTTCTCTGCTCCTCGTGCGGAAAAGGCCGCCGAGCCGCCCCCAAGCTACGCCACCTGTACACACCATTTAAGCAGCGTTTGCCACTGTAGATCGCCTCCAGGTAGCCCCCTTCCTCTCCCCACTCCACCGATTGCGCCCTCGTCGCCTCCACCGCCGGCAAGCCGCGCCCCTGAGCCCGGTAAGCCCTAACCGCAATCGGGAGAATTAGCTAATAAAAATCCAATTCCTCCCTCTGGCACGTGCACCTCTACTCCCTGAACACTGTGACGCGATCACCAGAGCGAGAGCGGGAGTCTAGCAGCCGGGCCACGAAGCTCGCCTCCGACCACAAGGCCGTCACCGTGGCTGGGCCACTCCAGCCTCCTCCGAGCTGAACCGCCACTGCCAACGAGCTCCTGAAGTCCCGGAGATGGTTAAACCACGGCCAATCGGGTCGCAAAGCTGCCGGAGCTCCCCAACGTCGCCGCGCACACCGGCATCTTCCCTGCAGCCCGCGACCTCCTCTGTACACTGCACTCCCTCCCAACGCCCTCAAATGGAAACGTTGCGAGTAGCCGCACCTTTTGGATATGGCGTTCCCGAACGCGTCACCCGCCGCCTCCCGCTCGGAGAGCGCACTGCTTTCCCGCTTTGGTCGGGAGCGCTGGAGGAAGACGATGACGCACGGCCGTCGATCGAACTCCATCCGAGCGTCGACCTCCGTTCAAATCCGGGCCGTCCACGTCGCGCCTTCGCTCCATCCGAGCGCCCGAACGCATCGCCCCACCCCCATCCGCGTCGTCTGCACCGCCCACGCGTCGCCCATCGGCGAAGAGTGCCCGCGCGCGCGCTTGGGCTCCGGCCGCTTGGCAAGGCGAGCCGCCAACGGGCGGTGAGCCGCGACGGAAACCGCCGCCGCCGCGACTGTGCACGCGGGCCGGGCTGCACTGTTCATTGGGCCAAGCCCATTACTGTTCACACCGAGAGAAAATCCAGAAAAATTCCCAAAAATCATAGAAAAATCTAGAAAATTCATAAAAATACAAAAATACACCATCTTGACCAGAAAAATACCCTGAGTTCAAATCTGGTCTCTGTTCTTTCAAATTCAAATTTGTTAAATTTGAATTTCCCTCTTTTGCTAATTCCAAATATCCCAAATCCAAATTTCATCGATTCAAAAATGCCTTTTCTAGCAAAATGTCCATCCACACACTTCTAAAGTATTTGGTTGAGATTTTATTTTAATTGGCTCCTTTTTGCATTGATTACTTTAATTTGGGCACGTTTTGAGTTGGAACTTATGTTATGATTTTATGTGTTTACGCTAGCCTCCGACGTAGCTGAAGTCCCAGTTCCGGAGCCGGAGCCGACTGCTCAAATCTACGACATAGTAGAGATTACGGACCAGCAAGGCAAGTCACATGTTTTTGAGCATATTGAATCCCATTGAATTACATTAATTATTTAATGTATTTTCATTATGGATAGTTGTGAACTAATAATTGCTTAAAACAAATATTTAGAATGACATGCTATCTAGATAATCCTACCACTGATAAATAGCCCTGTTTACCTTGATGGCCATATTCACCTTGACAACCTTAGTAAGAAATAATGTATGATATCAAAGTAACCATGATCGCCTTACACAACAACTTTGTACTACTAAGGTGTTGGCCGCAGGCCGGTAGGATTTCAAAGCTGATACTAAGGTAAAGATGTGCTGTGGGAAATCACGTGGTGATCTACGCCCACGACTTCACCTTAGAGAAATTAAGACTGGGAAGGGTGTGCTGTGGGAAATCACGCGGTGATCTACGCCCACGACCTTACCCGAGTGAGAGGCTGGTATGGATGGGTGAAGGTGCCAGTGGGCACAGAGGGGGATGTGGTTGGATGCCTCAGGTGAAAAATGTAAGGACAAGAACCTTGTGCCAAGTAAAAGACATAGTCAACGCTCAGGCCACAAGAGTTGACTTGTCAACACTGGTCTAGTAGCTGCTCCATTCAATTGAAACTCTACAGGCTGTGATGATAGGTAGACGGGGAGTTAGGTATGCTGCGGGTACCTAACAACGGTAGTATTCACTCACAAGCGGCTAGAGAAGAGTATATGTGCAATTGTAGTCGTGACTGAGTGATGCTATCGGGTAGAGTCTATATAAAGAAGGGAGCAGTGAACCGACCTGGCTTTCTTAACTCTGTCGCGGGAGTTAAGGGATTGTGTGGGTAAAGTTGAGCAACTCTGCAGAGTGTAACAAATGGTATTCAAATACGCCGTGCTTCCGGTTAATGAAGCTGTGTTAATTGGGTGATTCCAATAACGAGGCATAAGTAGGATTGGAGATGATTTAATGTGATAATTGATGAACTGATTCTGTTAATCAAAACCCCTGATCTTAAGGAGCAAACATCTTCAAGTTTTGCTTGCTTACAAATAAAACTGCATCCACCCACTGTAATACAACCCATATACTCCCATCCTTGAAATACCGTGCATATAGTAAACCAGGGTTTACCCCTGTGACTTGCTGGGTACAGTGGTACTCATGATTTGCTAAACATCATCAACAGAAGGCCAATACTGGCAAGATGACGTGATGGAAGAAGACGCTCCTGAAGAACCAGTCTACTTTGAAGAAGATTGGGCTTAGGATTTAGCCACGCTCAGGTCGTCGATCCTTTTGTGTGTATGTGGTAGTGTATGGGCTTAGGCGCCCGCTGTGTACCTTAACAACAATATAATAATGTAATAAAGTTGGTACGTTTATGTAAGTTGGTGCTGTTGTGATGATTACATGTAACCCTAGAATGTCATAACTGTACATTCCGTACGGTTGCGATGTTCCGTACCGTCTCCAGAAATGGGGGCGTTACAGTGTTTTAGCTGGTTCTGAGGAGGTTGGCGGGAGGAGGTTCTCCATGGTCGACCTGACGCCTCCATTGGACCATTGCATGTCTGCGTTTTTGCGATCTAATAAAGTTGGAATCTTTGTTTCGTTTAGCGATGTGCACTTGTTTTGTGATCTTCCTGACGTTATACTAGCACGGTAACGCGTGCGTAAATTATGCGTGTCCTACTCTTGTTCTGTTGGTCCCTGCAAATTGCAAAAGTGATGTACGGTGTCCTACTCTTGTTCTGTTGGTCCCTGCAAATTGCAAAAGTGATGTACGCCTTCTTACTTGAAGATAAAAGCGTTTGGATGCCTGATGACTGCATAGGCTGGCAGTCGTGTACTCAATCGATCTGCATGAGTGCAATCATAACCAAGTCTTAATAGGTTGACAAAACTAATTGGCTTGTGAACGTAGTAACTGTTGCGGATAGTTTCAGTTTACGCTTTACACACAGTGCACAGGCACACCTTTTTACGAATCACAGGCACACAAATTTAAGATACAGGAAAACAATGAAGTAGCAAATGTGCTACTTATATAACAGAAGAAACAACTGAATACAGACAATCACGGAGAATCGAGTGTGTGTGTGAAGCCGGCGAACGTGGTCGTAAAGGAGTTACGACCATAATCTCAGAGCAGAAAATGTAGTCGTAAAGGAGTTACGACCACAACGAGAAGGCGTGGTCGTAAAGCATTACGACTACACTAGCGATAGAACCTTCGACGTAGTCGACAGAATCACTGCGTGGTCGTAAGGAGCTACGACTATGGTGATTGATCGTGGACGAAAAAGTGCAGCGCAGCAGCGGTGAACGTGGTCGTAACTTCAATTGAAGTTTACGACTATATGGTCGGAGCAGCAAGGAGTGATCGGAGAGATCACAACATGGTCGTAACGACTATCAGCGTGGTTGGAGAACCAGCAGAGCGGTTATAGCGACATAGAAGGTGGTCATAGCCTCTTGAACGTGGTCTTACGGCTGCAGGAGGTGGTCTTAGAGACTACAGAGTGGTCGTAGTAGAGATCCTGAGGTAGTTGTAAAGTTTGTAACACTTGGATTTGATATTTGATTGCATTGGCTTCGTCCTCTCCCATGAGGAACGTCTTGGCAAGGACCTACATCGGCATGGCCGGCTTGGTCGCGAAGAGTGCGAACGTCGGCATGACCACGCCGGGAGACTGGCGGTTGAACATGGCCAGGAACACCGTGTCGCTGTCACCGACGTTGAGCTGGAAGTGCTGCAGCCCGCGGGGCATGACGAAGATGAAACACCCCAAAATTTGAGCTGTTTAAAATTTTTAGAAATTCAAATGGAAAATGGAAAACTTTCCCAATTTGGCAAAAGAATGGAAAAACCGCTTTCCTTTTTCTCCCGTTCCGCCTTCGCCTCTGGCTGGCGCCGCCCGCGCACGCCGCCTTCGCCGCGCCTCCGTAAAGCGGCGACGCCGCCCCGTTCTCCGCACGTGAGGCCGGGACAGCCACCTCCCGCTGGAGCTGCGCTGGGATGACCGGTCCCGCGACGCTGAGTCGCGCGCTCCCCTTCCCTCGCGAACGCCGGCGGCGGCAAGACGCCTCGCCGCCGCCACCGCGCCTTCTCCGTTAGCCAGAGCCTTGGAGCCGAGAGGCACTTGAGAACGGGGAGTCACCGTGCCACCTCGCCATCCTTCCTCGCCATCCGCCCCACTCACCCTCCTTCCCTCTCGCCGCAGAGCGCCAAACCGCCTCATCTGTCGCGCCACCAGCACGCGCCATATAAGAGGATTCCGCCATCAGAGATCGCTTCGGATCGTCCCTTCCCCTCCTCACCCCGCCGATTGAGCTCGCCGCCTCCACCGCGGCAAGCCGCACCTGCGCCGGTGAGCCCTAAATTCCAATTGGGAAGTTCACTCCAATCCAGCCCAATTCCGTGCACCCATACATGCACATCTAACCCCTAAACACGGTGGAAGTCTCACGGGGCGAGCATGTGCCCGGAGGTCGCCACGGCTCGCCGCCGACCACGAGCCATCACCGTGGCCAAGCCACTCCAGCCTTCCCGAGCTGAACCGCCGCGCCATCGTGTCCCTAGGATCCGTAGATGGTTAAACCACGGCCGATCGGGTCGCAAAGCCACCGGAGCTCCCCAACGCCGCCGCGACACCGTCATCTTCCCGCGACCGCGACCGCCTCATGCACCGCACTCCTCCCAACGCCCTCAAATGGAAACGTTGCAGTAGCCGCACCTTTGGCTATGGCCGTCCCGGGAGCGTCATCGCCTCCGCCTCCCGTAACGAGCTGCGCTCCGTTTTCCCGCCAGTCGGGAGACGCGAGGAAGACGACGACGCAAGGCCGTCGATCGAGTCTCATCCAACCGTCGGCCTCCGTTCAAATCTGCCCGTCGCCGCGCGCCGCTCCATCCAGCGCCGGACGCGCCGCCCGCCTCCATCCGCACTGCCGACGCCGACCACGCGTCGCTCATCGCAGAGAGCGCGCGCGCCGCTGGCTCGCCCGCAGCGGCGTGTGGGCTTCGGCCTGTGCGGCCGAAAGCCGAGCCGGGCCGATGGGCCAACGCGGCCGCAAGAACGCCGGCCGCCGCCGCACTGTGCACGCGGGCTGGGCTGCACTGTTCATCGGCCGAGCCCATTACTGTTCAAAATCCCGAAAAATCCAGAAAATGCCTCAAAAATCATAGAAAATTCTAGAAAATTCCCAAAAATACAAAATTACTCAATCTGGACCAGAAAAATATCCTAAGTGCAAATCTAGTCTCAATTTCTCCAAATTCAAATTTGTTAAATTTGAATTTGTCTCTTTTGCTAACCCTAATGATCCCAAATGCAAATCTCCTCAACTTAAAAATACCAATTCTAGAAAAATGTCCATCCTCACACTTTTAAAATGTTGGGTTAAGATTTTACACTAATTGGCTGTTTCGGAATTAATTACTTTGATTTGGACTCATTTTGAGTTGAAGCTTATGTTGTGATTTTATGTGTTTACGCTAGCCTCCGACGTAGCTGAAGTCCCAGTTCCGGAGCCGGAGCCGACTGCTCAGATCTACGACATAGTAGAGATTACGGACCAGCAAGGCAAGTCACATGTTTTTGATCATATTGAAGTCCCATAATGTTTACAATACTTAAATATTGTATTTTGCATTATGAATAATTGTGAAATGTATGTGCTTAAATAAAATGTTTAGAATGACATGCTACTTAGATAATCCTACCACTGATAAAAAGCCCATTTAACTTGATGGCCATATTCACCTTGACAACCTTAGTCAGAAATAATGTATGATATTAAAGTAATCATGATCGTCGCATACAACAACTTTGGACTACTAAGGTGTTGGCATAAGCCAGTAGGATTTCAAAGCGATACTAAGGTAAAGATGTCTTTGGGAAATCACGTGGTGATCTACGCCCACGACTTTACCTTAGAGGAATTAAGACTGGGAAGAGTGTGCTGTGGGAAATCACGCGGTGATCTACGCCCACGACCTTGCCCGAGTGAGAGGCTGGTATGGATGGGTGGTGGTAGTGCCAGTGGGCACAGAGGGGGATGTGGTTGGATGCCTCAGGTGAAAAATGTAAGGACAAGAACCTTGTGCTAAGTAAAAGACATAGTCAACGCTCAGGCCACAGGAGTTGACTTGTCAACACTGGTCTAGTAGCTGCTCCGTTCAATTGAAACTCTACAGGCTGTGATGACAGGTAGACGGGGAGTTAGGTATGCTGCGGGTACCTAACAACGATAGTATTTACTCACAAGCGGCTAGAGAAGAGTATGTGCGCAATTGTAGCCGTGACTGAGTGATGCTATCGGGTAGAGTCTATATAAAGAATGGAGCAGTGAACCGACCTGGCTTTCTTAACTCTGTCGCGGGAGTTAAGAGATCGTGTGGGTAAAGTTGAGCAACTCTGCAGAGTGTAACAAATGGTATTCGAATACGCCGTGCTTCCGGTTAATGAAGCTGTGTTAATTGGGTGATTCCAATAACAAGGCATAAGTAGGATTGGAGATGATTTAATGTGATAATTGATGAACTGATTCTGTTAATCAAAACCCCTGATCTTAAGGAACAAACATCTTCAAGTTTTGCTTGCTTACAAATAAAACTGCATCCACCCACTGTAATATAACCAATATACTCCCATCCTTGAAATACCATGCATATAGTAAACCAGGGTTTACCCCTGTGACTTGCTGGGTACAGTGGTACTCATGATTTGCTAAACATAATCAACAGAAGGCCAATACTGGCAAGATGACGTGGTGGAAGAAGACGCTCTGAAGAACCGGTCTACCTTGAAGAAGATTGGGCTTAGGATTTAGCCACGCCAGGCCGTCGATCCTTTTGTGTGTATGTGGTAGTGTATGGGCTTATGCGCCCGCTGTGTACATTAACAACAATATAATAATGTAATAAAGTTGGTACGTTTGCGTAAGCTGGTGCTGTTGTGATGATCACATGTAACCTTAGAACGTCATAACTGTACATTCCATACGGTTGCGATGTTCCGTACCGTCTCCAGAAATGGGGGCGTTACAGAGTGGTATCAGAGCAGACTTGCTTGACTGTAGGTTGGACCCTAAGGGATAACAGGAGAGTCTCGTTTCGACAAAACTTAGTAGGGAGAAGAGTAAAAGTATTTTACATAAAATGTAAGAGATGTTATAGTTATATGAATTCTTAAATGCTATTTTCCTTGCTTTAAGTAATTTACAGTTTAAGTTAGTAATTGTAAATGTTTCGCGCCTTCTAATATTTAAAAATGTGTGTTTCCGCAGATGGTCCATTTCATCCACTCGGACCCCGCTAGGTTGGAGGGATGGCCCTGTCAGTTGTGGGCCATGCAGCGGTTCCTAGGCGCTGACGACTGGCATAAGCCAGTTTTCCACTCCGTGTCGCGCCATGCTCCAGATGACAACGTTGCCTGGAAGGCATGGGTGGACCTCGTTCCTTTACCTGTCCGTCCGGACAGGGAGAGGAGGTTTTACGGTCGGAGGATCGAGGAGTGGGATGCGATCCAGGACGCGGCTAGGAATGTCGTGCTCCACTTGAGGCACTACTACGACTTCGAGTTCGGCGAGTGTCTACGACTTGGTGCCTCGGCGTGTTCCCGGGTGGTCCCTACTTGACCCTGCATCCTGTGGAGGCGGATGATGCTCGTCTTCACGTCGCTGCGCGACACATTGTCCATCAGAGACAATGTACTCGCGGCGATCCAGAGTCGTTCGCGAGGCGGCGGCTACGCCACGTTGAGAGAGAGCTGTATGAGATACAGCAGGAGCTCTACCGGAGGAATCTGGTAGAGGAGGGGGAGTTATCAGCTTGTGATGAGTCCCCTGATGTCCCCGCAGATCGGTCCCTCTCCACCGATTGTGGCTCCGGTGGTTCTGTGTACCGGTGATTCCGCCGGCATGGATGTGCCAGTCCATCCCGCCCACGTGGGGATCCCGACGCGTGCCGGTCCTTCACGGCCTCGACGCCGCATGACCGCTCCGAGTATCGCTCCTTGTTCCGGCTGCGCGCGCTCGGCGCCACCACTGGGATGAGGAGGACCCGAGGAGGTCGTGCGCTACATCGGCGGAGCCACCGACCGAGGGTTGGTGAGCGTTAGGAGGACTCGGGACGTAGCTAGGCTTTGGTGGTAGGTGGTTGACTTTTGGTTGTCTGAGTGAGGTAGTTTAGCTAGAATAAAAGTAGTGAAGTACCCTACTTAACTCAAGAGTAGCCGTGGTATTGTAATGGTGTTATGTTTGCGTATGTACAGTATGTAATGTATGTTTGCTACCTTGACTCTGTTGGTTGTTAATATTATATTTGGTTGTTAGCTTTAAAGGAATGTCTTTGCGACATATATTAATTTGGCTTTAGTTGTTTTAGACTTGTCTCCAAACTCTGTCTTCTGCTTATCTTCCTACACGCGATGGAAAGCAGCGGTGAAGTAATTCAGCTTATCTAATGCAGAAGCAAGATGTCAGGCACTGAACCAAATCAAGGTAACCCGCCAGCAGGGCCCAATAACACTGCAACTGGTACAGATGCCATTGCCAATATCTTAGCAGTGATGGAGCAAAACCGCCACCAAGCCGAGATGAATCAAACCAAACTTATAGAACAACATTCCAAAATGCTAGAACAGATTATGACGAGAACCTCATACTCAAGTGGTTCACCAGGGATGAGTTCAGCAGGAGCACCACCTGCCATGAAGTGGGCAGACTTCCAGAAGACTAGACCACCAGTCTTTTCCACTTCGGCGGACCCCATGGCAGCCGATGATTGGATTAAAGACATTGAGCGAAAACTAAAAATCATTCATTGTGAAGACAGTGAAAAGGTACTTTATGCAACTCATCAGCTTCAAGGACAAGCCTCCTCTTGGTGGATTAATTACCAGACTATGCATAACAATAAAGAATTCACCTGGGAGGAGTTCGAGGAAGTTTTTCGAAAAGCACATATTCCTGATGGAGTGATTCAGGCTAAGCGCAGGGAATTCCTGGCGCTAAGGCAGGGTAGAAGGAATGTCATGGAGTATGTACACCAGTTTAATGAGCTATCCAGATATGCAGAAGATGATGTAAATACTGAAGATAAGAAGATGGAGAGATTCAGGGCAGGTCTACAAGACTCACTGAAGTATCATATATCTGCGATGCGCTTCAGGGATCTATCCGATATGGTAGACTGCTTAATCAATTCTGAAGAGGCTAGAGGACAGATGGAGGATAATAGAAAGAGAAAGGTGATGCAAACCCCATTTACATCGTCTTCCAACGCCCAAAAGCCAAGAACCTGGACACCACCTCAAAACCGACAGTTCACTGGTCGTCAAGTGATGTTAGTACCCAGACGTCCAGCCAATACTCCACAACAAGGCAATAGGTTTCAGCAGCAAACACTCAAGTGCTTCAAATGTGGCGGAAACCACATGCAACAAAACTGCCCTCAAGTGAACAATAATTGTTTTCACTGTGGACAACCAGGACACTTCCGCAACAACTGTCCTAAGAAACATCTGCCATCTGAGACAGCAAGAATTCAAGCCGGGCCTCCCACCGGCTGTGAAGAAACAATAATAAAGCGAGCAGGGCACCAAATCGGTCGTGGAATGCAATAGTTGTACCGCCGGGTCATCGTTGAATAATCGGTTGGGAAGAAGCAAGGAACAGCAACCTCATTCTCCAAGCAAGAGTCAATCATATATCGCAGAAGATCTTTGCAGGATCAAATGACGTTATTGTAGGTATGTTTCTTGTCAATTCCATACCGCACTAGTTTTGTTTGATCCTGGTGCTACGCATTCTTACATATCCATGGAGTTTGTGACAAAGAATCAAATGACCGTTATGCCTTTGCCAAAACTTTATGCCATTCAAACACCTGGCATAAAAATGGAATCCCGATTTGGGTGTGGTGATCTCACCCTAGAAATCAAAGGATTAAAATTTAAGGCAAACTTGCTAATATTGGACATGAAGGGACTAGAGATTATATTGGGAATGAATTGGCTAACCAAGAATAAAGCCATAGTAAGGTGTGAGCATAAAGCAGTTGACCTTGGTCGGGATGATGGCCAAGAGATAGTGGTCCACACGGACCATGAGCTACTTGAGAAGATGAAGGGTGGTATACAGTGTAAACGGTGAAGGAGCAGGAGTACCAATAGTAGAAGAATATCCCGATGTGTTCCCAGAGGAACTACCTGGTAAGCCACCGGATAGACCAATAGAATTGGCAATAGAATTAGTCCCTGGAACACAACCAATTACAAAGCACCCCTACAGAATGTCAGCAATGGAGCTGAAGGAACTGAAGAAACAGTTAGATGAATTGCAAGCAAAAGAGTTCATACGCCCAAGTATTTCTCCATGGGCAGCCCCAGTGCTATTTGTGAAGAAGAAAGATGGAAGTCAGCGGATGTGCGTTGACTATCGAGGTCTAAATGCAGTGACTATCAAAAACAAATACCCACTACCAAGAATAGATGATCTGTTTGATCAGCTCCGAGGAGCCAAAGTTTTCTCAAAGATTGATCTACGCTCAGGATATCATCAGTTGAAAATCCGAGAGCAGGATAGGGAGAAAACTGCATTTACAACTAGGTACGGACTCTACGAGTTCACAGTCGTACCTTTTGGGTTAACCAATGCACCGCCATATTTCATGAACCTCATGAATATGGTATATATGGAACAGCTGGACAAATTTGTGATAGTGTTTATAGATGATATACTCATCTATTCCAAGAATGAAGAGGAACACAAGGAACATTTACATGTTGCTCTGTCCAAGCTTAGGGAACACCAACTGTATGCAAAATTCAGTAAATGTGACTTCTGGATGAAAGAAGTTTCATTCTTGGGTCACATCATTTCAGTAGATGGAGTCAAAGTTGACCCAGAAAAGATTAAGTCAGTAATGGAATGGCAGCCACCCACAAATGTAACGGAAGTGAGAAGCTTTCTGGGATTGGCGGGTTATTATCGCCGATTCATAGAAGGATTCTCGAAAATTTCCCGACCACTCACTCAATTGCTCAAGAAAGAGATACCTTTTGAGTGGACGAAGAAGTGTGAAGAAAGTTTTCAAGAATTAAAGACCAAATTGACAACTGCACCAGTCCTAACCCTCCCAGATCCAGAGAAAGATTTTCAGATTTACTGTGACGCCTCCAAGCAAGGATTAGGATGTGTGCTGATGCAAGATAGAAAAGTGGTAGCATATGCTTCACGACAGTTAAGGCCACATGAAGAGAATTACCCTACCCATGACTTGGAGCTAGCGGCCGTGATCCATTCGTTGAAAATCTGGAGACATTATCTGCTGGGTAACCATTGTGAAATATTTTCAGATCATAAAAGTCTGAAATATATCTTCACTCAACCAGATCTCAATTTGAGACAACGAAGATGGCTAGAGCGGATCAAGGATTTTGATATCGATTTGCAATATCACCCAGGTAAGGCAAATGTAGTAGCAGATGCCTTAAGCAGAAGAGTGTATCACAGCATGGTCAGTGAGATTGACCAACCTCTACACTTAGTAACAGAGATGCAGAAGCTCAATTTAGCAGTGGTTGAACAAGGAATGTTAGCAGCCCTTGATATTCAGCCATTGCTAACAGATAAAATCAAAACAGCTCAGGATAACGATGAAGAAACACAAGAATTGAAAAAGAGCAGCCAAGAGAAGAAATCAACTGAGTTTATTGAAGACAAACAAGGAATTCTGACTTTTAAAGGGCGATATTGCATACCAAATAAACAAGAACTGAAGGATTTAATATTATCAGAAGCTCACTCCTCACAGTTCTCAATACATCCTGGCGGAACCAAGATGTATAAAGATTTAAAAAGAAGATTTTGGTGGAATAACATGAAGAGAGAGATAGCGGAATATGTAGCCAAATGCGATGTCTGCCAAAAAGTAAAAGTTGATCACCAGAAGCCTGCAGGTCTACTGCAACCATTACCAATACCCGAATGGAAATGGGACAGTATTGGGATGGACTTTATCACTGGCTTACCCAAGACAAAGGAAGGGTATGATGCTATTTGGGTCATCGTGGATCGACTGACTAAAGTAGCACATTTTCTTCCTATCAAGCAAACCTATGGGAAGGATAAGTTGGCAGAGTTATATCTGACCAAGATTGTGGTGTATCATGGAGTTCCAAACAGGATTGTGTCCGATCGAGGAGCTCAATTTATCTCTATGTTCTGGGAGAAACTGCATGAAGCAATGGGCACAGATTTATCTTTCAGTACTGCCTATCATCCACAAACTGATGGACAGACAGAAAGGACCAATCAGATCCTAGAAGATATGTTGCGAGCCTGTGCTATAGTCTACGGAGCAGCATGGAACACTTGTTTACCGTTTGCACAATTCTCCTACAATAATAGCTATCAAGCTAGTATTCAGATGGCCCCATTTGAAGCGTTGTATGGCAGAGAGTGCAGAACTCCACTAAACTGGACAGAAACAGGAGAACGGCAATATATTGGACCCCAGATAGTCCAAGACGCAGAAGCTCATGTGAGAATTATTAGAGAGAAGATAAAGGTAGCTCAAGACCGTCAGAAAAGCTATGCCGATACTAGAAGAAAAGACTTGAGTTTCGAAGTTGGCAATTACGTATACCTCAAGGTCACACCATTCAAAATAGTCAAGAGATTTCAGGTCAGAGGAAAGTTAGCACCCAGATATGTTGGACCGTTCCAAATTACAAAAAGAGTGGGAGAAGTGGCATATGAAGTACAATTGCCATCCAATATGACCAGAGTGCACAATGTATTCCATGTGTCCCAACTCCGAAAGTGTCTGAGGCAACCTACAGAAGAAGTCTCATTGGGAGAAATTGAACTTTCCGAAGATTTGACATACCCAGAGGAGCCTCTACAGATACTTGAAACAACTGAACGACAGCTCAGAAACAAGAATGTTAAGTTCTGCCGAGTTCAATGGAAGAATCATACACCAACAGAGTCCACATGGGAAAAGGAAGCAGAGTTACAGAAAGACTTCCCCGACTTGTTTCCAAGGCCAGAGGAATCTCGAGGACGAGATTCTTCCTAAGGGGGGTAGGTTGAAACACCCCAAAATTTGAGCTGTTTAAAAATTTTTAGAAATTCAAATGGAAAATGGAAAACTTTCCCAATTTGGCAAAAGAATGGAAAAACCGCTTTCCTTTTTCTCCCGTTCCGCCTTCGCCTCTGGCGGCGCCACAAGACGCCGCTTCGCCGCGCCTCCGTAAAGCCAGCGCGACGCCGCCCCGTTCTCCGCACGTGAGGCGGGACAGCCACCTCCCGCTGGAGCTCGCGCTGGATGACCGGTCCCGCACGCCGCTGAGTCGCCGCCGCCCTTCCTCGCGCGAACGCCGGCGGCAAGACGCGTCCTCGGCCGCCACCGCGCCTTCTCCGTTGCTTCAGAGCCTTGGAGCCGAGAGGCACTTGAGAACGGGGAGTCACCGTGCCACCTCGCCATCCTTCCACGCCATCCGCCCGACTCACCCCTCCTTCCTCTCGCCGCAGGAGCGCCAAACCGCCTCAGCTGTCGCGCCGGTATGACGCGCCATATAAGAGGATTCCGCCATCGAGATCGCTTCGGATCGTCCCCTTCCCCTCCTCACCCCGCCGATTGAGCTCTCGCCGCCTCCACCGCGGCAAGCCGCACCTCGCGCCGGTGAGCCCTAAATTCCAATTGGGAAGTTCACTCCAATCCGGCCCAATTCCGTGCACCCATACATGCACATCTAACCCTAAACACAAGTGGAAGTCTCACCAGGGCCAGAGCATGTGCCCAGAGGCCGGGCCACGGCTCGCCGCCGACCACCAGGCCATCACCGTGGCCAAGCCACTCCAGCCTTCCCCGAGCTGAACCGCCACTGCCACTGTGTCCCTAGGATCCTGTAGATGGTTAAACCACGGCCGATCGGGTCGCAAAGCCACCGGAGCTCCCCAACGTCGCCGCGCACACCGTCATCTTCCCCGCAGTCCGCGACCGCCTCTGTGCACCGCACTCCCTCCCAACGCCCTCAAATGGAAACGTTGCGAGTAGCCGCACCTTTTGGCTATGGCCGTCCCCCGGGAGCGTCATCGCCTCCGCCTCCCCGTAACGGAGCCTGCGCTCCGTTTTCCCGCCGAGTCGGGGAGACGCGAGGAAGACGACGACGCAAGGCCGTCGATCGAGTCTCATCCAACCGTCGGCCTCCGTTCAAATCCTGGCCGTCCGCTTCGCGCCTTCGCTCCATCCAAGCGCCCGGACGCGCGCCCGCCTCCATCCGCACTGCCGACGCCGACCACGCGCCGCCATCGCAGAGAGCGCGCGCACCGCGCGGCTGGCTCGCCGCTGCGCGTGGGCTTCGGCAGGCGCCGAAGCCGAGCCGGCCGATGGGCCAACGCGGCCGCAAGAACGCCGGCCGCCGCCGCACTGTGCACGCGGGCTGGGCTGCACTGTTCATCGGCCGAGCCCATTACTGTTCAAAATCCCGAAAAATCCAGAAAATGCCTCAAAAATCATAGAAAATCCTAGAAAATTCCCAAAAATACAAAATTACTCAATCTGGACCAGAAAAATATCCTAAGTGCAAATCTAGTCTCAATTTCTCCAAATTCAAATTTGTTAAATTTGAATTTGTCTCTTTTGCTAACCCTAATGATCCCAAATGCAAATCTCCTCAACTTAAAAATACCAATTCTAGAAAAATGTCCATCCTCACACTTTTAAAATGTTGGGTTAAGATTTTACACTAATTGGCTGTTTCGGAATTAATTACTTTGATTTGGACTCATTTTGAGTTGAAGCTTATGTTGTGATTTTATGTGTTTACGCTAGCCTCCGACGTAGCTGAAGTCCCGATTCGGAGCTGAGCGATCGCTCAGATCTACGACATAGTAGAGATTACGGACCAGCAAGGCAAGTCACATGTTTTTGATCATATTGAAGTCCCATAATGTTTACAATACTTAAATATTGTATTTTGCATTATGAATAATTGTGAAATGTATGTGCTTAAATAAAATGTTTAGAATGACATGCTACTTAGATAATCCTACCACTGATAAAAAGCCCATTTAACTTGATGGCCATATTCACCTTGACAACCTTAGTCAGAAATAATGTATGATATTAAAGTAATCATGATCGTCGCATACAACAACTTTGGACTACTAAGGTGTTGGCGCAAGCGGTAGGATTTCAAAGTCGATACTAAGGTAAAGATGTCTTGTGGGAAATCACGTGGTGATCTACGCCACGACTTTACCTTAGAGGAATTAAGCGGGAAGGGTGTCTTGTGGGAAATCACGCGGTGATCTACGCCTACGACCTTGCCCGAGTGAGAGGCTGGTATGGATGGGTGGTGGTAGTGCCAGTGGGCACAGAGGGGGATGTGGTTGGATGCCTCAGGTGAAAAATGTAAGGACAAGAACCTTGTGCTAAGTAAAAGACATAGTCAACGCTCAGGCCACAGGAGTTGACTTGTCAACACTGGTCTAGTAGCTGCTCCGTTCAATTGAAACTCTACAGGCTGTGATGACAGGTAGACGGGGAGTTAGGTATGCTGCGGGTACCTAACAACGATAGTATTTACTCACAAGCGGCTAGAGAAGAGTATGTGCGCAATTGTAGCCGTGACTGAGTGATGCTATCGGGTAGAGTCTATATAAAGAATGGAGCAGTGAACCGACCTGGCTTTCTTAACTCTGTCGCGGGAGTTAAGAGATCGTGTGGGTAAAGTTGAGCAACTCTGCAGAGTGTAACAAATGGTATTCGAATACGCCGTGCTTAGGTTAATGAAGTGTGTTAATTGGGTGATTCCAATAACAAGGCATAAGTAGGATTGGAGATGATTTAATGTGATAATTGATGAACTGATTCGTAATCAAAACCCCTGATCTTAAGGAACAAACATCTTCAAGTTTTGCTTGCTTACAAATAAATCGCATCCACCCACCGTAATATAACCAATATACTCCCATCCTTGAAATACCATGCATATAGTAAACCAGGGTTTACCCCTGTGACTTGCTGGGTACAGTGGTACTCATGATTTGCTAAACATAATCAATGAAGGCCAATCTTGGCAAGATGACGTGGTGGAAGAAGACGCTCTGAAGAACCGGTCTACCTTGAAGAAGATTGGGCTTAGGATTTAGCCACGCTCAGGCCGTCGATCCTTTTGTGTGTATGTGGTAGTGTATGGGCTTATGCGCCCGCTGTGTACATTAACAACAATATAATAATGTAATAAAGTTGGTACGTTTGCGTAAGCTGGTGCTGTTGTGATGATCACATGTAACCTTAGAACGTCATAACTGTACATTCCGTACGGTTGCGATGTTCCGTACCGTCTCCAGAAATGGGGGCGTTACAGAAGAGCTAATTCTCCCTGACAACCTTGGAGTACAGCCAATTGGCCCCTGACGTGAACCCACCATGACCTCGCCCCTAAGCACCACCACGAGCTCCGAGGAGAGCGGGTGCAATTGCGGCGGGTTGAGCCCGCCGGGCGCGAGGTTGGTGCGCGTGATGGAAAACCCCAGCGTGTTCAGGCCCGAACGCGGGTGGAGTTCCGTCCACAATTGCATATGAGACTAGAGGGTAGAGACTTATTTATAGACTCTACTTTCACGTATTACAAAGCAACCTATCTATTTTGGGTACACTGTGAGACTTCTGAACCATATCACCAACCATGATCAGGCATGTCAGTTTTATAAGTCTATAAAATATTAGTCCATAGCACACATGTGTGAGTCACGTGCCATGATCATATTATTTACAAGATTAATTTCAATATGATCATGTGGGCCAATAGCCTACAGAGCTGATCCTACAAAACAAACATAGCTATTCCACTCTGTGCTATATCCAGGTTAAACATATACATGCATATTAAATTTTAGTAAACTCGATCTTAATAAATATGTCTACTATATTTCAACATAGTCGTTCTCAGCATCTCGAGTATTAATTCCTTGAGTTAAATTCTGCATCAAATTATTCCCTATCAAATATATCAATAATATGAATAATTCTACATTGATTTAAACAGACAATGACCACGATAAACATTGAAAGCCACATAAATAAAAAATCCAACATCTTCCACTTGTCTAAAACATTTCTATCAATAAACTGAAGTCCCATGTAATTAACATGCTTAGAAAATAATTCCTGACTAATTGGCTTAGTCAGTGAATCTGTAACCATATCAATGCTCGGCAAATAAACTGAACGAATAGACTTGAGTCTATTTAGTGCATCACAAATATGGTGATACCTTCCTTCAATGTGTTTACTTTTACTATAAAATTTAGGATCTTTTGAGACCTTGATCGCTGCTTGATTATCATAAAAAAATAGTGATAGGTTGAGATGTATATTCCACGACCTTAAGTGATGCAAGAAATTCCCTGAACCATTCACCTTCTTTTACCGTTTCGAATGCAGCAATGTATTCAGCTTCCATGGAGGAAAGAGCAACCGAGTCATGTTTTCTACTGCACTAAGAAATAGTACCTCCTGCCAAAGTACATAGATAACCAGAAGTTGATTTTACACCATAACCAGAAGTTGATTTTATACCAAGCTTTCAATTCTATCAATATATTTTTTATTAGAAGCAATCAAACTATCATCAACATATAAAAACAGTAAGACAAAATATTTATCCATAACTTTTGTATATATGTAATGATCACCTTCCGTCAATGAGAACCATATGACGTGATAGCATTATTAAAAAAATATACCATAGACGTAAAGCTTGTTTAAGACCATATATATATATATATATATATATATATATATATATATATATATATATATATATATATATATATATATATATTCTTCCAAAAGACCATTAAGAAAATTAGTTTTAACATCTATTTTGTGGAGTTCAAGATTTAATAAGAAGTCAAAGCACTAATAATATGAATTGAAGTAAATTTTGTAACAAGAGAAAAAAAACGATAAAGTCAATACCTTTTCTTTGTATAATACCTTTAGCAATAAGCCTAGACTTATATTTCTTCACTAAACCTACTGCATTCAATTTCCCTTCAAAAATTCATTTACAACCTCTGGGCGTATGGTTGTTTGGTAGATCAACAAGTTCCCAAACTTTGTTCTTTTTCATCGAGTTTAATTCTTCTTGCATTACTTCCACCCATAGTTTTGATTGTGAGCAGTTTATTAGTTCTTTATAAGTTTTTTATTCTTCCTCTAAATCTGAAATTTTAGAGTGAACTTTCCTAAGAATAAATAATAATCATCCAGATATTGAGGTGTACTTAAATTCCTCCCACTTCTCCTAAGAATAGTAGTGTTGAAAGTTTGATTTGTATTTTTTTCAGGAGTTAAACCACATTCAGTGTGAGAATTAATATTAGATGTATCCATGTGTTTTAGTGGAGTTTCAAATAATTCCACCCTCATCCTCTTAGCACGACGAGGTGTGCTATGATCTAAAAATATTGCATCTGTGCTTTCCACTAGTTTATCCTTTTCTAGATCATAAAACCTATACCCTTTTTCCAAAGAATAACCAACAAAAATTACTGGTGTGCTTTTAGGCTGCAATTTTGTACGGTTTTGATTTGGCACTCTAATTTATGCATTACAACCCCAAATAGCTAAGTGACTGTTACAGCATTAGATGACGAATGATTTAATAAATAAACTACAATATATAGTGCTTCACCCAAAAAAGATAAAAGAAGATCTGAATAAGCCATCATAGACCTAACCACATCCATAAGTATTCTATTCCTCCACTCAACAACACTATTTTGTTGTGGTGTGTAAAGTATAGTATAATGATGAATAATTCTATGCTCTTTACAAAAATCATTTAATATTCCTGAAGTATATTCTCCTCTATGATCAGTTCTCAAAAGTTTCATCCTTCTATTCAATTGATATCCACTTCAGTTTGAAATGTCTTGAACACATCAAATCCTTCTGACTTATATGTAAGTAGATGCACACAACTAAATCTAGAATAATCATCAACAAATATGATAAAATAAATCTTTTAATCTCTAGTGGGAGTAGACATCTCACCATAAATATCAAAATAAATAATAGCAAGAGGCTCATTAGATCTTTCTGTCTTTTGAAAAGGCACACAGGTTATCTTACCCATTATACATGCCTTACAAATACCAAAATTCTCCCACTTAAACTGTAAAATTTTACAATTAATAAGCCTCTTAATTTTATTTTTAGATATGTGACCAAGTCGTAAATGTCATAAATAAGAACCCGAGCATGTGTTTCTATCATTAATATTCCTCACTATGGATTTATTTTCACCAACTAAGTAATTAATATCATCATCATTTGATAGTTCATCAAGAAAATAAAAACCTTCATGATGAGTTTTACTATGCACTAATTTTCCATTGAGCAATGTTTTAACTCCTTCCTTTTCAAACAATATATCATAACCAATAGATTTACACTGAACGGCGATACTTCCGATTCCCCTGATAAAACAACAATTTCATTCCATTTCTTTTCAATCCTTCTTGATCATTTCCCTCTTATCTCTAATACCTTTTTTTCTCCTTGTTCTTAGATGCCTAAGACAAGGTATGCCGGTCGCCATCTGTACTCCTCGTTAGCTGTTTCTGGAGACTCCTCAGACGCTCCGGCAGCCAGTGCCCTACCTCCTGTAGCTCATCCCCCTCTGAGGCTGCTCAAAAGGCTCAAGAGGATAAAGGGAAAGGGATTGCCTCTGATTCTGAGACGGAGTCCGAATAGCCAGTAAGCTCGCCCATGGAAGAATCTGAAGAAGATCTGGCTGATCGAGAGGATCCTCAGATTGATTTGAGGAATATTTCTGCTGACGAGTATGCCAGGCTGAGGCATAGGAACCAATTTGTGCTGCCTTGTAATTCCATCAATTCGAGGTTCCACACTAAGTTCTAGGAGCAGGTGTATGAGCAGCTTTATGGAAAGTCCAGATTTTTTGCTGACCACAAGTATATTGATTGGGACCACTTGCACTCAATTGATAAATATGATGGCACATACAGACTTTTTCATATGGCTGGGATACAGAATCTAGTGGCATTAAAGTATGATTACAATGAGGACATCATCAGGCAGTTCTATGCCACAATCTACATCTCGCCAGACTTTCAGCATGTCTTGGATGATGGGATGCTAGCCACTAGAAGCCAACAAGCATGAATTTGAATTGGCTTTGAGGACTGAGTCCAACACCTATGAGAAGGTATATGATAGGCCAGCACTTGAGCTTCCTGCCCTCTCACAGTACTATGATCAGAACTCCAGATTCATTCCAGGCAAGCTGGTTGAACTCCTCCCCATTCCTAGCCTAGTCAACAGAATCATCAATCACACCATTCTTCCCAAGAGTGGCAACTATGATGCGATCTGAGGCCATGCATGGAACCTCATTAATTATGTCATGGAGGGTCGCGGATTTGACGTGGTTGATCTCATGATTAGGGAGATAGCCTCTTCAAAGAATGACAGGATCAAGCGCATCAACTACGCTCCTTATATCATGGCCTTGATCCTAAACAAGATTCAATTTAGAGGTGGCTTGGGTGGTGTTCACAAGGCATATAAGCCTAGTGCTGATCCTCCTTTCCCCAGCTGCTCACCCTCATGTCCTCAAAGAGTGAACCAACAAAGCAGAGGAGCAACAAAGAACAGAGCAAAGAAGACACTGAGGAGGTAGGCCAGGTCTCACTTTCTCAGATCTACTTGGCCATTCTCCAGCTCTACGATTCCCAGGCCGAGGGGTTCGCCTCTCTTTCCTCTAGGATGGATTCTCTAGATGGGAGAGTTGCAGCTATTGAGCAGGCTATGGCTCATCCTCCCTCTCCAGTTCGCTATGGTCATCGTCATCGACGTGACCCTTCTCCTCAGGGACTTCCGAAGTAGCCTTTTTGGTTATTTGATGCCAAAGGGGGAGAAGATCTGAAGATGGGATGAAGAAGAAGCTCTTAGCTCAAATTTATCTATATTTATGTATGAACTTTCTATGTAATGACTTTTTGTGGTGTAATGAACTATCATGTCCTTATATGTTTCATATGATGTAATGAACCTTTGTGTCCATGTTTATGCCATGCCATGATAAATTTGAAATTGCATGCATCTTGTGCAATTTTTTTCCTTGTGCCTGAAATAACTTTCTATATATGCTATATATGCACATGCTTAGGGGGGAGCTTTCCCTATCTCGACTTTAAAAAGAGATAATTCACTAAAAAGCTCAAGTAAAATTTCTTGCAAGAATTATTCTCGTTTAAAGTCATAAAGGAATATACGACTAATTGCTCAAACAAGTGGTATATTCAAAACTTTATTTCTCACATAAAACTTGTGTTGTCATAAATTACCAAAAAGGGAGAAATTGAAAGCATTCAGGCCCCTAAAAATGATTTTGACAATTAATAAATTTATGTGAATATGGGGCTAACGTGTTCGACAAGTATTTAAAAGGTTAAGTCCCTAAGTGGATGACAAGACGCATGCTAAGGATCAACGTGAAGATCAAAAGTGGCTCAATGCAAAGGTATACTTAGACTAGGACCCTCTTTTTGTTTTTACTGGTCTTAGGAGAAAGGGTGGAATGCCGGATTATAGGCTAAATGTCGTACCATAAAGAGAGACCATGGCAAGTAGCTTGATAGCATAATTTTTGTGCCATTTAGATTAATTTAGGATCATGCATTCTTTGAAAATCAAATTTAAAAGACAAATATGTGCTCTATCTGGAAAAACAGAAGTACCGGAGTTTTAACGGCGGAACTACTCAGAGTGGAATTTTCGCAATCTTGTGCGGTACTTCCGGCGCCCGGAAGCTCCGAAAAATCAGGCAAAACCATTTTTCCAGAGAGTACCCCTGGATGTGCTTGGTGCTCTGTCCGGACAACCGGAAGTACCAACGTGTAAATCACGATACTTCCGCTTGCCGAAAACTCCGGCTATCCGAGCAGAGCCTTTTTGTTTCCAGAGAGCACCCTCGGGGTGATTTTTGAGTTCGCGGAATCCGAAATTACCGGAGTTCAACGTCGGAACTACTGTTCGAGCGGTAGTTCCGTAGTTCGAAGCGGTACTTCCGAAGCACGGAAGCTCCGGTAGGAAAGGCGGAACCTTTTTTTCCAGAGAGCGCCAACTTTTGGTTTCGGCCCAAGCGGAAGTACCGCCCGACTTCCCAGAACTACCGGAAAACGAAACTACCGGATTTATAATGGTGGTAGTTCTGCGTTGACTTTCAACGGCTAGTTCAGAAGCTCTGACATAGCCGTTACTGTCGCGTCAGAGCCGGAGTAGAAGTACTGGCCTTTGGCCTGCGGTACTTTCGCTCGCCCTGAATTTTTCTGAAATTTCCCTCTAACGGCTACTTTTGGTTAGTGAGGGTTTAAATACCCGTACCTCTACTCAAGGACAGCAAGAATAGACCTTATTGAACATCTTTGAGCATTGAGCATTCACTCCACACCTCATTTACTCCTTGTGCATTCATTTGAGGTGGTTGAGCCAAAAAGTGCATTGCATCCAATAGGTTGATCCTTTGGCACTTAATTGTGGTCAAGTGAAGCTTGAGATTTATTACTCTTGGTGTTTGTTGGCACCTGAACGACTTGGTGGAGATTGTCCAGTGATCTTCTTAAGAAGTTTGTGAGTAGACCCGACGTGTGTGAAGGTTGGAGCTCACCTATCCGGAGCGGGGAAGAGCTATCATTAGTGATTTGAGGTGGAAGGCTTAATTTGTGGAGCCAGTCCAATTCATTTGGGCTAACCTCAACGTGGACTAGGAGAAACCGGCAAGTTTCCAAATACCACGGTAAAATATCGAGTGTACTTGTTTCTCTCTTGTCTCCTTTTAGCACTTGTTCATTTAACTCTTTACGATCATTTATTTGTGTTAGTGCTCTTGTAGATCCTCAACTTTGCTAGAATTGTGTAGGTCTCAAGTGCATTATACTTTTGTCATATTAAAATTGTAAAGAATTAATTAAAATGCTAGAAAATTTAAAAACCTCCTATGCACCCCCCTCTAGTCGATTATCCTTAATCCTACAGCCATACAGCAAGTTTGTCTCATATGCATGATCCTCATGAGCTGCACCTCGCCGTTGTAAAGTGCATTCTTCAGTATCTTCGCGGCACCATCAGCCACGGCCTACTTCTTCACTAAGCAGCCTCTACGGATCTAGTTGTCTACTCCAACGCTGACTAGGCTAGTTGTCCCGACACGCACAAATCCACTTCGGGCTACACCGTGTTCCTGGGTGACAATCTCGTTTCCTGGTCCTCCAAGCGGTAACATACTATCTCTCGTTCGAGTGCGGAGGCTGAGTACCGGGCCGTGGCCAATGTTGTTGCTGAGGCGTGCTAGCTACGCTAACTTCTTCAGGAACTTCACAGTCCTCTACGCCGAACTACCCTCGTCTACTGCGACAATGTCAGTGCGGTCTATCTCTCAACAAACCCAGTGCACCATCAGCGCATCAAACATGTTGAGATTGACCTTCACTTCGTCCGGGAACAAGTTAACCTTGGTGATGTCCGCGTTCTTCACGTTTCGACGTCATCTCAGTACGCCGATATTTTCACCAAAGGGTTATCTACTTCTGTTTTCACCGAGTTCCAGTCTAGTTTGAACTTCCGCTTCGTCGACGCTCCAACTACGAAGGGTGTTAGAATGCCTTGGTTAACATGTTAGATGTCTCACTTCCTGGCTCAAGCTTAAGGCATAGCATAGTTTCACACTTGCCTCCTCACCTGTCTGGTATGGTTTAACACTTGGTATGGTTTCGCACTTGCTCTCTCACCTGCCTAGCATAGCTTCACACTTGTTTTCTCACCTGTCTGACATAATCTATATATATTATCTTTGATTCTTCATTCTATTCATTGCGTGATTGCTTTAAATATTCCTAGCACTCAGTCTTTCACATACAATATTCAATGTCATGGCTTCGGGTCTCAAGTAATCCCCGGATACTATCACGCCGAGAGCCAATACCGTACATTCGCGGTTTGGAAAATCTTCGGGTTTCAAGTAAACCCCGGATAAACTATCACGCCGAGAGCCAATACCGTACATGCGCGGTTTGGACAATCGGGAAGAAACCATGCATCACGACGACACGGCACGACCAGCAAGCAAAGCGCGCGTCTCTTGAACGCGTCTCCAGTCCACTCCACCTGTACCGCCCGCCCTGACGTACGTTCCATCGGAAGTCCGCGGTCGCAAGCAAAGCCGACGAGCAGCTGCGTTCCTTTCCTTCACCTAATGCTGGTTCACCTCCACCGATTGATTGATTGATACCAGCATTTTCGGTTACTATTTTTTTTGTTTCTCCGGTCAAAGTTTGATAACCATTTCTCTCCCCGCTTGATTGGTTAAACTAAACAAACACAATCACCAAGTTCACAACCCAACAACTCCCTCGGAGACGGCCTTTCTTAATTGTGATGGTACTGCTGCTGCTGCCCTCGCGCGCATCAGTTGCTGCTCCTTTGTCGTATCGCAGCAGCGCACGGCGATTCTTACGCCAAACCCATACAAGTAACACGAGCTGAGCACATACGCATTGACTCCCCAGCTCCAGCTAGTCCACACCGGCATATATAGTTGCGCCCGGCCGCGCAGCCGAGGCGAGGCGATCGAACAAGCGCACAGGGCCGGTGAAGGCCGAGAGGGAGGAGGAGAGGGTAGCACGTACGTGTAACTGTCGAGCAGAGCATGGCCGGGCTGCAGCGGTCGAGCGAGACGTTCCGGCGGTCGGGGTCGTCGGGTATGGTGTGGGAGGACAAGCACCAGCCGGCGTCGGGAGAGCTCGGCAAGACCAAGGGGCAGGGCAAGGAGGCGCCGGCCGGGCGGCAGCAGCGGAGCGGCTCGAGCGGGCACGGCGGGTACAGGGCGGGGCACGTGCAGCCAGCGCTCGACCCGCCCTCCCCGCGCGTCGCCGCCTGCGGCTTCTGCAACCTCTTCGCCAAGGACAAGCAGGCGCCCCGCGCCAGCGGCAACGCCAAGGGCAGGCGCCGCTGAGCCAGGCCGTGCCGCGCGCGCGTAATTTGTGCGGTTATGTATGTATATGCCAAACTCATATCGATCTTTTGTTAGCTTTGGCTTGTTGCTTCGTGCAAGGAAAGTTAGAACACGCATGCATGACCAAAGGACAGAATACTGAATTGTGTACGCACTCTGAGCTTCTATACGTGGGTCGCACTGTGCAGTCATATGATCATCTCTCTATCTCGTGACACGAGTCGCACAAGATCAAGGTGCGTGCCTCGATTTCTCGGGTGGGGATACATGAATTCGATTACAGGACGTTAGCCGCGTAAAACTTCAAAGTACGGCATGCAAGTAGTTTTGGTGAATTACTTATCAAAACTCGTATTACTAGTAGTAGCCCTAATAATTCAATTCGTTCGTGAAACTTGGAATCGTCAAACAGGCATGGCGTATATCCTGTCCCTTTCCTCCTGTCTTCCTTTTCTCCCATCTTACGTGTATGAAACGAATCAGCTCCACTGTTTGTTCTTCAACTCCACGCCATTCGCACGTAAATGATAAGCCGTTTCTTTTCCGACGTTATAAGGAGGTTGGACTTGATTCCCCTACCCGTTCAGACTTCGCAATAGCCATTCAACCTTTCGTTGAATAAAAATTTCCACACATTCAAACAGAAGCATGCCTTCAACTTGCCAGGAAAATAAATGTATATGAAATGTCGCTTTAGCAAGCCTACATAGTTGCAGTTGAATTTTAGACCTTCGCAAGTCGTACATTTGAGGCAGTAATTTCTTCCACGTGTTAGACTAATACATAAATAGCAGTTCAAGATATTAAATCTAACCATAGTAGTGTGTTTTGTACTTTTCTTTGACCTAGCATAGTATTTGTTCAGATCCTAGTGTTCATTTAATTCAAGAGTAGAACATGGGAACATAATCCCTGATGAATAGTAGCATGATAGGACGAATTAGGCTCGTTTCTGCATTTATTTGAGCTTAATACAAGGTGGTATATTGTAGTTCCCTTTCTCTCCTCGTATTCAAAGAGTAGAATGGACACAGCCTGGTCTGATTGCCAATCTTTCCAAAATCTACAGAATTACAGAATGTAGAGAGAATTACAGTGTGCTGTATGTACTCTTGTGCCAACGCACCCGTGCACTTCCTGGATGAATATACTCCTTTTTGTTGCTATTGCAATAAGGAGAACAGTGGAATACCCAAGTTTGAGAGTACAGACAAATTGCTGCCATATAGAGATTGGAGAACTTGTAGCGCACACATGCACTGATGGATGTGGGGTATCTCAAGAAAAATGGAAGTCCCGTCGTCCAGCAGTTTCCCTTTCTGAAACACATTCTGAAGTTAGTAAACCAACCCGACCAAATCTTAAATCCGAAGGGTTGACCACCTATATATCACAATTCACAAATGCCAAGGCGAACTTGATCAACTCTGCAGGCTGCCAATGAATTTTCAAAGCTGGGGAACATCATGCGAAGTACTAAATGATACTGTGTCATCTCTCTTCCCTTCTGATGTCAGATGTGAAACTGAAAAATTCTTTTGTCGCCACAGCTCTGAAAGAGGACATAACGTGGAAGACAATAAAATCACTATGCTAGTTACAAGTTGGAACAGAAGCAATTAGTCACCTTACTCATTCCTAAAAGTTCAAATCCGGGGGGAAAATCTGCAAAAAAATTGATTTTACCTTCGAGCAATGGTGATGCATTCTCTATCTACGAAACCAATCAAGAGCCCTCTGTCCTGATGATTAACATGTTCGGATACTACAGGAAGTTGATCCACTCCATGAGAATCCATTATCTTTTCAACAGTAGTAAGTGGCATCTGTGGTGTCACAGACCACATTTTACACTTAACGGCTCCGCAAACATGTGATACTAGAGGTTCCTGTACCTGTTCCAGCATGAACAGAAATGAATAACTAACAAATAGGACTACATGACAACAAACATTTTATCAAGTTAGATAAACTTAATATCCTCTGAAATACGATTTGACCTCACCAAAGAAATAAGAAATCCATCTTACTTTTGTCTGTTTATGAAAACCTTTCAAGCAAGCATGAACCACAGAAACCAGAAAGACCAAGATTGGTCAAGGACTCATGGTCCCAAGGGACTAATTAACTAGGGCAGATATTATTTGATACGTTCCAGTCTATGAGAGAAGATAGAATTCGCTGTGATGATTGTTCATTAGTTGTTTGCTTTAATGTATCTGGATTGTAATGTGGTATATTGGGTTAAACTGAGTATATTGTCCTGGTGGTACTATATCCAGAATAGGCATATGGATGCAGTTACTATGTAAGTTGGGTATTTGGAATGAAACAGGAGGCAGGTGGTGCTCATAAGGTAATGATGTATGGCCATTGAGCTTGTGTGTGTGTGTGGGTGGTGGGGTGGGGTGGCCTGAAAAGAAGTGTGCACAAATAAGGTAATGATGTATGCCCATTGAGCTGAACCAACAACGTACTACAAAAAATGAACTAGTTGAAGTTTGGTATAACATAAGCGATGAATTAAGGTCAAGCAGAATTGTAAGGAAATAAAGAGCACAAATGACAGCAGTTTGTTCTCACCTCAGTTTGTGCCCTGGTAGTTTTTGCAGTTCTGCAGAAATCTTGGATATCTTTGAGTGCTAGCAAACCTACTAGAGATTTGTTGCTCTCAGTTATCATAACAAAGGGTTGCTTCTCCGCAAGCATAATATTTATTGCCTCAACTACTGGAGTTGTCATTGAGACAGAAATGTATTTAGTTTTCATGGCCTCTGCAACAGTAAGATTTTCCAGCATTTTCTCATCTGTGACATCATAGACACAAAGTGAGCTTTCAAGTTTGCATAGTTCTGTAGCAGCATCAGCTGTATCCATGGAAGCGACTTGTTGGGTTTGAGAAGGCACATTCTTTGCCTGTTTAACTGTACTTGTTTTCTTCTCCATGGAATCCAGTTTACCCCTATTGCTCTTAGAGAACTTTTGAGAAGTGATCCAAGATGATAATCCAACAGCCCCAAGCAAAGGTATAACTATACGATAGTCCTGTGTAAGTTCAAACAGTAGGAGCACAGATGTCAGAGGCACCTTGCATACACCAGCAAGTGTAGCTGCCATACCTACCTGCAAAGATGAAACAAAAGGAAGCAAAAATGGCATGAAAGTTTTCTTTGCTTAATATTTTCGTTCAATATAACTACCTGGCAAGTACACCTGGCAAAAAGTTGGGACTAGAAAACCAGTGACTGTACAAATAATTACCAGAGAAGGAAATGCCACTACATAAGGGTGGCATTAACATTACCAGTAGACAAAAAAGAGTTATTGAAGTATTGCCTCCGTTGCAAAATGTGAGACACGGTTTGACTTTGCACAGTCTCCAAAATTGAACTTTCACCATTATGATATATTGTTAATAACTCTAATATCATGATCACATGAAAGTACTTTTAAATACGAACCTAACAGTATCACTTTTCTGTCACTAAACTTAAATATAGTTGACAGTTTGATTCTCGAAATATGTGGGTGCCTCAAAAAAACGACGGAGGGAGTAGTTGAGAAGAACAAAATGCAGAAGAAAGAGAAGACTGTGCTGATGGACATATTACCAGACCATATGCTTGAGGTGATGCCACATCTAGGAATGGGACATGGAACAGTGGTTCAGGGCCAGCAAATGTAAACTGCATGAACTTGCCATATGCCATGCCTGTAGCTGCACCAATAAAAAGGGATGGTGCATAATAACCTCCAACCAATCCAAAAGCCCTGCACAAAGATGTCGCCACTACTTTTACTCCAATGAGCTGAACCAATACAGCTGCTGAGAGTCCACTTGTAAATGGTCGTGATTCCAGCAAAATATCAACATTTTCAAAGCCCCAGTACAAAACTTCAGGGTATATAAGAGCTAGAAGACCAACAATAAGGCCACCCAATGCAGGAGATACAGCCTTTGGTAATCCTGTTTCCTTTTGTAAACTTTGAACTATCTCAATAGAAAGTGTTGTACACCTAGATTGTGTGATTGACACCAAGCCACAAAAGACGCCAAGCAAAAGATACAGAGGAAGTTCTGAAATTTATGAAGTCATGTAAATAACATCATACTTTCAATCTCTGGAGCACGAGAAACAAAATGTAAAAAGAGGATATCATTAAAAGTCATTATGACCAGCCTACCATCAGGAGGATTGTAGAGGCATCCTATGACTATATCAGGCTAAACTAATGGCAGAGAAACTGATTGTTTTAGGATCATCAGGTTAACAAGAGCACAACATGCAGTTTGGAACCAAAATGCAAGAATCAACTGCCTTTCAAGGGTTCTTCATTTGGTGTCATCTATCACTAACTTTCAACTGGTATAGTTAGACATAACATATTTCATTTCGACAACTGAAGTTATTAAGGAAGCGTTATGCAAATTGCAACGGGAACAACCGAACAAGTTAAAATATCAGACAATTCATAATCAGAAACTGTGAAGTCTAAGCGCAAATATTGCAGCATATACTCTATATCATCAACACTGCTGAAAATCTCAGTTATAACAAAAACAAAGTACCTGTCGGGGAGCGAAAATCATATTCTGGAACTGTGAAAGTAGGATCAGAGCCAAGACCAATCTCTGAAACAACAGATGCTATCACCGAACTGAGTATCACCATAGGTGTTGAGTTGGAAAGGGACGAAGAATCCGCAGAAGAAGGCCACAAAACAGACTCAACGGCAAAAAAGCACCCAGAAACAGCAGCATTAAAACCTAAAATAAAAGCAATCACCTGAAATATAAGTAAAATGAAATCAGAAAGCAGAAAACATTAAAAAATAATCAGAAAGCAGAAAACATTAAAAAAAAGTTTACTTGGACAGTTGGACATGCCGATTTTAGAGTATCCATATCAGGTGAATCCCATACTTGCTGCTGGGTTAACCTAGGTGAACTACTGACCTAGGAACATGTCCCATAAATTCCACCAACAGATGCATCTAATGTGTACTATCGATGTGTAAATCTATTCAGTGTGGGTAATAAACTGATTATGATAGGACAACATCATAATGAGAAAATAAAGGGGGAAAATAATCTACACGGAAATGAAATTTTGATGCTGCCTCAGATGTATGGTTGGTGACAAATTTATTTTACATCAACATCAAGAAATCCAGCAAAATATATGTTCACATCATGGTTAACCCATTATATCTATTGCAAAAACCTTGGCAACAGAATCATATACAATTTGGGAAGTAAAACTTACCTGATGCAATTCCAGCTGCTGATCCAGCTGCCACAAGAGACATTTTTTTCCCGCCTTCCCACTCAAACACATTTCCAAATCCTTTGGCTATAGCAGAACCAATCTCTACACTGGGACCCTCAGGCCCCAAAGAATTGCCAGTTCCGAGCGTGAAAGATGCCGCCACAGCTTTCAAGAATGGCCTAAATGCACTCTTTATCGTAGACACAGTGCCATCTGAGTTGGTTTTGATAGAACCTCTTAGTGTGTTCAAACCTCCAACTATGATGCCTCCACTGACTGGAACAAATATCACTCTCTGCCAAATTTCACCAATGGGTTCCTCCCTCAGCCACGAAGCGCCTCGCAACGGTATGCCATCCCAAAACAGGTCACGTATTTCATGAACCTATGGCAAAAGGATACACATTTTATATCTCAAGCTTTGAGATATTTAAATTAACAGCATGCAAATTTACCAGTGATTCCTTTCAGTAGTAAAATGCACCCAAGATGCTCAAGCTTTTCAAAGTGTATCATCTAGATCTGACACCTGCATCTCCAAGTCCATCCAACATTTGATGGGACAAAAAAAGGAGATGTGTCAACTTATCAAAGGGACATAAGCTAGAATTGGAATCTTCCCAAAGATGGGGCTGTCCTAAGGGGCCGAGGTGATCCAAATTTGAGTTGAAAGATGTTGCTAAGATTCCATTGTACTTTAACCCCCTGACCTATATCTTGGAGAATAAGAAGACAACGCTTCTAAGAGAAGTTAATTCCTACATATATTCAGCATCAATACCCAGCTAAATTGACGAATTCAACTCTAATAAGCTAGAAAGTGGAGTAGGGATGAAGGCGGCTATTTTTTTAGATTGGGGAAGTGGGGAACTAATGCATGGGTTCATGAAGTCCAATAACTCGGTAGAATAAAATGCAGGTGACTGTATAGAGTAGCGGCTCCTAAGGATTGAGCAATGCTACATATCACTATATCAGAAGCATCTTTTTAAGGGAATCTGAACTTCTGAAGCATTGAATACAGTCTAAAGCATTAGTTTGTTATGTCGAACCAATTCACGGTTAAGCAGTTTATACTTGGCAACATAGTGTAGCACACGCTAATTTTTTTCGCTTCAGCAACTAACACATGTACTAGTTCGCGCAAAAATTGCAGCGAATTCTGAATTATAAATCGTAGAATCCAAATAGAGTCCAGTTGGCGAGCGGCTACCGACAGGTTGAAGAGGACGACGGAGAGGCCGGTGAGGAGGCCGACGAGGCAGGCGGCGAGCGTGACGAGGTCGCGGCCGGGCGCCATCTCCTCCACGGCCGCCTTCACCTTCTCCCCGCGCCGGGCCCCGACCTCCTCGTCCGCCGCGCCGCATCGAATCCGAAGGCGCACGGCACCGCTACGGCTTCCGGGCGGGGATGCCAAGGCGCGGGGCGCGCGGCGGCCGGGGAGAGGAGGCGGGGGTTGGGACGAGACGAGGAGGAAACGCAGGGAGGAGGGGGCTGCGCATGGCGCCATGGGTTCGGGTCGGCAAGCAACTGGGAAAGGAATTGCGCAAGGCGAAGCGTCCCCTGGGAAATCGGGGAAATTGCACATATACCCCATAGTTAGTAGGCACTTATAAGTATACTCTACACTTAAGTGACCTTGTAATTTTACTTTATGCTTGATATGTCCTCTTATTATTTTACTCTATTGTTTATTTAGCTCCTATTTTATTTTTATTTTTTATTTTTTGAGGCAGGAAAAATGCAGTGGCCTTTCCAGATGGAGGGAGCCGAACAGCTTTCCTCCTCCGTTCTCTTCGGTGGCCGGGAATCCGCTACGTGTTCCGTTCCATATCCTTGGCCTCTTCCCTCTCCACCCTCTCGCGTCCTGCCGCACAATAACAAGGATTGGGCCATTAACAATAGTATGCGGCACACGTTTTGCACCCAGACCAATCAAAGGACCTTTAAATTGGCTTTTGATTTTAATTTTTAGCTTTAGCTTATAAACAGTAATAGTTTACAGAAAGATATTATGTGATTTTTATCAATATAAATAGAGTTATTGTAGTGTGTATTACAATCAATTAGTAAACGAAGCTTCGTTTAAAAACTAGATACTGTAGAAAAGTTATTACCATATAAAAACGGTTTTTAGAAATCAAAGCAAACAGAGGCTAAATTGGGGGAAATGACCCTGAAGGCAGATCATTTATTTTATCCCTTTTGTTTTTATCGCAACATGGCACGCATTTGCGATCAGCTTCTGCGTTGTTGCTGTCCGGAAGTCTGAACTTCTTCCAACCATGCAGCGAACGATATGAATCTGAGCGGATATGACCACGAAATTTGCTGTGCTCATTGCTCGAAACCCTGCAACACTAAAGCAGGATTTTTTTTTCTTATCTTTCTGTAATTGTTTCCATATGCTGAGTGCTGACTAGTGCCGTTTGTTTCTTTGAAAGAAACGTACTGACTGTACTGTTTAGTGCCATAACTTCAGAACAAAATATATCGGAATGCCCAACTCTCTGCTCAATGATTTGCAACAGTACTGGTATTTTGCCATCAGAACTGCTCTAGACTTGAATGCCGTAACTTCAGAACAAAATGTGGACAAATTAATAGACACCTCGCATCCTTTTTTCTCGTAGATATTTCAGTTTTATAACTCCACGAGTTCAGCGTTCTACAAGCATTGTCCAACCAAATTTTGTTGCAACTTCACCATGATACTGTCGACGACAAGCTGTCAATCACCTTTCGACGAACGGTCCAAACCAAAAACTGACCTTACCAACCGTTTGAATTTATGTGGTTCATGATAATCAGAGGTTATCACCGATGGTTTGTAAACTGCCTGTGATAATCACAACATAGATGGTTTGTAACTAAAATCGTCTGTGAAAAATACTATCACAGATGGCTCGAACCAAAAAACGTCTGTGATACACATCACAAACGATTCTAGCAATCAACCGTCTGCGATGGGCGAGTATCACAAACGGTTGGTATATAAAACCATCGGTGATACTTTTCCATCACAGATGATTGGTAGATACAACCGTCTGTGATGTGCTAGTATTACAGACAGTTTGTAGCTCGAGCCTTCTGTGAACCGTCTGTGATAACTCATTCTATACCTAAATTTTTCTTTTTTTCGGCTAGCCTCAGGAAATGTTAACTATGCCATCTGAAAATAAGCAAATACAGCAATAAACACAGTAACACATTCTATTTTCATTAAGATTAGAGTCCACCATTACAACATCCCAAGATAACGAGCAGATTACCCATCTAGCTAACACAACAAGAACATGTAAAGAACACATCTCCTAATCCTATGAATCTAACTGTTAAACATGACAAGAACAGAGAAAAAGCACAGATCCTAGCAGACAGTAGAAACTCAATCGCGTCGACGAGGCCTTTATGCCTAGGCTCTCTTGCCCCTAATGTAGTGCACGAGTTGGATGTCTTTGACACCCGCAATCATCAGCGTTGACTTGAGCGTCACCTTAGTAGCCAGTTGCTTCCACAGCGCCTTGCCTCCCGTAGACTTTCGCGTCGTCTGCTTCGTGTGAGCTATTAGGGTAAGAGTCGAGGAGGAGAAAGGCAAGGAGGCTGAATTTGGGTGAGTATTTATAGGAGAGAGAGAGGTGGGAGTACGAAAATTTTTAACACGGGGACAGAGAGGTGGAGCTATGATCCATGGGGTGGGGTTAGTGGGTTTCTATTGGCTAGGATTGGGTTGGGGAGGATCGACGGGCCCATCAGTCAGATTATCACAGACGGTTGGTAGCTAAAATTGTCTACGATGTATGAGTACATAGACAGTTCTATATACCAACCATGTATGTATGTAGTAAAAATAACGAGTGCTCCTTGGTGCCCGGGCATCATAATCTAAAATAGGTATGTATCGTGTGCGGAAGATTTTAAAATTTCTTCAAAGGTAAAATAGCAAAGTTTTATGTCTCATATATACTCATTTGAAAGGTTTCAATGCAATCTACAACTTTGCAGTTGAAGCAAACCCCAAATTTCGCAGGGAAGATCGAAATTTTTAGTAAAAACAGAAACCAAAAACTTGCAACACAAATTTGGGGCTAAAGATGGCTAATTTTGGGAGATCTAAGAGGGCGACTGGCTTAGTCTAGTTATTTTTTGGATCAAACTCATCATTAACTTTCCAATGAGTATAAGAACGTCGTAAACGGACATTGTATGCAAAAGTTATGTCCATTTTACTAAAGGTGCTTCGGAACGGAATCCTACTCAAACTCAAATGGGAGATTATGAAATTTTAGAGAATTACGAGGCAGAAAACATATCACAAACGGTTTTTATTACAACCATCTGTGATATCACAAACGGTTCTTGGTAACACATACGGCGCTGGCAGCAACACCGTCTGTGATTGCATTTAACACTAGCGATTTTGGTCAACTGTCTGTGATGAGGCGTCTAATATAAACCTTTTTATAGTAGTGGCAGGTAGACTAGTGCATGCACACCATGGCGCAGCAGAACCACCGGCACGGTGGTCACCGGAACATGGAGATGGTGATACACTTGGCACAGTCGGAGAAACCGGCGACGAACGGTGGCTGGTTCGGCTTCACCAGCGGGCTAGAGTTCACCAGCCTGACTTACACGATCGTCAAGAAGCAGCGCAGCGCCGATGGCGAGTGGGAGAAGAAGGATGTGGACCTGCTGCACGAGATCACGGGTAGGCGCCCAAGGGCTGCATCACCGTTGTGATGGGGCCCAGCGGCGTTGACAAGTCGACGTTCCAAGCCTCGACGGCCGCGTGGCGCTCGACGGTGTCGAGATGAACCCCAGCCTCATCAAGCGCTCCTCCGCCTACGTCATGCAAGACGACTGCCTCTTCCTGATGCTCACTGTCCACGAAATCGTCCACAAGACGCTCATGTTCACCGCTGACTTCCGCCTCGGCTCTGCCGTCTCCGCCTCCGACAAGAAGCTCTGTGTGACCGCGTCGAGAACCTCATCGAGCAGCTCGATCTCACGGTAATTAACCTTGCATGCTATACAATAGATTCCGTACTCTGCCAGAAAAAACAGAATATAGAGGCGCGTGCGCGCGTGTGTATATATTCCGTGACAGCATAAGTGGTGCAGACATCAAGAAACACATACATCGGGGATGAGGGCACAAGGGGGGTGTCCGGCGGTGAGCGTCGGTCTTGATCGACGTGGGCATCATCCACGAGCCAGTGCTGCTGTTCCTCGACGTGCCGACATTGGGGCTAGACTCGACGAGCGCGCACAGCGTGATCGAGAAGGTGCACGACGTCGCGTGCGTGGGGAGCACCGTGGTGCTCACCATCGACCAGCCGTCGTCGCGGATCCTGCTGCTGCTCGACCAGCTCATCATCCCGGCGCGCCAGCTCATGTACAGTGGCGGGCCCAAGGAGGTCACCATGCATGGTGCACCTTGGCCGCATGGACCACAAGGTGCCCAAGGGGGAGAGCTCCATCGAGCACCTCCTCGACGTCATCCAGGAGTACGAGTAGTCGGAGTTCGGTGTCAAGGCTCTCGCCGAGTTCTGCCTCACCGGCCTCAAGCCGCTCAGGCTCACGTCCACCACCAAGGCGCTCTCCATCGTGTCCAGCATACCCCCGATGCCGGTCTCGTTGCCCGGTGGTGAGGATTTCGATCACAGCCTCCGGAGCCAGCACTCCAAGTCTCCATTGAGCGGCGCGCAGTTCACTCCGTCCCAGCACCCCAAAAAAGAGCAAAACGGCAGGTCACACAAGTACACAACCCTCCAAGGTGCACAAGAAACGTTGTTCATTGTGCATTTGATTCGTGAAGATTTTGTAGAAACTGACTCGTGCTTGCGCACTGCCCAATCGATCGCATGCAGCTTGTCGCTGGGGTTCCACAGGTACGTGCCGGAGATCGTGATGGGGACGTCCACGCCGATGAGCAGCACGTCCCCCGCGGATGTCAATGAAACAAAGCCAAAATTTCAAAAATAATTTAAATCCTTGTTTGAATTTGATTTCTTGAGAATTCTAGCCAAATTCCATATCTATTCCAACCATTCAAACCTCGATCTCCCTGTCGCATCATTTCCTTGAAACGTTTTCGCGTGGGCACTGTTATCATTGATGCCGATCTTTTTCACCACCGCCCAGTCTTTCCCTCTGCACCCACGCTTTCCCGCCACTACCACGCCCCTGCCAACTGGTCAGAGCTCGTACCACCTCGTCTTTCCCGCACTCTGTTTTCCTCTCGGGCGACTAACTTGCGCCGCAAACCACTTTGCCGCCCCGCCAGCTGCTGCCAATCAGTGTACGACCGCCCTGACATTGGACACACTTTTTGACAGCCGCAGCTCCCACCTTGTCGAGCTGCCACAGCAAATTCACCGCCGCCATCTAAATTCATTTTCTCTACCCTAATCCTCTCACCGTCGACCTGACTCGCCTCTGACCACTTTTGACCGCCGCAAATGCTATGCCCGAGACAACTCGTACCTCCCCTCTGCTAGCTCAAGCCACCCTACGCCCTTCTTTCATTGTCGTAAACCATACTGCCCTGCTGACCACCCTGTTTTCTCTTTGCTCTCACTCACACACCACCGCCTTGCTGACTTCCCTACTCTGTCTCTGCTCTCATTCTCTCACAGCCACTGCCTGACACAACACATCACCTTTTGACCATCACAACGCCGCACCCGAGGTAGCCTATACCTCCCCTCTCCTAGCCGCGTCGCACCCTCCTGTACCTTCCCGACCTCTGCCACGCACCACCGTCGCCTTAGCCCCGCCCCTGTGCTGAACTGCCATGGGAGGCCTATAAAAGACCAAGACCCCCCTCCAGACATTGCACAGACATCCAGTGAGCCACCACCACACCCCAATCGAGTTTTCAACTGGAGCCTTGCTGGCGACCGCCCGAAGACCTCAAAGTAAGCCAAGTTTCGATTCCACTTATTCAATCGATCACATTCCAATTGCTCTCGCCTGTAGCACCCTTATGCTCCTAGAAGCACCACTAAACCACTGCCCTAGCCCCTCGAGCCCCTTACCATGCTGGCGACTAGCGCCGCCACTCGACCTTGAGACCTCACTGTGGATAGCTCGGCTCAGCCATTCCTAACCCTAGCCACCACTTCCCTAAGCTTTCTCTAACCCCATAGATGCATAAATCCTAACACAATTATCCTCTTAACCCATCCTTAAGCCCTATGCCATTCCAACGTCCCAAAGAGAGGAGACCTCACCGTCGGCAAACACCAACTCTCCAGCTACCACCGAACCCCAAAATGGAAACCCCCAGACACCAGGAACCTACCCATGGTCGTCGATTGATGTTTTGACCACGGATTCCCCGATTGCCCCATCGCCTGAAATCTTTAGCCGCTCCCGGCTTCAACTCCGACCGCTCCGTCGCTTGAAGTCTCCAACCACCTTGCAGTCGAGAGAGACTTCAACTACACCGTTTTGAGTCCTAAGCAACACCACTTGGATGTCATCCGATGCTTTTAAGCCACTCGTACGCCATCCGATGCCATTAAGCCACCCAGACGTTATCCAAACCTCGCAATTACTCGGACATCATCCGATCTCAGTAGCAACTCGTGCACCATCTGATCTTCGTCGACTCCACACTCGGCTACTCGGGAGTTGTTATGACCACAGTGTGGCTTACGACCACGCTATGGTTTATGACCATGTTATGGTTTACATCCACGTTATGGTTTACAACCACGTTGTGGCTTACGACTATGCTATGGTTTACGACCACGCTGCGGTTTACAACCACACCGAGTGCTGCTATGGTTTACGACCACGCTGCGGTTTACAACCACACCGAGTGCTCAGTCACAACAGTCATACTCAATTACAACCACGACTTCCAACTCCACATATACCTTCGCTCATGAGCAAGACTTGTGCCATCAGAGACCACCCGAGTACTCGTAGAATTCTCCGAGTATGCAACTACAAACCGGTGGACAGTAAAACCCATGATGAATAGTACCAAGCCTGTTACTGTTCATGAAGCCCCAAAATACATATACACATCTATTTCAATCGTTTCGAACTTGTCTATCCATTCCTCAGCTCTGTTTTTCCATACCAAACTCCTTTAATCCCCAAACCTGTATAATTTGATTTTTCTAGATTTTGTTTCTTTATTTTATTTCTTTCTTCCTAGCTCAACCCTTCGAGCATAGAATTGATTTATTTTCTTTTGGTATGTGGTAGTTCACGACACTGAAGATCAGCTAGTCCAGGAAGGAGAAGCTCAAGTACAAGCGCAAGACTCAGAAGAATACGAAATTGTAGAATACATTGATCCGCAAGGCAAGTCACATGTTTTTTATCATATTAAACCTACATTCTTTTAATTATTTATTTACTATATTTTCATTATGTTATTTACGCACTGTTATTCTTGTGTAATAAATATTTAGAATGACATGATATTAGCTAATATCCTACCACCTGAAAAAGCAATATTTAATTTGATGGTCATATTCACCTTGACAAGACTTAGTAATACTAAATATATTATTTTCATAATCATGGTAGTCCAGGAACTTAATTGTATTATACTACTAAGAGACTTGGCACTTTGTCAGTAGAACTTCAAAAGTGGTTCTAGGATAAGCATATATCACAAGAAGCCACAAGATGGTTGGGTCCCATGACTTTATCCTAGGGTGGAGGCTTGGACTGGAAAGGTGGGGGGTGCTGATGAGCACCAAAACAGTGCAGATGGGCACTAAACTGAAACTGGTGCGGATGGGTACCAAAATAGTGCGATGGGCACTGAACTAAAATGGTGCGGATGGGTACCAAAATAGAGCGGATGGGCACTGAGAGAAGGGTTTGTGAATGGAAGTTGCCTTGGTAAAAATATAAGGACTAGAACCTTTTACAAGTAAAGAACATAGTGATCGATCAACCACAAGTGTTGATTCGTCAAACCTGGTTTAGTAACTACACAAGTTTGATTTAATATTTACAAAGAATGGAGGGAGATGAGGGAGTTTTGTGGCATGGAAGGGGGTATAACCATATTTCACAACAGTGGGACCGCTTCAAATCAGGCGAGGCTGTGGGCCATCTGAGTTTGTTCGAAAACAGTCCCTACTAGGTATAGGCTATATAAAAAATTATGCAGCGAAAAGTCTTGTTTTCTTAGCTCAATCATGAGGGTTAAGAGATCTTGTGGGTAAAGTTGGGCAACTCTGCAGAGTCACAATTTAATGGTATTCAAATACGCTGTGCTTCCGGTAAATGAAACTGTGTTTAATGGGTGAATCTAATAGCAAAGTATAAGTAGATTTGAAAATTTGTTAAGATTGGTAATCAAGTTGTTAAAACTCCAATTTCCTTAAGAAGGTATAACTTTGTGTTTAAAATTGTTTTCAACTAAAATTGTATCCACAAATGATTAAAACCACTATACTCCAATCCTTTGAAAGGTCCTGCATGTATTTAAATAGTTTTTCCCATGTGACATGTTGAGTACGGTGGTTTGTACTCATACTTACTAAAAACATTAACAGAAAGTGTATGGCAAGAAAATGAGGAAGTCTACGAGGACAACGTGGTGGAATACTGCGAAGTAGATGATATGTGAAATTAGGGTTGTTCTCCGCTCAGGCATGCCTGTGGTGTTCTTTTGTACTGTAATGTATCTAAGGCCGCACGCCCCGCTGTAAAATTTGGCTAATAAGCCGTTATCTTGTAATAAAGTTTGCTTTTGAATTTAAACATGTGTTGGCAATGGTATACACTTGACTGTAAAACCTCGTAGTTGAACAATCCTAGACAGTTGCGAGAGATTCACGACACCCCTAAAAATGGGGGCATTACAATCAACGTGCTAGGGGCATCGTGGCAAGTTCACTAACTCGTACGTCGAGGAGGTGTGGGTTCTGATGCGTCGCAACTTCACCAACATCTGGTGCACGTCGGTGCTGTTCCTATCGCGGCTGATGGTGCTGACCATCATGGGGTTCCTGATGGCCACCATGTTCACCAACCCAAGGACAACTCGTAGGGAATCACCAACCGCCTCAGCTTCTTCATCTTTACCGTCTGTGCTTTCTTCTCCTCCTCCAACGACGTTGTGCCGACCTTCATCCAGGAGAGGTTCATCTTCATCAGGGAGAACTCGCACAATGCGTACGGGTGCCAGCCCATGTCGTCGCGGGGCTCATCACGTACCTGCCATTCCTCCTGCTACAGTCGGCCACGTACATCGCCATCGTCTGGTTCATGCTCTGGCTCCACGACCAGTTCGTCTATTTCCTCGTCATGCTCTACGCATCCCTCCTCTCCACCAACTCCTTCGTCGTCTTCATCAGCTCTGTCATGCCAAACTTCATCCTTGGGTAAGTACAAAACATGGAAAGTGCTAAGAAGCACTTGAGTATTTTTGGGGTTAGAAGCACTCAGGTTTTGGGATGTTGGATCTCTATTTAACGGATCCCCCATACCCCCCTCAAAAAAACAAATCTACGACGTTGGATCTCCATCCAACGGATCCCCCATACCCAAAAAAAAACAATATGAATGCTCCAAATCTGGGGTGTTGGATAGAGATCCAATACTTCAAAAATCTGAGTATTTCTAACCCCAAAAATACTAGAGTGCACCCTAGACATCTCCACAAAACATTTCACATACATCGTACTACTACTATTGTATTTTTTTTCAAGAGTACGAACGAACAAATAATGGTGCATATAGTAATAAAAAGCCCAAGTAATTCAATTTTCAGCAGGTTCTTGCTTAATCTAGGCCAAGCCCGATTCCATATAGTAAGGCGGTCTGGGCCGGCTTTACAGTTTACATAGCTCATCTGTTCCATACAAAAAGGCTTTTTTATAAGCAACTGCCCAGTTATGTTTTCCGCTTGTACGAGTTCCCGGCAACCGTTGATGCATGTCTCTGACTTGACTCAGGTATGCGGCGGTGATCGCATTACAGCGCTCTTCTTCCTCTTCTGCGGCTACTTCCTCAACAGCCACAGCATCCTGCTAGGGTGGAAGTGGATGAACACCGTCTCGACGATGAAGTACTCGTATGAGGGCCTCCTCATGAACGAGTTCCGTGGCGACCGGATCTTCTCCTCAGTCCCGCTGCTGCATCGGCGATGATATCCTCCGGCATGGGTGGACCTACAATGGTTCATGGGTGTTCAGCGGAACACCTAAATTTTTTATAAAATACCAAGTACATAATAGGTATATTAGATGTATATATTGTTAGTTGTGTAAAAACTATATTTTTATGTCTGCAAATAAATTCAGCCCGCACTCTCCATATCTCACGCACAGCCCATGTAATAGTTAGACTCATTTTTCTTTCCACCTCAGCCCTCCTCACGCCCAAAGAGGTAAAGATGTAAATAAAATCCTAACATTTGTTCCATTTCTCATCTTGTGGCTGTCTGTGTGGAAGGCGGCTTCGGCCTTCAAGTGGCAAGCGGGCGGAAGTGCAGGCTAGAGGCGAGTGACGACCGGCGGACACGAACATGGTGCCATGATGTGACAACAATCATACGTGAGGCGGCATATGGTGCAAAGTTAGCGTGTGGCAACATGGGCGAGCAGAGAGGTGTCGTGGGCAAGCGAGCAGTGGCACAACGAACACGGAGGTAGGGAGCGGGTGACAAGAAGTGAGCAGCGCGGTAGCTGGGAGGGAGCATGTCATTGGGAAATGAGCAGCACCTTCAACTTATTGTCATCGTCCTCTCTTCAGATCTAGTGTGCTCCACCCCACTTCACTTATTTTCTTTCTTGGTCTGTTTTGCTTCATAAAAGGAACATACAATTTTCTTTTAGATTGACAGTTCTTGCTGATGCAGAAATAGCAAAAAAGGTAAGATCGACAAGATATACAACTCTCATTTATCTTTATAATTTGTTGTTTAATTCATATAATTATGCTCACCTTATATCACCCATTTCCTTATAAGAAATCATTAATTTATGTATTTTATGTATTTTTATTATATCTACATACACGTATCGATGTATCAGTGTTTTGGGGAGGACGGTGCACTGTGGTATCAACGTATTCGAGCAACTTAGCTCTAAAATTCAAACACCCATCTTAAAAATTCTGGATCCGTCACTGTCCTCCGGCAGCTCGCCATTAGCGTGGTGGAGGCCGCAAGTGGTGGATGGTGCTCTACCTTTTCGACTGGGCCATCTTCTACCGCGTCCTCTTCTACCTCATCCTCCGCTTTGCCTCCATGAACAAGAGGAAGTGAAGTGAAAGCTGCAACAAGCTGTAATCATTCAACAGCTTCGCGTCCTAATTAAGGCCCTCTTTGAAATGACTTCGACTTCTAACTTTTAGAAATTATTTGGAATACATCGACTTTTAAATTTTGGTTTTTTAATTTTTGGTTTTTCGGTTTTTTGTTTAATTTTTGTATTTTTTGTGACGATACAATGGAGTTTTCATTTTTTTTTACTATTTTTCATTTTTTTATTTCGAAAAGGTAACAAATCTCTGTAGTTTAATCGGAAGTACGGAGTAATCATTCAGTTACAGATCTGGATATAAGAGAAATTAGTAGTGACGTCCGTTGAAGTGACAAGACCCTGGATTGATCACGATCATGTCAAGATTTTTTTCTCTCTCAAATTGTAATTTTCCAAAGAGACGTTCTTCACCCCTGGATCCTGATTGCAACTCTTTTTTGTTTTGGTCGAAGAACTAGTAGATCTACTAGCGCGAAACAGCATGTGAAGTGATAGACAATTTTGACATGTCACTGACCATTGGCCACCAAAGAAGACTAGGAACTGACTTGTCCATGTGAGTCTTGGAATATTGGTCCGGCCTGGCCTACCACCCACCAGACTCTGCCCGATGATCAAAACGGAATCTCGGCGGCGTGGCCAACCGTTCTCTCCGCCAACCGCATCGGGCCACGGCGCCGCCCCGTGCATCCGCATCATTCAAGACGTCAGGGTGGTGGTTTGGTCTCCTACCCTGTCTCCGGGGAAAGTTCACCGGAGAACTCTTCTTCTCAAAATATCTTATTGACTTGAAATCACTTCATAAATACTGCTAAACATATGACCTAACGATGACGATCCAATCTAATGCAACGAGTCGTGTTTGCCCGTACCATTCGTGAGGCGTGACTCACATAGTTCATCAGCATGAGAGTACTAATTACTGTCCTGAGTCATGACTCATGATGATATTGCTCCTTTCTGCAAGCTTGCGACGAACGCAGATAGCTCTGCTCCGTTCGGCTTGTGTAGCACCTCATATACAACTAAACTAGAATGCTAATAGAAACATCATCGTTAAAGTAAAGAATAAATAATAAAAACAACAATATAAATCACAAGAAAATTAAAACATTAAAGATACTTTATTAGATAATCAACAGAAGCTAAAATAAATATTTGAAACATAGGACCGGTCCACTTCTATTCAAATGAAGAATAAAATAAAATAACATAAATAATGACAAGCCACAATGGTGAAACTCGAGCGCTTCTACTCATGCATGTTGCTATCACTCCAGTGGTTTTTTACCTGAGAATGGAAAGAACAAGCGTAAGATTTGGAAATCTCAGTAAGTACCCAACAACGATCGCAACACGGTGACTAAAATGCAGGTAAAGCAACCAAAATATGCGAAGGACAAGCAATGTAAGCAAGTAATTGACACAGGCAATGAACTTAGGTTATCAGAAGCACTGATATATATCGGAGACAGAGATCGCAAAAACAATATAATTAAAAGTAATTGTTATTTAGCAGGTTATAGCAAGTTATGGCAAAGATACCGACGATCACATCCCACATATCCAGTCATATGAGAATAGTCAGGCACATCCTTATCATCGATTGTATAACCGCCGACGGGGTGTAATATCTTGTGTAACGAGAATGCACGGCCCCCATACGTTACCAGGTGGGTGAAAATCTTCCATATATGTGGGTAATCTCGGGCCAGATAACTGGCATTTCTTTTATTAGTGAGTTATCCAAGATGTAATTAGAAAGTCGAGGGTGAATTAAGGTAAAACTATGAGAGTAAAAGGTTGATATAGTTGAGAACGGAGATACATGATTTGTGATATAAAGTGATGGAGAACGATGGTATGATGATAGCATACTAAAACCTGTCCTAAAGAGGATATTAGGAGACACATAAGAGTTGTCAATCATATAATTTTTATTATATAATGAGTGATTATTAGTCAGATTAATGTAGCACAACTAAATTAGCCGAGGCTCACAATCAATAATATACAATTAAAGGATCATGAAAGCAAGATACATAAATAAGACGCCCAATGTTAAAAGATACTAGTGGTTAATCTTAGATTTGAACATGCTTATACACTACCCCATCAACAATTTAAGCATTCATTCCAATTCCTAACTAAGTATGAATTCTATAGTCGAGCATTATACCAAATACAAGCGTGCAACACTAACTAGCCCAGCGCATTAGAATCTATCTAATTCTACAAACAACACACAACTGGCAATCAATACAGTGAAATAATGAATACTAAGCTAACGGTGACAAATAATTATGAAACGGTAATGTGCGAAAGGACAGGTTACGGCCACGAGGTACTTGCCTTGAGCACGCTCGATGGACACGTTGCACGATGGATCTGAAATGCGCAATTGCCCAACTGCTCCCTTAACAGCTGCGTGCGAACCTATAGGATGGAATGGAAGGCAACCGATCAGATACAGATGAATTTGATAAAGGAACAATGGAAGATGAACTTGACTGGAGAGGAAACGAGTTCGCTAGCTCTACGGCTGTGCGAAATGCCGTTCGGCCAAACGAAACGACGTTTAGCCACGTGAACGGCTGTTCGACCGAGCAAAACGGTGTTTGATCGAGTGAACGGCCGCGCCTTTGCCACCAGCCACCGCCGCCGCCGTCGCCAACCACCGCTGCCACATGTCGTGCGCAAAGAGGGAGAGAGAGAGGAATAATAAATGGAAAAAAAGACTTATGGAAGAAGGGAGTAGGAAGGTCCCCATTTAAAGCCACACTTGATTAGGTTTTTTATTATTGTTATTTTATTATTATTTTTAAGTGCTACAGCTTGGCGGCAAATCGATAACTCTTGCCGTCGTTTTCTTCCACTTATCAAGGGACCAAAAGCTAACGTTGATTATTTCCGCTCCACGCTTTCGTCCCCCTCCAACCAATTCCCTTGATCACTGCTCGAGTGCCCGTGTCTTTTTAAACACCCCGCCTTCTCTGTTTAGCTTGTCGTTCCAGAGCCCAGTTTACAAGCCGCGGCAGAAGCAAGAAGCTCTTGATTTGTGCCTACTGGTGTGAGTTGTGAGAAGTGGCGTTGGAAATGGGCGTGGGAATCCGAGCTCACGAGCAGAAGCATCGGCGGCACCACCAGGAAGGGTGCGAGGCCCACGGCGACGGCGCGGCGTCGCTCGCCGAGCTGTATCTGTACGGGGACGTGCTCGAGTCGGTGGTGGAGCGCGTGCCGGCGGCCGACCTCGCCGCCACGGCGCGGGTCTCGCGGGAGTGGCTCCGCGCGGTGCGCGCCGCGCTGCGCCGGCGCCCGCGGCGGCTGCCCTGGCTCGTGGTCCACCTCCAGGGCCGCCGGCGCCGGACTGTGGCGTACGATCCCCACTCCGGCGCGTGGCTCACCGTGCCAGCCCCGCGCCACGCCACTCCGTCGCACGTACGCCTCGTGCGCGGCGCGCGCGGGGACCGCGTCTGCGCGCTCTCGCTTTCCGGCCTCGACGTCGCGGGCGACCCCCTTGGAACGGCCGCGTGCGTCGCGCTGAAGGCCCCCGGCGTGTGGCGTGTCGACCCGGTGTTCGCCGCGGTGGGTGACCGCGTGGTTGCCCTAGGCGGCGCGTGCCAGCTGGCACTGGACGACGGCGAGGACGCCGCGGCGGTGGAGGTCCACGAAGATGGCAGCTGGACGGCCTGCGAGCCGCTACCTGGCGCGCTCCGGGAGTCCGCGGCGGCGACATGTCTCTCTGCGGCCGCCACGGATCAAAGAGTGTATCTCACAGACAGAACCACCGGGTGGGCGAGCTGGTTCGATCCAGCAAAGCGGCGGTGGGGCCCCACCCGTCGTCTCCAGCCGGACGCCACCGTTTCCACGTGGGGCATCGCGCCCTGCCGCGCCAGCTCCGAGCGGCTCGTCCTGTTTGGAGCAAAGCGGAGAGGCGAGGAAGCAGAGAACAGAGTCATCATCCAAACATGGGAGGTGGACGGCGACACACTCGAGCTGTCCCCCGGCGCGACGCACGACGCAATGCCGAGCGAGATGTCGGATTGGCTGTTCCCGCACGACGAGGACGAGGAGGACGAGGAGGAGATGTCGCCGTCGATCGGGGTGTGCGGAAACGCCACCGGAGGGTACGTGTACAATGCGGCCGAGCCGGCGAACGGCGCCGTGCTCTACCATCTGCGGGAGGAGGGGAAGGAGAACGGGAGGGCCGTGGAGCGGTGGGAGTGGGTGCCGTGCGCGCCGGCGGTGCGAGACGAGCCGCTGGGGCGCGCCATCCTCGCGTGCTCGCCGGTGGGTCTCGACGAGCTGGCGCGGGGGCCACCGCCACGATCAGGGGGCCCACGATAATGCACGGCCGCACACTGAAACACTCTAGAAGCCCGGTTCAACAGTTCAGTGGCAACACTCTGGAAGAAAAAAGGATGGTGCCTTTGTAACCGTTGTTTCACACAGCTTTACTCAAAGTTGCACATTTGCATTGCACACCTCTCCCTCTCTCGCGGACTTTGTAAAGCTACTCCTGTAGTGGCAAAATGAGACTTGTTGGGTGGATACTTTATAATTTTTAACCTTAAGCATAAGTGTATAAACGAATCGAATATTAATAAATTATTTTTAAAATCTATCTGATAAGCCGTTTTAAAATAGTTATGAAAAAAATTATATTATTTATTTATTTATTCAAGAAAAGCTATAAATTATAACAGGAAAAAAACTGAGCCGTTGCTTTCTGTAACTGCAGTAATACAGAGTAAATTTGCAGCTTCACAGGTCAAGATGTAAGGGGAAAAAGGGTAAGCTGTAAGCAAAAGTGACTACTTTGCAAACAGTATAGTCTTGTGGTGCGGATTCAAGTGTCCTATGTACTTAGGGTGCCTTTGGTTGAGCTTTTGGAAGCTGTTTTTGCTTCCAAAAAGCCAAAAGCCAACCAAAAGGGTGGAAATCAAAAGCTGTTTTTCAGAAGCAGCTACTTTTGGGTAGTACAGTTTTGAAAGCACCTTAGACCCTGCTTTTGGCTTTCTGCTTTTTGAAATGGTGAAAATAGAGAGCTGTTTCACAGTTGTTTCAAGGAAAATAGAGATAGGAGGTAAGTTTTATACTTGTTTGAACCAAACACTTACAGTTTTTCCACAGCCCACAACCTACAGCAACTTTTCCACAGCCCACAGCTCATAGCAGCTTTTTCAGAAGCCACAGCTCAACCAAACACACCCTTACTCTGGGTCAGACGGGGTAGAAACTAGAAATACCTTCTCGACGGAGCTGTCATGTGAAATTACTATCCAGTAAATGGTGTATTGGCCACTTAGGCCCTGATCAACTCGGCTTCAGCTTCTGGCTTATTTTTCACTATTCATAAGTTTCGTCTTTTTCTGAACTTTTGACTTTTCGTTGAGCTTTTTTGCCGGTTCTTTTTTTCCCGTATTTGTTTGTATTATACGTAATGGGCTAACATATTTTTTTTATTTTTAAATTTTTTTAAATTTAATTATGCTAAATAAGGCTCTGTCAGCTACAATGCTTTTTTCAGCCAGCTACAGTGTTTTCAGCCATAAGCCACGAGCTTTTCAGCCGAACCGATCACCACCTTAACCCGGAGTAACAAACCAGCTGAGGAAATGCTCGTCGGCTGATTGACTTAAAGATAATTTATATAATATATGGCCAATATAGTCGTCTCTAGTGATCTTATATAATTAATAGGTTATCCATACATTTATCTATATAATAATATAGATAAGTAAAAAACTGTCTATAAAACCATTTGTTAAATACTACACAATATGTTTCTCTTTTCTTCGTATCATCTAAAATTCTACTCTCTTGTTCTTTTTTACTTGACTTTCCAAAATCCATGTCGTCAAATTTTTTAAAATTTGATCACCAATATATTTAAAATTGTCTAGATTGAATATACGAAAACTATATCATTAGATTTATTATTAAATTTTTTTATAATATTATAATTTTATTATTATATCTTAGTGTAAAATTATAAAAAGTAACGAACAGAATTACATCTCAAAGATCTAAAAAATCAAACATGTAAGTAAAAAAACGAAGAGTATATAATACATGCTTAACAACTGACGTGTGACATTGTACATGCCCTTAGTGCATCTAAGCTCCATGGTTGCGCCTAGGCCCAGGGTCCAGCAAGAGCAACTTGCTCGTTTTTCAAAGATAACTAGTATTGAGGCTGCTCCAAATGGCTTTTGGCTGTAGCCATTGGCTGAAAGTACACTGGAGGCTTGGAGTTCATCTGATTCCAATCCTCTTAGTGAAGCAAGTGCACATCACTTATTATATATCTCTTTTATCTTTCTCCCTATGATTTCTGTTTATCAAAAAATATGGTTTCTGTTCACCATTTTTTTTAAAAAAAAAAGCTCTTCTCTCTTTTAGTTCGTTCTGTTCTCGTTAAGAAAGACGTCTTTGGATCTGCAACTTCTTAGTTTTGGTGACATGTTAAACAAACCAGATCTGCAGTTCTCAGAGATGAGGATGTAGAAATGATGGAAACCGTTGCTTGTTACAATGGAAGTAAAACAGAAACTGCATAGCTCCATTGAAAACGGAAGCTGCTAATGACTATAAGATGATTATGTCAAACACAAAAATAATGACTATGAGATGATTATGTCAAAAAAAAAATCTCACTGGTATTAATACAGTTGGATAAAGAGGGAAATTTGATGACCGAAGTTTTCTTGGAAGGAAATAAGTCATAAGCTTGCAAGGAGAACTTTGATTTGCTTGTACTGCTGAACCGCCCGCGTCAATCAGCATAACCGAGTAACAGACACCATGTTTTAAAATTACTTATTAGGTTGCATACAACCCATCAAAACCTTCCTTATGCCTTGCATCGGTAGTAAATCTTATTCATGAATCATGATAGACATACAAGGTATCAAATCCTCGGGGCATATTCACAGAACATGCCGTTTCAATCTATGTCGCATGACCCACTGCCCAAATCCTAGAACCTTACTCTCAAGAAACTAGAAAGAAACTTTACTCGTCAAAAGCAGCAAATTGTGACGTGAAGTTGATTCATGATGCACCCTAATTCGGGGTTGTATAGCTGAATTCAGTAGCTTTTGCATGACCAGTAGGTTCTCCAGAGTAAGGAAAAGAATGACATAGAGAATCTTCAGCATTTGGATTCTGCTCCTTTGATAACTAGCATCAATAGGGATCGACTGAATGACAATGATATGGTGGGCTGCCATCAGTTTGTGAACGAACATATTCTTACTATTTTAAGCATGTGTTTCGCAAGGGTTTGGGGGCACATTAAATACAACTAAATCTACACATACCTTCAGTTAACATTGGCTGCCAGCTTGTGAAACCCAGAATTTGATTGACAAGAAGAGCATGTAAACACGCCATGCATCAACAGTCCAGCTCTCTCATTTGCAGTTTATTCAATTCCAGCGTCATTCCTACCAACTGGACAATTTATCTGCAGTTCCTCATCTGAAGTAGTGTAATCCCTAAACCAAAGGTAACCTCTGCAGTTATGTCAAGTGGCTCCAGGTAAATCAATTTACAGTAGGGATGCTATACTCATATTTTTGAGTGCTACCGCAGCTGCTAGGAATCAGGGATCTGGAATGTCTGAAGAGGGAAGAAACCTCATCAGAAAGCTCGAGAGCGACCATACACAGATAACACCAAGAATTTGAAGGACAGTCAGTAGTGCTCCTAAGGAGTTCATGATAGCCAAAGTCTGATTTGTTGCCTCCGTTCCTCTAACAGAAAAGGTGAGTGCTGTCACCAGCTGAGCTGCCCTGTTCAGCTGGTGAAGCCTGTAGACCTGGAAGGATTGTGGAAAGAAGTAAATGACACATGCTAAGAACTATTGAAGTGTTTCACTAGAGAAAGAAACGTCAATTAAGATGCATTTGCTTGCGATTCCAGAATAAAACATGAAGATGCAATTACTTGATTTATTGAAATGAACATAAGTTTTTTTAGAAGGAGCATGAGTAAAGTACATGGCAACATATTTGGAGATGAAATGGAAAAGCATGGCTCACAGAAACAAGAAGGAATGCAAACAACCTGATGCTAGCTTCTACATATGTATGCATACGGTGCAAGGATAAAAAAAACGGTGGCAACCAGCTGATTACCGGTGGTACCGGCCTGGACCAGTAAAAAATATCGGTCCGAAAAGTTGTACATTTATAATTTGAATTTTTAAATTTAAAATGTAGCAAGAAATGTTACTATATGCTTTTTTGCAAGCTAATGAAAGTATTAGAGCTAAGATAATGAAGTTAAATTGTATTAAATGAAGCAACAACATGAAAGCTTTCTTATCAACCGATTTCTTATCAACATGAGGAATTTGTGTCAAACTTGTGTCCTTGTTCACCGGTGACCAGCCGGTAACCAGTCAATTCCAGCCGGTTACCACACGAACAATCAAATTTTTGTTAGAGCATTCAAATTTTTGTTTGATGAAATTTGGTTGATTAAAACCAGTAACCGACACTGGGGAGGGTCGGATATTTTTCCCATATCCGGTTTTTGAATCCTTGACATGGTGTCATTTTTTTTGGTCATGTCACAAAATGCAGTTAATCCTCAAGTGCTGTGTTGCATCCTAACTCTCAATCAGAACAGAAATTCATACATCAACTAAGTTATATATTAAGTGCTCAATATATAGTTTCCCATAAATATCAGGATTTTTTTTAGGTTTTGCCTCATTCATACAGAGTTATTAAATTTTTCTGAAGGATGAAAGGGAGAGCACTATATGGTTGGACAAACAAACCTATCAGAAATATTGTTGCTTACATATTTAAATGATTTAGAAAACATTATCTACTAGCCTTTTTTACTGGACTGTATTTTTTAAATTTAATGTTTCGTCTAGATTCTACAAATGCTCCCGAGTCACCATTAAGCAATTGAAAATTTACCCAGTGGACTGATACACCAAATTCCAAACATCAGATCACTACTAATGACTACCATCTTAACATATTGCATAAAAGATCTGTGCTTCTCTACCAAAGCACACTTGATTATAACCAGAAAGTGCAACTTCAGGATCCAATAATACCAGGATAAATTTAATAACCAAATTACCTTAAAGATAATAGGAATAACTGGCCAGGAAGGTGATTTTCGATATCGTGCATACTGCTCGAACGCAAATTGTACAACAAGACCTACTAAATAAGGGGCAAGAGTAGCTGAAGCTGCTGGTCCAGTCCAGGGCCAAACCATGCCCATTGTCAAAAGCGGTATTATCAAGCTCAGAACCATTGTCGTTACTGAAGAAATACGGAAAAATCTAGATTTTGACCATACGTAACTCTTTGGTGCTACTTGCTGCAAAGGCCTCCAGACTTTATCAATCAATAGGACAAAAATTGCGACTCCTCCGTAAAACAGTGCCTCGGTAAAGAATAGTATAAGAAAATCTGCAAACAATAGCAAAAATCCATCAGGTAATGCAGTCATGCCTAGACTTCGTCCGAATGTGGAATGGTACATGTAGTGTCCTTGGAGTAGATGTGTAAATATCTAACAAATGAATGATCAATGATGTATATCAGGGTTCATTTAAGCAAAAACAGAACTGTTATGAGGTGTATTGGAATAGCAAGATGTAAAGCAATGACAAATAACATATTTTCAAGCACTAGCTATTTATATGCCATCTAGCGGAATAAATGCTACCAACGGGCACAGATATATGATAGTGGTAAGTGGTAACCAACAAAATTGGTTTTCATCAATTATTAAAAGGTGGGACTGGGAGATGCACAAATCTAAGTTCTGCATAAACTACTACAGAAACAAGATAGAGAAACCGTCAGCGTATTGAATTCCTGAACTATCAAAGAAAGCATACCTGTCAACAGGGAATCCTCAAACACAGCTGAGAGTACTTTGCGCAGGTAAAGCGATGGAAGAACCAAGAACGCCACAAGGATAGTTGGACCAACAAACCAAACTAATCTAGATGCTTCCTTGCCAGGATGCGGCACACTCTCCACACTATTCGTTTGAGAGTTGCTGCCTTGGAATGAGATGAATCCTGGTTTTCCAACACCCCTCTCAGTAAAATAGGAGGAGCTGGCAGATGCAGGGGAATCTCCAGTGCTACTCTCAGTCTCTTCTAACACCGATGTGTCGGTGTTCGGTGAAGTAATTGGCTCCTGTTTGTCCGTAGCAGCGCAGGAAATAATTCGCTCAATATGAAACCGTCCGTCATGGTTGCTGAAGCTTCTTAAAACTTGGCCTGTTAACATGTAGTAAAAATCAGCATGAAGGGATATTCGAATACAATGAAGAGCTTTTTGGAAAGTACATGGACCAAGGAAAAATTACCTTTTAGAGTATCTAAGTGCTGCATCCTACTTCCATTCACTCTCTGAACTGCAAGTGACCTTGCAAACTGAGAGATAACCCATGTTACTAGTATGTTAGTAAGGCTAAATCAAACAATTCAGTACCTCTTCATGCTCATAGCATCCAGAATCACAGAAAAATATGGAGTATAAAGCAGGTACTTGTGACTGGCCATTCTAAGCACCTTCACATGTTGTCTCTCTAAAAAGTCTACCGCCTGCTATGGCTAACTCAATGTCAAACTCACTGGCACGTTTACACCGCACCCATGAGAGAGATCGAAGTATTTCTTTCTTTCTTTCTTTCGACTAATTGGAATATATGCAATATTGGGAGTTCCACCAGCAACTAATTAAAACCCTACTTAATACCCCAAGAAGCAAACAACCGAATACGAAAGGGTACAACCACCGCAAAAATTTCTAGGTGTTTTGAGGAGGGGATTGCCTTGGAATAGGAGTAAGCGAAGGAGGTGAAGCGGCAGCGAGGAGAGACGGAGAAGGCGAGCGCAGACGGGGAGGCGGGCCCGGGGCGGAGCCGGATGGCGGGGGGGCTTGCCGCGGCGGCCATGGACGCCTCTCTTCCGTTGTAATTATCTGTAGCAGTGGGCAGCAGCAGGGGGAAGAGAGGACGGTGGGACGGGCGCCGCAGGGGGGATGCGGCCGCTTGGCCCGGTCCGGTTGGTGTGGTGGTCGTCGCCTCGCCTGCCGCTCGCGCACGGTCCCCTCGGGGCTTCGGGGCCCCGCTCCATGTATGGTGAGTCATGTATGGTGCGGCTGCCATGTCGGGACTCAGTTGTCCACTGGCCTTGCGCCCTTGGGCTGCAATCTCACCGGGGACTCGATCCGACTACGATGACCTTTGTTCGGTGGGCGGCGCGCTTGGCAGGCTTGCTCTGGGCCGTTAAGCAGACGAGCCCACAGCCTCGGAAAGCCTTCAAGCCGAGATCCGCCTCCAACTCCCAACTCGCACCCCGCAGCCTCCCTTCTGTCCATCAGCGTCTATGGCAGCACCGTTCAAACTAATTTTTACTAGGAAAAATTGAATATATAGGATCAAATTAAGAGTGTTTTGATAAAATAGGACTAAGTTTATTGTTCTTGTAAATATAGGACTGAGTTGAGCACCTTCTTGCAAATATGATATTTTTCTCATTTTAATTTCATTTTCGATTTGCAGCCTACTTTTCCCTATGCGAAATGACTCTTTTGCCCCCTTACCTCTATCCCTATCCATCCGAGATCCCCCTTCGCCCTCTGCTCTGTTTGGTTGGGCGCTGCTCTCTCCATTCTCAGTAGTGGGCATGTGATAAACATCAAACAATATATATATATATATATATATATATATATATATATATATATATATATATATATATATATATATATATATATATATATATATATATATATATATATATATATATATATATATATATATATATACACACATTGAGTCTGAAGAAGAGAATTCATATAGCAAGTAGCACCTTGATTTTTAAGACCAACATAACCAGATTTCCTTTTAGAGTCATAACTCCAATAATCAACAAACTTACACACACAAACTTCTGCTTCTACTATACAAGTATCATTTACAAGATAACCTCTACTAGGGTTGTAGAGTTCACTCAAAGGCATAAATGAAGTGAAACCCCAATCACTTTCTCGAACAGAGAATTGATGTTGTGTTTCGCAAGAATTTCAATTCGATTACCTTCAGTGAAACCACTATAACTATAGATTAAGATATCGAGTCCATTTTTGTTGGCTAATACATTAAACAAAGAAGGGTATAGTAAAAGATGCACCTTTTCTTATTGTAAACTTGTTGTGAATTTGATTAACCACAGAGAGGTGAATCAGTGCATATCTAGTCCACCCATAGGGCAAGACTGCTGAATCGGCCACATCCAAATACATTGACAAGAATTCAACATTATTTCCCTTGGGAAAATCAAAATTACCTTTGCAAAAGCAGAAAGGGTGCCAGCAAACACCAACCAAAATTCCTTGAATGAGAAGAGAACCAAATATGCTAATTCAGAGGAGAAGAGAAGTAGCCACTTACCACTTGTAGCCTCCAACAACAAAAATTTCGGAGTAGAGCTTCTTCGTGCTCACTCTTGATAGGTTCTCAATGGTCCAAGTAAATCTAGAGATTGGAGGATCCTCAATCTGCTGGTTTTCCACAAGATGGCACTGCTCAAGAGCACAACCGGAGTGACAATAGAGTCAACGTTCGAGCATTCCTGCACATCGCACATACTAGATTGAACATACTAGAGCATATAAACCAAAGAAGAGCATACAACTGGAGTACTAGATTGAACATACTAATATTAGGAGCTCATTTACTGGGGATCCCCATTTAATGAGTATGGATTACATAAGCCAACTACTAGAGATCCAACATATTTCACAGCCACAACCAAATCATCTTTAGCAAAATACTAGGAGGTCCAACTTAGGAGTTCACAGCTACAAGCCAAATCATCTTTAGCAAAATACTAGGAATCTAACATAGTGGTTCACAGCCACAATACACAAAAGTACTAATAATTAGCATCCAACATCGTTCTTTTTCTTCTTAGGGGTAATCTTCTTTGCTTTTGCTGGAGATGTCCTAGCCCTTTGTGGAGAAGTAGGTAAAGCCACTTGAGATGGGCCATCTGCCATGGCAAGTGCTAGTTGTCTACACACATGTTAAGTATTAGTAGTTTGTGTTGCACATTAAATAGATGTTCTAAGATTAGAGTGGTTCACCTCCTTGTGATAGGTCCAGGACTTCCACTCAGTGAAGAAGGGATATTTATGGTGGACTTTATAGGTGTGCTGTGAGCTTCTTTGCCTTTGCCTCTACTTGAAGCTTCTGATCTTGTGTCAGTTCTGCTCTTTCTTTTCCTAACATGAGAAAAATGTAGGTTAGATATTAAAAGAGATGCAATTAATAAGAAATTAGTTTGTATTAATTATGTAACCTTTTTTTTGGTTCCATTCAGTGGACAACCAGCTTGCCTATGGCCTAACTCACCACACCTCTTACACTTCCTGTGTGCTGCCACTCAAGACATGTGCACTCATGAATATGTGTTTTCACTACATGCCTATCTTGTTCACTCCTACTATCTGTCACTTCTGCATTGAATGTGTTAGAAACTCTAACCTTTAAGTGCCCCAATCCTCTTGTATTGCCACTTAACTGATGTATGACAGCTGGTAGTATTGTACCATGCAGCCTATCACCAATCTATCTCCTTTTGTCAAAAAGTTCCATGATCATAACCCTTAGCTTATCTGCTAGCTCATCAACAGGAAGGTCTTTAATATCCTTGATCCAACTATTGAAAGATTCTGCAAGATTATTGTTAATGTAATCACACTTAATTGCAGGGTTGAACTTGTACCTCATCCAAAGTAAACTATGATATTTGGTAAGATACTCATGAATCTGTGGAGATGCTGAGATGACCTTCTGAAAATGATGATAAAATATATCATCCTTATATGCCCTAGCTGCAGGCCACATATGTTCACAAGCATCACCATGGAATTTTTTCATAAAATTCTGCATAAGGTGTCTAAAACACTCCCTCTGCTCAGCTTGGGGGAACACCTCAACAACAGCATTTTCTAGACCTTTACAAGCATCTGAACATATAGCAAGGGTGGGGATATTACCTATAGCCTTTTTCAATTGCAACATAAACCAAGTCCAATTTTCTGTGTTTTCAACTTGTATGAACCCAAAAGCAACCGGGTACATCCAATTATGTCCATCAAGAGCTATAACTGCACATAATTGTCCATTCCACTTGCCATTCAATGCAGTTGAATCTATACTGATGTATGGTCTACATCCTACAAGAAAACCTTCAATGCAAGGCGTAAATGCACAAAAGAATCTGTTAAAATGCACATTACCTGGCACATTTACAGTGTCAATCTCTACTATGCTCCCAGGTGATTTCAACTCTACCTCAGCCTTGAAATTGTACAATCTCTTAAAACTCTCTTCCCAATTGCCATACAAGTTATTGACAGCTATCTCTCTTCCCTGCCATACGGTATCATACCCAATGGTAACTTTGTAGTCATCTTGTAGTTGTTTTTGTAACTACTTGGCACCTACATTGGGAGTATTCTTCAATATTGTGATTGCCTTATCAGCAACCCAAGATCGAGAGGTCATACTTGACTTGATCCTACTACTTGATGAGCACATGTGTCCATCTATAACCTTGGTAACCTGCATAAAAGAAAAGGTGTTAGCTACGCAACCAAAAAATATTCCCAATGGTGATTCATTGCACATAAAATAGTTAGTACCCTGATAGTCTTCTCATCTAACATCCTACGAGCATTGATCCTCCACGTGCATCCCTCTCCTTTACATTTGCCCACAAACCTCTTAGGTTCAGACCTCACGATATCCATGTCAAACTCCTTGTTAATAGCATATTGTCTAACAGCCATCCTAAATTCATCCATGGAAGGAAACATGTCGCCTAAATTCATTGTGGGATGATCCTTATCATACATAGGCCGATTCTCCTCCGGGATGAAATCATCAACCGGTATAGCTGCTCCTATGGTGTCATCTTCTTGTGTATTAGATTGAACAACCTTGGGAGCCATAGGAGCATTTGGAGTTACTTGTTCCCTTACATTATCAGAGTCTATTGTTATGCCCAGAAGATTACACATCTCTGCATCGGTCATTAGTACACCACTATCATCTTCATCAGGCACGTTAGTGACTATCAGAGATGACCAATCCACAACGCCTTGTGCTGACCACACATTCGTTGGAACCTCTACTTCTGTAGCATTGCTATTAGCATGCCCCTCCAACAAAATAGGTAAATTACAAACACTAGTGCCAATGCTCTTAGACGATGATTGGTCAAATGTTGCAATGCTGCACTGCCTTGCTTGAGAGGCATCCTCAGCAGCAATGAAACAATCAACACCTGTAGCTACTAAAGAAATTTGATCAATCCTACGTGCCCAAACAAAAAAATAACGAGTTAGGACCTTGCTATATTGTCCCTCTTTTATGTGCCAACCATGCCTCGCAAAAAAATTACTAGGTGTAAGATTAGATGATACATACCCTTTTCCATTATGATTCGTAGCCATGGTGACCTCCCTCCAAGTCAATCCTTTCCCATTAAGCAATCTAGGGTTACACATTTTCCACTGAGTTTCAAGATACTGAGCAATCTGAATAACTACAATCTTAAACAAAGGTAGGCCGTAAACTTAACCAAGGAACCTGGTTAAGAATAATCTTACATGTACCGCAGGAAACAAATAAAAAATAACATCTTTATCATGGTTAATTGATAACTCCATTATCTATTGCTTGCACGTGTTTGGAACACTCCAGCTAAATACTTAGTCATCTGCATCAATTAAACTCTCCACAAAGCCCTTTTCCATTATTTACTACATGGTGTTATGGGCAAGATTAAGTGTGTTCACAAGATTAATAGGTGAGTAGAGGGCCTTCTTACGTTCTATAATAGTATTGTCACACCAGATATTGAACCCAAAACCCAAATAAATTCAGTGCATAGAGAAGAGGGAGGAGAGAGTACCAGAGAAAGGAAGGAGGGATGCACCACCAGATCTACACCACCGCCGGCCGCTCCCTGGCGCGCCCTCGCGAGCGCCGCGCCGCCGCTCCCTCGCCTGCCCCACGAGCGCCGCGCCGCTGCTCCCTCGCCACCCGCGGTCACTCCCCAACACCACCCGAGATCTCCAAGCGGCGGCGAGAAGCAGAGCAGAGCGAGATCGCCAAGGATCTGGGGAGCGCGAGGAGAAGGATTCGAGGTGGAGAGAGCAGCGCCCAACCAAACAGAGCAGAGGGCAGAGGGGGATCCCGGATGGATAGGGATAGAGGTAAGGGGGCAAAAGAGTCATTTCGCATAGGGAAAAGTAGGCTGCAAACCGAAAATGAAATTAAAATGGGAAAAATACCATATTTGCAAGAAGGTGCTCAACTCAGTCCTATATTTACAAGGGCAATAAACTTGGTCCTATTTTATCAAAGCACTCTCAACTTGGTCCTATATATTCAATTTAACTATGGTTTTTCACTGTAACTATTAGTATTTAGTTAAAATAGGTCCTTTAGTGACTATTAATTTTTTACCGAAATATTGAATTAAAAAAGAGAAGAAATAAAAACTTTACATCTCCTCAGACAATATAAAAAAATCATGTTAAAAAGTTGATGTGTTCGAGACAGCTTCTAAAAGTTAGAGCTTAAAAACCAAAATCCGTTTTGATCAGGTAGGTCTTCCTTGTTAGGCTCTTTGTATTCTGGGTGTGGCTTGCACGCAAGTACCATCTAGTCGACCTAGCTTAGGTTACATGGTTGATTTTGTGTCGCCTTGGGTGCGACTTCTTCACCGAGGGTTCGCTCATCACCTGCTATGCTTAGGGGGTTAATTATAGTGAAGAGGGTGTTGGACGAAAATCCCCACCAAGGCCTCGGTTCTTGGAAGGGCGCCAAATGGAGGCGTTGGGCTCTGAGCAGCGGAAGGGCGGCCTCTGGTGCTGGACGAACGGTGCGACCATGGTGACTGTTTCGTCGGCATGCCATGCGGTGCGGCAGGAGATACCGCTGAGTGCATGCATCCTTATGACCTTATCTGTATGCTTGTTTGTGTGTCCCATGCTAATGCTTATCTGTATGTACGTAGCAAGTTCCCATCCAAGTCCACAGCATTGGGGATTTGGAGCAGCAATAGAAGAATTAACGGTACACCGATAGTGGTATTTCACAGCCAAATCCGAACACCAACCACTAGAAGCAAGCAAACGTGCAAAAGCCCCGTACGTAGAATCCAGCCCAGTCCGGCCGTGCGAACAAGAATACGTATCATTGCACACGCGGGACCTTAATTACATACACATACGTATGACGGTATAAGCATTTTTCACACGTCGCCCGGCAACCCCTCGACGGGGACGGTGTGCTTGGACTGGCTGCCCGACGCCGACCTCCGTCCGCCCTCGCGCACGCTGTTCTCCGCGAACCGCACGGTCGCGGCGTTGAACCCCTTCTCCCGCTCGTGCGCGGTCCACTCCCGGCTGTAGTACTCCTCCGCCGTAGCCCCCGGCCGCGGCACCACGAACATGCCGCCCCACTGCGGGAAGCAGATGAGCGTGATGGGCAGCGTGCACGCGATGATCATGATCCCCATGTACGTGATCCCTGTCTCCGTCTTGTAATTGGACCCGTGGAAGAAGATGAGCTGCGTCAGCACGGCGCCCACGGCCCACGTTGCCGCCGCCGCCGGTCATGCCGGATATGAGCCCCAGCGACCTCCGCGAGACGAACGGCACGATGCCGAAGGTGAGCCCGCACGCGGCCTGCACGAAGAAGGAGAAGAGTATCATGACGGCTACGGACGCGCCGAAGGAGTAGTCGACGATGCCGCGCACAACGCACAGGACGCCGCCGATGGTTCGCACGACCCACAGCCCCCACAGCCGGCCGCCCATGCCGAACAGGCTGGAGAGCCAGTCGGACAGGAGCCCGCCGCCGGGGCGGGAGATGATGTTGGCCATCCCGAGGCTGGCGGCGATGAAGCCGGCGGTACGGAGGTTGACGCCGAAGCGGTCGTAGAAAGTGGACAGTGCTCCCAAGAAGGTGTCGCAGGACAGGGCGTACTGGAAGGTCCTGGGGAACAACTCCGTGAAAGGGCCGAAGACTATATCGAACAGGGATCTTATGAAATCCATGTCAAGCAACAAAATAGGGGGCAAATTAACAAGAGGATGTAGTAAGGAGATGCAGGGGAACTGCAACAGCAGCTCTATAATATCTGAAGAGCTGCTCTCTGCTAAAATCTAAATCTCATTTTGCAGGTATGCAACTGAAACCATGTGTTGAAAGCTCTATTAGCTTGTTTTCTTTCTTTACTTTTCCCTAGCTACTATGGTCCATAATATGCACAGTACAAGCTCAACATAGTTTCAACCTGAAGTTCGAAAGCTCTGCTCATGTATTACAGAAGTGTTTCATTTAGCTTAAATCAGCTCAAGATTTTCATGTAGTACAAAGGAAACAAATCCAAGTTTGCCACCCATAAAAATAAATCAATAATGATACAAGTGAACCGAAAAGGTGAAAGTTTTTTTCCAAAACTATACTTGATGGGTAACTTACAGTAACCATGGTAAGTTAAGGCTAACAAGATGAACAACGAGCCACAGGGGGAAAAAACTTGCATGGTAGAGCTATTTGGGAGAAGACTTCCATGCCTATGTCCCGGTACAAAATATATGCTGCATACCGAGCAGCAAATATTTATCTTCAGTCTCGCAGCTTCATGCCTTCATCAATGTCTTGTAGCAGCCAGACCAGACAGAACTCATATAAGTCTCAGTTCGTATTCACCCGCCATTGTGATGTATCTAACCCAAGGAAGCGCCTGATATCCACTCTTTTCAATGATCTTCAGATAGCGAACCTGCAAAGATACAAAAAGGCATACTTTTAACCTAAGATACCAGAGAAAGTACAATAGAACCATAGCTTACAAATTTGCAACATAGAGAAATCCGATTACCTGAATACCTGATACAGTGAAATATGGTATCTCAAATTTCACTCGTATCGGCGCCTTCCTTTCAGGGGCTGCTTCTTCCGCAGTTATACTTGGAAGACTAAATTCCGCTCTGCACATGTATTCCTAAGAGAGTAGCTCCAGCATATTAGCACAACTCTAAGTAGCAACAAATTGAAGCCAAAGGATTCATTTGGAATCTGTTCGGTACTTACCTTGCCACCAGGAAATGATTTTACTTTCCAAACCATGGCATCTCTCTCAGGTGCATATGCGGCAGAACCCATTGAAGTTCTTATATTTGGGTTTGTGGCATCCAAAGGAACAGGCACTTCAATTTCAACATTTGTTGCTGTGCTGCAAATGAAAAAGAAAACCGTGAGTCCGTGACTTTCCAAAAGGTCATCAGTGAATGAGTGAAATACAGCACCTCCTTTCCTTGAACTGACTTCTTGCCTTCACCATTAGTTCTATCCGGCTTCTTGAATGTTTCTCGACTTGTGCTTCCACCCAAATAAGAGGTTTCACCTAAAGGGCATCAAATGAATTCAGACATGTGAAAGAAGCACAACAATACATTTCAGATATCTGGAGCGCATCCCATAGCTGTAAAGTTAGAGTGGGAAGAAAAACCTGAGTGCTAAGCCTGTATGTCATTAGATCGAAAGATCCATCAGGAGGTATGAAGGATATGGTCCTGTCATTCTCAAATCTAGCCAACCGTACACACCTAGTAGCAAAAGAGAGAATGGTGATGGTAAAGTTGCAATGTATACCTGACTTGATAACAAAAACGCAATACTGATTGCTTACTGATGAAATTTGATATCATCAAGATCTATTGCTTTTCCTTTAGCTGCACGGCCTTGAGCTTCCAAAAGAACCCTATCATTCAGCCCGAGTTTGCACTCAGGCATTCCACTGTTTCAAAACATCTCAGTATTAGTGGGGTTACAGATGTATATCTGAAATCTGAATACAAGGTAAACATATATGGCAAACATATCTAGATGGTGCACATCAAAGCATGAAATGATCAGCTTGGAGCATTTCCTGAATCTGCAAACCTCTCATCTCATATCTTAATTCAAAATTGGTCATGAATTTCCAGCTATGATTAACATTCTATACTGGAAAACATGATCACCATCTAACATGTCAAATTGGCTGTCCGGGTATGAATATGATGTAATATCAATGTTAGGAACATAAAAAATTGTCCGTGCCCATCTTTCAATTTATCTCACTTTATGAATATATGAGTATTGTTAATACAGGGTATAAAAGAAGCATAAAGACATTATCAACCCTACAACTACCCATGTAGATCATCTATTAGCTACATTTGACACCTATTGCATTTCTCTCATTTGATAGCGATTAGCTGATTACTGAGTGAATTTCTACCACACTTACTAGCTTTACGATTAAGTATGGCACTTCAAGTTCTGAATAAAAGTAAGAGCCAACAATAGGGATCAAATTTACAACTCATAATCAGATCCCCATAAATCTCCAAGATAACACTGAAAAGGAAATATTTGCAGTGCAGCTTAGGTAAACTTGGCAATTATCAACATGTTAAGTACAGCATTGCTCAAACGATAGTCTTGCAAACAAAACATCACACAAAAAAGTTGAATCTTTAAGATAGATGGCATGAAAATGTTCTAGCCCCAAAGACATTAAGTGCATTTTTAATGATTTTGTACAAGAGTACAAGACTTATGACACAGCAAATTGCTCAAGTTGAATAGCAACCAAAATAAACATGAAGAGACTTCTAGCATAGGACTTTCTGCAAGCTTTCAAGAGAGAGAAAAATTGAAACACTATGTCTTGCAGGATGAAGTTGCAGAATTGAAACTGTAACAGATTCCATTAAAATCCAACAGACAAGAAACCCATGACAGATATGAAATAGAAATACATGTTAACTACATGAGAGCTATGAATAAAAAAGATTGAACATATTACCAACCAACTAACATTAACTGGAATACAATCTAGTAATATTAGACATGTAACATCTTCCAGGTATAGGTTTTCCACATGTTTAATTCACTGAAGTCTACTACATGGCTAAGAGTAACCTACGGATCTCTAAGTGAACAACAAAAGCCCATGTGTACCATACAACATACACTCTCGGAACCACAGTTGTCCATAACACGCCAAAGACAAGCCACAAATCTGCTATAGTCTACATAGACTTAGGTCACTACTCAAATTGTTCACATGTCTGATTAACAGTCTTATAAAAGAGCATAAAATAGGTTGGGTACTTCATTTATCTGTTAGATCCCATGATTAGATGTCTTTACTCTTAAGCAATGCGATCTGTATTGAATTCCACACTAGAAGCATTTCATATCATCATACTGAGAGTTCCACAAATGACATTGCAAACTCACCTCAAATATGTTCGCATCTTCAGAGCGCCAACAACATCTGATCTCACAATTTGCCCATTGCTGTTAACGAGCATGTTAACACTCTCCACTACATCCAAGAAAACCTGGGAAAACATAGGTTTCATAGCTTGTCAAATACCATCACAAAACTGACCGCATTAAGAGAACGAGCAAGCAACGAATAAATCAACTTACTTCATTCTTCTTATACCGAATCCCCTCACTCCGCCATGAGACGGCGTTCGTCACAGCCATGGGTGGCCTCTGTGAGACCTCCATCCTGTACGCATCTGTCTTAATGAACTCGCTCAAGATTTTCGCCTCAGTGTATTGTGGGTACCCAAAATCCATCATCTCGTCAAGCAACTCATACTACATGCACAACAAGTGGGCATCCCCTTGTATCAAATCCTAACAATTCCACCAAAGCTAAACCACTCGCAAACATTTGCTTACCACGACAACAAAATTATCCCTAAGCGACTCCTCCTCCAACTCTTCGAAATAGTGCTTCAACACCTGCACTCACGCACAAATCCCATGAACAGACCGGACGCTAAAATGTCATCAGCATCTCTTCGACGAATAAGGAGGCGTACATACATCAACGACGCAGTGGAGGAAGAGGAGGATGCTGGCGGCGTTGCAGTTCTGGCGGGAGGCTGTGAGGAGGAAGACGTTGTTGTGCTGGATGAACATGTAGGTGACGCCGGCGTCGTCGTAGAGAACTGGCGAGTGCGCCTCCGCATCATCCTATTCGTTCACAGCAAGAACTTAGCGCCAAGGCCGGCCGCGGACTGCGCAGATCTTAGGAGCAGAGAAGGGGAGAGGCAGGCGCGAGGATTGGATCGGTTACCTCCTTGTCGAGGAGCTTGGTGAAGAAGCCCTCGGCCTGGAGGGCGGAGACGTCTCCGCGGTAGTCGCGCCAGACGAGGACGCGGCCCTTGATGTCCAGCAGGAACAGCGCCGACACCGCGCCCGCCATCGGCGCGCAGCGCGGTGGGATCTCGCTCGCTCTCTCACCGGATCTGGATCTGCCGGCCTAAACGCGTCCGACGGCCATGCGGGATGGTCGCTGCGGGCGGGAGCGGGGGCTTGCTGGATCTCGACTGTAGCGCCGGCGCTGTCGTGCTCGCGGCGGTGAGAGGTGTCGCGGATCGGGGTCGGGATGCGGAGATCAGGGGTCGGGGAAATCGGAAGTGGAGGGGGGCGAGGAGGGGCAGGATCCGGTTGGTTTTCCTCTGTTCCACTGTACAGTGGGACCCGGATGCTGTCTCTCTCTCTGCCTCGTTTCCCAGTGGCTCGGGCCTCGGGGCTTTTTGTACGGCCCATAGATTTGGCTGTCGTGGGTAGCCAGGCCCCTACTTAGTCATCTTACTTTTGAGGGTCGAGGAGTAAAAAACTCACTGGGCTCCTACTTGAACCCTCAAAGTAGGGACCTTTAAATCTCACCCTCGAGACCTCATTACTGGGGTCTGGAGGGAGCCCCTACTTTTGAGGGCTTAAGTAGGGGTCCTATTGAAGTGAGTTTTTTTGCCCCTCAGCCCTCAAAAGAAGGATGAGGGTGGGTCCTATGTGTCATCCCCTCTAAGAATGAATTTGAGGGTCCTGTTTTGAGGGTTCTTGCTGGAGTGTAGCCCAAAAAATAGAGCCCTCAAAAGTAGGGAAAACCCTCAAATAAAAAGTAAAGGCCCTGTTTTGAGGGCTACTGCTGGAGTTGCTCTAAATAGTAACACTTACTAGACGTTGATGTTAAAAATTAGTTGAAAAGTTAAAAATAATAAAACTAGATCTGGATCATGAAATATGAAAAAAAAATAATAAGAGTAACTAATATAAAGGGGACTATGTACCATCAATCAAAAAGAATTTAAAGAGGACTCCAATATATATGGTGATGTTGGTGGACAATCATATTTCCCACTAAAACGCAGCTTCTGTATTACGTATGTAAGCATTTCGGGGTATATTTGGTTGCAACTCACACGTGCTTCCACGCAAAAATAAAAATTTGCTTTAAGATATTTTTGATCCTAATGCAATGTTGTTAGTTTAGTAAAAGCTTGTACTAAATGAGTATATCTGAGTAGGTATTGGCCATAACCGAAAACCTGAAAAATAGGCTAAGGACATTATAAGTTGCATTTGCATGTCCATTTCATCCATTAGATTGTATGGATCATGTGTGATGATCATGATGTGAGCTATTTATCAATTATATACCTCTTCCAAATAGCCCTACACCTAAAGCCCAATGGCTCTAGCTACGGATGCTAATGAGTCGAAGTCCAGCACAAGCCTAGTTCAAACCTAAAAATTAATTACTTTGATCTAATCTAATCCAATCCTAAAATAGAGAAGTCTATGTCCAATCCGTTAGAATTAGTAATCTTATTTTAGTCGTAGTCGGTTTATATCTTGGTCGTAGTTGGTTTTGTCATGGTTGTGTACGAGTATGACTCTGGTAGTTGGAACTCGTGCCGTAGTCGTAGTTGGAGTTCGTGTCGTAGTCGGGTGAGGAGGCCATGCATGCAAGCTTTAAAAGGCACACAGTCATGTAATGAAAGGTGAGCAACAAGAACAAGAAGAGAAACAGAGAGGGATAGAGAGAGTCGGAATTATTGGAGTGATCGTAGTGATCGGTGTGATCGAACGAGAGAAAGAAATAAAGAAGAGAAGAAAGAGTGGTTTGGCTCTAGGAAATTATCGAGTATCGAGTTCATCGTGATCGCAGACATGGTCGTAAACGACTTACGACCACGACGAACGGAGGTGTCTGTAGGAGCTGAAGACGTGGTCATAAATAAGCTACGACCACGATCGCGGAGCAGACAACGTGGTCGTAAGGGTTATGACCACGACAGTCGATAGAACCTTCAATGTGGTCATAAGTCATAGCATGGTTGTAATCGAGTTACGACTACGGTGATCGAGCGATACTATGTGGTTGAAGGAGCTGTTACAAGGAGTGCAGCACGGCGGAAGACGTGGTTGTAACTCTCATCAGTAGAAGTTACAAGTACACGGTCGGAGTGTGAGGGCGTGGTCGGAGCAGACTCAGTACGTGGTCATAACGACTGCTGAGTGGTCGTAGCGATAGCAGAGCGGTCGTAACGACTACTGGGGTGGTTGTAAGCTGTAACAGGTGGTCGTAGACTACAACAAGTGGTATCAAAGCATGTTGAAGATCATGAGCGACGAGGCGAAAGCTCAGGGTGGGCTAATATCCCTCTAATACCCTCTCCTAACGACCGACAATTACCCGGTGTGCGAAATAAAGATGAAGGCGAGCATATGTACCCTGGGAGTCTGGGGTGTAGTCGATCCGAAGGGGAAGGACAAGAAGGTGGATGAAAAGGTGGATCAGACAGCTTTGGCCATCATCTACCAGGCGGTGCCAGATGCGATGATACATCAGCTCATCAACAAAGAGGCAGCATGGGAAGTGTAGGAGATGCTTCAGACGATGCACGAGGGAGTTGATTATGTCAAGGAGGTGCAGCTCCAAAATTTGCAGAGGGAGTTGGAGAATCTGAAGATGGGAGAGACCCAGTCGATTGACAAGTTCGCCACGTGTGCTTCTGGAGAAGTACATACCTGTTGTCACTACACTTATATACTCTCCAATCTAAACAAGAAGAGGATAGAGGAGATCACCGGCTCTCTCAAGATGCATGAGGAGTTACTGAAGGGATTTCAGTCGTGTAACGAACAGGGATCTCAGACTCATAACGAGCAGTCATTGCGAGTAAAGGGAGATCCGAGAGACGATCATGACTCATCAAACAACCATGAGATGTGGCGCGATCAAGGTGGCCAGAGTGGCCGAGGCGGCAGGGGTGGCCGTGGAGATAAGGCCGCAGTGGTGACAAATCCTGTGATAAGTTACATGTCAAATGCTTTGAATGTGGCGAATGTAGGCACTACGCGTTAGGATGTCGTAGCCGTATAAAGTGTTTCAACTGTAACGAGTATGTGCACTATACTTCGGATTGCAGAAGCAAGAAGAAGAATAGGGAGGTGAACCTCGCCTAAGACAAAAAAGAAGATGACGAATTGCTAGCACTTCTCTCCTCATATGTTGAAAAGACATCAGTCATGGTGATATTGAATGAGGGGTGTGAGAGTCACCCATGCCTTCCACTGCCTGTCCGCCCAGACCTTGAGAGGAGATTCATTGCGAGGAGGATTGACAAGGACGACGCAGTGCAGGACGCAGCCCAGAAGGCTGCGATGTACCTCAGAGACTACTACGGCTTGGAGCTAGCGGAGTCACCCTTCGACTTGATTCCGCAGCAGCGCCGTGGAGGCTTAGCAGTTCCGCAGTTCGGCGAGGAGGACGATCCCCGCTTGGCGGGTATCGCCACCCTCATGGCCCAGCAGGTTGTCCGCTACGACAGGGCAGTTGAGGAGTCCAGGACTCTGCAGAGTCAGCTTTGAGAGGCCCGTCAGCAGGTGTAGCAGCTCCGAGAGTCCCTTGTCCGCTACGAGGCCGTCGAGGCGGGCAAGGCTTCTGACTGTGGAGAGTCTCCTAGTGTTCAGTCCTCTTGTGCTTCGGTGCAGTCCAGGCCTAGGCGCCGGATGACTGCAGGCGAGTACCGTGCTAGGTTTCGCCCTGCAGCCCCTTTGGCCCTGCCAGCACCGGAGGCCATGGAGGAGTAGCAGTTGTTCGCTAGTTTAGCCTGACCTTTTGTAATAGTGGTACTTTTGGTATTGTAATGCAGGTGTAATCATGAACCCTAAGTGGTCTGTGTACCACTTGCATATTGTAAATTTATGTTCATTAATCTTTTATGTTGTTTGCTTGATTATCAGTATTTCCCTCTGTGTTCAAAGCTTTCTCCTGTCCCCTTTCGTTCTTATTCTTACCTTTGTTCGCCCTATACTTACCTTGCAATTCGATGTCTCACTTATCTATTCTTGTTTGCCAAAGCCGCTGCAAAACTAATCTCAAGTTCCCAATTGGCAGATGGATCCAGAACAGCAGAGTGGTCAGACCAGCAGGCAGGGTGTACCTGCCCTAGATCAAGCAACACTTGCCAGCGTGATAGCAATGATGGAGCAGAACAGATATCAAGGAGAGCAAAATATTTTGCAGGTGTTAGATCAACATGCTCGACTCCTTGAACAAATAGTAGCTAGGTCTCCAGGCACACAAAGTGGAGGTGGTGTTACTCGGGATGGTACCCCAATTACCACCCGCTGGGCAGATTTTCAAAAAACACGTCCGCCAACCTTCTCCACCTCAGCTGACCCCCTAGTAGCTGAGGACTAGCTCTTGGACGTAGAAAGGAAACTCCAAACTGTACAGTGTGATGATAAAGAGAGTGTTATATGCATCCCACCAGTTGCAAGGTGCTGCAGCAACGTGGTGGATCAATTATCAATGCACACTGCAGAACAGAGAAATCAGTTGGGAAGAGTTTTCAAAGGCCTTCCGCAAGGCCCACATACCAGACGGTGTAATGGAAGCTAAGCGCCGGGAATTTTTGGCGCCTAAACAAGGTGGACGCACGGTCATGGAGTACCTGCATCAATTCAACCACCTTTCCAGATTTGCCCCCGATGATGTCGACAAGGAAGAGAAGAAGATGAGCAGGTTCCGGGTAGGACTACAGTAGTCTTTGAAGTTCCATATCTCAGCCATGACATTCAAAGACTTGCATGATATGGTAGACAGCCTCATTAACTCAGAAGAGGCCAGAGGTGAAATGGAGGATTACAGGAAGCGTAAGGCAGCACACAAGTCCCAGTCCTCTTCACACAGCGCTCAGCGAAGCAAGACTACGGGATCGTCTTCATTTCGATCCCAACCCTCTCGCCAGTTTGTGATGCTACCAAAGAACAAATCCGGATAGTCTCAGCAGTACAACTCCCCCTTACCTTTGGCCATCAAATGCCCCACTTGTGGCGGAATTGCTAGCAGCTGTCCGAAAAGATCAAATGCCTGTTTCCATTGCGGAGAGATTGGGCACTATCGGGATCAGTGTCCCAGGAAGAACTTGCCATCAGATGCCGCGAAGCTCCAAGTCCAAACTCAGCAGCAGCAAGAAACAAAGTCACAGGCAGGCTCTAGCACTCCCAAGGGAGGTATTTTGCAGATCAAGGCAGCTGGACCCCAATCACCCGCAAGCACAGCAAATTTCACGTCTACTGGCAGAGGTCGCACAAGACCCACTTTCTATGCAAGGGTGAATCATGTGTCCGCAGAAGACGCAGCCAAAGCTAGCGATATCATTGCTGGTATGTTCCCAATCAACTCCATACCTGCATTGATTTTATTTGACCCTGGTGCAACGCACTCTTTCATTTCGAAGAGTTTTGCTTCAAGAAATCAGTTGCCTTCTGTTTCGTTGCCAAGACCCTATGTGGTTGAAACCCCTGGGATTAGAATGGAGTCCCACCGTGGGTGTGGTGGACTTAATATACAAATTCAAGGGGTAGATTTTAGAGCAGATTTGTTGCAATTAGATATGTCAGGATTAGATGCCATTCTGGGCATGAATTGGCTCGCCAAGAATAAAGGCAAAGTAGATTGTGAAATCAAAATAGTATCTTTGGTCAACCCTGAAGGTCAGAAAGTGGTGGTAAGAACAGACCGAGAAGTATTAAAAGATGCAAGAAAGCGCATGATCAACACGCTAGCAGTTACACCTGATAAAGTACCAGTAGTACAAGAATATCCTGATGTATTTCCAGAAGAACTGCCAGGAAGACCCCCTGACAGGCAAGTGGAATTGGCTATAGAATTGGTACCGGGTACCAAGCCAATTGCCAAACATCAATATAGAATATCAGCTAGTGAGTTGAAAGAACTGAAGAAACAGTTAGATGAATTACAAGAAAAAGAATTCATACGACCGAGTGTTTCACCTTGGTCGGCACCAGTTTTGTTCGTGAAGAAGAAAAGTGGAGAACTAAGAATGTGTGTAGATTACAGAGGTTTGAATGCTGTCACAATCAAGAACAAGTATCCACTTCCGAGGATTGATGATTTATTTGATCAACTCAAGGGTGCTAAAGTATTCTCCAAGATCGATATGCGCTCGGGTTATCATCAGCTTAAAGAGAGTAAGATCGAGAGAAGACGGCTTTCATCACCAGATATGGACTATATGAGTTCACGGTCGTGCCCTTTGGTTTAACCAATGCGCCAGCTTATTTCATGAATCTTATGAATCTGGTGCATATGGACCAACTGGACTGATTCGTGATAAGTCTTCATTGATGATATTCTAATTTACTCGAAGAATGAAGAGCATAAGGAGCATTTGCACATGGCATTGACCAGATTGAGAGAGCATCAGTTATATGCCAAGTTCGACAAATGCAGTTCCTGGCTGAAAGAAGTTGCCTTCTTGGGTCATATTATATCAGAAGATGGAGTCAAGGTTGATCCGGAAAAGATCGCCGCAGTCATGGAATGGAAGCAGCCCAAGACAGTGACGGAAGTGAGGAGCTTTCTTGGATTGGCGGGCTATTATCGCCGATTCATAGAGGGTTTCTCAAGAATCTCTCGTCCACTCACTCAACTATTGAAGAAAGACAAACCATTCACATGGACTGATGCATGTGAGGAAAGTTTCCAGCTGTTGAAGACCAAGTTAACAACAACGCCAGTCTTGATTCTACCCAACCCAGAGAAAGAATTCCAAATCTATTGTGATGCTTCAAAACAAGGTTTGGGATGTGTACTTATGGAAGACGGAAAAGTTGTTGCCTATGCTTTAAGACAATTGAAGCCGCATGAAGAGAACTACCCAACACACGATCTGGAACTAGCAGCGGTAGTGCATGCACTCAAAATTTGGCGGCACTACCTGCTAGGGAATCGTTGTGAGGTATTTTCAGATCACAAGAGCTTGAAGTACCTCTTCACACAGCCAGAGTTGAATATGAGACAACGAAGATGGCTGGAATTAATCAAAGACTACGATGTTGATCTTCAATATCATCCGGGCAAGACCAACGTAGTTGCCGATGCCTTTAGCAGAAAGGTTCGACAAAGCAAACCCAATACCACAAAGTACCCACCAGAGTTGCAAGAGGATATGCTACGGCTGAATTTGGTGATCACCGAACAAGGCAATATGCCAGCACTAGAACTTCAGCCATTATTGACAGATCAGATCAAGACAGCGCAAGATGAAGACGAAGAGATTCAAAAATTGAAAAAGAAGATTCAAGAAGAAGGCTCAACAGAGTATGCAATAGACGAGCATGGAATCCTCACCTTCCGTGATCGCTATTGTATACCCAACAAAAAAGAGTTGAGAGAGTTGATTCTATCTGAGGCACACTCTTCTCAATTCTCAATTCATCTAGGAGGTACCAAGGTGTATCAAGATTTGAAGAAGAAATATTGGTGGAACCTCATGAAGAAAGAAGTGGCAGAGTATGTAGCTAAATGTGATGTCTGCCAGCAGATCAAGATAGACCACCAAAAACCATCGGGATTGTTGCAACCCTTGCCAATTCCCGAATAGAAGTGGGACAGCATTGGCATGGATTTTATCACTGAACTTCCCAAAACTCGTGAGGGATATGATGCTATCTGGGTCATTGTCGATAGATTGACCAAGGTGGCTCATTTCCTCCCGATCAAGCAAACCTATGGGAAAGACAAGCTTACCGAGCTATATTTGACGAGAATTGTAACACTCCATGGAGTCCCGAAGAGGATTGTGTCAGATCGAGGAGCACAGTTTACATCCAAGTTCTGGGAGAAATTGCATGAAGCCATGGGCACCGACCTGAATTTCAGTTCCGCATATCATCCACAAACAGATGGACAGACAGAGAGAACAAACCAGATCTTGGAAGACATGCTAAGAGCTTGTGCTATTGTGTATGGAGCAGCGTGGAATACTTGCTTACCATTTGCTCAGTTCTCATATAACAATAGCTATCAAGCCAGCATCCAAATGGCACCGTTTGAAGCACTTTATGGCAGAAAATGCAGGACCCCTCTGAATTGGTCAGAAACAGGAGAACGACAACTTATTGGTCCCCAGATTGCTCAAGATGCAGAAGCACATGTCAGAATTATCAGAGACAGACTCAAGATTGCACAAGACAGGCAGAAGAGTTATGTAGATAACCGTAGGAAGGACCTGAGCTTCGAAGTTGGAGATTTCGTCTATATCAAGGTCACTCCATTGAAGATAGTTAAGAGATTTCAGGTCAAGGGCAAATTGGCACCAAGATATGTGGGACCGTTTCAAATTATCGGAAGAGTTGGAGAGCTAGCTTATCAAGTGCAGCTACCGCCCAACTTATCTAGGATACACAACGTGTTCCATGTATCCTAGCTTCGAAAGTGTCTGCGACAGCCAACGGATGAAGTGCCCTTATCAGATATTGAATTGCGAGATGACTGGACATATCCCGAAGAGCCATTGCAGATACTTGAGACGTCAAAAAAGCAGCTTCGAAACAAGAATGTCAGATTTTGCAGAGTCCAATGGAGGAACCATACACCTGAGGAGTCCACTTGGGAACGAGAGTCAGACTTGCAGCGAGATTTCCCCAACTTACTCCCTGGACCAAGTTAACCTCAGGGTCGAGATTCTTTTAAAGGGGGTAGGTTGAAAAGTCCCCAAAAAGTTCAACCAGAAAATTTCATTATTTTTGCTGGATTTTTGAGTTTTTTCGAGAACTTTCCCTTTTTGGAAAGTCTTCCCCGCGTCCGATTTCTCTTTTCGGCCGGGCGCCACCTTCTTCCGTTGGCGCCGCTCCCCTCCCCGCTTCCTTCATTCCCTGGCACCCCCTCCCTTTCCTCTTCCGCAGGCACCCCGCTCCCTCCCCGCCTTCTCCCCGCGCACGCGCTTGCGCTGCGCCCGCACTTGCACCGCCCTTACGCCCGCGGTTTCGCCCCGACCGCGCCACCCGCAGTCCCCCGGTCCGAAGGCCGCACCCCCTCCCGCGCCACGCGTCGCTGCCTCCTCCCTTCGGTCCCCACTTGCCAGCCTCTCCCCTCGCTCCCCTTCTCCCGCAAGCCCCGCCGCTGCCCATGCCGCTCCGGCCACCCGCTCCCGCGCCCGTACCTCGCCTTTACTGCCGCTTAGCGTCGGACAATGCCCATGTCGCGGAGGAGACTCGCCAGCAACTCCCCCGTCCGGCTATTGACCGTTGGCACCACGCCATTCCTTCCCCTCCACGGCTCCCCCTCCTCCCCGCCGGGGGTATAAAACCCCCATCCCTTTCCCGCATGCCCCTTTGTTTCCCAAGCACTCCCACTGCTCCCATTTGCCTCCCACCTCTCCTAAGCACCTCCCCGAGCCACCAATCGGCGCCGCATCATCCTGATCGCCGTCGCCGCCCTCCCCTGCACCGGCGACACCGTAAATCGATTCTCCCCCTTCCCCCCTCCATTTCTCGATTGCTTTCGTCCAGAGCACCTCCGCCCTCTCCTAAATTCCTTACTGCCCTCCTCTGGCCAGGTGATCCACCGAGGGACCCCGGCGACGAAGCTCCCTCCGGGCGGAAACACCTCACCGAGAGCGGCCCTCCTGAGCGCATCCCAGCCCAAGCCGACAGTACCACGGTGATCCCCGGGCCGTGTAGACCGTGCCACCACCTCCCATTCTATCGGAGAGCCACCGGTGAGCCATTGTACCACCGCAAACCCGAACCTCTCCCTCCCACCGCCGGCCACCGCTAGTGACCCCCATACCTCCCCGCAGCCCAAAATGGAACTACCACATCCAGCGCTCCTCCCTGGTGCCATTCTTTTCCCTTGGGGACCACTACTGCCGTCGGAGGGAGGAAGAAGAAGCCCCTCCCCGTGACGTGGCCTCATCCTGGTCGCCTGTTCCGGTCGTTGCCGTCTCACCTGAACCGCCCGATGGCAACATTTCCCGGCCGTCCGATTTCACTAAAGTCGCCCTTCCACGCTCGCCCGATTCGGTTCCCTCCGCCACCATTCGATCTTCACCAGAAGCCCATCCAGGCCACCCGTCCGCTCGCCATCCTGCCCACTCGTTCCATCTGCGTGTCGCCCATCCGTCAGGGCGGACGCGCCTGCACGGGCCTCCGACCGAGCACGGGCGTGGTCCGCTTTTCTCGGCCTGTTTCATCGCGCACGCACGTGTGTGCGCCCGTTCCGTCTGGGCCGCCTGGGCTGCTCGGCCGTGCGGGCGAATTCCCGGCCGAGCCACACTGTAGCACAAAGGCCGACCCTTTACTGTTCACCCCGATTTTCCAGTGATTTATTCATTTCCAAAATGCAGAAAAATTCAAATAAATTCTAGAAAATCACAGAAAATCCCAAAAATTCCCAAATTTCACCACTCTGCTCCAAATAATGTCCTGAACCCCTTTTGGCCTCCATTTCCCCAAGTTCATCCCAGAAAATTCCTAAAATTCCAATTTGAGGACTTATGCAATTTACTCCTTTTTAAATAGTTTATTTTTCCTCGCTTGAATAGTTTCAAGCCGGACTTGCTTAATTTATGTATTTGCGCTAGTTTCGGAGATCCCGGAAGTTCAGGTGCAGTCTCAGGATCTAGGTGCCTCTACGTTCGAGCTAGTTAAGATCGTCCAGATTAACGGCAAGTCGCATAATTATGTATTATGCTAGTTTCATTAATGCTAGTTGTGAAATGTTAGTTTATGTAAAATAACAATGTTTAGAATGATATGCGATATAGATACGACCTACCACCGTTAAATGCCATGTTAAATTTGTAACCCCGCCATTGTAACCCTAGCTTTACCCTAAATGTAGTAATATCACATGTAGGTTATTATTATTATCTCATGCAAAGCTTTACACTAATAAGGATGTGGCCGTGGGCCGATAGATTTAGAAAACTCGGAGTTAGGGTAAGGTGGTATGGAACATCGAGCCCTAGGGTTGCAGTGCAAGCGTGCACAAGTTAGGGTGAGAGTGTTGTGGGAAACTGCGAGACAGTCTTCGGCCACCGCTTGCTCTGGGTTGGAGGTTGCGGACCTCGTGAAAATATAAGGACTAGATCCTTATGCCAAGCAAATGACATAGTACCCGCTTAGCCACAGGTGTTGACTTGTCAACCCTGGTTTAGTATCTGCTCAACCTAAGTGAAGCCCTGCATTGGGAGTCGGTACGGATTGCGAATCCGGACTAAGACAACGATAGGTCCCCTCAACTCGGGCCCGGCGTTCCATGGTGGCCAACGGATACCCGAGGTTGTGTGGATTCCGCACCTATCGGGTGGAGTGCATATCGAGGGCTGAGCAGCGAAAAGACCCGGTTCCTTAACTCAGTAATGAGGGTTAAGGGTGCATATGGGTAAAGTTAAGCAACTCTGCAGAGTCAATTAAATGGTATTCGAATACGCCGTGCTCCCGGTTAATGGAGCTGTGTCACTTGGGTGATTCCAGATGCGAAGTTTAAGTAGTTTCACAAGTGTTTAATTGGATTAATTGATTAATTATCTTTTTATGAAAACCCCTAATGTTAAGGAGTAGTTGTATCTCTTTAAAAGTTTTTGAAGGCGTTTGCAAGAAAAACTGCATCCACTCAAAGTTAATAAAACAAGTATACTCTCTTCCTTTGTCAATCCATGCAAAGTAGTAAGATAGGTTTTCCGTTGTGATTTGCTGAGCTGGTTAGCTCACGGCTTGCTAAAACCCATTCAGAAGATCAAGACGTTGGTGAAGGTCTCCCCGTTGAGGACGCCCCGGAGGATCTCTTCTTCGACGAGGACCCGTGGCTTTAGGTCTTCGCTGCGCTTAAGCGGATCTTGGAGATTTTGTGTTGTAATTATACTTTGGGCTTGCACGCCCCGTTGCAGAAAACTGAGTGTTAATCCTTATGTGAAATATATGCTGGACTTTTGTTGTAAGTATGCAATGGTATACTCTTGCGCGACACTCCATAATTGTTCATGCATGAATAGTTACGAATCTCGTGTCGTGACGCGCCCCGAAACGGGGCATTACAGGTCCTCGGTGGATCACCCGCCGAGGAGGCGATGGGAGTTTAGAGAGGCGGAGGTGCTCTGGACGAAAGCAATCGAGAAATGGAGGGAGGAAGGGGGAGAATCGATTTACGGTGTCGCCGGTGCAGGGGAGGGCGGCGACGGCGACCAGGATGATGCGGCGCCGATTGGTGGCTCGGGGAGGTGCTTAGGAGAGGTGGGAGGCAAATGGGAGCAGTGGGAGTGCTTGGGAAACAAAGGGGCATGCGGGAAAGGGATGGGGGTTTTATACCCCCGGCGGGGAGGAGGGGGAGCCGTGGAGGGGAAGGAATGGCGCGGTGCCAACGGTCAATAGCCGGACGGGGGAGTTGCCGGCGAGTCTCCTCCGCGACATGGGCATTGTCCGGCGCTAAGCGGCAGTAAAGGCGAGGTACGGGCGTGGGAGCGGGTGGCCGGAGCGGCATGGGCAGCGGCGGGGCTTGCGGAGAGAGGGAGCGAGGAGAGGGCGGCAAGTGGGGACCGAAGGAGGAGGCGGCGGCGCGTGGCGCGGGAGAGTGCGGCCTTCGGACCGGGGATCGCGGTGGCGCGGCGGAAGCGGCGCCGCTGGCGCAGGCGCGCGGAAGCAGCGTGCGCGCGCGGAGAAGGCGAGGAGGAGCGGGCGCTGCGGAAGAGAAAAGGGAGGGGGCGCCAGGGAATGAAGGAAGCGGGGAGGGAAGCGGCGCCAACGGAAGAAGGTGGCGCCCGGACGAAAAGAGAAAGCGGGCGCGAGGAAGACTTTCCAAAAAGGGAAAGTTCTCGAAAAACACTAAAAAATCCAGCAAAAATAATGAAATTTTCTGGTTGATCTTTTTGGGGACTTTTCAATCAGCTTATTGTAGCTCTCCCTCTCATATTCATGAAATACTGCCTGGAGTATAACAATGAGAAAGGGATGTCAACAAAAATAGAACATAACAACAGGCTGTCAGGTTCTGTCATGGCTAAATGAATATGCCTCATTTTGGATATAGTTTCAGGCGTTAACCAAATGAGAACACAGTCACGTGTAAAGTTTTGCTGTTAATCAAGACTTCAGGGATGCGGATTCTTCATGACAAATGCTTCTATGCATGGTATGCACAGTGGACTATTCAAGCGACAATGATAATACACAAATGATAAATACAGAGAATGTTGAAGACAAACCTCCAGGTTAAGTTCTTTATACAAATCCTTCACTTTGGCAACAGATTCGGGGTCTGACTTTCCATAATTTTCCCGTCGATCAGACATGAAGGATTCAGACGGTGACCTTTATGTTGATAAAAAGTACCAAGCTAATAGCACTTACGAATAAAATGCACTTTTGGCTCTCGTCGGCATGCTCGAGAGCCTGCACAACTAACCAGGAGCACTTGTAGTCTTCAATGTCAGTTCCGATCTGTGATAAGAGCTCGTACAGATCAAATCAGAAGTCATAAAGAAAATAGGCCTTGGCTGCAATCAGCCTAATAGTTATACCACGCAAGTTAGTATAACAGGTATATGCACTAACCTTGCCAATGAATTCAGGATCTCCAAAACAATCTAGATAATCATCCTTAAAAAGAACTCATTAATCAGAGGCAGTCCAATATAAACTAATTAATATTATTTCCTGTTGCAAAAAAAGAGAGAATTACCTGGACCTGAAAGTATGTTCCCATTTCAACAAGAATGTTCTTTACATCACCGAAGTTGTCCAAATTCTCACCAGACAGCAGCAATGCACATGCAACCTTGGGTAAAGTAGAATACCATCACTACTTGCATTTAGTTAACGGTAACCAACAAGACAACATAAAAATTCATATAGAATTCTAACTCTTACAGGAAGATAAAATGAATAGTATGCTGTCTTGTATTGCACAATGCGTCGGTGACTGCAAAATTTCAACCATTAAAAAATCATCAATAAATAAAGATGATATCCCAATTTTGAGTTACTAAACATATAATGCAATCAACTCATCTGGAAGCTACACAGGAAATGTGGAAGAAGAATAATCACCTTTTTTTAAAAAATAAAATAACATCTAAGGTTACAAACATATATGCAGTAAATCATGCAAAGAAATGAAGCGTGTAAAAGTTACTGCAACATGAACTTACACTGTCAAGTTATATTTTGTGAGATCCTTTTCTCCCTCATGGGTAGTGATAAGATCCAACAACTGCCCTGAAGCTGTCTTGAACTCAACCTAGACATATAAGTAAATTTAGCATCAGGAATTTGTAAAAAGCATTAAGTAAATTTGGCATGAACATATATGTATGTCAGAGGATATGGTTACCTCATTGAACAGATCAACGAGATCAACATAATAAGGCTTTCCTTTGAAGTGGCGCTGAAGGATTCGTGAAATATGGTTGCGAAGGATAATCCAATCGATTACAGCAATGAGGCCAACCTATTGCACAACAAAAGACAGGTAACTGGTTTCATAGTTTACAAGTAAAAACGCAAAAGCATTTGTGTGTTATCAAAATAAAACAAGTAAAAACAGCCTGCGGAAACTCAATAAGTCACTAGTCTAAATCACTTCTCTTGAGGAGATCAAATACAAACAGGGAGCATGAAACTAGGTTGCTTAACAGATGAACATGTTTTTTTTCAATAACTGGTGCTGCTAACACTAAATCCTTCTGAAGTAAAGCCTTGGTACAGCCATCAAAATAACATAGTATTTAAATAATTTGGTAGATATAGAGGTTAGTTGTTTCTCAACTGACCTGAGGCAACCCTAAACCAGCAAGGCTGGCCACGTCGTGTCTGGGAGTTGTCCATGATATCGTCAAGCACAAGAAAATAAGCTTGAAGCTGCAAAATGACCAAGAGCCATCAATGGCGCCAACTTAGCAGAGATATTCAGGTATTAACCAAAAGAAACTCCAAAGCAACGGGGAGAAAGTGTTACCCATTCAATGCACCAACCAAGGGTGCAGGCAAGAAATGTCTCCTCCTTGCTCAGAACATCTACACCTTTCAATATCTTGTAGCTATCGATAACCGAGAGCCCACGGTTGCACTTTCCTCCGAGCACGTTGTAATCCAGCATATACTCCAAATGAAAGAAACGATTTTGAAAAAGGTTGTATAAAGAAACGATTTTGAAAAAGGTTGTATAACTTAGTTACACATTGTTCTTAAATCATAATAGCAGAAATTGAATAAAGAATGGCTATTTTTCTTCACACCACAAACACTGGAAAATGAATATGGGAATAAAGTCGAGAATCACAGAGCATCTAACTATAAGACCCATCCAGTCAATCTGTTTCTTTTATAATTGAACGGCAGAGGTCCTACCTTATTTTCGAAGAAGAAAAAGAAGAAGAACCATCCATTTAACAGCATCAATATCTATCCATTAAAAACAGCCAACAAAATCAATCCATTGATACTTAACTAGCACAAGTGCCGCCTGCTTAATTGTAAAAAGGTCAAGCACAAGCTGACCTCTACTGAAACTTTGTGTGATGCTCCCCCATTTTTCTGTACCTGTAATATTTCTACGTCTAACCAATGGAAATTGACTTATTTGACATAAAAAATAGTCACAACTTACAACCATTGGTGTTTTTAACTTTTCAGTCTCCGAGATGTACCTTTAACTGTTAGTTTTTATCACAATAAATTGTGAAGTCAATAAATATACCATTGATCAAAGATAAAAAATAATTGACAATAATTTGTGACCATAGCAGTACTTGCAATATTTGATAATTTTCATTTTAATTCGGATTTAGCCTCGCACAAGCACAACTCAATTTAACAACAGAAAGCAACGTAACCCACTTAGTTTAAGATAATTTTAAGATATACAGATGGTTCCTCAAACAACATTCATAATTTACTGGATTTAAAAGCGAACTGTGATAAAAAAAAAAGAGTTTTGACCCTATAGCTTATTGGCTTAGTCTGTGAAGTAAGTGAATCCTAGATAGTATGCTCCAAAGGCAGCCTATTCAATGCTCCTTGTGAGATTTAGATTGGTTCAATGTGTCGAAGTAGCAGGAAGAACAACTCAAATGTCAAGAATCATGTAGAAACTCACCAAATTGAGGTGATTAAGTAAAAAAAAAGTTATTGTTAAGCAACCGCAAACCTCACGGTAATTTCGCCTTTCTTAATGAATTGAGCAATCTCACAGTGAAATCTTTCATGTTTACTCAATCTCCTTTTTCAGAAAGAGAGGGAGAGTTACTCACTCAGTTGCTCAGACATTCCTAGCAATCCAACGCACCAAACCAATCTAAAAAACAATCCTTCATGTCTACTTACTCTGCTTCCCCCACCCTGACTTCATAACATTTTACCATCAGGAACAAAATTGAAACGAACCGGAAGAATTTCACCGGTCAAGCATCAGATCCTTCACAATCGCCCAAAGCCCTGAAAACCCTGTAAAAATTCAAAGCTTTGACGCGAGGATGTAGGCCGCCTCCGCTCTAAACCATATCAAACCAACAGCCTAACTCCAAGAGAGAGAGAGAAAGAGAAAGCGAGGGAAAGGGCAGGAGGCGTTACGCGGTCGATCCACTGGAGCGATTCGTCGGTGAACTCGAAGGCGGGGTCCTCGAGCATCTCCTCCTTGAGCTTGTTGTATACCTCCGGGGACGCGGCCTTGGTGTCGCCGCCCGAGCCGTTCGCCACAACCGCCGCCGTCGCCATTGCGCTCTCCTCACCTCACGCTCGCGCGAGCACGGGAGAAGGAGAAGACCAGAACAAAATCGGAGAGTATTGGAGAGGAGGATGAGAAGCGGGGAGTTCTCTACTGCTCGCCCTGCGCAGAATTTTGTGGGCGGACAGATTTGCGGGCACACGTTTATTTAAGGTCGGGGGGGAGATGCCACGGAGATCATGACGGCGACACACGGCACGGGGGATGGGGAGCTGGTAAATTAATTGATTATTATGAAATAAAAAAGCTTTTGAATCCAATAAAGCAAATAAATAAATAAAACGTCTCAATAAAATTCGATTAAGGAGAAAACTATGCCAAGAGTTACAATACTAATTGGCTTTGGGGTTCACAAAATACTGGCTAGTCTTCCAAAACTCCCAAGAAAAATTTGCGTTCCAAACTAGTTCGTAATCAATTTCAAGGAAATTCTGTATGTCGTTTCTTTTGTTTGAACGCCTTATGTTTGATTATCGTTCCATATGATTCTTGAACCTTTGTTCCAAACAAATCCTCCGTTCCTAAGTGTTCTAAACTGTTGAGGGTAAACGCAAAACGAATTTTAAATCTTTACCAAATCAATTAATAATTGAAATAAAACTAAGTCTACAAGCGATTTAAAATCCCTACAAATGCATGACATGGTTAAAACTTCTAGGTCCATTTTGAAATTCAAACATTTCCAAGTATTTGTATAGGAAACAAGGTAAATTCTCTATAGTTCCTTTGAAATATTTTGTTTCAAGCTGGGTGTTGTTTGGACAATAAATGGAACCTCAATGAGTCAGTGGCGGATTTACCTCCCGGGCAGGGGGGGCGACTGCCCGGGCTTCACGCCAGCCAGCTATGGAAAATGAATTCTGTATTATGGTGTATAATGACAGTGATTCGGTTGCTTACCCGGGCAAACAACAATTAGAAAACGGCAAACCAGAGCGCATCGCCCACAAAGAAACGAGCGGCAAACTGAACTTAGCCCACGCCCATCGCCACGGAAGGCATACCAACCGGCGCCCGGCGGTGACTGCTAGTCTGCTCATCTCTGATCTCCCGATCTCAACGCGCCGCGCCGACAGCCGCACGCCTCAGCGCGCCGTTGCAAGCCGACGAGGCGACGAAGGCACGAAGCCGTCCTGGACTCCTGGTAATACAGTAGTGAGTAGTTGGCTGATTGTTCCATGCATGCATGAGCATGATTAGTTCCTGGATTCCTCATTGGCTCATTCCTTAATTTGACAATGAGTAGTAACTAGTACATGTGCTCGTGAATGAGTGAATGTGAATCGTTTGTGTGATTGCATAATTTGCATGGTGAGTAGTCCTGGGCTAGTGGGCTCCTGGCGTCCTGCATCCGGCGCAGTCTCGCCGGCAAACCGTCCACCGTCGCTACTCACCGGCAACGGCAAGCTCGTCGCCTCACCACCAATCTGCACAGCAGGACAGCAGGTCTGTAGCTTGGTAATACACTAAGTCACTAATAGTCTAATACTCAAGTTTTCCTAGCTAAATGCCTGGCTAATTAGTTGAATATTTAGTTGATTGTTTTGGCCTTTGATTGTTTGCTACACCGAGCGGGAGATATTTAAGGCCCTTGATGATGACACCATTATTCAACGATTTCAAGACATGAAGCGTCGAAAAATGAATTTGCCTCGTAGGCGCAATTAGTGCATTGGATATTTAAAAGACAAGGTACTCAAATTATCTACTGATTGTCGCTTCTATCTTTTTCATATTTAGACTTTTATATGTGTGTTGGATCATATTTTATAGAAACTTTTTTGCTATCATATTTGATGATAAGACAGCAGTATATATATGTTAGTATATAGTTATCTTAGTTAGGTTCGGTGGCTCGCCCAGGCTTCCTAAAACTTCTGGCTCCGCCACTGCAATGAGTCAATGTGGTTTGGACACGACTAGGTTGCTCCGCTGTTGTCATTCTTTTTTTAAGGCTTATTCTTGTTATATCGTATGGATAAGTCCGGTTCATGATTTTGACATTGTAAAATCTAGTTAGTTACGAGAATCTTTACTAGTTCAAGTAATTAATATTTGGCTTAATCAAGGAAATATGCTTCTCAATTGCATATTACTCTATCCAAAAGTATTTAAAGGTTAATGCCTTTGAAAACATTCTTGAACATTAAAATAAGTATTAAAACCTTCTAACTTTTAATTTCATCTTTTTCTAGATTTTTGGTTTTTAGTTTTTTTTGTCTTATTTTTTGTATTTCTTTTATATTGTCCGTGATGAGAGAAGTTGCATCTAGGAAGCACCTCTTGTATCATGACGCATCACCACCTCACGTGTCGAACTCTCCAAGATTGCATCTCTCGTAGCTTTTCCATGCATCACCACCTTTAATCTCCACGTGCTCCAGCCTGAGCCCGACCACCTCATGACATCCTTAACCACTTGGACCTCAGATTTTCCCATCATAGTCTCAGTCCTCCTCGTCACCGACCATGACCATCTCCACGTCAACCTGCACATGCATAGACCAAAGAACGTTTTCCCCAACACAAGTTCTTCTCAACTTGACCGAAATGAGTTAACACACACAAACCGCACTCTTAACCATCCATCAACTATGAACCAGGTCAACTACGATCACAATTTCCACGCTTTCCAGAAAATCAACTTCCAAGATCGTTGGCTCAACGAGTACTCAAAAAGCATAAGTACTCAGGAGTTATGACTACTTAGAACACTCGGAAATCACAAGCATCGTATAGCAGTTGAAGCCTACGACTACCGACCATCAAACAGTCAATGTACCATCGACTACTGAGTACTGACCATGTACTGTAGTGTAGTCTACCATCAACAAGTACTGTAATTCCGACCACTGAGTACCAACCAGGTACTAACGACCACCAAGTACCTACCTGGTATTGAAACAATGAACACCGAGTACCGAGTAGGTATTAACGACCACCGAGAACCTACCTCGTACTGAAGCAATGACCACCAACCAGTTACTGTCACTTTCGACTGGTCCACTGAAGCTCACGACCCCAACCATCCTAGTCGAATTCTGTTGACTACCGACCTAGTCCATTGTATCTTACGGCTAGTTCACTATGTCATACGACTGGTTCACTGTTCAGTACGACAGCTCCCCGTAGCATATGACCTATTCACTGTAGCTACGACCGGTTACATTATAGCATATGACTAGTTTCTTTTAGCTTACGACTATCGACCGATTCACTGTAGCTATGAACAATTCACTGTAGCTACGACTGGTTTACTGTAGTTGTGACTGGTTTCTCCGAAGCCCCCGACTCTACTCTAAAAACTCCGGACCGAGGTTGTTCCGCCATGGTTGAAACGTCATAGTTGTTCTGCTGTGGTCGAAGTACCATGGTCAAAATGCTTGTGATTTGGATCTATCGATCGGATCATCTATCACAAAGTCGATTGGACTACTGATCGTGATCGACCAATTATTCATTACTATTGTATTCACGACCTTTATATGGTCTAACAAATACATTGAAAATTCTCTACAATTAGTAGGATTAAAGATAAGAGTTATCTCATGCAAATGTTCGCTATAGTTTGAGTTGCTTAGGCTCTACAAAGAAATTTGTAGCTTCGCTACTGGATGGGCCTGCAGGTACCAGTTGATCGACATATACTCGTAGCACATTGTGTGCGTTGCTTTCCGGTCAAAGATTAGTTAGCAAATGCATTGAGGTGAACAGTGACTATGCGTTGCTTTCCGGTAAATCTTAGTCAGCAAACGCATTGACGGTGAACAGTAACTTATACGGGGAACATATACTACCCACTCCCCCCCGGAGAGGCGACTCCCCCGGCGACCTTCCCCCCCCTTCCGCTGGCGAGTGCTCTGCTTCCGGCGTCCAAAGATCTCCTCGCCCCATCTGCCCACCTTAGCCCCAAGTCTTCCTCGGCCTCTACCCCTCGCTCCTCCCCAGTAAATCGCCAAATCCCTAGATCCGCAAGGCCTGCAAGCCCTATTTCTTTACCCACCCCCTTTTCGGTGGTGCCTAGTCCTCTGGATGGGCTCACGGAAGCTTTGCCTTGCATTAATGCGGCTGTCCATCTGTCTTGGAGCTCGGATGAGGAAGAGATTGAAGGCTCACCAAGCAGCGCCCCGGATGCGATGGAAACTTCAATGGAGGTTCAGAGTTTTTCCCCTCCGGTACAAAGGGCTTTTCAGTCCGCAATGGGAGAAGATCTGCAAGGTATGGCGAAAAATCCGGCCAACTCGCATCGCATTACTTCCAGTAGCTTGTGTAGTGAAAGATTTGGTCAGTCCAAGATCTTGCGGGCGGCGACTAGCCAAGATTCTCCGCATCTTGTTAGTGCCTTTCCGCAGAAGCAGCACGGTGGAGTAACTCCTTCCACAGTGCTAGCTACTCAGTTCTCCAGCAAAGGCGAGACGAGGGTTGATGGCAGCATTGAAGTCAAGAATCCAGAGGCTTCAATGAACACCTTTTTAGGGGACAAGGCAGGGACCCAATCCAACCAAGATCTTCACAATTTGAAGCCCCAACAACTAGTGGTAGCCAAAGGAGGAGCAGAGAGCTGGATTGAAGTTAAGTCCCCACACTGGTGGAGAAATAAATCGGATCCACAACATTTGAAGTCCTTGAGCATTAATAGAAATCATTCAATTCAGTTAGATTCAGCAAATCTCAAGAAGCTTTTCTTTTGGAAAAAGATGAAGGGCAAATGTTTTAGGTGTTTAGGCAGTGATCATGTAGTGAAAGATTGTAGGGATCTGTTTCAATGCTGGAGATGCAGACGTTCTGGTCATGCTGCAGCAAGCTGCCCAACCTTAAATGGTCCCCAACCACCGACTTCATTGGCAAGCCGAAGCTCTGGAAGTTGCTATAAAACTGAGATGACAGCCATGACCTCTGTATTCAAACGCATTCAGTCCACCCAACCACTGGTAGCCAAGGAGCATTTTCCCCCCTGTGTTCAACACCTGTTTCCCGTCCGGCTCGTGCTGAGACCATGGAGTTCCCGTGGGACCATATGGCGCGCCCAGAGGAGGACCACTGTGTGGCGGCTGCATCGGGGGAGACTGACCGTCTGCGCGATCGGTTCTCGGCGCGATCGGTGGTGGCATGGGTGGTCGGCTCCCAAGTTGGCAGAGTGGAGCCCAGCATTTTCACTGCTGATGTTCGCTCTGCTTTCTGTACAAGGCACATGGAGATGCAAGTCACCAAATTCCATCCAGAGGATTTCTTTGTCACGTTCTCGCTCCAGCGTGATCGTGATGCTGTCCTCAGCTGGGGAAGTTTGGAGGCCCCTGGAGGACGTACTTACCATTTCAGGCCGTGGGATGAGCTGCGTCACGCTCAAGCCTCAGCTCTGCGATTCCACGCCCGCCTGTGCCTTGAAGGTGTCCCAATGCACGCCAGGACAGAGGAGATGGCTGCCCGTCTGCTGGGCAGAAGCTGCTCCATTCATTATGTGGAGGAGTACTGCCGACGAAGACTCTACAACCGCACATACGATGCATGGGTCTGGACGGATAATCCAAGCCTGATACCCAGGAAAGTTTGGCTGACCGTCACTGATGCTGATGAGGAGGCGCCCCCTCTGGCGAATTCATTGCCAGAAGTGCCCCTACGCCGGGAGCGGCCCAAGGAGATCAAGAAAGGGCTTACTTATGAGGTTCTTGTCCACTTGGACACTCTGGAAGATTTGAACTTCATCAGTGAGGAGGCAGCGGGCTTCGATCCTCACCACTTCAGGCGCTTTGAGTGGCGTTATGGGGTGATGGATGGGGCAAGGGAAGGAGCTTCCCAGCGAGCTCTCCCAGCGCCCTGTCAACCGAGGCCTACTCAACACCGCCGTCCGGAAGATGAAGACGATTGGGGAGATGCAAACAGAGAGCGACATCGAAGCCGTTCCATTTGGACCCGTATCAATGGGGGGATGCGGCGCAGAAGCACCGAACCGCGTTTCAGGGGCGATCAGCGCTCCGCCGACGATCGTCGTGGAAGGCAACTGAGCAGGGAGGTACACGAGCCTCGACGCTCTCCACCTTCCAAGGAGCCGACCCACGGCAGAAAACCTTCATATGCAGCTGCTGGCGTCCAGGGCAATGGCAGCATGGTTGATGGGAGCCGTGCTGACCCAATGCTGCTGGAATTCGCCATAACACCCATTCAAGCTGGAAGACAGGGAGAGACTCATCCAGAACACCCAGTGCAGCCCAACGAAAATCTAGGCTCTTTCCTGGCAAAGCTCACCAAGCCGGCTGCAGCACCCATCCTGCAGGGCACGCCACCTCCACGCCGTGACTCCATAACAAAGGTTATTTCAGTCTCTCGCCGCAGCGTGCGTCTTGCATCCAAAGCTAGGCAGGGCACCTCCTTGGAGCTTTTAGCCCAAGAAATCTTAGCTAAGCATTTTGGTTTCCTGCAAAAAGAAGATTCTTTTGATGATCTGGCCAAAAATCTCTACTTCCAGCATTTTAAGAAACCTCTGTCTGCTAATGAGTTACAGAACCTGAAGGACATCATTGACAAGGGCGGGTGCAAGCCACCAAGGATTCGCCCAGGCAAGAAGAAGGCTGCTGTTACCCCAGTTTAAACGGCATGGAAGTGCGAGTTAGGCATTGTAGTTTTGCTCCGCCGTAGAATGAAGACTAAGAGCCCTCTAGTTATCTTAGTGTGTTGTTTATGTTTGTGCCTCCTCCTGTGTGTTCCAACCCTGCAGTCCCTCCTTGAAGCGTGTTTTGTGTTTTGGCCTCTCGTCCAGCTTCACAAGGAGGGAGCAAGGCCTTTAGTCGCCCCCCCACTTTTTATTTTATGTCACAAGCAAACTGTAACCTGCTGAACTGGAATGTGCGTGGATTAAATGCAGGAGCTAAAAAAGATTGCTTAAGAGAGATGGTTGAATTATTCAAGCCTACTATTGTATGTCTCCAAGAAACCAAACTGTCTTTGGTCAACAGTCAAATCATTTCACGATGTCTTGGTCAACGCTTCTCCTTTCACTTTGCAGCCTTACCATCCTCAGGAACTAGAGGTGGGATTATTTTAGCCTGTGATGAAAATTTCTTTGAATTATCTAATGTCTCTTTGGGACAATTCTCCCTTACTGCAAATCTCAAAATGAGAGGGGAAGGAGTAACTTGGTCAATAACAGTGGTGTATGGACCGCAAGCTGAAGAAGATAAAATCATTTTTCTACAAGAGCTGGAATACATACAGCAGAATGTGCTGGATGAATGGCTGGTTATTGGAGATTTTAATTTGATCTACTTGGCCAGCGACAAAAACAATGATAATTTAAATAGAAGGATGATGTCCCGGTTCAAAGGATGTATTGACAGACTTCATCTAAGGGAATTACCTTTAAATGGCTGGAGATTCACTTGGCGTGGAGGCCCAGATTTGCAAACGATGACAAAAATAGATAGAGCCTTTTGTTCGGTGGATTGGGATCTGATGTTTTCCCATTCTCACATGTTTGCTTTGTCTTCAGCAAATTCAGATCATTGCGCCCTATTCCTGAGAGGAGATATGGAGGAGAGGCCGAACCGTGGATTCCGTTTTGAGTCGTTTTGGCTTAACCGACCAGACTTTCTCGAAGAGGTTCAACATAGTTGGGAGAAGCCGACTAACACAACTAGACCCCTGTTGCGATTCCATATTAAGCTAGAACGCCTAGCAAAATCTCTCAAGCGGTGGAGCAAAAATGCAGTTGGTGATTTGCGCCTACAGTTAGCTTTGGCAAACGAAATCATTCTAAGACTAGAAACTGCGCAAGAGGAGAGACACCTTTCACCAGAAGAGATAGCTTTTCTTAGAGATATCAAGGTAAAAGTCCTTGGGATTGCGACCTTGAACAGAATCCGTATAAGACAAAGGGCTAGATTGACTTGGCTAAAAGAAGGTGATGCAAAACAAAATTTTTTCATCTTTGGGCAAATGGCAGGAAAAGAAAGAACTTCATTGAATTTTTAGACTCTGAAAATGGACCAGTCTTCTCCATAGAGGGGAAGTTATGCCAAATGACAGATTTCTTTGTTCAAAAAACAGACTCTGTTTTCAACCGCTCTTCCTCCCTCAACTGGGAGCAACTTCAATTGCCGAGGTTGGAGTTGGAGATGGAGGAGTTGGAGCGACAAATTTCTGAAGAGGAATTAAAAAGTGTAATATTTAGCATGCCAGCTGAAAAAGCACTTGGTCCCGACGGCTTCATTGGAGGTTTTTATCGGAAAGCTTGGAATATAATCAAGAAAGATCTCTTCGAGGCAATTAAAGCTTTCTTGGACTTTCAGACTGAGCACCTAGAGCTTCTGAATTCCGCCAAAATTTTTCTTCTGCATAAGAAGTTGGATGCAAGTCGACCTGATCAGTTTAGACCCATCAGCATCATCCATAGTTTTTCAAAGATCATTTCTAAAATTTTGGCTTTGAGGCTAGCTTCAGTGATGGACAGATTGATTTCTAAGAACCAAAATGCTTTCATCAAAAAGAGATCTATACATGAAAACTTCCTCTACACTAGGCAGGTGCTTCAGCTTCTTCAAAGAAAGAAAACTCCAAGTTTTTTCCTAAAGTTAGACGTGGCAAAGGCTTTCGATTCCGTAAGTTGGCCTTTCTTGATTGAGGTTCTGGAAAATTTTGGATTTGGTATTGCTTGGAGAAATTGGATTGCAAACCTCCTCTACTCGTCTTCTTCGAGTGTTCTAGTAAATGGCTTCTCTGAAGATTCCTTCTGGCATGCTAGAGGTCTACGACAAGGGGACCCCATCTCCCCATTGCTCTTTATTCTAGCTATGGAGCCTTTGCAAAGACTAATTGCAAGAGCAGAGGAGGACGGAATTCTCTCGCCCTTGTCAGGACAGAAATTTCCGTTTAGAGTTTCCATGTTCGCGGATGATGTGGCAGTTTTCTTAAGGCCATAACAGAATAATCTAGAAGCTTTCAAAGCAATCTTGGAGCTCTTTGGAAGGGCTTCTGGACTGTTCACTAATTTGGATAAAACAGAAGTCTATCCAATAGCTTGCTCAGCTGAGCTAATTGAATCTGCTCGACAATGTTTCCAAGGCAAGATTTGTTCTTTTCCTTGTAGATACCTCGGACTTCCTTTGCATTTGCGCAAATTGAGAAAAATCGACTGCCAACCCCTAATAGATAAAATTGCAAACAGACTGCCGAGGTGGAAGGGAAAGTTTTTAACCATGCTTGGAAGAGAAACCTTGGTAAAACATGTTCTTTCATCTGTGCCTACTTACTTACTTGACAATCTTTGCCGCGCCAAATGGTTGACAAACAAAATAGATCGTTTTCGAAGAGCTTTTTTTATGGAAAGGCAAAGAACCTGAACATGTAAATGGCGGACACTGTCTAGTAAATTGGTCAACAGTTTGTAAACCGCGCCCCTTAGGAGGATTGAGAATTCTCGATTTGCAAAGATTCGCCCGAGCTCTTCGCTTAAGATGGTTGTGGCTAAGATGGCGAGATCCTACTCGGCCCTGGTCCTCCATGGAGCTGCCGTGCAACAGAGAGGACATCGCTCTTTTCTCGGCAAGCACGTCAATCACGGTTGGCAATGGAGCTAAGACTAGTTTCTGGAATGATAAGTGGCTGGACAATCAGAGCTTGAAATCCTTAGCTCCTGATATTTATAGAATTTCTGAGGAAAAGAATTTGGTTCAAGATGCCATGAGACAACATTTCTGGTTAAATTGTATTGGGACAATTTCGGATGCTAATCAGCTCTCACAACTGATCGGGTTAGCTGGAAGCCTGAATTTTTTCACCCTGGAAGATACGGAAGATTCCATTATTTGGAGATGGACAACAAGTGGGGAGTATTCGACTCGTTCGGCTTACTCGATTCAGTTTAGTGGTATAATTCCGAAACCTTTTCTTAACCACTTGTGGAAAGGACACGCTGAACAGAAAGCACAATCTTTTGGTTGGCTTCTTTTGCAGCACAAGATTTTAATTGCTGACAATCTCCTCAAAAGAAATTGGCCATGCAATCCTTTGTGTGCTCTTTGTTTTCAGCAGGGAGAAAACCCCGGTCACTTAGCAAAAGATTGCATGTTTACTGCGGCGGTTTGGAGCAAAGTAATAGAACTTTTGAACTTGAGACATCTTCCAGCTGGACAAAACTACATTACCCTCTCTGGTTGGTGGAAGGCTTTTACAAAAATTAGACCAAAATCAACCAAAAGGGAATGCATTGGAGCCCTACTTCAAACGTGGTGGAGTGTTTGGAGGGAGAGGAATAGAAGAATTTTCGAAAACTCTTTTCTCTCGGTGGATTCGGTGGCAAACCAAGCAGTTATAGGTAGCAGGCAAGTGATCTTAGCTGCTTCGACAAGAGAGGCGACTGGAATCGGGTAGCGGTCAGAGTTTTTGGGGCCTTTTAGTAGTTTCTGTTTTTGTTTTTTCCTTAGTGTTTGCCTTGTAGCTCTCGGTCGGCTGACCGTTTTTGTAATGCTTCTTCTTACTCTCTTTTAATATATGGCAGTCCTCCTACCTTTCCTTCAAAAAAAATCATACACTTAAACTAAAAAATTGTGAAAAATTCTAAATATACTTTATAGTTTACAATATATATAATTTTAAGTCCAAATTTATTTTATGTTAAAAATATCAAAAAAGGAAAAAATATTCTATGTTAGAATGAATTTAAACTTAAAATTTTATATATAGTAGAGTAAATCATAAAGTATATTAAGAATTTTTTCAAAAAAATTTCTAAGTAAATATATCATAAAAATGAGTGTATACTATATGTTCCGTCCATACGTGATTTACTGTCCTTTGCTACGCCTACCAATCTATCGCCTTGCTACTGGCCAACGAGTGCAAGAATCGAGCTCAACACCGGCTTCACATGCATGCTTTTAAGAAGCGACACGACGGGCTGCATGTACTGCGGTTGGTCTCACCCGTCAGCCATAGCAAACAGTCGTTCGAGCTGCATATTGGGGTACGTTGTACGTGAGGAGTGGGAGGCTGGGAGCGCAGCATCAGCATGTGCGAGGGGAATGGGTTTCCCAGTCCCCACTCCCTATTCGAATTTTTTGTACGAATAATCTATTTTTTATTCAAAAATACATAAATATATCTGTGGGAAATTTTTTTACAAAAATAGGCTCAAGTCGCCCCCCCATTGGGTGACTCTCACCTTTCGCCCAACCGGGAGGCGACATTTAGGGAATGTGGGAATCGTTGAGCGAATCAATATTATCGCCTGAGCGTTGGGCGATTTATTACGATCATTTGTCACGGCCATGATCGAATCTCATCGCCAACCAGTAGGGGCGGTGGGGTTTAATTTATTTCTGCACAGTCGGCCGCCCACTACCACCTCCGCTTTTTCCCTCACTGCGCACAGAGAAGAAACGAGAGAAGAAGAGGAGAGGAAAAAGAGGAAAGGAGGAAGGGGAAGAAAAGGAGGGGGAGAAGAGAGGACGGAGGGGAAGAAATGGAGGGGAGAAGAGAAGGAGAGGAAGACAGGGTTGGAGGAGGAGGTGAGGGAGGAAGGAGGAGTAGAAGCTATTCCATCCATTTGGATCCATGTATTTTTTTATTATGTTGTATTTGCACTATTATTTAGATGAAATAGTGGTAGTATACATTCTGTAGTATGGAACATTTTGTAGTATAGAAATTTTAGCACCCTTTTTAGTATATAAAGTTTAGTTTAGTGTTGTACGATGTTATTTGACATGCCGTAAATTTCAATCATACACGCAGGCCTACATCATCAATGGCCACTACTATGGTGCTGGAATTATTCGTGAAGGTCCGAATGATGTGGATTTGAGCGATTTTCCGCAAGTCACTCTCGTATTTCTGGATGACGAGAATGCTCGAATGACAGATGTGCAGCATTGGCTGACCCAGAGTTTTTCATTGGACCCCGAGGTGTGCAGTGTCGTTGTGCAAGAGTTTTGGAGCCGGTCTCCCACGTACATCAGATGGGAGTTGAAGACATTGGTGCGCTCTGCTTCATGGAAGAGCTTTGTGCAAGGGTGCTAGCGCCGTGGATACGAGTGTGTTCTGCTTGTGCAACCGTGCTCACTACAAGCAGCTACGCAAGCTCGTGCGTCCGCCTATGTTTCGGGAGGTGCTAGCAGCTCGTGCGGGCCGAACGTTGGCGGAGGTGATGAAGTTGTTCGTCATGAAGGCAATGCGGTACATGGAGGAGAGTTACAGCCGTCAAGCTATAGAGAGGGAATTGGGCAAGCCGATGCCGTACATGGAGGAGAGTTACTGCCGTCAAGCTAAGAGAGGGGACTAGGCAAGCTGATGAAGGAGAGCATAATGAGTATATCGTGCAGCAGATGGAATCTGATGACCAGAGGGCATGGGATGAAGAGCAAGCTGTAGAGGACGACGAGGAGGATAGTTCCGATGATGAAGAAGTTCCTATCCCCCAGGAATGGAACCGGTTTAATGCGGAGGGTGTTTCCGCACATGATGAGCATGAATCACCATGGGAGTATCATGACACAGAGGTTCGGTTGCATGCTATGTTTGCTGACAAGGAAGCGCTGCAGGATGTCATCAAGCTTTGGGCCCTTTCAATGCAGCGGACATTTCGCAAAAGGCGTGGCGTGCCAAGCAAAAGGCGTTGGAAAAACGTTTTGGCACTTTCGAGGCGCGTGTACGATAACCTTCCTCGTATGCTTAAGGTGTTGTAGCGGGCACATACATCGCCGTGTACGACAAGCCGTCCATAAGTCCACCGGGATTTGCAGTGTTGCAGAGAGCATTGTTTGCATTTGGTGCTAGCATTGAAGCATTCAGGCACATGCTGCCAGTGATCTCAGTAGATGGGACCTTCTTGACAAGCAAATACAAAGGGCAGCTCCTGACGGCCATAGGTGTTGAAGGTAACAATCAAATATTGCCGCTGGCCATTGCATTTGTGGAGAGTGAGAATTATGAGAGCTAGCTATGGTTTCTCAGACATGTGAAAGCTGGAGTTGTAGGCACCCGTCCTGGTGTGTGCGTAATCCATGATCACCATGCCGGTATTATAAAGGCTATAAGAAAACTTCAAGAAGATCTTGAGGAGACCGTCCTTGGCCGGATATGAGGAACCGGTGGTGCAGTCGTCACTTAGGGGCAAACTTTTTCAAGAAATTCCCGAAATAATCTTTGATGAAGCTATTCAAGAGGCTGGCCAGGCAAAACCAGCAGAGGAAATTTGATGCTTTGTGGGGGTTATTGGATGAGCACACCAGGAAGAACGTCGAAGAGAGGAGCAAGGGGCCGGTCACTCCTGGGGCGGCACAACCGCAATGCTTGCCAGCAATTGATGAGGCTAACCCAAGTGGTCCAAGAAGGCGGAGCTCACGAAACATAAAGTGTTTCTCGCAGTGGATCGAGGGGGAACCATTGGAGAAGTGGTCGTTGTTGCATGACACGGATGGCGCAAGGTATGGAATAATGACAACTAACCTTGCCGAGGTCTACAATTGGGTCCTCAGGGGTCTCCGTTCTCAGCCCCTTGTCGCCATCGTGGAAGGTGTTCTTCACAGCACAATCCGCTACTTCAGGGAGAGGCACGCGAGTGCCGCACTTTATGTGGCCAATCCCGGAGCCCTGTATTCGTAAAAAATTATGGCGTACATGGAGACGAAAGCACATAAGGGTCAATTGCACACAGTGCATGTCATGGGCAACAGGGAGCATCGTTTCGAGGTGATACTCCGTGATAGAGCCGGATTTGGGACGGCTCGTTCACTTATTACTCACAAGGTATACCTTGGAGATCATGCAAATGAACCTAGCTGCACATGCAACAAGCTTAAGTTGTTACACAAGCCATGCTCTCATGTCCTCGCTGCATGCAGGACCATGGGCATGGATCCTTCCAACTTCATGTCCGAGTACTTCTTTAAGGAGAGAATACTGCAAGCTTGGTGTGGGGAACTCCGGGGGTTCAGGGTGGTGGGAAACTTCACCACTTTGGACATTTCAGCGAGGACCTGGGTTCCGGATATTAGCATGCTGAAGGGTGGGAAGGGTCGGCGACAGAACCGACATATTAGAAATGACATAGACGAACCACAAGCTGGAACATCTGGTGCACGTTGTGGGCAATGCGGTCAGGAGGGGCACACAGCAAGACGATGCAACGCATATCCTGATCAGTAGTTATTGGAGACTTCAGCTAAATTTTATGTACCATTTGTAAAACTTGTATATTACATCCGTTTTCTGTAATGTAGTGGTGTTGTGCTGGTAGCTTAGTATTGCTCTGTTTACTTAGTTACTACATGTATTTGCTTAGTATTTATTGTATGGACTATTTGAACGTTATGGACTTGAGGCCGACACGTTTGCAATGACCATAGCTTGTTGTTTCAGAAATTATGATTACTGGCCTCTGAGAAGGCAATGTTGTAGCACTTATTTCGTGGAACGTACTGTTTCCTGCAAACGACTAAAAAGGCTACGTTGTACCAAATACATTGAATGGTTCAAGCTCTGAATTTATTACGAGACTACATGCTTTGAAAAGCCTTCATAGGGACATTTATTGCTACACTGGAATCCTGAAAAAGTGAAAAGATTCCCATGTCGTCCTCTCCATGGACTATGCCCTCTGCACCAGATAACCTGCCTACATAAAGGCCTCCTATGTCTTCCATACCACATCTCCTCCTCTAGCCATCACAATACTACTACACAACAATGTCTTCCTGGAGGTCTGACCCATTTGGAGTGCCGGAGTGGCATGAGCGCCCGAAGTGCCATTGCGGCTTTAGGACGATGTTGTGCATCTGGACAGGTCGAGTACAACGAGCCAACTACGGCCGTAGGTTCTTCAGGTGTCCAGACCTGGATGACGACTTCATGGTAACGACGACAACTAAATCCTTTGTTTCTCATTATCGTTTTTCAACTTGATCCATGACATCTACCACGCCACACATAGCCTTGCGAGTTCATCGAATGGGTGGATCGGGTGCCACCGGCATGACCACGGAACCGGCCAATGGAGGTGGAAAACAAAGGACAATACTTTGTCAAGATGACTCAGACTCGCGAGGTGGAACGACAGATGCGGCTTGAGCAAGAGCATTGCGTGAGGGTGGACCAAATCCGTCTGAAGGGCAAGGAGGATGAGCTGCAAAGGAGGCGGGAGCGATTAAGTTCGCGTGAAGCGACCATCAAGCGTCGGGAGGAAGAGCTTCAAGCTCGTGAGGCAGCTCTCAAGACCAAGAGTGACAGGAAGAATGATGCAGTGGAACCATCTTCAGGGCGCGAGAAAAAGGGGAAACAACCACGCTACACCCAATAGACAAAATGTAATAGACCCAGCAAGTTATATTCCCTAAGGCATGTTAGGACTAGTGGTGGAGTTCTGAACATTAGAAGTACAGAGTTCCACACATGCCACTTACCACTTTATGTATCGAATGTTCTACACTTAATCATTCTTAAAAAAAATTTCCCAAAATGTTTTATGCACCTACAACATCCAGTGAACATAAACTTTTATTACAACTATACCAAATTTTTTCCCAGTTTAAAACTACAAAATTGACAAAACTCTAAAAAAATCACGGGGGAGAGTAAAGTCGCCCTCCTATTGGGCGACTGCATTATAAGTCGCCCATCCATTGGGCGACTGCATGATAGTCGCCCAATAGGAAGGCGACTAGTTGCAGTCGCTCGAAGGTAGAGCGACACAAGTTTTCTCGCCTCCCGGTTGGGCGAAAGGTGAGAGTCGCCCAATGGGGGGGCGACTTAAGCCTATTTCTGTAAAAAAATTTCCCGCGGGTATATTTATGTATTTTCGAATAAAAAATGGATTATTCGTACAAAAAATTCCTCCCTATTCCTTCAATCTAGACCACTCACTAATGATCCAATTGCCAATTTTTTAAATATTTTCACCATTTTCCCATCCATCATAAATAATAAAAAAATACAGAAAAAATAAAATTTATTTTTTCTGTATTTTTTATTATAAGTTTTTACAGAAAAAATAAAATTATAATAAAAAATACAGAAAAAAATAAATTTTATTTTTTTATTATTTATGATGGATGGGCAAATGGTGAAAATGTAAAAAAAACTGGCTATTGGATCATTAGTGAGTGGTCTAGATTGAGGGAATAGGGAGTGGGGGACAGGGAAGCCCCATTCGTGCGAGGGCATCTACAATAAAGACTACTATAAGATGATAGTCTTATGAAAAAATACTGTCACATCAGTTTAAATCACCGTAAAAAAATTTCTCCTACAATACATAATAGGTTGAAGTGGTAGTTTTAATTATGTAGTTCAGCTTTCTACTTTTTTTATTTATCTAGTCCCCACTCAACCACTCTCCACCATACTCCGGATAATTATCCGACCGAATAGTATCGGTATTCGGATACCGGATAATTATCCGGTCGGATATCCGATAAGAGCTAAGAATTCATCTTTTATTTTGCTAGTATTTATTTTTTGTCATGTTGGTTGGTTGAAGTGTGCAGTGTATAGAAAGTTTTCCTGGATCGTGCAAGCTTAAATTCTCTAAAAGGAATATGATATTTAGTTGTCTCACCCGTCAGCCGTAGCGAACAGTCGTTGGAGTTGCAGATTGGGGTACGTTGTACGTGAGGAGTGGGAGGCTGGGAGCGCAACATCAGCATGTGCGAGGGCATCTACAATAAAGACTACTATAAGATGATAGTCTTATGAAAAAAATACTGTCACATCAGTTTAAATCACCATATAAAAAAATTTTCTCCTACAATACATAATAGGTTGAAGTGATAGTTTTAATTATGTAGTTCAGCTTTCTACTTTTTTTACTCATCTGGTCCCCACTCAACCACTCTCCACCATACTCCGGATAATTATCCGACCGAATAGTATCGGTAAGAGCTAAGAATTTACCTTTTATTTTGTTAGTATTTGTTTTTTTGTCATGTTGGTTGGTTGAGGTGTGCAGTGTATAGAAAGTTTTCCTAGATCATGCGAGCTTAAGTTCTCTAAAAGGAATATGATATTCAGTTGTGGCAACTATAAATATACAAATACTAAAATAGTATTTTATTTCTAATTCTGCTGCTTGTGCAATTGGAATCCTAAATTTGCTCATTAAGATCACTCTTCCTAGGTAATGGAATGAAAAGCATGTAATCAGAGTATTATTAAATGATGAACTTTGGCATGCTTCAGTAAATGAACAGGTAAATTTGTCAAAAGTCTATTATCCCCAATTGTCTACTGTCTCTACCTTAATTTAGTAAAATTTCTTTAGCCTAGAAAAAGAAAATGATGTCCGTCAAGAATGAAGATTCATCTTGAAACGCCACACCTCAATGGGCAATTTTGGGGGAAACGCCACACCATCTTCGGCTGATGAATTATAATCACTATTAAGTACTTATGTCTAACAGTTTAAAGCTTGAAGTGATGGTGGTATGGTTTAGCATATGTTCCTTTTCGTATGCACGTACTATCCATCTACATTATTCGTTTTCGATCCGAAACCGTCAAGTATCCGTTCCGTGGCATCGTATTAGAAATTCCAAATACTCCGAATTTGTATTCATATCCGATTTTACCGTATCCAACCCCCAATTCTGAGAAAAAATATGGGTTAGATACGGTATGAGCAATATCCGTCCGAAACGACCCGATTGCACCCTACTCCTCTCCCCCTTCCCGCATCCACATTCCTTCTATCCTCCTGTCGACAATCATTGCCGCTCTATTGGCTGCCTTTGCAGTTGCTCCTCAGCCAGATCCGGTCAGATCTAGTTGGGCCATCCAAATCCTGCTGGGTCAGCTATCTACTACCGCTCTTGAGCTCCATTGCTGCCACCCTCAATACTGTCATCCTTTGTGCGTGGTCATCACCACCTCCATCAAGCGACCTCGTCGTCACTCTTGTCTGACTAGATCCACCAGCCGGCGACTTCATCCTAGCCCGGATCTGGTCACATATGGCTCCAACACCACTTCGTCGCCCATCCAACACCGCCGTCACTGCTCCATGGTCGGATCTAGTTGGGCCCATCTAGATCCGAGTGAAACTAGTTGTTGCTGTCATTCTCAAGCCTCGACACCGCCGCCCTTGCGCCCAACATCTTCTTGCCTGGCACCGCCCTCGCCACCGCTAGGCTCTGGCCAGAACCAGTCAATGACGTCTATATCTAGTCACTGCCACTGCCCTCGCTTGACATCGCTGTGGGGATCCAGCCACCGACATCTAGATCTAGTCGTCGTTGACATCGTCTTCTCGATCGCTGACGGCCACCACGTGCGATTTGGGCAAAGCGACGAGGTGCAATGCCCTTTTGTCTCCCCCTCTTTCTATGGACCACCTCTCCTCCAAACCACCGCAGCTTCTGTAGGCCTCTCTAACACACTACAAGCCACACCTTTCCTCCTCCCCTCTATCGTGGCTCGGCTCTGACGTGGATCTGCATGGCCACCAACCACGGTGGAGTGTTGTGGATGCCATGATGCTACTCCTACTGCAACAGCCACGTGGGGATTTGCACAACGCCTAACTGGTACCAAGCACGTGGTTGTAGAGTTCGATCCATGCTATCCATGGTGCCTTCAAATGGGTTTGTGGCTTATAGATTTTAACTTTTGCTACGGTAACTAGTTTTCAAATAGTACGTTTTTAAAACAGAGACTACTAATTGATTGTAGTGTACATTGTACCGACTTCAGTTATAATAGTCAAAATCACATGCAATTATCTCTCTCTTCATAATCTCTCTTGTGAACAATCAAAATTCAAAAAACATAAGTCAAAAGTTATAAAACAACAACATAAAAGAGGAAGGCGGGAATGTTACGCACGCACACTGAATGCATGCCTACCTAGGTCGTCACTCACAGCTCGCTTGTCGCTCGATTTCACCGTGCATGTTGTGACCAGCGACTAAACTACCTACATGTGTTCGTGTTCATGAAACATGCATGCGACTTGTTAATCACGTGACTGACCTGGACGCGTATGGCGTATCCGTTGGTAAAACACATGGTGAAGAATTGGACCGTGTGGCCAGATTGAGATTGCGTGTGAGGCCCATTTCAACGTGTGCTTTGACTCCAGGTAAGATCTACCTATCGCCGTGGGCAGGAGGAGGTATCGCCAGGGGCCTTCTTTTCGTTTTTCTATTTCATATTTTCGTCTTCGTGGAAGAAACGTGTGGTGTGGGTGCGTTAGTCCGGCGAGCTCCATCGGTCGTGGAATGGTCTCGCCGTAGCTGCTGGTCGGCCCGGAAGCTAGCGGTTGGGGAATCTGGTCTATTAAGCTTGGGAAAGCATCACCTGGCTGCCCATCAGCCCATGCACCATTCAATTAAGGCCCATAATGTACATTGCATCTCGAAAAGAAACTTGCACCTCTACATCTGACCGAAGTCCAGCTAGGGCAAGCCTGAGATGGCTAATAGACAAGCCCGTTACATTTGGGCTGTTTAGGCCAGGCCACTTGTAGGCCCTAACATTGGCTTAAAGACTAAAAATACTGTTCTGTTGAGCTGGGCTGGCAACTCAGCTTGGTCACCAGTCCTTAATTCGATGCCTGTCGGCCTAAATCTAGACTAGTTCAAATCAGGCCAAACCCATTGTTCTCATGTCAGGTCCAATCACAACCAATAAGAAAAGCTTGAGGCTTGTTAGATCAAGGAGGAAAGATCAAGCTTGAGGTTTTTGGTATTTAATACCAAAGAGGAAAAAACAAGGGAGAGCAAGATGAATAAAGCATGAAGCCTCAAGACCTCAAGACTTATGCTATCCTATGTTATCTTAACTAGCAATCTATTTGGTCTTATCTTATCTTAACTAGCTATATGTTTGGTCTTATCTTTTGGTTGGATGAACTTATAACAGTTGAAGTTAAAGTTATGCATGCTCTTGGATTATAACTTTGTTATGTTGTTGCTATCTTCTTATGGTTATGCTATTATCATGTTTATCATGTCCATCAAATGATTATGGTTAATTCATATTGTTCAAATATTTCTCACTTATAATGTTATCGAGTTTTCTCAAATCAATAAATAAAGGAAACTCTGCCAAAATTTCCTAAAAATTCACACATGTGCACGAAAATCACTTCATGAGCTCATATGCACATGCTTAGGAGGAGTTTGTTTATTTGTTGATTGATTTTAAAAGCAACTAATTCTTCATATCCTTTGAGCTCATCTCAAGAATTAATTACAAATCAAAAGTCAAAACTAGAATATGCAGCTTATTTTCGAACTTGATGTATATTCAAACTTTTCAATTCATTCATGTCGTTTATGTTGTCATCAATTACCAACAAGGAGGAGATTGAAAGCATCTAGGCTTTTAAAATATTTTTGGTGATTAATGATGACAATAATTAAAGGGGCTAATGTGTTTATTGAGATGATTAAAATGTTTAGTCCCTAAGTTTGATGACGTCATGAAAAAGACATGCAAAAGTGATCAAAGATTGACATGTATCAAGATAAAGCTCAAGGAAAATATAAAATATAGTCTAAAGACAGCTTTATAGCTTTTTACCGGTCTCGATGATTGGATGAAAAGACCACATTTGTCGAATAGTGTCATACTATAAAGAGGGGTCATAGCTAATAGTTTAAAGCTTAACTTGTGCCATTTGGATCAATACAATGTTCATGAATAGATTTGAAATTCTTTTGGAATTTTATCTGGACATCCCTTGCAAAACCAGTACGACTGCTTGTCTTAAATAGTAGTACCACTGCTCAGTACTACCTACATGCCGGTAACTAATTTCCAGAGAGGTATTCTTTTGACTTTCTTTGAAATGGTACTACTGCATGTGTTGTATGGTAGTACCGTAGAACGGTATGAGCGCATAATTGGCGATACTACCGAATATCGGTAGTACTAAAATTTATATGGTGGTAGCTAATTTTTAGATAGGTATGTTTTATAGTATTTTGTCTCCTCTGAAAATCAGAATTAACGCAGCTTGGGTGCTATACTACTGCACAATTGGTACTACTGGACCTTGTGAGGGTGGTACTAACAATACTTGAAGTAATAGCTAGTTTCTGTGCATTTAATGAACCTTAAATAGCCGATAAAGTAGTGGGTGAGGTAGTATCGACCACTACATAGCAGTAGTACTGCAAATCCCTTTTTTTGGGGATTTCGACCCCAATGGTCATTCTGGTGGGTGGGGGCTATATATACTCCCCTACCAGAAGCAAAAGAGCTCTCTTGGCATTCTTGAACATTCATTCAATACTCTTGAGCTTTTTCTAGACTCTCTCCAACACATTTACACCATTTGCCCATTATGTAGTTATTGAGAGCATTCAATTGTATTGTATCATTTGTTGATCCTTGTGGAGCTCGAGAAACCTTCAAGCAAGTGTTATAACTTATTACTCTTGGTGTTTGCTGGCACATAGACGGCTTGAAGAAAGATTGTACAGTGATCTCTTCAAAGAAGGTTGTGAAGAGACCCGACACCATTTGTGAGTGGTTTGGTGCTTGCCATCTTCTGAGTAGAGGAAGAGCAACCTTAGTGGACTTGAGATTTTTAGGCTCAATTTGTAGAGCTAGTCAAATCCGTTTGGTCTTATCTCAATGTGGACTAGCGAAGACCGGTAAGTATTCGATACCACAGGAAAAACATCGCATGTCTCCATTGTGGTTTATCTCTTATCTTTACTCTATGTATTTACATTTCTAGCATTTATATTGATTTATATTGTGTAGCTAGAAATGTATCTAGTATTAACTTGCTAGTGGTGCCTTTGTGAAGCCAACAAGATTTAGGTTTAAATTGTGTAAAAGGTTTTTAATGTAGTTCATACTTGCTAAAATTGTGATTTAGCCAAAACAATTTAAAAACCTCCTATGCACCTCCTCTAGTCGGTTATCCTTGATCCTACACTTGCTCTGCCTCCTCTACTGCTGAGTGTCAACTAGTCGACGCCAGAATGGTAGATGCCATGCCCTACCTTCTCTGCTGTTGAGCCTCGAGGCCCTCAGCGCCCTGCTCCTCCTCCACTACGAACAACATCCCCGGCTCGACTCCATGCATCCATCCTGACACCAAGTCAAACCGCGAAGCCAGTATGAACTATTCCCTTCATCTCTCCTCTTCTTTTGTTGTTGTGAAGAAGTAAAAATTTGATGATCTTACGATTATTCCTTAACCTGTAGTTGTTGTGTATTCCACTGAAGTAGATTACTTGCTGCGGCTGTACTCTTGGCATGTTTGCCTTGGAGGCCAATTGGTGTGGCTGTCGGCTAATACAATCATACAAGGGCATAGACTTGGCATGCTATATTGCTCTGTGGACTGTGATTGGCTTATTGCTATCATGTGATGGTTGTTAATTTGTTATCATGCCACTGGCCTCCCATTCAAAACTTTTAATATGTGATGGTTGTTACCATGTTATGTTCTGAACTTCTGATTTGTCTTTTGTGCTACAGTGTGCTATTAGAAACTTGGCAAATCTTTCTCTAATCTGTCTATTAGAAACTGCTGCTATATTGCTATGTCATTAGCTGATTGCCCTAGTTAGAATGCCAGTTTTTGCCGAATTCATGCGCTACTGAGCCTACACAAATTGAGCTCGAGCTTTGTCCAAGTCGAGCTTAGCTCGAGCTCAACGCTCAACGGCAATCTCAGGCATGTTCGAGATGAGCTTGAGCTTGATGCTCGAGCTCATTTACAGCCTACAACGAAACACCTCTCGGGGTCATTATTCTGTCTTGGCATCGTATGCACCGAGTGAGATCAAAGGAAACTTGATACCTACATTGATTTCTATTCAAAAGTTAGATGTCGGCCTCGCTCATTTCAGTTTCAGCTTCTGGTTTCTGACTTATTTTTCACTATTCATAAATTTCGTCTTTTTTCTGATTTTTTCGTATTTGTTTAGCTTTTTTGCCAGATCTTTTTTCGTGTATTCGTTTGCGTTGTCTGAGATGAGCTAACATGTTTTTTTTTTCTATTTTTCTATTTTTTTAAAATTTAATTACGCCAAATAAGCCATCTTCAGCTATAGTGAAATTTCAATGCTACAGTGCATTTTCAGCCATAAGCCACAGCTTTTCAGCCCAATCGAGCATGGCGAGACAATGCGACGCAAGATCAGTGGAGCAATACAAAGATAACAAAAATGACCCCTTTTTTAACACATTTTCCACCTATCAAGAGCCTAACCTACCTATCTCGAGGTGCAACTTGCAAGTGTATCCATCGCGTGTCAGCGTCTAGGTTAGTCAAGGGTCGGCGAGAGTTTTCGTGAGGCGCGATGCATGCGTCGAACCGCGCGCGCAGTGTAGGTCGCGCCATCCGATCCGATCGATCCCTGGCTTAGAATGCAAGCTCCACTGATCGATCACCGGGCGCCGTATAGGAGTAGACGTCACTACTTGAGCTCTTGCTTGCAGAGAGGGCAAGAGGAGATGATCCTGAGCCACCTGTCCACGCATTTCAGGTGGAACATGTGTGTGCACGGCAGCTGCCTCACCTCCTCCTTCTCCTTGTACTTCGCCAGGCATATGCAGCACTCCTGCAGTTGCAATTAATATTTAAGAAAATCCATCAAACTACTGAAAAAACACTATGGATTGAAGCAGTTCGCTGGGGATTCTTCGCCATGCAGTAAATATATATGTCGTCACAGTCTAACATAACAATGTTCATCACATATAGCTAGCTAGCTAGTCAGTTCATGTTTTCCAAGTTGGAGTACCGCTTACTAATAGAAGGATCAGGTGCATGCTTCTATTCTTATTTTAGGCACCATCCAAAAAGGTAAAGTTAGTACTTCTTATCTTAGTATCGTCCAAAAAGGGAGGCCTGTTCTAGTTTCGGACGCACGTTTTTCACTTCTTCGTGATATCCTATTCCGGTCTATAATTGAGTTTACCAATCATTTGTCTGGTGATTTCCTTGCTCTTCCTGCTATCGCTTTTTGTGAACTCCACTTTCCTAACTCATGGGCCCTGATCAATATGGCTTCAGCTTTTGGCTTCAGCTTATTTTTGCACTATTCATAAATTTTATCTTTTTCTGAACTTTTGGCTTTTTTTTGAGTTTTTTTACCGGTTCTTTTTTTCCTCGTATTTGTTTACATTATACGTGATGGGCTAATATGTTTTTTCTATTTTTAAATTTTTTTAAATTTAATTATGGTAAATAAGCCTCTGTCAGCTACAGTGCTTTTTTCAGCCAGCTACAGTGTTTTCAGCCATAAGCCACGAGGCTTTCAGCCAAACCGATCACCACCACAGAAATGCTGCTGCTATCTTTGCTACTACGTAACCTGATCATAACGTACCTGCAAATGTGCGACACCATATGCGCAAAATTAACATGCATATATGTACTCACTTGATCATCGTTCTCGCGGTCTCTCGGCACGTCGGGCTCCTTGAACCACCACCGCGGCAGCGCGGCCAGCTGCTCGTCGGAGGCGCCCCGCCCGACGGAGGCCGAGTTCATGTTGTACCCGAGCGCGTACCCGACGACCGGGACGAAGCAGCAGAGCAGGAGGAAGAGGAGGAAGGGGAGCGAGTAGACGACGGCGTTCCAGGAGAGTAGGCCGATGCAGAGCGCGTACAGCCTCGGCGCGCGGTGGAACGACCCCAGCCGCGCGTCGAACACCCACACGTTGCCCATCACGAACCACATCGCGAAGAACAGCTCCAGGAACGCCCTAGCCTTGTTCATCAGATACGAGCTGTTCCTGCAATTAATGCACAAGAATTTCATCAGGAAACCTATTGTTGTAGTGTGCAATTTCGACTTGGGCACAAATGACGATGTTAAGTTTGGAACCTTATAGCGCCATTGGCGCCGTGCATCTCGGGGTCGTCCGAGAGGGCGTCGCCGCGACCGGCGGCCGAGGAGTGCCTGTGGCGCCAATAGAGGAGGGGGAGGCTGAGCACGTTGCCGACGTTGTACGCGGCGACCCAGAGCCGGAGCGGCCACGCGGGGCGCTCCTTGGGGGAGGTGGCGACGACGGCGGTGGTGACGACCATCTGCGCGACGATCACGCCGAGCTCGAGGGCGAGCCAGCCGGGCGAGTTGAAGGGGTTGGAGCCCAGGTCGGACCTCGGGCCGTTCTGGTACTGGTACACCCGCCTCAGGAACATGAACCACCGCGACCTCGACATGCGCGCCACCGCGCGCATCGTGAACGCCGAAAACCGGCCGCCGCCACCGCGACTTGTTCCCGGCATCGCCGACGACGAAGGCGGTCGCATTGTGGTGGCCCGTCAGGGGGGAGGAGGAGGGACATTGGCATGGTTGGTTCGCGCCTCGAGGGATCGATAAATGGGTGGGAGGGAGTAGGCGAGTTGGGTTCGAGATGGTGACGAATAATCTAACGGCTTTGCTTTGGCGCCAAGAGTGGAGGTGAATGAAGAAAAAAACGGTTGGCCTAACCGTCTCCTTCCCGGCATGCTTCCTCCTGGCTCTGGCTTGTGCTTGGTTTTGTTTAGGTGGGAAGCAAGAACAGCGGTCCGGTTTATGGTGGGCAGGTGGCCTGACTCACTTAACCGAGATTGACTAAACTATCTTACCCTAGTACTAGAACATTGTTTTATTGTACATTCATATCACTTTTTTTTTGCACATATGATACGTACTTTGAGACTGTAAAACTTTTTCAAAACCATCTTTTCGTAGGTGGTAGAGTTATAGATGTACCACTTCATATACTAATGTTTAAATTTCAGTGTCTATATTTATGCACATGTAAGTGTGTTTTCAATAGGAATTTTGTGAGATCATGATATACTAATGTTTAAATCCCGGTGCCCATATTTACGCACATGTGAGTGTGTTTTCAGTAGACTTTTTGCGATGTCACGAATTTATTCTTAACCTCCGTCTTTCAAGGCATATGCTGAAGGTGTACACTCGTGTGTACGTGCGTGTGATATGCATGTGTGGTGATGTATGTACGTGTGCGTCTTCTTTGTGATAGGAAAAAAAGATATTGTAAAATTTTTATTTAGTGGTTTCAGTAGAACTTACTGGGTTGTTGTGTCGCTTTTGTTACTGTAGCAATTGAAAACGACATCATCATATTGGCATTTGAAAAGAAATTAAGGACAAACCATCTCTTGCTTTCAGCTATATTGTGTGACACCATTAGTGTCAGTCAAGGACGATGAGACGGGATAATGAGATGCCAATGCCTCGCCGTCCCATTGTGTTAAATGCAAGCTACTGAAGCTTATGTAGCATACATCACGAGAATTGATTTATGAAGATGCCACTGAGGACCCAGAGCTCTTGTGTATGGGTTGCACGTCTCTGTAGATGTGGTAGCTAGGCAATTACCAGCAGTTCGTTTTCTCGTTTTGGTTGAGAAAATTCTGCTAGTGACATGGCACTAGTTCAAACCTTTCTCGGAACTTTCTAATAGAAGAATCATCATCGAACCACTGAAGACTCATGTTTCCATACCAACAAGGGCGGATCCTCCTTTCGGACGAGGTCGGGTGGCCGCCTGAACTCTGTCGATGCCTGCCCCTACCCCCACCCCCCTTCCAAAGCAGGCACCGATATAGCGGTATCACTGCATCATGGTGACCAGGCTTCATTTCTCATGATGAGCCGATGAAGTCACGAAGAGTCGAACAAGTTGGACTTGAGAGTTGAGCCCAGCCGTTCGGTGGTTTGGCCCAGAAGGTGAGTAGAACTTAGAAGAGATGCGAGAGAAGCAAAAGTTTGAGCCACCGGAAGTAGACGCGCATAGCCGAGTGCCCAAGTGGAGGCGTGGAGGAGCAAAGCAACCCTAGCCCTAGAGTAGGCAAGGTAGCGCGGCGGCCACTGGCCAAGGGAGTGCAGCAACGGCCGGTGGCCAGCCAGCCAGAGAGCTGCAGTCTACAGCGGCCGCTTTGTCAAGCCGTCAAAGTGACCATTAAAAAATGCAAAAAAAAAAGAGAATTTTTTCCACATCCTCCCATGAAGAGGATCTTGAAAAATGCAACACCAATGACTAATTCTTTGTAGGTGACGGGGCATAGTGTACTATAGCTTACCTTGGTAATAGAATTTTTTTTTCATATCTGTGTTTTCCCCCTTCTGGTAGATAGACTAGGAAGAAAATATTACTGCTGGATTTTGTAAAGGTGTAAACTTCGAAATATTTCTTTCGTTGTGTTTAGCAGGCAGAATCATGCTTGATCCTGTGGCATTTTGATGCTAATGTTTAACTGTAGTCATCTGACTTTTCCATTATCACAAGCATTTTAATTAAGTGTTTGCAAATTGTTTGAAACAGACTCTAACAGGTGGGCTCTCTGGCCACTGTACCTACCTATTAGCTATTGCTCAAAAAAGCTAATAGAAGTATTTGTTTGTACAAATAGTTGAGCTCTTAACATACTGTCTAACTCTGCACATTTTTTTGTGACCAATCCTGCTAGATGCACTGTAGTGCAAATCAGTGGCGGATCCAGGAAAAATTTTAGGAGGGGCTGAACAAAAGCGCTACAGTGACATAACTCCACTATGACCCCCCCCACAAAAGACAAATATAATAGTTTGAAGTAGTCTTATATCAAAACATCGATGAACGATGACAATCACAAAATACATCATGAAAAATAAAGGATGCAGTTTATCCATACCAAAAGGCCAAATTACGAAACTAATAGACGATGCGTGACGGTGACACCCATTATTCATCCGGAGAAGCAATCTACACAAATAGACATAATTGATTAGTTAAACAAATATGGACCTCCAAATTATGAATTTAGAAGAGAATAGAGCGTACCACTAATTTTTTAGGCAATAACATACGGCGTTTTTTCATCTCTTGAAACCGCTTTTTGATCTTTTCATTATCAATGTTTCTAAATATCTCCTTCTCATTATAGCATATCATCAAGTCATTGAGCTATTCATCGCCCATTTTACTACGCAAATCTGTCTTTATAATGGACATGGCTAAAAATATCCTCTCAACTGAAGCCGTTGCCACTGGAAGTATCAATGTTAGCTCAATAAGACGATAAACCAATGGATAAGATGTGTCCATGTTAGTCTTGACCATAATTTCAGCAACTTTTCCAAGTTCAGTACATCCAAGAAATTCTTGAGTTCTTCTAGCACGGTTGACAAAGGCTCTAAGTTGAGTTGGCAAACAAGAAGGTCACCAATATCAAAATCCTCAGCATAAATTCAGCAAGTCTCACAAGTTTATCCACATCAAAATTAGAGAAGGAGTTCCTTGGGTTAAAAGAAGCCATACATACTAATAACTCTGAACTAATTTCACTAAACCGATGATTCAGCTATCAAAATGGCATCAATGGCGATAAGAAAAATCTCAACATGGTAGTAATGCATGTTTGTTACCTTTGCTTTCTACGCCTAGATGTCCCTCTAACATTTATTTCCTTATCCATATCTTGCACTTCAATCTCATTCTTATCACGAATGTTTTCGCTTTTTTAGTAATGGCTCCCATCCATTCTCCTCATATCCCGCAAGCTATCTTTCACATCCGTGATCAAATGCATTGCTTCAACTATGTCTTGATCCTTCCTTTGCAAAGCACGTGACAAAATATCTGTCATGCTCAACAATTGTATCATCAAATGCATGATGAACACAAAATCAAAGCTCTCCATTTTGGAAATTAAACCTAAAGCTCCACCATTACATGTTGGTTTAATTGAATCTTTCTTCACTATCTCAAGGACATCTATGTAGCCTCCCACATCACCAAAATCCGAAGCAAAGTTTTAAGATGTGAACCCCATCTAGTATCTCCAGGCCTAGCTAGGCTACTTTCCTGGTTTAAACCTCTTCCAGACATAATCTCACCATTCTCAATCTTTTCTAGCAACACATCATGATGTTTTGCAAGCAAGACATCCTTTCTCATACAAGATGAACCCACATTGCTGACTATTAAAGGAACATAGTTAAAGAAATCTGCAATGTCTGCACTAGAAGTTGAAACGGTAACAACCACCAGTTGCAATTGATGGGCAAAACAATGCACATAGAAAGCATAAGGATTTTCATCACGAATCAATTTCTGGACCCCATTAAATTCACCTCTCATATTAGAAGCTCCATCATACCCTTGCCCACGAAGCATAGAGATTGACAAATTGTGACTTGAAAGCATACCGACCAAAGCTTCTTTCAATGCAACAGTTATACACCTCTCAACATGCTGAAATCCAAGAAACCTCTCCACCACTTTCCCTTCATCATTCACAAACCTGCACACCACATTTCTTTATGTGTTAGTATAATTGTAGAAATATAGGTAAAAATCTAGGCAAGAAATTGAAACTGTCGAGTACTAACCTTAGAATCACTGCCATTTGCTCCTTTATTGATACATCTCGAGACTCATCGATAAGCACTGAGAATTTTTTACCTCGAATCTCATCCATAATGACAGTTGTGACTTCCTCTGCACAAGCTTTTGTAAGGTCCTTCTGTATATGATGAGATAACATCTGGCAATTTTTAGAACCTTTTTCATATGCCTCCTTCACTATCTCAACCTTATCTTTGTACCAGTCGACCATCTCTCTGTATGTACCCTTGTTGAGGGAAGTAGAAGTTTCATCATGCCCACGGAAAGCATCCCCTTGTGATATGAGAAATCTTGCAACATCTAAAGAAGATGTCAAACGAATCTCATATCATTTTTCTTCCTCCTTGCTTACTTCAACTAATTTTCTACCCACATTTGTCCTTTGGTTCATAAAATCATCACACGTTAGCCTAGCCTCTACATGAGTCTTGCAAATTAAAAGTATCCTTAGCTTTCTTCCAATTCACATAACCTTGATGTGCAAAGACAGAACTCCCAAATTTTTCAGGCTTTGCCGAATTAAAGAAGAGATAGCAATATAAGCAATAAGCTGCATCCTTGGACTCACTATACTCTAGCCAATCAAATTCATCAAACCAAGTCTTTTGAAATGATCTCCATTCACCACTCGTCCATTTACGAGGAAATAGAAAATCACGAGGTTGGGTTGGACCACTCAAAGCATATGCTCTCTTTACTTGGTCTCTAATTTCAGGTTGATAATCATCAATTTTTTGGCGGTTTCCAGGGTCCCCAATTATGTCCGATTGACTAAACTCTGCTCTAGGTTTCTTTGGTTGACTTGTGCTCTCATTAGTATGTGGAGTTGAACCACTAGAACTTGAAAAGTAATTGCGCAAACTTCTTTTCGACATTCTGAAATCTGGCATGCCAATCACATATTCAATTCAATCATTCAATCATAGACAAATAAGGATTAAAGTTCCAAAGTTCAGTAGTTCACCTAATCATAGACAAATAAGGCCGGAGAGGCCGCACGAGAGACAAATAAGGATTAAACCTGCTGACAGCTGACATGGGGTCGGAGACTACTCGGAGTCTCGGAGAGGCCGCACCAAGACGAGAGGTCGCGGCGGCCGCCACGGCCCGCCCGCCCATCGCTTCTTCCCCCGCCGCCTGGGTCGGAGAGCGCGACGAGGCGGCGGCCGGCCGCCGCCGCCCGCGCGCGCCGCCCGGCGCCCGCCCGCCGCTTCTTCCCCGCCGCTCGCTGGGTCGGAGAGGCGCCACGAGAGGCCGCGGCCGGCCGCTACCGCCCGCGCCGCGCCGCCCGCCGGTCACCGGCCGGCGCCCGCCGCCACCGCGCCCGCCGCGTGCGCCGCTTCTTCCCCACCGCCCCGCCGCGTGCTCGCGACTTCTTCCCCCGCCAGCCGCCACCGCTTGCGAGTTGCGCCCGCCGCCCGCGCCCGATGGCCGATGGGAATTGGGGATTTCCGGATTTGGGGTGATACCGTGATACTGTGATAGGGTTTCTGTTTGTGACTTTGTTCTTTGTTGGGCCTTGGGCTTTGGCTTGGATGGAAGCTCCTTGGGCTTTGTTTGTTAATGTGGTTATTTTGTGGGCCGGCCAGATGAATTGTTGGCCCAATTCGCGAGGGAGGTCATCTCCTACCTTCAGCTTGACCTCAGCCCCTCCTACACCATATATCTATAGCTAAAAATTTATGGGGGCTTTGGGGCTCAAGGGTCCAGAGCGGTAAGGGCTCAAGCCCCCGCCCCACCGCTGGATCCGCCCCTGGTGCAAATATTCATTATTCAATAAATCTACTAGAGCCCTCTATCAAAGAAATGCATCCGTTTTCTGTTATTTACCCCACTATCCTGTGACTAAGACACTTACCTTGTAACAATAGTAACATTGAGCAATGTAATTTTCTACCTTTCCAGGAATAATATGTTGCTCTAATCTTTAATTTTCATCTATCCATATATCATTTATCAGTAAACATAGTTTCGTCATGAAAATTTTATTTGGCATTGTCCACTGGCAGGAGCTGGTTCTATTATTAAATTGTCCACTAGCAGGAGCCGGTCCAAATTCAAAATGAATAGAATGACAAATAGCTCCAAATTCAATAGCAAGTGTCTGAGTAAGTGATAAATATTTAGTCTTTACTATTACTTGTGAGTTACGAAAATCAAATAAATTATTGAAATGTATTGTGATATTGTCATTGCTTGTTTATTTGATTTGGTAGAAATAGATTTGAAGAGCTATTTTAGCAAAGTTTCAAGTAAAAGCATCGTGAAAAATGGAACGATGGCCACATATGCACAATCTCAACATGAAGTCCAATTGGACCAAGTCCAACTCCAAGTCCAATAAGAGGAAGAGGTTGTATAACGACAATAAGAACAAGGAGCTGCAGCTGCACAACTGCAACAAATTAGTGCGATTACAATGTATTTTGATCGTGGATTATTTTTCTTTTAAGAAATACTATTTGCTTCACACTTGTGAGTTCGCCATAGCTACATTTTAGACCTGGATCTACCACTAGATACCAAAGCAAAGTGCATATCTATATATTGTTCTCACTAGCCCCAATTAGACTTATAATGAACGTGTAGATGGTAAAATTATGATGAACTGGAGTTTACTTCCATGGTTGCACTGTGGACTTGTGCCACCTAGCATTCCCTTCTCTAAATAGATGTATATGTGGTTCTATAGTAAAACTTTTTTTTTCAAATTTGATCCCCAACGCATGGATCTTTAATTTTTGCCCCCTTTATGACCACAGAAGTAGCGGTAGGTAACACATGTCACCTACCAAACTTTCGTATCATGATAGTTAGGGACACCGTGATGCCATCTACGGCCACACTAAATAGCCAGCTATAGACGTTACATGCATTAATGTATTAATATTAGTACTTAACTTAAGCATGCATTAGTGTAAGCAAGTACTTAAGCATGCATTAGTGTAGTCATGCATTAGTGCATTTAGTTTCCTCCTGTCGCAGCGCCTAGTGTGCCAGGTGCTCCTGAGCCTACCTGGTGCGGCAGGTCTCCACCTATCACACACGGACGTCACCTATTTAGTTGGAGCTCACTGTCGTGATGCGTCTAACCTGTCACATCATGGGAGTTCGGCAGGTGACACGTGTCGTCTGCTGTTACTTTTGCGGTCACGAAGAGGGCTAAAATTAAAAATTCGCGTGTTAGAAAGATGGATTTGAAATAAAAAAAAATGCTACAGTACTACATATGCAAATAGCCCCCTTTTCCTTGCACTGCACGAGCAATCTGATAGTTGACAGCAGACGGACCAAGTGTAAAAGTCTTCGTGAGAAGTTGATGTACCGCTCTTCACGAGAAGGCAAAGGGCTTCTAATGGACCAAGGGCCAGCTCCAAATCTAAATTTAATTAATAAAAGCATGTTCCAGTCTAGATCCAAACTATTAAGGTCCAATTCTGATCTAGGCCCATACTCTAGCATAAAGCCTTGACGATGCAACCGAGCGCGAGCAGCAACACGTCGCCAGCTTACCACGCTAGTGAAATTGCTATAGTCAGAGATGGAGTTGAGGGGAACCACACTATGTTCATCAACGGCGTGCGGCGTGCCCGCTGGCAGCATGTGGGACCTCCACGGGTGGTGGTTCCGGGAGCCGCCGGGCTGCACCATGTGCTGCTCTGAGTGCGAGGCGTGAGCAGGCCGTCACGCTCGGTTTCTCGCTCGTCGTGCAGGCTTTGGAGAGCCCACCTTGATGATGATCATGAAGGTCTCGTACTCACTTCTCTAGCTACTTGTCCATGGGAATTCCGTGGAATTTAGCAAAGCACCAACAACAGCCGGACCAAACGCGGTAGAGCTGGCTCCTGGCTCGCCGGAGGCCAAGAAGAAGGACAAGTGCATCGACCTCGGTTGCATTATCATCAAGCGCAATGTGACATCCTGGTTTTCATAGTATTTTAGAGCTTTTAAAATAAAAATAATCATTTGGATTTTCTTGGATAATTAAAGCTTAATATGAATTTTTAGAAATTAAAAAGATTTAATGTGAATAAAATAAACTCCAATTAATTTAAAACTTGTTTTATTTGAGTTTATTGTGTTGCAAATAATTTTTATGCATTTTATTAGATTTTTAGGGATTTTTTTACTATTTATTTGAGCTCAATTTGAATTAATCCAATTTCGAAAAATCAGAAAACCATGAAAATCCTGAAAATCATCTCAGACCGACTTCCCTTTTCCCCAGCCAAATTCCTTTCGGCCTGGCCCATCTTTGCGTGCATGTCTCCGCGGCCCAGCTCGCCCGCGTGGCCTGCTTCGTGCGCCAGCCCGCCACGCGTCACTCGTCGTTCCCTTCTCTCGCGTGTGGTCGCCGACAGCCTGGGCCCTCCTGTCAGCTTGGACATCTTCAACCTAGACTAAGACTCCCTCTCTGCGTCTGTTCTACCATTCACCATAGCCGCATCAGTCTCTTCTTCTGCGCCGCCTCATCCGGGCATAAAAGGCCATGTCCGAGCCCGCAGAGCCTCACCGCGAGCCGCCAATGTCTTTGTCTCGCTTGCCATCGCCGGAACCATTGTCTACGAGCCGCAATCGAGTTCACCACCACCTACCTCCAACGAGAAATCGCCGTCGTCCTGAAGCTCCTTAACCGACGCCGTCTCTTCCGCAAGGTTTGCCATGGCGCTCTCCACCAATCTATCTCCTCCGCGCTCCTGGCCTCCGTTGAGATCGTTCGTCAAAACGCCTCAAACCTCGATCCGAAAGCAAGCCCACTCAGACTCCAGTCCAAGGATCTGAAACACAAAGTTGCGGTGAATACACAGGCCCATGAGGCCACGGCATTAAGATGGTCCGTATGTGCAGTGGAGCACACACAGCATTAAGATTTCCACATGTGTGGTTCCATAATTGCTATTAGGATTGAACATTGCCCATACAGCTATGTTACTAATTGTCAAGGAAAATGAAACTAGCTAGGGTCCAACTAGCGATCTGTTGTTGTGTCCGGGCACAGCCCCACCACACGGATCTTTGCCATCGGAAACGTCACTATAGTCTATTCTGCAGCGCCTGGTGTCGCCTGCCCTGCTTCTTCTTCAGTAACTCTGTGCAGCCGTTCATAGTTCAGGCCCAATGGGCCTACCTGCACATCACTTTACATACTTTTGCTTCACCCGCAGGCACGCCAACGGAACCTATACATACATACATACATACATACATACATACATACATACATACATACATACATACATACATACATACATACATACATACATACATACATACATACATACATACATACATACATACATACATACATACATACATACATACATACATACACACATGTATCTATCTGTGTGTGTATAGCTGGCCAACTAGCATACGCCGATCGATCGACTTTCCTGATCAAAACTTCACGCGTGTAGAAAACCACATGAGATCAACATTGCACACCACTCCATTTTGTCTCATAGTTGAGCAGACATATCTTGGTTTCGCCCCAAACGGAGGATGCACAATAGCACGAGCAATAGATATGCACAATCAAGGTGGCGGATAAACAATAGCACAAGGAAGCAAATAGCTCAATTGATGGACGGGCATTAATAGTTTGTTATGAAGTGTAGATATGTTACTGGGCACAACTTTACCTACCAGCAGTCGAAACCAAGATGTCTTTTAAGCACTGGAGTAGTACCCAGCTCCCCATCAATTCAATGCTATGTTGATGTACTAAGCATTAGTGTTAACTTCACATCGTACAGAGAAAATAGGAACATGGATGCAGAAGTGTTTTTCGAAGAAAACATGAGAATGAAATTGCTAGTAGCTCGTCTAGATTGCAGTTGGCAATAGCCAAGCAAGAAATCACCCTTCACAGCTAGGTTTTGGCACACTTTAGTCTCTAACAAGTCACAAACCCTTTAGATCATTTATAAGCTGAAACAACAAAGTTAGATTTCATATCACATTTAAGCTTCAAACGGCATGAAGTAAATCACACACTAGATCTAGTGTGTGATTTGCTTCATACTGTTTGAAATCCAAGTGTGATATATATATAATATGATTTAAATGAGCTAGAGACAACATCAAATCCCATATCACAGTGTGATTTGCTTCATGTCGTTTGAAGCCCAAGTATGACATGAGATCAAACTTTATCTATAGCTCATTTAAATTATAAATATACAAGACTACATATGTTATTATTACCATGAAATATATATGTACTGCTTTCAGCGCATGGGAAAGATATGGAAAACCATGATGGTAATTAGTAATATCACAAATGCTTATTTTTAAAAACCGTCTGAGATAACATATCGCAGACGGTTTTTTATTAGTCATCTATGATATGTCGATATCACAGATGATTATTTTTAAAAATCATCTGTGATACATATACATCACAGACGGTTATTTTTAAAAATCATCTGTGAAGTGTACACATTACAAATGGTTATTTTAAAAAACCATCTGTGTTGTAACTTTTCACAGACGATTTGAAAATCGTCTGTGATGACTTCATGTTATTATTAACCCATAAACTCGTACGGCTCATGAAACCGTCTGTGATGATGTTTTCAAACCGTTTGTGATGACTTTTCCTGCAATAATGTTTACTAACTAGTGAAACAAGTTTGAATTGTAGTTGCCTTTTTATGATAGTTCAATTGTAGGTATGTGCTGATTATATATAAATCAGCAAATCATGTTATCTAAATTCGCTCGAAACTTTGAAGTCAAGTATATTTTTTCAAAAGTATACATTTTATTTGAATCGTTATAGATGTATATGTACCCTAAAACTGATATTTAAAAACAATATCTGAATTTGGACTAAATTCACACACTTGAAATCATGGTGCCAGTAACACCTATGCATTATAGAGAAAATTAAATCTTGTGCATTGGTGTCCATTGGCGTTTCTACTTGGTGCACAGCGTGAGTGATACAGGTGTGTGCAGCCACGGAAGCCCTGAAAGGGAGATGGCATGGCCGCAAATCTCCTCTTCTTGAATTGCCAAGCTAAGATGATCCCCAACGACGTTGTTCTTTCAGGGAGGCAGCGAAATCAGAGAGAGCGAGAGAAGAGCAAAAACGGAATCCTACGGATTTTCTCCCTCGGACGGGGGGACATGCTCTAGGCCCGGAGAAAACGACCTCAAAAAATTGGTTGGACGTGCACTACAATGGCATGAAGAAATAGAGATCTTGTTGGATATATCTTGCCATCTTGCAAAAAAGAAGCTAGCTCGGGTTTGTCAATAGTAGTCTGACATTGCTAATTGCACAAGGCTTGAAACTTTCCAGCCTGCATGTAATGGGTGCGTTATTTTCGGTTGTAGCTAACGGCTTATGGTTGCGGTTAATGACTTTTGATTCTAGCGCTATCGCTTGTGCGAACAAATCGAATGCCGATAAGCCACTATAAAAAGGTTGTCCTAATAAGCCATTTCAAAACAGCGACAGAGAAGCCATCCTGCTTGTTTATTCGGGGAAGTCATAAGGCATAAATTGAAAAAAAAACTAGGCTAATTGTATATAGCGGACAGGGACCATGCATGCATGCTTCGACATTTTACTTTTGCATCAGAAGTTATCCATGTGCAGTATATATATACCCCCTCTGTTCTTTTTTACTTGATATTTTTAAGTTTCTAGAGTCTTCAAGATACGACTTTGACCGCTTCTTTTTATAACTTTACATTAAGATATACTAATACATTATAATATTATAAAAATATTTTTAATGATAATTCTAATGATATAATTTTTGTTTAGTCTATCTAGATAATTTCAAATCTATTGATGATCAAGCTTTAAAAAGTTTGACGACAATAATTCTAGGAAACTAAGTAAAAATGAATAACTTAGCTACTATACTTACAAGCAGCAATTCGCACGGTGGGCTAGTGGCCCTATGGGCATAGGCATGACCCATTTAGCCGGAGTCCACCTCCAAAATGGAATAGGTCTAGTTCTTTTTCAGTTTTTAGTTTTAATTTTTGAATTTTCTACTGTAATTAGCTTTTAAATGGAGTATCTTTTCAAGATGAGATTACTATTTAATTGTAGTACATACTATACCGGCTTCATTTATATCGACAAAAATCGCACATGAGTTTTTGTTATTGTGTAATCTCTCGTACAAACAACCAAAAAAACCACAAGCCATAGCCAAAAGCTATAATTCTCAACTAAAAAGAACAGACCCATAATTGAACGTCTTCCAGAAATACTCTGTTTTAATTACTACTCCAACTATATTTGTAGTCTACTTAATTACCGAGTTATACCAACATCTGATCAAGGAAACGATATCTGGTTGGATTAGCATCAAGAAAGCTATGGCTATTGGCCGGTTGCTAATATCTGTCCTGTACATGTCCTGTCACTGTAAGCATGCATACAGTCGATTGGCCATATACTGTCATTGTACAATGTTACAGTACAAAAGAAAAAAGGCGCGCGCGCGCACATATATATATATATATATATATATATATATATATATATATATATATATATATATATATATATATATATATATATATATATATATATATATATATATATATATATATATATATATATATATATATATATATATATATATTGCAACTATAAAAGGTCAGCTATATGTTTTATCACCGCTGTAATTAAGCTGTGCCGCAGAAGGAAAAAAAAAAAGAAGCAGCAGCATACTCAGCTTTTCGCACTGATTGGCTGATGGAGACCACGACGAGACGGACACTAACACACGAGGGGTCCAAAAAATTAATCCACCTTGTATCGTATAGTTACGTCCATGTTTGGGCACAGTGCAGCTCCAGCACCCGTCGAATCGACGACAGGTTCTATCCAAATCGCATTTAACGTGACATTCAAGTCAACCATCCTGACGTGCCTCGATTACGATCTGCAAACCAATGCGATTACGGGGCGATTAATTAGGGTTCTATATGATCTAGCCACTTTTCTTCGATCCGGAACCCATCCGAGACCGATCGATCGAAGCGGATCGCTGAATAAGATCATTAAGGGAGGCACTGTAGTTCTGCACAGTAACGTAATTACAGATAATGGAGACTCGGACGTGCGTGGTTGTTCGGTGTCGGGCGCACGTAACGTAACCTGCCCTGCTCAGCTGCTGTGCGTGGTGCCTTGAATCTGATGGCTTTTCATGTATGGATGGAACAAGGCATGCACGTCGTCGTCGAGAGGTAGCATTGTTACAGCTGACGAGCACGTATGTGCGCACGACGGAGGCCGAGGAGGCCACGATCGATTTCCAGCGCCTTTCGACGTCCCGGTCGGCTGGCCAGCCCGGCCTTTTGGAGGGGACATATCTATCTGCGTTTGACAAAGGTGGCCAAAGTGAGTAGATCCCATCGATGCGCGGCGGCCTGTAGCTAGCCTAGCTCTCGTGCGGCAACGCGCACCGTACCGGCGGGCCGGCTACGTACGCGCGGCAAACAACAATTGCGGCCGTGAGGGGACCCGTACGTCGGCGCGCGCACGTACGCGATCGAATGGGCGGATCGGAGTCCTCTAGAACCACACGTACCAGATCATCCGTCTGTGATTTGCGCCGGCGATGGTGATGGTGCCGGCGGGGCGGCTCGATCGGTGCAAGCTGCAACGCATGTAACTAGGGGTGCAAATAGAGCGAATAATTTCTATCTGTCCGACCAACCGAAAGCATACAGAACAGATACGGAAGGGGTAGATAGGTATCCGGCACTATCCGTGTCCGACTACGACTCTGAAAGAAAAATATAGAATAAGATACGGGATAAGTGATATCCGTCTGTATATATCCGTATATCAAATGATATGAGAAAGTCTGTTGTGATTTCACTTAGGAACACAATCACATATATGCTGATTGTTATATCTAAACAAACAGGAGTACTGAGAGTGTTCTTACTTCAATATCTCAGTAATTAGCCTCTCTATATTCGCTCCGATCGTACTACACTGTCCAATGTCCTGTGCAAAGAAGCGGATAATTTCCGTCCGACCGACTGTCCGAAAGATTATAAAACAGGAACGGAATGGAGAAATAGATATCTGACATTATTTGTGTCTAACTATGACTCCGAAAAAAAATACAAAATAAAATATAGAATAAACGATATCCGTTCGCGTCCGCTTCTATTGCACCTACATGCAACCCACGGGAATATGCGTGCGCGGCATAGGCTTGGCTCCCATACTTCTCGTGCCGACACACCGTCCCCTCACCGGCCCGGGGGGTCAACCTCGTGAGTGCGCCATGCAGGGCCTGCGCTGCGACACGTCAAAAAGACGGTCGAATTACTAACATATATCGTCGTCGCGTCAGTCAAGTCGACACCTTGGCGATTGACGTTCCCCTAGCCTACCTTAGGTGGAATTTAGCACAACGCACGAAAGCAACCGGCCCTGCCTGCCGGGGATATATCGATCGAGACGATCGGCTAATCAAGTAGCTATAGGCTAGTGATGACTGCGCACCACAGAAGCAACGTACGTCGTCGGTCGACGCTGGCTCGCTCCTGATATGTCGCGCGGACACGTACCACGTTCCGGATCGATCGTGCGCGCGGGTGTCAAGACGATACGAGTACGGTTCAGGCGTCGTGCTCAGCGGCAAATCGAATTTTGGACACTATTGGATCTATGCATACACGAAATTCCAGTTCTAATCCCTCCGGGAAAAAAATTCCAAATTTAGACCCCTTTTGAGCGCGGGATTACGCGAGGCCGCCACGTGCCCCGGTCGTGCGGTACCAGTCCGCACGACCCGGCCGCCGACCGCGCGTCTCGCCTCCGATCGCGCGATGCTCCTCCCGACCGCACGTCCTCCCGCCCCGAGCGCGCGACCTGCCGCCCCGACCGCGCGTTGTCCGATCGACCGCACGTCCAATTGTCCCAACCGCACGACTGTTTTTCTGGCCGCGCGACCCGCTGGTCGGACCGCACAATAAATTTCCTGACCGCACGACTCCGACCGCACGTCTCATGATACAAGTACACGAATACATGCATGCGCGTATACATCATATTCGACTGAGCGACTATTAATTAACACACATGAGCAAACAGATTAATAGGAAACATACAAGTAGAGTATTTATGTGCTATCAGCTCAGCTGATGGAGGAGCTTAGCACGAGTATTACTTCACATCCAGGGACCACGCATGCATGCATGGTCTCGATCGGGCGCGATTACGCTGTGTACTTCGTGCGCTCGGGACATGAGACGTGCAGTCGGAACGGACAACGCGCGGTCGGGGCAATTGGACGTGCGGTCGATCGGACAACGCGCGGTCGGGACAATTGGACGTGCGGTCGATTGGACAACGCGCCCGTCGATCGGACAACGCGCGGTCGGGACAATTGGACGTGCGGTCGATTGGACAACGCGCGGTCGGGGCGGCAGGTCGCGCGCTCAGGGCGGGAGGACGTGCGGTCGGGAGGAGCATCGCGCGATCGGAGGCGAGACGCGCGTCGGCGCGGCGTCGTCGTCGGCGGATCTGGTACCGCACGACCGGGCACGTGGCGCCTCGCGTAATCCCGCGCTCAAAAGGGGTCTAAATTTGGAATTTTTTTCCCGGAGGGACCAGAACTGGAATTTCGTGTATGCATAGGTCCAATAGTGTCCAAAATTCCGGCAAATCGAAGTCTTTGATCCTGCGGCCAGCGCTGCGACTTGCGAGAGAACGAACGAAAGAGTCGCCTCCACATCAGTTTTTCGTGTGAACGAACGAGGGGTGTGGTATCGTATGGCGAGTAAAAAGGGGTGGATGACTTTTTAAAAATATTTTTGTATGTATTAATTCTATGAAGTGGAAACTCAGACTCACAAGCACACTAAAATCAAGATAAAAAACAACCCAAAACGAAAAGTCTCCAACCTATCTAGGGGTAGCAGTCGGGCCCGATTACCCATTTACCCGTGGGTAAAAACCCTATTAGGGTAGGGTATATTCCAATTTTTTTGCCCGCGGGTATACTAATGGGTCAAATCCTTTGCCCGATGGGTAAACGGGCACGGGCATGGGTAGTCACTACCCATACCCGCTTCGCCCGTTTACCCGCCAAACATGACTGACAAGTGGGCCCCTACCTCCCTAGGAGTCTTTGGTATATATACACTGAGCAAAAATCTTTAGGGTTTCCCTGGCGCCGCACAACTCACAAGCACAACTGGAGTACTGGACAAAGCCTTCGGCCTCCCCCCTCCCTTGCGTGTTGCGCCCTCCTCCTTCTCTGGCTCTCTGCGCCGCCGGCTCCCTCCTCCTCCCTTGCGCCGCCGCCCCCTCCTCCTCCATTGCGCCGCCGGTCGCCACCTCCTCCTCCTCCCTTGCGCCGCCTCCCTTCTCCCTTGCGCCGCCGCCGCCGCTCCAGATCCGGTGTCCCTTTCTCCCCCCACACCGACGACCGCAGCTCCAACCGAGGTGAGCTCCCCTCCTCTTCCCTTGCGCCGCCGGTCGCTACCTCCTCCTCCCTTGCGCCGCCTCCCTTCTCCCTTGCGCCGCCGCCGCCGCTCCAGATTCGGTGTCCCTTTCTCCCCCCACACCGGCGACCGCAGCTCCAAGTCTCCAACCGAGGTGAGCTCCCCTCCTCTTCCCTTGCGCCGCCGGTCGCCGCCTCCTCCTCCTCCTCCCTTGCGCCGCCTCCCTTCTCCCTTGCGCCGCCGCCGCCGCTCCAGATCCGGTATCTACATTCTCATTTAAAAGTCTGCATTTATAGAAAGAGGGATGGAGAGAAAGTACAAAGTAATTTGAGAGTTGGCAGTAGTGAAGGAGGGAAAGTAGCTTTGGGGACCTATGTCTTTGATCAAGAAGTAGCTAGGAAAGCACTTTATACCATGATTATTCTGCATGAATACCCTCTGTCCATTGTTGAACATCATGGCTTTAGTAAATTTGTGAGTTCATTGCAACCCTTGTTCAAAATGGTCACCCGGAACATTGTTAGAAAGGATATCATGGATTATTATGAGGTGGAGAAAAGGAAGGCTAGTTTTTTCTTACAAAAAATGAATTGCCGTGTTGCTATTACAACTGATCTTTGGATAGCTGATAACCAAAAGAGAGATTATATGGTTGTCACCGGGCATTTCATTGATGATAATTGGAAGCTTAGAAGTTGCATCTTGAGGTGATTTTTAGTCTTGTGCTTTATGTTTCAGTAGTTAACATCTACTTTTCCTTCACTTTCACACTGAAATGATGCAATATTGTTGTAGGTTTGTGTATGTTCCTTGCCCTCATACGGCTATTGTTATTGCAAATGCTCTATATGCATGCCTCCAAAGTTGGGACATTGACATGTGCAATATTGTCTAGATATTTGTTGGCGGGCAAACGGGCATGCCCGCGGGCATACGGCGCCCGCGGGCGGCGGGCATGGGCGCGGGTTTTTGCCCGTCACGGGTGGCGGGCACGGGCGCTGGCATGAAAATTGCTCGCGGGCGCAGGCATGGGTATGCAATACCCGTGCCCATCGCACCCGACTGCCACCCCTAAACCTATCTAACCGCTGGCCAAAACGACCGTGCCGATATGACTGCACTCCGATCGGACCGCTCGGTTCCATGCGTTCTGACCACTCGCCGAGAGAACAGTGTAAACAGCATTGCCCACGATCCAAGAAAAAAACCAATTCTCAATCCATTGATCTAAATACAGTGAAAATTGACACAAACCCTTCCTAAGATGTCAGAAATCTATTTTAATCATGGATCGTGAAGATCGATACTAAAGTTTTGACCTTTGTCCAAAACAAGGAGAGAATTGCATCAACACCAGGCAAAAGATGGAAACATTGACCTGCTCGTGTTCGTAAATCCTAAATGATATAGAAGACCTTAGATAGGTTTTTATATATCATAGCAAACTAGATCATAGCATAAATTTAAGCTAAAACCCTCATAGGAGCAAAATCTCAAAATCACATCGTTCTTGAGGAAAACCGAGCAAACTCAAGAACTCTCCCTAGAAGACATGTAGATGAATAGGATTTGATCTCCAAGAGAGATCTCCAACTCTTATACATCCTTAGCATCAGGAAAGATCAAGAAGAGAGAAATCTAAACAAGAGAGCCAAACAAATAAAAAAACACAAGGATTGATCCATGGCATAACTCACTTAGACAAATTTTAGATGTTTATTTCACTTGGAGAGGAATGTTTTATAGCTACTCCCTCAGGATGGCTAAGCTCTAAGCCTAGAGTGCACACACAAAAGGTATCAACATAAGAAAATCCTAACTATAATCTCTCAAGTGTCCTAAGTCTTTTCTCCCTCCTCAACACACAAGATTTATATAATGGAGGCTATCAACTCACACCAAACCAAGAACTTCTTAATGGATTACACCACTTACAAATGGAGAAATCTGTTAACCCACACACAAACAGATTTTATATTACACACACTTACACACTTTTTAAAATGCAACTTCCACTAGGCTCCATAAGTCCAATAGCACACTCTATTCTCAAAGACGTGGCCTAAACTACTTAAGCCAACGCCACGATTTTACAAATCGCCAATCCACCTGGTATTGAACAATTTTCTCAATTGCTACTCACCGGTCTTCACAAAGATATGATGCCAACGCCTCGGCACGAAGATCATACACATGCGTCGAGACCATCATCACTTAAAACGCCTAAGTCCTATGGTACACCGCATCACACCACAGTCTATGATGGCTAATGCCTTGCCGTCAAGATTGTACGTCTACTCTGAGAAATGTCACCACTTGAAATGCACAAGTCCAATTTGCATACTACATGCACGCACTGCCTCTTTATGATCCTTGTCTTTCTCCTGCGCTTCTCGGCTTGAGATTATGCTCCACTTAGACTTACATGATATTCCACGGCCACCAAGCCTCATCTTGTCGTTGGCCAGAATAATCATCAAAGCACATGCACACCAAAGAATAAGAACTCAATCCGAGCACAAATAACATGCATTTAACTCTCAATTAGCAAACACGTGATGGATATATCTATGACTCACAGTTACATGAAAACCCTATGACTAATACAGCAAAACAACTCAACTCAAACCACCTCTCAGCACAGTGGCCGGTCTAACCGTGGTCACCAAGCCGGCCAGACCGCCAACAAAACTCTGATCAGACTGCCATGCCATGGCCGGTCAGACCACTCCACTTTGGTCACACCGCACTTAAAAAGCTTGTACTACCGCACCAAGTCTCAGACAAAAAACTCCAAAAGACCTTCTTTAAAAAATAGGTACTACTAACAAATGGCCGGTACTACTATAGTGTTGAATAATCTTGCTCGGTTTTAGTTTTCTATTCAGAGTATGTATTGGAGTCGGTTTAGGAGTCGACATTGAGTTCGTTTTTTGTTCTCCGCTTTGCTCTCTGAGTCGGTCAATTGTATGTGCTATAAATAAAACGTTCAAGGGTGCGGCTAAGTAGTGCAGCACAACAGGAAAACATAGCGTCATTTCTTCTGTTTCTGCCTCAACTTCGCGAGGAGATCGTGAGTGCTAGCGATCGTGATATTCTTCTCTTTTGCCAACATTTGGTATCAGAGCCGGATCGGCCCCGGAAGCGTGATCAAGCGAGCGTGTAAGCCAATATGCCGCGCCATCGATCGGCTTCGTCGCCAAGGCAGTCTCATGAGGAGACAACACCGCCATCGGGGAGCGGTGGGCGCCGCGCGAACGGAGCGCGGTCCGTGATCCACCGGTCACCAAGGAGGTCGGCAGGCAGCGGGCGTTCGACGCCACGAAGACCAACTACTTTGACTGGGCGGCGCTCATGCGCGTGATGCTATAGGTGCGCGGCCTGTGGAACGCGGTGAGCATCGCCACCGCCGACTACGTCTAGGATCGTATGGCGCTGGAGGTCATCGCCAAGGCAGTCCCGGTGGAGTTGATGGGAACCATCGCTAGCAAGGTGACCGCCAAGATCGCATGGGAAGCGATCAGCACCATGCATGTCGGCGTGGAGCGCGTGCGCAAGGCGAAAGCAAACACTCTCTGGTGCGAATTTGATGGGCTCAAGTTCTGCGACGGTGAGACGATGGATGAGTTCGGCGTCCGAATCAACAGGATCACGCATCAGCTTGCGGTCCTCAATGACGGCTGCACAGTGGAAGAGATCGTCTGCAAGTTCCTCTAGGCACTCCCGCCAAGATACGCACAAATCGCCATGGCGATCAAGACCCTCCTCGACCTGAGCGAGATCTCCGTCGAGGAGCTCATCGGCCGGCTCAAGTCTGCGGAGGAGCGACATGGTCTTGGCGGTGGCTCCATCGCTAGCTTGAATCTCACCGAGGACGAGCTGATCGCGCGTGTGGCGGCGAAGATGCAGCTCTCCGGCAAGGGGCCTTCAAGACAGCCCAAGGGGTCGTCGTCAAACCAAAGAAGAGGACGCGGCCTGGGGCGTGGCAAGGAAGGTGGCTCACACGGTGGTTCCAGGCCACCCAAAGCTCCAGGCAGCAGCGGCAATGGCGCCAACTCAATCGGCAGGGATCAATGCCGATATTGTGGGAAGACCGGACATTGGGCCCGTGAATGTCGGAAGAAGAAACATGACGAGGCGGCCCATGCAGTCCAAGTCGAGGAGAAGACAGAGCCCGCCTTATTGGTGGCTACAGCGGCAGTCAACGCACCACCTCCACTTGCGTCTGCTCCGTCCTTCCCCAATACTCACTCTCCACTGGCGTCTGCACCGCTGGCGAAATCCTCCTTGATCCACCTCGAGGAAGAAGAGCTGTTCGTCCAGCTCGACGAAAAGAGCGTCGGCGACTGCACTCGGTGGATTCTCAACACCGATTCTCCACTAGCATCTGCATCGCCGGCTGACTCTTCCTTGATCCACCTCGAGGAAGAGAAGCTATTTGTCCAGCTTGGCGAGAAGGGCGCCGACGATCGCACCGGTGGATTCTCGACACCGCGCGATTTAATCATATGACGGGGGGTGAAATCCGCCTTCACCGAGCTTGACACGGGGATCCGCGGTACTGTCCGATTCGGGAACGGCTCTGTCGTCGGCATCGAAGGGCGTGGCACGGTGCTCCTCAACTGCAAGAATGGGGGAGCACCAAGAACTCGGCAGCGTCTACCACATCCCCAAGTTGACGGCGAACATAGTCAGCCTTGGCCAACTGGATGAGGACGGCTTCAAGATCCTGATCGAGAGCGGGATTCTCAGGATCTGGGACCAACAGCGGTGGCTGATGGCGAAGGTGCAACGCTCGCCAAGTTGGCTCTACGTCCTCGACCTTGACATCGGCAAGCCGGTATGCCTCGCCGCGCGGAGCAGCGAAGCGGCCTGGCAATGGCATGCCGTGTACGCCACCTCGGCCAGGGCCAAGCGGCTCGCGCAGGGGAGCCGTGCACGGCTCCGTGAGATCGACCATGTCAACCAGGTCTGCGAGAGCTGTCTCGCCGGCAAGCAAAAGAGGCACCTGTTCCCGGCGGCAAGCATGTACCGAGCCAAGAACCTGCTGGAGTTAGTTCACGCCGACCTATGCGGGCCCATCACCCCGAAGACGCCCGGCGGCAAACAGCTCTTCCTTCTCGTCGTTGACGATAAAAGCAGGTTCATGTGGATCATGCTACTGGCGTCAAAGGATGAGGCCGCGGCGGCGATAATTCGTCTTCAAGCTCGAGCGAGGCGTAAGGTGAAAGAAGATGGGCAAACTCCGCATGCATCGTGGCGGCGAAGTTCACGCACAAACGTTCGGTGACTATTGCGCCGAGCAGGCATCCAGCGCCATCTCACCACGCCGTATACCCATGCCAGAACGGCGTGGTGGAGCGGCGCAACCGCACCGCGGCCGGGCATGGCGTGAAGCATGCTCAAGGCAATGCGCATGGCCGGCTGGTTTTGGGGGGAGGCGGTTATGACGGCCGTTTTCATCCTAAACCGCGCACCGACGAGGAGCGTCGAGGGGATGACACCATTCGAAGCGTGGTACGGCCACAAGCCACCCGTGCATTTCTTCCGCACATTTGGCTGCGTCGCACATGTGAAGAACGTTGGCAGCCATCAGCGCAAGCTCGAGGATTGCACTACGCCGATGGTGTTCATCGGGTATGAGCCAGGCTCCAAGGTGTACAGGTTCTACAATCCGAACACCGAACGTGTGATCATATCACGCGATGCGGTGTTTGATGAAGCAAGGGCCTGGGCCTGGAGCAAGCACGGCGAGGGTTCAAGCACGACAGACTCGGAACCGTTTCACGTCGACCAAATAACGGTAACGGTCCGCCATGACATGGGAGTGCAGGACACAGCACACGACGCCACGCCGGGCGGCGAGACACCGACAACACATGCGACCCCCGGTGCAGTGACGCCCACGTGCGGGTCTGAGCCCCGCACGCCACAGTCAGCCCCAATCCTTGTGGAGCAGATCGAGTTCGCATCGCCACCGAGCGGGGACCTGGACCTGGATGGCGACCACGACGACGACGTCCCGCTCCGGTTCAGGACACTGGAAAACATCCTCGGCCCAGCGGCGACACCAGGACTAGTAGAGCGGGAGATGAAGGATGATCTGCTGCTTGCCGTGGGCGATGAGCCCGCCACGTTCGAGGAGGCACGTGGCGAGGAGTGCTGGCGGAAGGCAATGATCGAGGAGATGGCATCGATCGAGCAGAACAGTACATGGACGCTCGTCGACTTGCCTTCTAGCCACCGTCCAATCGACCTGAAATGGGTCTTCAAACTGAAGCGTGACGAACGGGGGGCCATCGTCAAACACAAGGCAATACTCGTGGTGAAAAGCTATGTCCAGCAACAGGGGATCGACTACGATGAGGTCTTCGCGCCCGTTGCTCGGATGGAGTCGGTCCGGATGATGCTCGCTGTGGTGGCTCAGGAAGGTTGGCTTGTGCATCACATGGATGTCAAGTCGGCGTTTCTCAACGGCGACCTGAGCGAAGAGGTGTATGTCCGGCAACCGCCAGGTTTCGTCGTGGCTGGGCATGAAGAGAAGGTGCTGAGGCTATGAAAGGCCTTGTACAGACTCCGTCAAGCACCGCGCGCTTGGAATGTTAAGCTCAACAGCAGCCTCCGCGACCTCGGCTTCACCCGGTGCGCCAACAAGCACGGCATGTACACGAGGGGCGTCGCGACGTCACGCGTGGTGGTGGGCGTCTACGTTGACGATCTCATCATCACGGGATCACGCTCGGAGGACATCGACAAGTTCAAGGGTGAGATGCGCCGACTCTTCCGTATGAGTGACTTGGGGTTGCTCTCATACTACCTCGGGATCGAGGTGAAGCAGAGCCGGGACGCCGTCACACTGTGCCAGGCGGCGTACACACACAAGCTGCTTGAAAAAGCGCAGCTTGAAGGCTGCAACGCGTGCCAGACGCCCATGGAGGTGCGCCAAGTCGCCCAAAACAATGCGCGCGCGGAGGTGGACGCAACGATGTATCGCAGCTTGGTAGGGAGCTTGCGATATCTAGTGCATACACGGCCCGACATCGCTTTTGCCGTGGGCTACGTGAGCAGATTCATGGAGAAGCCACAGCAGGAGCACCTCGTCGCCGTCAAGCATTTGCTCCGGTACATCTCCGGCACGATTGACTACGGCATCATGTACTCCAACCGCTCGAACGACGACATTCACCTGACGGGCTACAACGACAGCGACTTGGGGGGAGATGTGGATGACAGGAAGAACACCATCGGGATCATTTTCTTTCTCGGTGAAATGCCAATCTCTTGGCAATCCCAAAAGCAAAAGGTGGTAGCGCTCTCCTCCTGCGAAGCGGAATACAACGCGGGCGCGGCAGCAGCATGCCAAGCAGTATGGCTCTTGCGGCTGCTGGGCGACGTGATCGGCCCCAAGCTCCAGCCACCACAATTGAAGATGGATAACATGTTCGCGATCGCCTTAAGCCAGAATACTGTCCTTCACGACAGAAGTAAGCATATCGATACTAAATTTCACTTCATCCGTGAATGTCTGGATAGCGGGAAGATATGCTTGGATTTCACGAGCTCACTGGAACAGCTCGCTGACATTCTGACTAAGTCACTCGGACGCGCCAAGTTCTGTGAATTGCACGAGAAGATTGGCGTCATTAAAGTCAAGTGAACCAAGCAAGAATTAGGGGGAGATTGTTGAATAATCTTGCTCGGTTTCAGTTTCCTATTCAGAGTATGTATTGGAGTCGGTTTAGGAGTCGACATTGAGTTCGTTTTTTGTTCTCCGCTTTGCTCTCTGAGTCGGTCAATTGTATGTGCTATAAATAAAGCGTTCAAGGGTGCGGCTAAGCAGTGCAGCACAACAGGAAAACATAGCGTCTTTTCTTCTGTTTCTGCCTCAACTTCGCGAGGAGATCGTGAGTGCTAGCGATCGTGATATTCTTCTCTTTTGCCAACATATAGAACGGTCATACCGCATCTCAAATGCCGTTACTACTGTTTGTTGGTTAGACCGCCACATCAAAGCCAGTTTGACCGCTAGCTTCAGAAAGCAACAGATCAAGCTGTAAATTCTTAAAATCAAACTTAAGCAATAAAAGCAAGATACAAATAATGTTAAATACTCATCGCTCTCGTAGGGCTGCCACCACATGGTGAAGATGGTACTGGGAGCTACAGTTAGCACAAGAAGTGGATTGCAGACAACGCGACAAGCACGTGTTTTCCATGTCTACAGCGTGGGGAATTCCGAATTCGCCTAAATGCTAGTGTCCAGTGGTTGCAGTTTATAGTTTATACTTTTGGCAGGAGTGTTAGTTCTGAGCAAGACCTACAATACCATGTGTTGGTACGCTGTTCTTTTTCTTTCTTGTGCATGTATCCTTAACTTGCACTGCCTTTTAGGTTAGTTGTTGATGTATCCTTGTACGCCGACGTAATGAGCCAACGCCCGTGATGTTTTGACGTTTCTTCCTGTACTGAGATCAGTCATGTACTGGATTGGATGGATGTACTGTCACCTGAGCTGTTTGCTTCGTATTGAAACAGGGAATGTACCCCATTTTAGCGAAATAAAAAAAGAGGCAGAAAAATTGGAGTAATGCTTTTGGGAACAGGAGAGAAATGTTCCTTTGCAGAGGTCAACATCAGAGGAGGATTCCATGAACATATCTTCCTTTGGAAGCAGGTGGCATGCAAGATTTTACGGCCACATTACAACCTTATAAATTGCTGGTGCATAGTAAAAATAGTGGCTGATAGGATATTTCACGGTGGTGAGGTCCCCTTGCAATGGTACCTTTTTCACTGAGGTAATAATGCCTCCAGTTGAGGTCTGAGCTGCAAGGGAAGGATTCGGAATGGAACAAGGCTTCAGCAAAACATGACAAAGGAGCAGAGCTGCAGGGACTGTACATGGTGGCTCTGACATGCATGTCGGACAGAACAGTTATGAAGCCGCAAGGCAGATGCAGACTTGCAGCCATGTTATGTTTTCTCATGAGTCGCGCTATTGCTGTTGCTAAATGCTCGGCTCAATGATACCAGCTACAAGACCGGCAGTGGCAATTAAGCTATCAAGGGAGCTCCACTTATTCTGCAATGATTTCACAAACGACCGGAATTTCGATATGATATCTTCCCCTTGAAGCTACACTTAACGAAAGTTACTTTCGAATTGCTACTTAATGAAACTCGAGCTCCGACTGATCAAATAATGGCAGAACATTTCAACTTCACCGTGTGTGCAGTACTGCAGTTTGTTATTAAGCACAAAACCATATGCACGGTCATACTACTAGCTACTACTCCTACACATTACTCTTGTACGGTTTGTTATTATCTTTTGCTGAGCATCTGTAGTGTATGAAAATAGAGGGTCTTAAGCCACCTTAAGGTCAACCTTATACATTACAGGGGTGATCTTAAGCAGACTATAAGCAAAAAAGGTTTAAGGCTGGTTCTCAAGCTAAAGACCTGGCCACAAGTATTAAAATATAATTTTTCTTTATCTGTCAAGTGGGACCGTCTTAAGGCCCCTTGGGTTAGATACATTATGGAGTCAGTCTTAAGGTTTAGATAGGACCCACCTTAAGACCCCTTGAGTTATATACACTATAGATGCCCTAAGATGCATGCATCTCTGATATGCAGTAATGACTGATGCGCAGGACAAGATTGTACTATTTGGTACTAGTAGGAAGATTGTGCCCGCGAATCCAAGACCGGTAATATTCGGAGCTTCCGTTTTTCAAAAAAGATTCGCAGCCTCAATTCCCAGGCCGTGAAATCAATCACCGGAATGATTAGCCAGTTAGCTCAGCATACACCAGAAACCGATTCCGTTTCTAGATCGAATGGTTGTTGAATCCAAGGAAAAGGAAACAAATGAATCTAACAAACTTCCTCTGAAGAAAAGGAAAATCCAACAAACTGCACGTACGACCACTCCTCATGCCGGAACAATACTAGCAGCACCAAAACTTTCTGGACCCCAAGCATGCATGCTTCACGGGAAAACCGGACAGTACTACTGGTTGGTTATGTTGCTCGGTTCAGCTTCTTAACCTCCGTGCTGTAGCTTATTGCTAGCTAGCAGCTAGTTAGGAGTATTAGCTACCTTCCCCTTAGCTCATAAATATCTCATCAAGTTACCAGTGTGCCGTGAGTGAGAAAGAGAAGAGAAAGGAACAGTACTGGTAGTGTACTAGCCCGACCTCCTAATGAAAAAGGCAGGCAAAATTAGGTGGGGGAATTAATTAGTGCACAGTTTGGTTTGCATGGCTTGAGCGGGCGCTTTCCGATGTAGCTAGCGAACAGCTCAATCATGCAAGGCAAGTGCACATCACGCCATCTTTTGTGATGGCAGCGGCCTCTTAACTCGCAGTTGCAGTGTAGTACTCGTAGCGGCCAGCGTCAGCGACGTCGCGATGAATAGACTAGTAACATGTGGCTGTGCCGAGTCGTATGTGCGTAATGTGATGTGTAATGCAGCCATTTAGCTGCTAGCTTTGGGCTTGCATAACTTCAAAGAGGAGCCACCATGATGCGCCCCTCCCTCCCATTTTCTCCCTCTCCCCCTTTTGCCCTTTAATTTACTTTCCTTTCTATTGGAGGCATGTCAGGATCAAGCCTTGGGTAGGAGAATCCTGCAGGATCTTTTTGCCCACGACAGAGACATGCACTTGCGGCAACAATTCTTATTAACCTACTGGGCGATCGATTCTTTTTACATGCTGCTCATGCATCCTGCGTACTACCACGTAGTCGTAGTGCGGTAACAACTTTGTAATGCTATGTATTAGCTCAGTGTTCTTCCTTCTTTTCTTTGTTCTCAAAAACAATCGAATATTGTATGGATACTCCCTTCTTTATCTATCCACTTGTCTGAAGCTTGACAAGAATCAACGTCAAGTAATAGTACAGAATACTGGACGTGGTAGCAGTTGTCCCCTTGTACCCAAACTGGAGTTTCCTTGAAGAAATAAATAGGGTACAAAGGGGAAAAGGGGGGATGCAAGCTAACATACCCCTTTTTCCTTGAGCTTTCTTTTCTTGTCTGGCTTGCCTTTTTAACCTCTGCTGCCGCTCGATTGAAAGGGAAAAGCTGCCGAACCTTGGTGAGGTAACTTGGGCAGAAGAATTGGGGAAGAAGCGTTGTTTCCAAATGGTAGATGTAGATCATCCCAATTTAGCAAATACCATGTCTTGGGTTTCACTCATGCTGGTTTAGCTGGCAAAATGGCAGCTAGTGGTAAGTGCGTTCACCATTAACTCTTGTATCACCACACCATCATTGTATATTCTTCCAATCAAGCAATTAATTGCGCAGCCACAATTAGACTAGTGATAAAGTGGACCAGGCAATCTTTGAAGTCAATGAGATCGGCCCAGACAAATGCTCAGCATCCATACATCTCACTAGTCATTACACGATTTATCATTTTTATCTCATTCCCCCTGAACATCTACCTGGAGGCGAGACATGCATACGAATGTCACCTTGCGAGCTCCAGCATATGTCTTGCCTAGATCTCCCAAGAAACAACGCATAGATCACATAGCTTGGTGGGGTTACTGCCTGCCTACTGGTGAGTTAATAACGGTGCACGTCTATGCGAGTAAATGGGTGCTGCCTCACTGTCCAAGTGTCCATCCATGGAGTTGCAGTAGAAGAACACAGGTGCACAACCGTTAGTCCGAGACCCCAAACTGAACTAAGGTTTAAACATGGATGGAGCAGGTTGGAAGCTAAGCGCGACCCTGATAGGCCACCAAACGCTCACGGCCATGCGCACGGGGGGATGGTCTCCGCGCTACGCTAACCCTGCATGCTTTCTCCAACGCACGCTAGCTCCCCTAGCCCGGACAGAGACATTCCTCCGCTACATCATTATCCTTGCGGTTGTAGCCTTTGCACTTCTCCCTCCTGTGTCTCTCTCTCTCACATACTGTACTGCTAGCTGCCATCATTTGACACTAGCCTTCAAGTTACCCTAACCAGGGGTACTAATCGGTACATATGCGCTTAAATAAGTACATTCAGATCATTTTCGGCCGTATGTATGCTGCGTTTTCCACGCGCGACAATACAATGGCAAGAACAGAGGACATTAATAAACATGAAATGCGTTAAGAAATGCGTCTGTTCTGCTGCAGGCATGCCAAGCACCATCAGTTTCGCGCACTTAGAGGCTAAGGTCTACAGTATGAAATGAAAAGGTTGACATATATACAACACGATCATGCATGCATGCTTTGGCGCATTAGTTTTTCTCTCTGGCGTGGGAGCGAAGTGCGGATTGCCGGATTCTCCTGCATGCTGCGGCGAGCGGCTTTAGGGCCCTCGCTTTTAGTGTACTGAATGATTGCACAATTGATCGCCTTCTCAAGGCAACGCACGCACGAGCGTGCCACGATGGAATCCATCGAGCCGGCTGTCGTACGTAGAACTGAACATCTGTATCTCACTTTTTCCCTTCCTAGTAGTACTGTTTGTTTGTTCTTTCTGTGTTTTGCGCGCGTACTGTTTGCCTGTTAATTCTGCAGTAATTTGGGATATAGGACGGCCTAGCCCCCTCTGGTGATTTTCCTCTCTCTGTCGGCTTTCAGGTCTTGCACCTGATGAGACCAGAGCGCTTGTGTAATTTTCACCTTTCAGCGGTAACTTTCACCTTTGCATCTTTCTAGAACTGGTACGTAGGCGTAGGTTACAGCAAATTACCACTTCAGCTCCGCGCATGTACCTTTTCGACATCAGAAGAAATTAGAACGAACAAGACATGCGCATACATACATGCATACCAAAATGGGACACCATTGTGTTAGGTACCATGATTTCAAATATACGGGTTCAACCCAAATTCGGTATGTTTTTCTAAAAATATCAGTTTTAAAGTATATATACCATTGTGGTTATAGACCAAACAGAGAGAGATGGTAGTGGAGAGTGAGGGAGATGAGTAATGGTCTGGGTCCTCCCCATGGCCTGTATTCTATATATATACATGGGGAGTGTTTTCACAATTATACCCTTACATTTGAGTATCCTTTCCAGGGGCACTTATGTCGTTACACATGGCCCATTCTGGACCTTATAACCTCCTACCAGCTCGCTGGTTTAGGTGGGGCCACCCCTACAACAGAGCCTCTCATGGAGAAGGGCTTCACAGGCCGAAGCCATGTTGTTGAGTCCTTTGGCCCCCTCCGTCCTCGCGCTCGTGGAACTTTTCGGACTTGTCCAGGGCCGAGGCCGTCGGGCGGTGCTTAAACTTCTTGGCTCGGGGTCCATGTTGGGCGGGGCGGAATCGTGGTGATGCATGGTGGCGGGTGCCGCATCGCGCTTTCGCGCGCGCAGCCTGCCACGCCTCGCGGCTTGATAGTGCGCTTTAAATGACGGCTGAATCATGCCGACGCCGCTGTCGGAAGGCGGTGTCGCGTTATGCGATATGCGCCGGCGTGGGTGGGGCACGCGCGCTTGCAACCAGCGCGCCGTGGGATGTGAGCGTTGCGTGCTCGCGGCCGTTCGCCGCTTTCCGAGGAAGCGGACGCGTGTCAAGCGCTCGGCGGGTTGCGCGCTGCTCGCCACCTACCAGCGCGCCTCTCGTGTACCGACGGTTCTTTTTCCGGTCGTGCGTAGTCAAACCTGGGGTTCTCGACCTAAGCGCGCTTTTCGGCGTGGGGAGGCGGCGGGCTTTATAAGGTGCCCTCACCGCGATGGGAGCACTTTGTCCCGCTTGCCGCTTAGTTCGGTTGATTCGTGCCGTAGTAGCGTGACTTCCGCCTTGGTTTCTTTTGCCCTACCTTTGAAGACAATGGCGACCATGGCGACGCGCCTCGCCTCCCCGGCGGCTCCTCATCTAGTTGGGACAATCGTCCTTCTCTTTCGGGATTACAAGTCGGTGCTGCGGGCGCCGCGGCCGACGGCGATGGGACGCCATGGAATACTCGAGGCCACTTGTTCCGCGTGTTGGGAAGAGCCGCGTGATCGAGGAGACGCCGCGGCTTGTTCATGACGGAAGATCGAGGATCGGATGGGGCTCGCCTAACCCGTCGCAACGAAACGGAGCCAAGCCCCGGAGACAGAGATGATCATTTTCGTGGCGTTCTTTGACGCCGCCTTCGCATGCCCTCAAAGATGTTTGTGGGCGAAGTCTTGCGAACCTATGGGTTGGAGTTAGCGCGGTGACGCCGAGCGCAATAGTCCGCCTCGGCCGTCTTCACATGGGCGACGCGGACAGAAGGCGGCGCCCCGCCATGAGCTGTTCGCCACCCGCACGACACTTGCCGCCGCCCAAGAAGGCCGGAGATGGAGCTATCTCCACTTTTTGGCGTGGACTTCGTGGCCGCGATCGCCCCGCACGACGCCGTCACTCGCACCGCCGCCTCGGGAAGTGGGAGTCCGCCGACGCGGTGGTGGTTTTATTACCACGTGACCGCCCGAGTGGCTCGCTATGTCGAGGCGGGCCCATCTCGCTCAATACTTCGCCAAGCGAAGCCGAGGTCGACGACGCGCAGAGACTCGAGGCTTGCCGCGTCGCCGCCGGCTAAGTATGTGCGACCTCAGCCAAAGAGTTCACGATGTACGGTGGCGCCACTGTCCTCCCGGTGGAAATACACGGCCGGGGTAATGACCGAGCGGACGGATCGCGCCGCTGTCCCGCCCGCCCGCCTCCGCCGCCCTTGTAAGTTGTTTAGATTGCAGCAGCATCTCTTGACGATCCGCACTTGTTCTCACGTGATCGCCTGCTTTGTCTTTTGTGCAGTGGCTCGCTAGAAGACGCGGAGTGCGCGATCGAGGTGTTCTCGCCCATACACACTCGAGGAGCACAAGCTATGCGAGGCCGCGACCCAAACGGCGCAAGGCGGCGTGAACCGCACATGCGAGGTTTTGGGTATTGTGCGTAACGCCGATACCACGGAGACTCCGCGGGACTTCGAGTCATCATGGCGGTGGCGGTCGTGCGCAGACGCCTGCGTCTTCGCGGCGGGCTCGGTCCGAGGTCGCCATACCACCGCCAGCCACCTCGGCACCGGGCGCCATCGGGCAGACGCTTTCGTGACGCGCCCGGCCGGACCGTTCGGCGAGCGCGCGCCGATTCCCGCCGCACTATCCGAGATGCCGCTGGGCGACGGCACGCCATCACTAGGCCGGAGCCCGCCAACCCGAAAGGAACGTTACGCCGACGAGGGACGTGGCGATGGTGCCGCTACTACCGAGGACACGCCCCCGCGGCGAGACCGGGTGGAGTAGGAGCGCGCCGCTAACGCCACGGAGGAATCGCCCTCGGTTCCTCACCAAAGCGTCCTGGTGCGGTCTCCCGCCTCCGAAGGGTCGCTACAACGCTGCGTGCCCCATGCTTGGAATTGTGGCGCCGATGTCGCCGAGGGGCCTCGCACCACCACCGAGGCGCCACGCCCGATCGGGTCGAACAGACACCACCTTCTACCGCAATGAGGGGTGTAGAAGGTAAGCGTGGCTCCTCTCTCCGCTCGACCGCGAAACTCTCTCCGACCGCCGCTCATTCCGTCAAGATCGCGAGACGAGGTCTCCGGCCGAGGTGAAGGATCGAGCAACGGGGGAGTGCGCGAAGTCCAAAACCTTATGTAGGGTGTCGTGCCGGCATCTGCCACTGTCGAAGCGGCCGGAGCCTCCACAGCCCTCAACGCGGTGGGGTCCGAACCCGTCTTGTCTGACTACCTCCCGCGGCTGGAGATACTCCGTGCTCTCACCGTGGCCGCAGAACGCGCCAGCGGCAGCCTTGACCGGCGGATGCTTTCATCATGCGAGGGTGACCACCTAGCGCTGGCGCTGCGGGCCTAAAAAATAAGGGTGAGTACGTGCATCGCGTGTTTTGTATGGTGCTACCGGGCGGCTGGTGACTTTCATTGCTGCTTTCAGACGCTTGTCATCAGCGACGCGCTAGACGAGGCCCGTATCCGGGAGCGGAGGGCCCTAGAAGCCAGGCTTTGTGAAGCGGATGACGCTCACGCGACAAAGGACGAAGAGCTCCGCGCGCTGGAGGGTGCCTTGTCATCCATACAAGCCGAGGCCGAGGAAGCCAAACGCGCCGCTGTAGAGGAACGCGCCTCCTTCCTGCGACAGATTGCCGCCTTGGAGTGGGAGAAGACCCAGCTGGCCGAGACTCTCGCAGGGAAGACCCGCGCCTTGGACGAGCGCGCCCACGCCACCGGGGCAATAGAGTCTCAACGGGCCCTCCGCGACCGCGTGCGTTGACGCGCCCGATGCCACCCACGGGCCGAGGACTGATGGAGATGCTTGGGCTGATCGAGGAGGGGGGCGCCGCGCCGCAGCGCCAAGACCTTTGGGGAGCATGCGCGCTATCTTGGCGCGTGTCTTGCCTCGGCATGCTTCACACCCGTGGGTGTAGGCACATCGTGAGTGGCGAACCCTCACCGATCTTCTGGTGGGCGGAGGCGCCGCCGACGCTATTCGCTCCATCGAGCCTAGCCTCCGAACTTCCACGGCAGATCCGAGTCGTGTCGGGAGGATGCAGCGAGGGTTGCGATGACAGCAGAGCGTTGCGCGGGGAGGACTTCCTCCGTTGGCTCAAGAAGTTTCGAGGCCATGGCGCGGGCACGGGCCCCTCGCGCCGCGAAGACTGAGGTGTTGATCATATCAGGCAGAGGGGGGTTCGCACTTGCGCGCCCATACCTGTAATCATTTGACCTCATATTTTTGCAATGAGACGACGCACTATTTATTCTTACTGTTGTAAGCTGTGTGTTGGGCCGACGATGCCTGATTTATAGTCCGTAGACTGTCGCGTGCGGATGCGAACCTTGACGCTACGTCTTATTTAGAGTCCGTGGACTGGTGCGTGCGGAGGCGGACCTCGACGCTACGTCTTATTTATAGTCCGTGGACTCTTGCGTGCGGAGGTAGACCTCGACGCTACGTCTTATTTAGAGTCCGTAGACTGGTGCGTGCGGAGACGGACCTTGACGCTACGTCTTATTTAGAGTCCGTAGACTGGTGCGTGCGGAGGCGGACCTCGACGCTACGTCTTATTTAGAGTCCGTAGACTGTTGCGTGCGGAGGCGGACCTCGACGCTACGTCTTATTTAGAGTCCGTAGACTGGTGCGTGCGGAGGCGGACCTCGACGCTACATCTTATTTAGAGTCCGTAGACTGGTGCGTGCGGAGGTGGACCTCGACGCTACGTCTTATTTATAGTCCGTGGACTCTCGCGTGCGGAGGCGGACCTCGACGCTACATCTTATTTATAGTCCTCTGCATATTGCGGCCAGACAATGGTACTTTGTGCGAACAGCGAGTTTTATTGAACTCCCGTTTGCCCGTTGCTGACCAAAGCAGCTGAGATACAACGGATGAGTCTCCAAGTCGCCATAGGACTTGTCATGCCCGGAGTTAAAAAGGATGACTGATGTCTGTTACCATTTATTTAAGGGGGGTAGCAAGAGAAGTGATGCTTTGAGTATTTTGGTGCATGTTGGAAAGCTACTATGATGTATAATTACTTTTGGAAGTACTGATATGATGTATGGTTACCTTGGAAATGTAATAATACTGTATTGGATCTAATCAAATCAGGCCAAGGAAATTCGCAAGACCAGAAATCTTCTGGTAATGAGGATTACAAGACATACCTTTAGCAAAAATCGACGTGTCTGGCAAAGCAAATAAGCAAGAACGAGATTCTCGTAGAAGTGGAAGACCACCATATAGAATTGTCCATCGTTACCTCTTTAATTCCCAAGGCCCGGTACCCTAGGGCTGGCCCGTTGCTACCCACCTATTAATAAGGAAATTCTACAACCATGTGTCCAATAGGCGATGCAACTACTCCATTCCACGACGACATGAAGACAACAACGTCAAAGAGCAAGTATTTGAAAGTCTACGACTTATCCAGAAGAACAAGGCTTCTCTCTTCCCCTTTGACTTCTCCAAGTTATAACCCCTATTGTGCAGATTTTCATCTCTCTATGAAGCTAAGGAACTATACGTCGAGCAACATCCCAAAACCTATTCTTTGCCAATATAACTCCTCTCCGTTCTTTCTGCTCTCACAGGAATCTCGGGTCGAGATTCTTTTAAGGGGTAGATTTGTAGCATCCTGAAAAATATAAATATTAAATTAAGGAGTTTTGAATTATTTTATTGTTTTCCATTTGGATTTGGAGTTTGTGGAAAGTTTCTAAGAAAAGTTGATGGAAATTTCAAAAGTTAAATAAGAAATGAACATGTTTAAATAGTAGAGAGTTAAAATCTAAATTAAGAATCAAAAGATGATCGAGAAAAGGAGAGAAAGAGATTTGGCCTAGAACCCTCAATTGATAAATGATTGTAAAAATAAGGAAATAAATATAATAAGAAAGTCATCAACTATGAATATGTATGCATACAATTAAATATATCAAGAGAAACCAATAAATTAAATACCAAAAATAGTGAAAATATTTTTATTAAGCCCAAAAGGTCATCCAGAACTTCTGTGAATTTTTCTGAAATTGTTAGAGGTATTTTCAAATTTTTCTGAATTTAATTGGATTTTCTGGCAGTTTCTAAAAGCTAAAAATCAAATTAAAGAAAAATTAAAATCTCGACTCACCCTCCGGCCGCCACCTGGACGGCCGGGATCAACCCACGTCGCCGCCCCATCCCGCCTTCCCCTCCTCCCGGGCCGCCACCTGGTTAGCCCCGATGTGCGACGCGTCACCCGCGTCCTCCATCGCGCCCAGCCCATGCGGCGCGGCGACGCCGCTGCCAGCGGGCCCGCATCCCGCCGCGCCTCTCCTCGGCTGCCGCGTGGCGCGCGGACAGCGCGCGCTGCTTCCTCGCCGGTGGGCCTCACGCGCCGCGCCATTCGCTCCTCGCGCCGCTCTCCTGCGCGGTGGACCACCCTTCCCCGCTTTCTCTCCCTGCCCGCGGGCCCAAGCCGTCAGGCTCTCCTCCCTCCTCCCTTTCTTCTCCACGCGCAGGCGACGCAGCCTCCTCCTCGCGTTCGCTCCTCTGCAGCAAATCCCGCCCCTCTCTCACCTCGCAGCAATTTAAAAGAAACATCTACGGGAGGGGACTCACCTCTCCCGCCATCGCCCTCGTGCGCAATCTCGGCGAAGATTTCGTTCTTCTCCCCTTCCCCGCGTGAACAGACCACCGCCAGGTGCCGCTCTCGCCGCGCGCCTCTCCCGGCTATAAAAGCCCCGCCCAAGAGTCCCAATCGCGTCGCCATACCACCTTCTCCCCTCCCCTGCGAGCAATCGAACAATAGAGCTCTAAATCGCCGCGAGCCCATCTCCTTCCCAGCTCGGCGATCGCCGATCAGCCAAGCCAAGCCACGAGCCCAATTCCTCGCTCGTGAACCATCTCCGAGCATCGCGGCTATCTCGGTCTCCCCGAGCTCCCGACGCCCATACCTCGCCGTCACCGAGAGCCTCCCTGGACCTCCGCCGTCGCACGCCGCCACCCTCTCTGGCCACCGTCGTTCTCAGCCGCCTACACCAGAAGCTTCCCCATCGCGCGAGGATTACATATCACGCAGCTCCCGAGCTTCCCGACCACCGCTAGCCGCCGGCCACCGTCGCCCCCGACTCCTCTGCCCGACCGCCTCCCGGAGCTACCTCAAAAGGTATACTTACCCTATATGGGTAAGCATCGCTCGGGCGACCGAGTGGCTTACAGCGTTAACTCTCCTTCCCCCTTGCTCCCGCGTCGCGTGTTCGAGCCCCGGCTCCGCGCGAGCGGTCGAGCGATTTCTTTTAATTTCCTTCTCGGCAGTGGGCCCCACTGTCACCTCTCAAACCAGAGCGACACGACACACGGACCCCACTGGCCATAGAGACGGAAAAGAAATAATAAAAGAAAACGATAAAAATTAAAATATGACATGTGGGACCCACTGTCAGAAATTGAGTAATTTTTGGGATTTAACCAAACTGAAATATTCAAAAGGGCATAACTTATTCATTTTAACTCTAAATTGAGCGAGACAAATTTCTAAATTCATCTAAATTCAAGATCTATCCAATGGAACTGAAATCATAATTTTTAGAGTTCAGTTAAATTTCTGATGATATTTTATATGGTAAAATATGTTCATTTCCAGAAGTGGTAGTTATACACCTAATAAAAATGATCTTATTAACCTACCTTTAGTAAACAAGTTGATATTAGGCCCGCATAAAATAGTATGTTTTTCCTTTACTAAAAATAGAAGTATAACGATAAACTATAAAGCCAATGATAAATCAACAAATGCATACAGTGCACATATAACACATACCTTAATTCATAAATGCTGAGCTCGATACAATAATAGTCGGCTAAATTCATACATATATCTTAACTCATGAAACTTCCTTGATAAATATACAAATAATAAAAGAAACTGTTAATAAAAGATCGATTCACCACCAGCCTTGCCTCGAACCATCCAAATCACCCATTAAATCATAATAAAACTAAATTGAGTTTATTCCGAGTTATTTGGATCTTTTCAGTTATTTGCTTTCTTTTTGGATTCAGTCGTTTGTCGCGTAATTATAAACTGAAGTCCGAGGATTCCACGGATCAAGCGAGATCAAGAGTGAAGTGAAGAAAAGATCCAAACTCGGGAGAAAGCATTGTGTGAGCTCAAGACCGCATGACAAACCGCGCCAGGCGAGTCAATACGTACCTTGATCATGTTGATCCTATGCTTTCTGCAAATTACCTTGTTTCAAATTATCAAATTGCATGCTGTTAATTTATATGCAAATACATGCTTAATTTAATATTCTAGTTATGTGCCCATTGTTTACTTTGAATAATATCACCCCTCCTTTGGAATATCTGAATATGTGAACCTTGTCGCCCTAGCAAAAATATAATAGTAACGTTTCGAAAATAAGTCCTAAATTATATGCCATGCTTAGCATTGATTAGGAACCCGGGGCAAGAAATTGTCCCAAGCATCACTTTTACTCATGAGAAATTGATTCGGGCAGTCATGGTGGGAATGACTGATATATGTTGGTATGATTACTTTATGTCTCCAAAAATCTCAACATGCTTAAATATCTGGGCGGACTAGTTCGAGTGTGTGAATATGTGGTGCAGTGGAAGCACAAAGTGAGTTATTGAATGTGAATATGCGGTGCAGTGGAAGCACAAAGTGAGTCATTGATAGACCGCCCAGATAACCCTAAGGACCGAATCTTGTCATGTCACCCGTGTAAAACAGTACAACCACAAGTCTGTAAAGTACAACTTGGCTAAGTAGATTTATCGAAAACTCTGGACTCATCTCACTAATAGGGGAGAGAGTAATTATGCGAGGGCAAGGGAAGGCCTAAAGGGACACCGAGTGGAGGGTGAAGTTTCCCGGTCGTGCTAGCGCAGAGGGGAGTGGAGCCCGTGACGCTAGTAGTGTGGGGAACATCCGTGCAACATATGGGACCCACCGCAGTGGGCGATCTCCCATAGGGTGAGATGACAAAAGGGTCTAGATACTTTGAAAAGTCACCGTGATGGTCCGCTCAACCACATGACTAAGGAATCGTGTGGGGCAATGAGTTGATTGTCTCTTGTGGTGAAAGTGTACAAACTCGCAGAGTCAAAACTATTCGAATAGCCGTGCCTACGGTCAAGGGCGGACATGGGAACCTAACGGATATAGTTCTATTTCAAAATGATTCATGAATGGGAATGGAAAAGTGAAGGGCGAAGGACTGTCCTGATTTGAATTGTCCTCGGTGTCGTCCCAGTGGTAAGTTAAGCGGTTATAACGCTGAAAAATGTCATATGATGTGATGCCATATGTACGGAAAAATTATGGAAATATCAGGCATATGGTGTAATGCCATATGTATGGTAGATCAAGTTAATATCCCTTGAGCATTAAGATTTGTTTCAAAAACTGCTAGGTCTCAGGGAATTTTATATATTGTATTTCAAATAGTGGCATTACTAATCTTATAACCTAAATTATGGGTAGAATAAACAGGTTGTAAGAAAATAGATGTTTTTAGTATATGCATAAAGGTATTGGTGGATTCAGTCGATTATGATAAGAAAATGCTAGTGTGGGTTGTGGTAGAAATAAATTAGTGGGGCTTAGCTGAATAGATAAGCTAGATAAATGATCAAATTGAACTTTCAGAATTTGTGAAAATAATACAAGTATTGGAGTATAATTCTTGATTAGTGATATTCTTGGTGGATATATAATAGTGAAGCAATGCGAGAATTAGAGATTGCAAAGTTAAATTGTTGGATTGCTCTGATTAATATACATTCTTAGAAGATATTGGCGATAACGGAATTAATAGAAATTGATCAATTACTCGAAGGAAAATTGAATCTCTCGAGAAGATTGGTGGATTCATAACAATTAGTGGATTATAATCTCGGTAAATTGAATTCTCGGTGGAGATACATTGTGGATTAGCTAGTGATAGGTAATGGAAAATGGGATTGATTATTGGAGTATGGTTTTGAAGCAACGACGAAAAGGATTAAATACGAATGATATCGGTGGATTTGAAAATAGATATCATTAGAATTCGGAGGTGAAGAGCTGATGACATGATTGGATTATTAGTAATTCAAAATACAAAGAATGATCGGTGGATTAAATAAATGATGATACCTGCTGTTTGGAGTTTTAGGCAGCAGATAATAAAGAAAGCGCATTTTTGGGGATTAAGTCAAGTTTGTCAATTGTAGCAAGAGTTGGGTAACAGTAATAACACTTTGATTAAATAAGAGTAATAATGCCGCTAAAAGCGATTTTTGGCAAATAAAATAACCCGAGCCTCTCCTTTGTTAAGCCATGCATACTATTTACTTGCATTCGTGTATTGGCTCGCGAGCACGGGTCGGAGTGCTCACGCCGCTTTTGCGACAAAATTCAGAATCAAGAGCCGCATCGCCGCCTCAAAGAACAAGATTGGACAAGATGGAAAAGAAGATGAAGATGTCAAGGGATAGGTCGCGAACCTCCGGTTGGTCGCTGTGGGCATGTCTGAAGGTCCCACCTGTGTGCTTCGTTCTTCCACGCTGCAATTTATTGATTTCGGCCTAATCGGCCCATGAGTAAGTCTACTATTATATTTACATTTCCGCATGATATGTACTTTGATATTCAGAACTGTAACTGTGTGCGCTATCTACTGATCCAGGGAATAGTGCAGTTAAACACAGTAGATTCCGGATTATAAAATCTGGGTCTGACAGGTTTGGTATCAGAGCATATCGACTGCAGGTCGTGACCTAGTTAGCCTGGGTATTAGTTCATAATTAGAGCTATTTTCCAATATCTATTTTCACAAGTATAAGTTATATTGCTTATTCTCATCTCTCTTAGATGATTCTCTCTCATCTAAATGCTGCCTTAGCCATTTTTACCTCTAGAGCTCTCTCACCCCGAATTCAAAACAATGACACAAGAATGTCGCTGATACCAATCAAATTACCCCAAATACTTCCCTCTTCTTTCTATTAATTTAAAAGGAAAGGTTTTTGCTCCTCTTATCGTACCTTACTCCAAAAATTTAAGACTAGGATCGTCGAAGATGGTCAAGAAGTTAAGGTGGTCTCATTCTCAACGGACTATGCAAGATAAACCCTATGCCCCTTATATGTGTTTTCCCCGAGTAGACGTTGTCTTGTTGCGATTTTCATTTAGGGCCCTGCACCGCCTTCTTGCCCTTGGGCATCTTATTTATGATCCACAGAAAAGGTTGCTTAAAAAAATTTGAGGTTCTATATCACCCCACTCCTGGGTGTGCTCATTTAAAAATTCGAATGGGTTAAGCATATCTTGTCTCTATAAAGTGACACTCATCTCATACTATTCCCTCTCACCTTCTCTATCAGGCCCAATGGATAGCAGCAAGACAACTGCCACAATTAGACGCAAGGGAGGGAGAATAATAATTGATGCTCGCCAAAATCCTAACCGTCCCTGCAATCTGTCACCAAACCCCACTCCGCGAAGAGTACCAAAAGGAGGCAGTCACAATAAAAATAACAGCAGAACTACTCTAGGCAAACCTCAAAAAGATTTTACTTGTTTTAGTTGTGGAGATGTGGGACACTATGCCTATAGGTGCCCCCAAAGGAATCTAGAAACACCAGCAAAGGATGCCATCGCCACCAACCTTAACCCTAACAAGGAAAAATTCACTAGTATCAATAGCCCCAGCCATACATGCCAACCATCACATAACCTCACCCTGCAAGAAATGTCAAGGAGAAGCCATCACAATGAAAGTAACAGCAGCCCTGTATCAAGTAGGCCTCAAGGGAAGAAGCGCAAATGCTACCACTGCTGCGAATCAAGGCATTACGCGAAGAATTGCCCCATCAAGATGAAAGACAAGCAAATAGTGGATACCATCATCATCAACTTTAGCTCCGACGAAGAAAATCCCATCAACTCCAAAGAAGAACAAGCTGCAACTACCAAGGTGCTGCCACTAGACCAGGAAACTACACGGAATGATATATGCACTGAATGTGGCAAAGCAGGACATGTCGCACAACACTGTCCTCCATTACGACAAGTAGGACAAGGAGCATGTTTCACATGTGGACAAACCGGACATTACTACTACAATTGCCCGGTTCCTATTGCTTATACTGCAAGAAATACCATTACCGGACGATCGCCTCAAGACCTAATCGCTTGCGGCGTTGTGGAGCAAAGGGACATGAGAAAAGTCAATGTACGGTTAATCGCCCTAACTGTGGAGGAGACCACCGCCAGAGAGTGTCCAACGAGAAAGATGACTGTTTTCTCGTGAAGGACAAGACCATTGCCCCAAGGATCGCTTCATGAGCCCGTTCTTGACCAAAGCAATGAGATACAACGGATGAGTCTCCAAGTCGCCATAGGACTTGTCATGCCGGAGTTAAAAAGGATGACTGATGTCTTACCATTTATTTAAGGGGGTAGCAAGAGAAGTGATGCTTTGAGTATTTTGGTGCATGTTGAAAGCTACTATGATGTATAATTACTTTTGGAAGTACTTGATATGATGTATGGTTACCTTGGAAATGTAATAATCTTGTATTGGATCTAATCAAATCAGGCCAAGGAAATTCGCAAGACCAGAAATCTTCTCGTAATGAGGATTACAAGACATACCTTTAGCAAAAATCGACGTGTCTGGCAAAGCAAATAAGCAAGAACGAGATTCTCGTAGAAGTGGAAGACCACCATATAGAATTGTCCATCGTTACCTCTTTAATTCCCAAGGCCCAGTACCCCTAGGGCACAGCCCGTTGCTACCCACCTATTAATAAGGAAATTCTACAACCATGTGTCCAATAGGCGATGCAACTACTCCATTCCACGACGACATGAAGACAACAACGTCAAAGAGCAAGTATTTGAAAGTCTACGACTTATCCAGAAGAACAAGGCTTCTCTCTTCCCCTTTGACTTCTCCAAGTTATAACCCCTATTGTGCAGATTTTCATCTCTCTATGAAGCTAAGGAACTATACGTCGAGCAACATCCCAAAACCTATTGCTGGCCAATATAACTCCTCTCCGTTCTTTCTGCTCTACCGGAATCTCGGGGTCGAGATTCTTTTTAAGGGGGGGTAGATTTGTAGCATCCTGAAAAATATAAATATTAAATTAAGGAGTTTTTGAATTATTTTATTGTTTTCCATTTGGATTTGGAGTTTGTGGAAAGTTTCTAAGAAAAAGTTGATGGAAATTTCAAAAGTTAAATAAGAAATGAACATGTTTAAATAGTAGAGAGTTAAAATCTAAATTAAGAATCTGAAAAGATGATCCAGAAAAGGAGAGAAAGAGATTTGGCCTAGAACCCTCAATTGATAAATGATTGTAAAAATAAGGAAATAAATATAATAAGAAAGTCATCAACTATGAATATGTATGCATACAATTAAATATATCAAGAGAAACCAATAAATTAAATACCAAAAATAGTGAAAATATTTTTATTAAGCCCAAAAGGTCATCCAGAACTTCTGTGAATTTTTCTGAAATTGTTAGAGGTATTTTCAAATTTTTCTGAATTTAATTGGATTTTCCGCGTTTCTAAAAGCTAAAAATCAAATTAAAGAAAAATTAAAATCTCGACTCACCCTCCGCCGCCACCGACGGCCGGGATCAACCCGTCGCCGCCCATCCCGCCTTCCTCCTCCCCGGCCGCCACAGGTTAGCTCGATGTGCGACGCGTCACCGCGTCCTCCATCGCGCGGCCCGCCCGCGCGGCGCAGCGCGCCGCGCCAGCGGGCCCGCATCCCGCCGCGCCTCTCCTCGGCTGCCGCGTGGCGCGCGGACAGCGCTGCTCCTCTCGCCGGTGGGCCTCACGCGCCCGCGCCATTCGCTCCCTCGCGCCCGCTCTCACTGCGCGGTGGACCACCCTTCCCCGCTTTCTCTCCCTGCCCGCGGGCCCAAGCCGTCAGGCTCTCCTCCCTCCTCCCTTTCTTCTCCACGCGCAGGCGACGCAGCCTCCTCCTCGCGTTCGCTCCTCTGCAGCAAATCCCCGCCCCCTCTCTCTCACCTCGCAGGCAATTTAAAAGAAACATCTACAGGAGGGGGGACTCACCTCTCCCGCCATCGCCCTCGTGCGCAATCTCGGCGAAGATTTCGTTCTTCTCCCCTTCCCCGCGTGAACAGACCACCGCCAGGTGCCGCTCTCGCCGCGCGCCTCTCCCGGCTATAAAAGCCCCGCCCAGGAGTCCCAATCGCGTCGCCATACCACCTTCTCCCCTCCCCTGCGAGCAATCGAACAATAGAGCTCTAAATCGCCGGCGAGCCCATCTCCTTCCCCAGCTCCGGCGATCGCCGATCAGCCAAGCCAAGCCACCAGAGCCCAATTCCTCGCTCGTGAACCATCTCCGGAGCATCGCGAAGCTATCTCCGGTCTCCCCCGAGCTCCCCGACGCCCATACCTCGCCGTCACCGAGAGCCTCCCTGGACCTCCGCCGTCGCACGCCGCCAGCCCTCTCTAGCCACCGTCGTTCTCAGCCGCCTACACCAGAAGCTTCCCCATCGCGCGAGGATTACATATCACGCAGCTCCCGAGCTTCCCGACCACCGCTAGCCGCCGGCCACCGTCGCCCCCGACTCCTCTGCCCGACCGCCTCCCGGAGCTACCTCAAAAGGTATACTTACCCTATATGGGTAAGCATCGCTCGGGCGACCGAGTGGCTTACAGCGTTAACTCTCCTTCCCCCTTGCTCCCGCGTCGCGTGTTCGAGCCCCGGCTCCGCGCGCGCGGTCGAGCGATTTCTTTTAATTTCCTCACCGACAGTGGGCCCACTGTCAGCCTCTCAAAACAGAGCGACACGACACACGGACCCCACGGCCATAGAGACGGAAAAGAAATAATAAAAGAAAACGATAAAATTAAAATATGACATGTGGGACCTTTGTCGTAAATTGAGTAATTTTGGGATTTAACCAAACTGAAATATTCAAAAGGGCATAACTTATTCATTTTAACTCTAAATTGAGCGAGACAAATTTCTAAATTCATCTAAATTCAAGATCTATCCAATGGAACTGAAATCATAATTTTTAGAGTTCAGTTAAATTTCTGATGATATTTTATATGGTAAAATATGTTCATTTCCAGAAGTGGTAGTTATACACCTAATAAAAATGATCTTATTAACCTACCTTTAGTAAACAAGTTGATATTAGGCCCGCATAAAATAGTATGTTTTTCCTTTACTAAAAATAGAAGTATACGTATAAACTATAAAGCCAATGATAAATCAACAAATGCATACGATTGCACATATAACACATACCTTAATTCATAAATCTTTGAGCTCGATACAATAATAGTCGGCTAAATTCATACATATATCTTAACTCATGAAACTTCCTTGATAAATATACAAATAATAAAAGAAATGTTAATAAAAGATCGATTCACCACCACCTTGCCTCGAACCATCCAAATCACCCATTAAATCATAATAAAACTAAATTGAGTTTATTAGAGTTATTTGGATCTTTTCAGTTATTTGCTTTCTTTTGGATTCAGTCGTTTGTCGCGTAATTAGAAACTGAAGTCCGAGGATTCCACGGATCAAGCGAGATCAAGAGTGAAGTGAAGAAAAGATCCAAACTCGGAGAAAGCATTGTGTGAGCTCAAGACCGCAGCAAACCGCGCCAAAGTAGTCAATACGTACCTTGATCATGTTGATCCTATGCTTTCTGCAAATTACCTTGTTTCAAATTATCAAATTGCATGCTGTTAATTTATATGCAAATACATGCTTAATTTAATATTCTAGTTATGTGCCCATTGTTTACTTTGAATAATATCACCCCTCCTTTGGAATATCTGAATATGTGAACCTTGTCGCCCTAGCAAAAATATAATAGTAACGTTTCGAAAATAAGTCCTAAATTATATGCCATGCTTAGCATTGATTAGGAACCCGGGGCAAGAAATTGTCCCAAGCATCACTTTTACTCATGAGAAATTGATTCGGGCAGTCATGGTGGGAATGACTGATATATGTTGGTATGATTACTTTATGTCTCCAAAAATCTCAACATGCTTAAATATCTGGGCGGACTAGTTCGAGTGTGTGAATATGTGGTGCAGTGGAAGCACAAAGTGAGTTATTGAATGTGAATATGCGGCAAAGTGGAAGCACAAAGTGAGTCATTGATAGACCTTGAGATAACCCTAAGGACCGAATCTTGTCATGTCACCGTGTAAAACAAGACAACCACAAGTCTGTAAAGTACAACTTGGCTAAGTAGATTTATCGAAAACTCGGACTCATCTCACTAATAGGGGAGAGAAGTAATTATGCAGGGCAAGGGAAGGCCTAAAGGGACACCGAGTGGAGGGTGAAGTTTCCAGTCGTGCTAGCGCAGAGGGGAGTGGAGCCCGTGACGCTAGTAGCCGTGGGGAACATCCGTGCAACATATGGGACCCACCGCAGTGGGCGATCTCCCATAGGGTGAGATGACAAAAGGGTCTAGATACTTTGAAAAGTCACCGTGATGGTCCGCTCAACCACATGACTAAGGAATCGTGTGGGGCAATGAGTTGATTGTCTCTTGTGGTGAAAGTGTACAAACTCTGCAGAGTCAAAACTATTCGAATAGCCGTGCCCACGGTCAAGGGCGGACATGGGAACCTAACCAGATATAGTTCTATTTCAAAATGATTCATGAATGGGAATGGAAAAGTGAAGGGCGAAGGACTGTCCTGATTTGAATTGTCCTGGGTGTCGTCCCAGTGGTAAGTTAAGCGGTTATAACGCTGAAAAATGTCATATGATGTGATGCCATATGTACGGAAAAATTATGGAAATATCAGGCATATGGTGTAATGCCATATGTATGGTAGATCAAGTTAATATCCCTTGAGCATTAAGATTTGTTTCAAAAACTGCTAGGTCTCAGGGAATTTTATATATTGTATTTCAAATAGTGGCATTACTAATCTTATAACCTAAATTATGGGTAGAATAAACAGGGTTGTAAGAAAATAGATGTTTTTAGTATATGCATAAAGGTATTGGTGGATTCAGGTCGATTATGATAAGAAAATGCTAGTGTGGGTTGTGGTAGAAATAAATTAGTGGGGCTTAGCTGAATAGATAAGCTAGATAAATGATCAAATTGAACTTTCAGGAATTTGTGAAAATAATACAAGTATTGGAGTATAATTCTTGATTAGTGATATTCTTGGTGGATATATAATAGTGAAGCAATTCGGAGAATTAGAGATTGCAAAGTTAAATTGTTGGATTGCTCTTGATTAATATACATTCTTAGAAGATATTGGCGATAACGGAATTAATAGAAATTGATCAATTACTCGAAGGAAAAATTGAATCTCTGAGAAGATTGGTGGATTCATAACAATTAGTGGATTATAATCTCGGTAAATTGAATTCTCGGTGGAGATACATTGTGGATTAGCTAGTGATAGGTAATGGAAAATGGGATTGATTATTGGAGTATGGTTTTGAAGCAACGACGAAAAGGATTAAATACGAATGATATCGGTGGATTTGAAAATAGATATCATTAGAATTCGGAGTGAAGAGTGATGACATGATTGGATTATTAGTAATTCAAAATACAAAGAATGATCGGTGGATTAAATAAATGATGATACTCGCTGTTTGGAGTTTTAGGCAGCAGATAATAAAGAAAGCGCATTTTGGGGATTAAGTCAAGTTTGTCAATTGTAGCAAGAGTTGGGTAACAGAATAACACTTTGATTAAATAAGAGTAATAATGCCGCTAAAAGCGATTTTTGGCAAATAAAATAACCCGAGCCTCTCCTTTGTTAAGCCATGCATACTATTTACTTGCATTCGTGTATTGGCTCGCGAGCACGGGTCGGAGTGCTCACGCCGCTTTGCGACAAAATTCAGAATCAAGAGCCGCATCGCCGCGCCTCAGCAACAAGATTGGACAAGATGGAAAAGAAGATGAAGATGTCAAGGATAGGTCGCGAACCTCCGGTTGGTCGCTTTTGTGGGCATGTCTCAAGGTCCCACTGTGTGCTTCGTTCTTCCGCCGCTGCAATTTATTGATTTCGCCTAATCGCCCATGAGTAAGTCTACTATTATATTTACATTTCCGCACGATATGTACTTTGATATTCGAATCAGAATCGTGTGCGCTATCATCGATCCAGGAATAGTGCGATTAAACACGATGAGATTCCGGATTATAAAACTGGTCCGACAAATATCGCCAGAACTTGTCCGCTGCTCCACGTGTGGCGAGAGTCTCGCCCTCGAGCGTGGCGGCGGTATGCTCCTTCGCAATGCCTCCGCCACGATGAATGGACCTTCCCACTTGACTCCGGCTTGCCAACGGTCTCCGCATGGAGGGCCGTTCGAGGACGAGATCTCGTGCTTGAAGCCCCGCGTATATGGACCGGTCCCGGCACGCATTATTCGCCGCGCTGCATTTTCAACGTGTTGAGCTGCACTTGCCCGCGCTCCGTCGAGGAGATCAAAGGACACACGGCGGTCCTCGTCAGGCGCCTGGACGAGGACCCTCCGCGAACCAGCCTTGATTTCCTCGGGCGTCACTGCTTCATCGCTGAAAAGAAGCTTGAAAGGCGTGAACCCCGTTGGACGTGTTACCGTTGTGCGAAGGGACCAGAGGACGCTGTGAAGCTCGCTTGGCCACTTGCCCTTCGGCCACCCGACCAAGCGCTTTTTGATGGCGGCGGAAATGGCGCCGTTCGCCCTCTCAACCGCTCCGTTGGACTGGGGGTGCCCGACTGAGGCGAAACGAAGTGTGATGCCCATGCCTTCGCAGAATTCTTTGAAGAGGGTGGCGTCGAACTGCAGGCCGTTGTCCACGGTGAGCTCCCTGGGCACGCCGAAGCGACATATGATGTTTTGCCAGAGGAAACGCTGCATGGCCGCCGAGGTTATTTTAGCTGTGGCCACCACCTCCGCCATCGGAAAAATATTCGTGGCGACTACCACAAATCGCAGTCTCCGGGGCTCGTGGAAGTGGTCCTACTATGTCGACACCCAGCAGCGCCGCCGCCACACCGGGGGAATGGGGTTGAGGGTCGTCGGGGGTCTGCGGATGATCCGTGCCATCCACTGGCACCCCTGACACCGACGCACGAGGTCCTGGGCGTCAGTGATGGCAGTCGGCCAGTAGAAACCCTGCCTGAATGCCTTGCCGACCAACGACCTCGGCGCCAGATGGGACCCGCACATGCCCGCGTGGATCTCCACAAGGAGGTTCTTCCCTTCTTGGCCCGAGAGGCGCGAGCAGAGCGCGCAGACCCTTCTTGTAAAGTATCCCTTCGAACACCTGGAAGGACCTGGCGCGGTGTTGCAGCCGCCGGAGCTCTGTGGGGTCCTCCGGCTCGGCGATGCCCTGCAGAAAGTTGAAGATGGGCTCTCGCCAGTCGCCCTGCTGGACGATGTGGTGAACGAGGGCGGCGTCCCGGTTGTCCTGCGCGATGGCCGCCTGCGATAGTACTTCATAAAACGCCCCATCAGGGGGTGGCAGTTGTTGGCTGGCCGCCTTTGCGAGGGCGTCGGCTTGCTCATTTTCCGCGCGAGGGATGGCCTTGACTGTGATGCCCAAGAAGTGCCTTTCCCTTGCCCTAACCGCGGCGAGGTACTTGGCCAGCTCAGGGTCCTTGGCTTGATAGGACTTGTCGACGTGGCCTGCCACCAAACGCGAAGTTCAGACGGGCGAGCACTGGCCAGGCGCCGATCGCCTTGAGCTTTGCCAGCGAAGAAGAGCGCCTCATATTCAGTCGTTATTGGTGGCTGGAAAGGCAAGGCGCGTCGAGTATAACAGGCGCTGCCCCTCGGGCGTGACGATTACCGCGCCTACGCCCGCGCCCACGACGCCGTAGGCTCCGTCGATGGTGAGTGTCCAAACGGTCGTTATCTTCTTTGGGCGGTGGGCCGACGTAGTCCACTCCGCAAGGAAGTCGGCGAGAACTTGATATTTGATTGCCGTCCTTGAGGCGTATGTCAGGGAGAACGGGGTGAGCTCGGCCGCCCACTTGCCGATGTGCCCTGTGGATTCCTTGTTGTGCAGCATCTCCGCCAGCGGGAACGAGGAAGGCACTGTGATTGGATGGGCCAAAAATAATGCCGGAGCTTCACGGAGGCCATGACCAACGCGTAAGCAAGCTTTTCAAGCTCAGATATCTCGCCTTGGCGCCTTGAAGGGCTTCGAGACGAAGTATACAGCCGTTGTCTGGCGCCTCCTCTAGGACGAGGCGGATCGACCGTGTGGTCGACGCGCCGGATAGAGCAGAAGGAGCCTCGTCTTTGGGCGACAGAGTGGGAGACTCGCCAGTGTTTCTTGAGCGCGTTGAAGGCCTCCGCTTGATCCACCATCCCAACGAAATTGCCGCACCGCGAGTGTCTTAAAAATGGCAAACCTCTCTCCGCTGCCCTGGAAAGGAAGCGGCTCAAGGCTGCCATGCGGCCCGCCAGCCTCTGGACTTCTCTCGTCGTCTTGGGCGTCTCCATACCCAACATAGCGTCGACGTTATCAGGGTTCGCCTGGATGCCCCGCCCGGACACGAGGAAGCCCAGAAGTTTGCCCGCTTGCACGCCGAAGACGCACTTGTCGGGGTTGAGCTTGATGCCGGCTTTCCTGAGGTTGTCGAAGGTCTCCTGGAGGTCCCGGCCAGGCAAAGCAAGCTGCCGGGTTTTGACTACCATGTCATCAACGTAGGCCTCGACATTCCTCCCGAGCTGGGCGGCCAGGGCAATGGCGACGAGGCGAGTAAAGGTAGCGCCCGCGTTCTTCAAGCCAAAGGGCATCCTGATGAAGCAGAAGGTGCCGACTGGTGTGATGAAGCTAGTCTTGCTCTCGTCGTCTTCCGCCATGTATACCTGATGATAGCCGGAGTAGGCATCTAAGAAACTCATTAGCTCGCACCCCGCGGTAGCGTCGACCAATTGATCGATGCGCGGCAAAGGGTAATTGTCCTTTGGGCACGCCTTGTTGAGTGCCGTAAAGTCGATGCACATGCGCCAGGCCCCACTAGCCTTCTTGACCAATACTGGGTTGGCGAGCCACTCTGGGTGGTGGACCTCGCGGATGACCCCGGCTCGAAGAAGCTTTGCCACCTCCTCCTTGGCCGCCTGCTGCCGATCCATGGACATGCGGCGAAGCTTCTGCTTGACCGGCTTGGCGTCGGGGCGGACCGCCAAGCGGTGCTCGATTACTGCGCGGTCCACGCCCTTGATATCTTCTGGCGACCATGCAAAGATGTCGGTGTTGTTTCGAAGCACTTGGAGTAAATCTTGCTCGACCTCCGGGGGGAGCCCCTCACCAATAGAGACAACCGCCCTCCGCTCGAGCGGCACCTTTTGACTCGCCCTCGGCCGAGGCTTAGCGCCCATCCCGGGCGAGGGCGCGTCACCAAGCACGTCCGGTAGGGCGTGCACCGGGCGATGCGGATCCTGGCTGCCGACTTCGATGCGCCTGGCAAGGTCTTGGTCGCCGAAGACGGTGATGACACCCTCCGGGCCCGGGAGCTTCATACATAAGAAGGCGTGGTGCGGGACCGCCTCGAAGGAGTTGATGGCGGGCCGTCCCAATATGACGTTGTAGGGGTGTGCGATGTCCACAACGTCGAAGATGACATGGTGGGTCCGGATGTTACTCTCCTGGTGGAGCGTAACGGGGAGGGACACCTGCCCTATGGCCTGTAGCGGTTGACCTCCGATGCCCCGGCGAGCTCTCGCCGCTCCATGTGACTTCGGTGGGTTCCCATACGATCGAGGGCCCCTGTGAACAGGATGTTCGCAGAGCTCCCCCCGTCGACAAGGATGCGCCTGACGTCGCAACCCGCGATGTGGGCCCGGATGACCAAAGGATCTTGATGAGGGAACTCCATGCCCCTGGCGTCATTCATGGTGAAGGTGATGTTGCGGGGCGTCAGCCACAATTGCGGCTGCTCCAAGGGGGCCCCTGATAAGGAGCCTCCGGTGATGACGTTGACGGCGCGGCACCGTGCGTCTTCCCTGGCTGAAGCTTGCGAGGGGCTGCCCCTCGGATGCCACTCCTGGACCTCGGCAGGGAGCCGAAGGGGCGAGTCCCGAGATGCGGCCATCGCCCGTCGCAACTCCACGACCGCGGTGCACGTCTTCATAGAGTGATGACCATAACCGTGCACCTCGCACCATTTGCCGTAATAGAGTTGCTCTTGCTCCGCTCGGGGTCGCTCATCGCGGCCGAGCTCGCCTTCGTGTCCTCGAAGGGCATTCTCGATGACGAAGGTATGGCGGGCCTTTTGTGGTCTGCGCTGGTGACGCCGGGGCTTGCGTCTGCTCTTTAGAGAGCCTTCCGGCTCCCCGGTGCTGTTGCACCGGGGGGTCCTCCCGGGGCTGTCGGCCGCGAGCCTGCTTCGAGGGGTCGTCACCCACCCCCTCGTCGTATGTCGAGCGCGCCGCTTGAGCAAGATCGAGGGTGGAAGCGTCGCGTCTCCGTGCATCTTCCTCAGCCCGCGCATACCCCTCCATCTTGTCGAAGAGCTCGGCGACCGTCTTGATAGGCTTACGTGCGTTGTATTCGGCCAAGGAGCCCGGACGAAGGCCCTGTATGGCCGCGTTAATGACGGTTGTCTCATTAACATCCTTGATCTGGCAGCGTATCTTCGCGAAACGCTTGAAGTAGTCCCGGAGCTTTTCCAAGGGTTTCTGCCTCACGGCGAAGAGCTGGTCCGCATCGACTCGCTCGACATAGCTTCCTTGGAAGTTGTTGTGAAGGCGATGGCGGAGCTGCTCCCACGCATAGATGGAGTTTGGCTCTATGGTAAAAAACCAAGAAAGGGCCACTCCTTGCAGCGCGAGGGGGAGCCCCTTCGCCTTTGTGGTATCATCTCCGCCCGCGGCCTCGATCGTGGTTTCGTACACGCGCACGAACTTGCGGGGATCCATATCACCTTTGTATGGCTCGATGACCCTGGGGAACTTGAAGTCTTCGGGCCACGCCGCCGCCGCGCCCCGCCGGCGGGGACTCTGGATCGACGCGTCGCAGCGGCACACGGCTAGACGTGGGGGCATCGCGACTGTCCGCTCTTTCCAGCGCGGGCTCTGGCGTGGCCACTGGCGCGGCCTGCTGACTTCGAGCCTCTTGCATGTCACGGACAGCCCCGCGAAGGTCCCCTAGCTCCCGCTGGAACGCGTTGAGGGCCGCCAGTAGCGCGCTTTCTACTGCCGGCGCAGGCGGGACCGCCGGTGCACCCCGCGGGTGGGTCGGCGCGGGTACGGTCACCTCGGGATTGGTCGTCGCGGTGCCGACGGCGGGGTCGGTCGTCGCGGTGCCGACGGCGGGGTCGGTCGTCGCGGTGCCGATGGCGGGTCGGTCGTCGCGGTGCCGACGGCGGGGTCGGTCGTCGCGGTGCCGACGGCGGGTTGGTCGTCGCGTGCCGATGACGGGTCGCTTCGTCGCGGTCTCGACAGCGGGGTTGGTCGTCGCGCGCCGATGGCGGGTTGGTCGTCGCGGTGCCGGTGGCGGGTTGGTCGTCGCAGCGCGAACGCCGACGTCCTCGCCACCGCACTGCGCGTAGCCACCCGCGCTTCGCCGCAGCCGATGCCGGCCCCCGTACCCATGCGACGCCCGACCGGCCGCCTTCTTTCCCTTCGCCGCTGTTGTGAAGCTTTTTGGTGCCATCCTTTTTCAGGTTTCGGCTTACTCCTGTCCTCCCCACTGACAGCGCCAATCTGTTGTGGTTTCTGCACAAAGAGAGAGAGATGGTAGTGGAGAGTGAGGGAGATGAGTAATGGCACAGGTCCTCCCCATGGCCTGTATTCTATATATATACATGGGGAGTGTTTTCACAATTATACCCTTACATTTGAGTATCCTTTCCAGGGGCACTTATGTCGTTACACATGGCCTATTCTAGACCTTATAACCTCCTACCAGGCCTGCTGGGTTTAGGTGGGGGCCACCCCTACAACATATACATTTATAACAATTCAAATAAAACGTATACCTTCGAAAAAATATACTCAAATTCAAAGTTTTGAATGAATTTAGTTCACATGCTTTATATATATATATATATATATATATATATATATATATATATATATATATATATATATATAATCAGCACATCTATAATCAAACTATTATAACAAAAGACAACTACAATTCGAATTTTAGTTCAAACTAGTTTGAACTAGTTAGTAAACTAGTTAAACTTGACTAAAAAAATCTAAAATTTTTCGCATACGATACATAGGGAAGTACCTATTTTAGCCAATGGTGCTTAGGCACCATGGTGTCACAGTTAATTATACTATATATATAGTTACTATTCTACGTGCAGATGTAGAATGCGCTCTGAAAAGTTACTACCGTATGTGAGCGAAGTTACCGCCAAACATATCTATGCTACATGGGAGTGTTTTCACAATTATACCCTTACATTTGAGTATCCTTTCCAGGGGCACTTATGTCGTTACACATGGCCTATTCTAGACCTTATAACCTCCTACCAGGCCTGCTGGGTTTAGGTGGGGGCCACCCCTACAACATATACATTTATAACAATTCAAATAAAACGTATACCTTGAAAAATATACTCAAATTCAAAGTTTTGAATGAATTTAGTTCACATGCTTTATATATATATATATATATATATATATATATATATATATATATATATATATATATATATATATATATATATATATATATATATATATATATATATATATATATATATATATATAATCAACACATCTATAATCAAACTATTATAACAAAAGACAACTACAATTGAATTTTAGTTCAAACTAGTTTGAACTAGTTAGTAAACTAGTTAAACTTGACTAAAAAAATCTAAAATTTTTCGCATACGATACATAGGGAAGTACCTATTTTAGCCAATGGTGCTTAGGCACCATGGTGTCACAGTTAATTATACTATATATATAGTTACTATTCTACGTGCAGATGTAGAATGCGCTCTGAAAAGTTACTACCGTATGTGAGCGAAGTTACCGCCAAACATATGTAGAGTTACTATCAGTTGTAACATTATAAAACTGGTAGTAACTCGCATGTATTTGACAGTAACTTCACTTACGCACGACAGTAACTTTTCGACGCACACATGTAGCATAGTGCATGCAGCGTTGAATATATATATATATATATATATATATATATATATATATATATATATATATATATATAGGAAAATGCTTGTGTATTCCTAGGCGTACATACTCCCACTTCTCATGTACTACTTAAATGATGTTGTTATATCTCTTTATCTATTTGAGCATATTCTAATAATGATTATAAGATACTCAAAAGTGGGTTCCATAAAAAATATTAAAATCCACTTTCCATAATATAATTTATGTATATACTCCTTTTATGTATGGAGAAGGATATATTGCAAAAATAAAGGATTCCAATAAAAAATTTTCAACCAAATCATATTGGAGTATCTTGGAATTAGTATTTAAGTATATCAAAAAAGATAAAGAGGTACAAAAATATTTATTTAAGTGGTATATTAGAAGTGGGAGAATGCACTCCTAGGAGTACAAAAGAGGCTTCCTATATGTGTGTTTGTGTGTGTATTTATCGTCAATACAAGATTAGATAGTAAATTTGTAGGCACTTCTATAGAGGTCTGCGTCCGCTGAGGATACAAAGGGGGAGACTCAACAAAAGTTACACCAAATGTATTGCATATGGATGGTAACGGCGTTGGAGTTGGTATGAGCTGGGATGGCGACGTGCGGTGGACGTCGATGCCAAACGATGGCACACGATGCTATCAGAAAAACATAGCGCTCGAGAGCGCTTCACATTTATGAAGAGGCTGAAACATCACTGTCTCCCATCTAAAAAACTCAGCACTCGAGATGAGGCTCGCGAGCACTTCGCGGATAGGGTGAGGCTAGAACTTCACCATCTCCCATAAAAAACTTAGCACTCAAGACGAGACTCACGAGCGCTTGTGTGTGCCTGCCCGACCTTGGAAGGTGAGGAGAAGTCCACATTAGATTAAGTCCACTCGGCCTTGAAAGGTGAGTATCCATTCACTCAGTCCCAAAGGGTGAGTATCCGTTCACTTGACCCTAAAGGGTGAGTGTGTTCACTCGACCCTAGAGAGTGAGTGTGTGTTCACTTAGCTCCAGAAGGAAAGTGTCCGTTCACTTGGGCTCGGAGGGTGAGTATCTGATCACTCGGCCCCGAAGGATGAGTGTGTTCATTCAGCCCCAAAGAGTGAGTATTATGTTCACTTGATCTTAGAGGATGAACATCTGTTCACTTGACCTTGGAAGGTGAGTGTCGAGTGTGTATTTACTCGGCTCCAGAGCATAAGTGTCCGTTGAGTAGGCCCCGAAAGGTGACTATCGGTTCACCGAACCTGCTCCGCTCCGTACTTAGAAGTGTAGAACTGAACAGCTGTATCTCACTTTTTCCCTTCCTAGTAAACTGTTTTTGGGCTTTTCTATAGTAACTAGCTTTTAAACAGAGTATCTTTTTAAGATATAATCTACTAGTTAATTGTAGTATATACTTTACCGACTTCATTTATATCGGCAAAAGCCGTATGTGAGTTTCTGTTACTCTATAATCTCTCATACAAACAGCCTAAAACCACAAGCTGCAGCTAAAAGTCATAAACTCTAGCCCAAAAAAAAGGCCCTTTATTTGTTCTTTCTGTGTTTTGCGCGCGTACTGTTTTTCTGTTAATTCTGCAGTAATTTGGGCTAGGACGGCCTAGCCCCTTCTGGTGATTTTGCTCTCTCTTTGGGCTTTCTTGCACCTGATGAGACCAGAGCGGTTATGTAACTTTCACCTTTCAGCAGAAACTTTCACCTTTGCATCTTTCTAGAACTAGTACGTAGACGTAGGTTACAACAAATTACCTCTTCAGCTCCGCGCATGTAAATTTTCGACATCAAAAGAAATTAGGACGATATATTGTTTCTTTAGGTGACGTCTATATATATTGTTCACAGTAAGATCTGTTTTGCTGTAATTTGTGAAGATCGAGCACGTTTGTCATTTTTTTTTTCTCGTTTTGGTTTCTTGATGGACCAAAATGGTTTCGTCGCTTTTGCTCTGTTCCCGGTAACTATACATAGGATAGGAGGGCACCAAGCCACCAACGAATTGAGCCATTTCGATGCATCCGGTCCTTAAGCTGGGAGACTTGACGCCAGCAATACTTCTATGCGGTTCCTAAAAATTATGGCACCCCCTCGTTTCTCGAAATCAGGTCAAAAATAGCATTGTTAATCTTAAAAATATCAGATATAGCCTTCAAACAATAGCAATTCTATTTATAGCCCCCTCTCCCACCGCGAGATTTCCAAGCACTGATACGTGTTAATCGTGCTGTTGGGGACCGCACGACAGTGAAATCGTGCGGTCTCCGACCGCACGACTACTGTTTATCGGGAGATCGTGCGGTCAGGGACCGCACGACCACTGTTCACCCAAGTCGTGCGGTCACCGACCGCACGACTTGCATGTGCACAGTGTTTTGGCTCAGGCGATGCATGTGTTTATCTGCTTGTAGTGAGAAACACTGTGCATATGCAAGCCGTGCACATGAAAGTCATTAGCCGCAGCAAAAAAGAACAGGCTCCAAAATGGTTTCGTCGCTTTTGCTCTGTTCCCGGTAACTATACATCAGCGTCTAGATCTGGTATAAATAGAATTGCTATTATTTAGGGCTAGATCTGGTATTCTTGATGTCAACAGTGCTATTTGTGATCAAACTTCTGTTTCTCAGATGTCATGCTCTCCAAGGCGTGATTTTGACTATTATTTTATTAAAGTAGAAGCACATTTATGAACAGTTATCAAAGTATGCTATCATCAAAGTTTTTTGCCACAAATTTAGGCACATCATTTTAACTTGACCAAAATCTGCAAACTTTGAAAAATACTATTAGTAAAATATTAGATAGATTGACTGATCAACACCCATAGTGTCAAATTTATTTAAAAATAGGAAGAGTAACTGTTGAGTTTAACACACCAACCAATCGGTTCAGAAAGCTTAAAACTGTAAAAGAAGAAAAAAAACAATCATATAATACTCTCTGCGCTGAGCCGTTGTCACGGTTCTCTGTGTAGGTAGGTTGTTCCCACAACACTGAAAGTCTGAAAGTGACACTGTGCGACAGGGGTTTTGGGTGAAAGGCGCGGGGCAGACACTGCAATTCTAACTGTCGGCCGCTATCCGCAGAAGGATATTCGGCACAGTGATCCGGTTAACCCCACTTGAGAAAAAATAATGCTGTAATTACACGGGCGAATGCGACCTCGGCCGCAACTCCTCCACTTCCCTTGGCTGGCTTAGCTACCTGCTTGTCACATTTCACCACCTCGCGCGCGACGCGATTGCCATTTGCCCGACGATATGGTTGGCACACACTGTTGGTACGATTAGCGACTAAACTAGGCGCAATTAAGGAAGCAGACGCCATCGGCATTGTTCGGCAGAAGCTAGCTGGTAGCATATGTAGCAGCGAGCATAGCTTAGCCGACGTGTTGAAATGTAATGCCATTTACGGTCGATTTACCACAGGGCTACCCTCACGGCGGCTGCTAGATCAGTGACGAAATTCAGTGAGCACAAATAATAACGCTGCGTTTTTCTAGCCCATATCATGTCGTCGCAGGAGTCCCCGAGCGAATTAATGGTGTACTGTGTTTCATAACCATGTGTTAGGCACTCTTAATACAGAAACTATGAGATAGTTTCTATACTTGCCAATTAATGTAGACACTACCCATAGAAACTATACTCCCAATGGATAGTTTCTACAAATAAAATTTCCATCCAATCATTTATCTTCTCTCTCCTATCATCTACCTATCACAGCTCTTTCTATCTTGATTCCTGTGTAGACATGGTGTCTATATAAGAAACTATTTCTTTATCTCTCCTCTTTAACTCCAATGACACATCAGCATTTTGCTTATTTGACACCTTATTTAATGCTATAGAAACCATCCATAGTTTCTGCATTAAGAGTGCTCTTAATGGGAAAAATCTTAGTCATATCTCCAACTAACCCAGCGTTTCCTCTTTCTTTTCCATCCTGTAGCGGTGGGCCCTTTCATCTCTGGCCTCTGCCTCTCTCTTGGCTGTTACAGTCAATGGCGGACCCAGGATTTAATTACACTTCGGATTTAGTGGTTGAATGATCTAGGCTATTCAGGCTGGACTATTAAATTGTTACCCAGACTGAACTGAATTTACTCGGACTATATATTAGATATTTTTTTATATCTTAAACTAAAGTCTACCTTACCCGAGTGTGGATCCACCTCTGGTTACAGTAGCAGTGGTTGCTTCTCCTCGCGCACGCGCGCACCGCACTATTTTTAATCCCAACTTGTGCCACAAACCGAAGGTATCTTAAGCTCCAATCCATTGCAGTGCAAGCACATCAAGATTCTCTCACACACACATACACACTCCTGGGCTTGCTTAAAATCCACTTGATTGCTGCTTCGTCTCCCCTCCCCGTACGTGTGCAGTTCTTGGCACGCTTGCCCATATATTCCCCGGCCGGCCTCGACAGAGCGATAGATACATAGGCAACGAACCATCACACAGACACACTGACGAGGTAGCTAGCCGGCAGCGAGGCCGTTCGTTCGTTCGTTCAGCCGGCCGCGCGCGCGTGTCGGACGAGCTAATGGGACGGCACGCGTGCACCGGCGCCGTCCAGCAGAAGCTGCGCAAGGGGCTGTGGTCTCCTGAGGAAGACGAGAAGCTCTACAATCACATCATCCATTACGGCGTCGGGTGCTGGAGCTCTGTGCCCAAGCTCGCAGGCATGCGCGCGCGCACACACACACTATTCCACTCCTAGCTACTCTGCTCTTCTGTTGCATGTGTGACCCACTCTCACCGTCGTTGGCCATTGCTTGTGCTGAATGCGTGCTTCAGGTCTGCAGAGGTGCGGCAAGAGCTGCCGGCTGCGGTGGATCAACTACCTGCGCCCCGACCTGAAGCGGGGCAGCTTCTCGCAGCGGGAGGAGGACGCCATTGTCGGCCTGCATGAGATCCTGGGGAACAGGTACTGCTACAATGCCTTCGAGAATTTTAGCGATGTGAAGTCGATTAATTAGCGACAGGTGACCTGATTAACGAAACGAATTCAACGCAGGTGGTCGCAGATTGCGTCGCACTTGCCGGGCCGGACGGACAACGAGATCAAGAACTTCTGGAACAGCTGCCTCAAGAAGAAGCTGCGGCAGCTCGGCATCGACCCCAGCACCCACAAGCCCATCTCCGCCGCGGCGGCGGTGGCATTGGACCCGGCGTCGCAAGACCAGAAGCCACCGGCCGCCGCCGCCGGTTTCGCGCTGAAGCACCATCAGGTGTTCAACCCGTTCCCGGTGACCGACGGCTTCGCCGGTGGCTTCGAAGCCGCGGGCATGGCATTGTACGGACACCTCGGCGGTAAGGACGCTTCCGGGTTCGTGGACTACAGCAGCGTGCTGGACGTGTCGGAGAACCTGGGCTACGGCGAGAGCTCCAGCAACAGCAGCAACTGGAACTGCGCCGTGGGCGCGCCGGAGGTGAACAATGTGCTCGAGGCCGGTGAGGCCCTGCATTGGGCCTCCGAGAGCAAGGTCGAGCCTTTCGTCGGCTACGGCAGCGAGAGGGAGGCGCTGGAGCACAAGTTCGTGCTGCCCTGCCACGGGCAGCGAGAGCAGAGCATGCCGCATTTTGACTTCGACGTCGGCCGGGGCGCGGTGGTCGGGGAGTTCGACCTCGAGTACTTTTGAGGTTTTTGTCAATTTAGCCATCGTCGTATATATTGTTCGAAGGCATTTTACACAAGGGCAAGACCAATTGGGAGATTAGAGACTGTGCTTTGTTAATTTTCTCTAGTCCTTAACACTATTTTTTTTCTTCCGTCTTTTATGGTTTCTGTATGGCTAAAATAAAAGGTATAGAAATGTGAACACTGTGTAGTTTACTATGAGATTTTGAAAGAATAAGCTTGTTACTCTTGTACTCAGTAAGTTGCTACCACTTGGAAGATTGTGTGTTGTGTATTCCTCTCCGGCCCGAAGAAAAACTGTCAAGGTTCTTACTAATTGCTTGGGCAGGTCGCCATCCTGTTTCTGCTTTTTCTTGATTTGTGTCTCACGAAAGCAATGAGAAAGAAAGATACATGGCTCGGAATTAGCAGCACCTGCCATGCTAGTCAATTTCAATTATTTGTTTCTTTAGTGGTAGTAATACTTGCACAACGATTTCGTGGCACTATTAATGCTGCTGTTAGCTTCTAATACAATTTTTCTCGAAAGGCCCCTTTTGCTAAAAGGTACGTGTATTACTCCTATGACATATCGAATAATTTAGCGGTGTTGGTATAGAGACAAAAGACAAGTGGAATTAAAGAAAGACGCTAACCACCTTGCTGACCATTAATTGGGATTCCCATCTACGTTTCTAAGACACTAGATGGGCAAGTTTATTAAAGGGGTGTGTCTATAGAAATTTTAACTATTTTTTAATTAAAAATCACTTGTATTCTAGACCGTTGGACGGAGATCTAATATCCTAGATCGAGTCCTCAAATCCTATATAAAAACTAACCCTAATCTAACTCTTCTCTCTTCTCCCCACCCATCCACGCGCCACCACCCTCCTCCTTGTTGGCCAAAAGGCCTGTTCTTTTTGGCTGCGACTTATGGCTTTTGGCTGTTTACGGTACAGATTACGGAGAGATCGATACTCACTTGCGATTTTGACTGGTACAGATGTTAGGCTTTTAATGTATACTACGCTTAACTTATAGATCTCATCTTGAAAAAAATACTCCGTTTAAAAGTTAGGTACTGTAGCGGCTGCGAGAAGCCGGCCGGCTTCTCACCAACCGAACAGGCCCAAAATGCCAACGAGGACCACTGGTGACCACCTCTCGTCACCGCTTCTGCCTCCCACATGCCCACCCCCACCTCCTCCACCCTACCTTACCCACATCTGCATGCCCCCCCCCGACAGTAGCGCCGTCAGATTTGCCACCGATAGCTACCACCCACGCTTCCTAATCACTCGCCGGACTCTCGTAGCCCCTGCCTACTGCCCTCCTCCTCACCCGCGTCTGCCACCTCCCCCGCCACCGGCTTGCCCTTCTTCGGTCTTTGGCGACCCGTCGCCGTTGGATCCGCCACTCTCACCACCATCCATCATCAGATCTATTGTCTCTACCCCCACCAACCCCGCCCACTGCCCTCCTCCTCACCCATGGTTGGTAGCGCCATCGTCGCTGCCGCAGCCCACCACCGGTCCTCTGCCACCCCGGCATCCCTTTAAACTCGATGGCCACCGGTGAATCCTAACCCTAAACAATGAACCCAAAGCCTAACTCGGCGCCTCTGTTGAAGACACTGGCGATGATGACAGTCAGAGAACAAGACGACGGAGAGCCTCACTAGATCTTCGCCGGAGATGGAGGTGGGCGGGAGCACGAATCTTGACATAAATTAAACGGTATAAAATTTGACTAATTTTCTTCCAAAAACAGTCAGAACGTTGTCTAGCACTTCTGTAAGGGTGATATAGTAGTAGCAAGTTGCAGACCGTAGTATACGTGTGATGCGATATGAGTCCGTCATTTTTGTCGGGGCGTTGCCATGATGCTTGCTTGACGCCAATACTCTGACCGCAGCTAGCGACACAAACACTGCATGATGACTGGAAACATCGTCGTGAACATCGCGTTTCAAATCCAATTCGGGGGCCATAAAAGCTGTCAAAACAACGGAGAGGCCGGCGAATAGCATCTTCCAAAAAAAGGGCACATACCAGGTGTAAAAAACATCGCCCCACACCGACGCTGCCGTGTCCGAAGCAGAATCAGAGGGGAGGATTACATCAAGCACAGGCTAGCCACACATCTGGCTAGCTACCAACAAAACATTGCAATTTCTCGTCGCACATCATGCTAATGAAACTAAGCTTAGCACGTCACCTTTTGCCGGCATCATTTCATCTCTAGAGACCAGCTTAGAATTAGTTCAGCAATATAAGGCAGAAGAAACACCGGATCTGATCTGTTCTGATCTTACCTGCTGCACAGGCTGATTAGCAATCACAGTGGACCAGGCACAGCATTGTGGTGAGAGAGTGAGAGACCATGAGGAATAAATGGGGAACAGTTTAGCAATGGCGCACGACGGCAACTGATCGGGGGCGAGGGGGGCTCAGCTGCTTGCCTGCGCCCGCGCGCGATGATTGATCAGGATGGCCCGTGCCACGATTACAGAATAAAGGCGTCGCGCCGGACAGGCCCTGGAGCGCAGCAGGGGAGGCGCACTGTCGCGACGTGCATGCATGGTCCAGCTGGGGCGCGAGAACAGAAGCTGCACTGGCGGGGCTCCATCATGGGTGCGATTCTTGTCGATCTGGTCGCTGTCGGGGACTAAAACGGAACAGCGGCGGCGATGTACGCGCGGCCGTGCGCCGGTGGTTCTCGGATCCTTTTCTCCATACAGGTGCAGGACAAGTACGCACATCGAAACTTCGCGGCAGCAAAAGAGACACACGTTCTGCGACTGCTGCAGCTGCGTTGTTGCAGCTGCACACCTCCGAATTCCGATGGTGCTCACTGGCCATGCGAGACCTGCGAGAGCTGTGACCGTGATGCTGCTGCCCACCCCTCTGAATTATGATTAATGCACCTTCCATTCTATTTATGAAAAATGCGATTGAAGATTCCTTCTGAGGTCTATAAGAGAGAAACTCTGCATATTCTCTTGTAACGATCAGTGTGTGAGTTGAGTTCCTTAAGCATTGTGCTATTACTGACTACCACATCCCTTCGCAGGCATTCACCGGTCGTGGGGAGAATAGATCTTGGAAGCCATCATCCTTGCGATCTTATACAGAAGAGGACGAATCAGGTTTTTAGGAAGCGACTCACACGACTGCTCGCCATTCTCTGCAGCGACTGCTTCTGCATCTTTATTGGCAACGGTCTCTTCTTCTCCGCGACGCCCTTTGTTTCGTGTTGATAACATCTAACAGTCCGTAGTTTTCTTTAATTGTTAGTATGGATATATACATTTTATTGTTCATAATACTTATTGGGAGTGTCTAGGTATCATTCGGTTATTTTTTTTTCTAATTATCATCTAAATTTATGACCTTTAGATTAGAGATCAAGGGGCATCTTGTTTTTGAAGTAGGGAGATTTTTTTCAAGGGGGAGAGGGTAGAATTCAAGGGAGAGAGGAGAATTCATGACCATTAGATTTCTAATCCAATGATCCTAAATCTGGATGATAGTTACTAAAAAAACATCCGGATGATGTTTAACAAAACCCATACTTATTTTGCGAGTTCATACTCATGAGAGGTATATGTGTATGATCCGGATTATGTTTTTACCCATATTTAGTATTTATATTATTCTTGTAGTCATAATTTATTTGCAGAATTGTTAAATCACTAAAGTGTTAAATATTCTAACAGTTTCTGTAACAAATTGGTGATCAGGTGGGCCACGCTCGTTCCTCGGCGCACCTGCAGCCCTGATTTCATGATTCGGTAGTCTCGGACCCTCGGTGCGGTGCCGAGTCGGTCCTCCTTCCGCGCACGGCACGCGGCCGGAGGCTCTTGTGCAGCACGCACGCTCTGGTTCACTGGTTGGGCGGTTGCCAAGTGCCAACTGCCAGCCCTGAGCAAACCGCGCGGCGCGCGTGTGCCCAACTCGGCAGCCTGGTTTGCCCGTGCGGCACGCGCGGACTCGGCGCCAGCAACCCGTGCATTCGCGGGCTATAAGGATCCGTTTTGGTCCGTGGTTAAGAGATGGGTTAGAAGGCTAAAATAGATTAGCTTAGAGCATCTCCAAGAGAATAGCCAAAAGGATTAGCCAAATTTACTGATTTAGCTACTTTGTAAAATAGATCTTACAAAAAAAGACTAGACTACTCCAACAGACTCTGTAAAATTTAGACTCTCCATATTCAAAAGTGCCAACAGACTAGAGTACTGAGCATCTGCCGTGCGCTTGAGCTTCTCGTTGGCGAACTTGTACCGGTATGCACGTGGCCACCACGCCCTTGGCCAGCGGCTGCGTGCTCCGGAGCTTGCCCTGGAGGATGAACACCATGCGCTGCACCGGGTCGCCTTCGCGGATCACCTTCTCACCGCTGGAGAACACCAGAGGTCGCAGCCGGTCGCAGATGCTGTCCAGGATGAGATCGTCCATGCCATGGAACAGAGGAACCTGGCCAACGGTCGCAGATGTTGTTTGTTATTAACGAAATTAGATGTAATACAAATGGAACAAACAAAAGATGGCTAGCACTTTACCTGTATGTTTCCGATCAGTAATGTGAAGAGCATCAGGCCACTGAGCACATTAATTATGCTGAATATCACCTCAAGCCAATTGCTCGTAGGCTCAAGATCATTGCCAAAAGTACTGCCAAGCAATACAAAGGTGGTAAAGCAGTATTAACGTAAAGATCAATAAATAACTATTTTTTTTCCATAAGGGAACATTTAACAAACATGCTAAGGCAACACATGCATACAACAACCATAGAATTGAACGATTTCCCACATATAAATCTGACAGATATATGCATTTTCAAATAGAATGATAACCCGAGCCGAGTTACAGCTGACTACTCAACATTCATAAATTCAAGTTTCTGGGAGAAAAACAATTCCCTGTGTCAGAAATGAGTGAAGTTAATTTCACAAACTAAATTACCTGAGGGTCATGAGGCCCCAAAATATAGGATAGAGAGTTTTGACAGCAAGCGAATTGCTCGAAATAACAGGAAGAGCTCCCTTGTAGATCCCATAAGCAAAGGGCCCATTGCCGCTTAGACAGCCTGCTTCTATTCAATCAGTACTCAGCAACAATATGACAGATGTGATTGTCCGGGACAGTTTCCCTGTTCAGCAATAATATGAGCAATGGTATTGTCTTGAAAAGAAACAGTTCATATATATACTTAGATTCAAATTTTCTATTATCATCAGCAACAATTTTTGGTACTTTCCCTTGAAACAACCAATGCTCCAAGATTGTGATTTCTCATCACTGAAACTTTAAGAGAGATGCTACAGTATAACCAAACCTACAGTTTTGTCAGCACCAACCAGTGCCCATAAAGAAGCATATCAACCAAGAAACATATCTTCCAGTTCATATCAAGGTTAACTAAATAATCTTTTTGCTAGTTGTTTGTGTTATCACATTAATATGGTGCATCCCACAACAGTTCCAGCTGAAAAGTAGTTACTGCCTAAGCAGATTGCCTATTACTGGATAATGGATACTGTAACAAAATTTAGCTTTATTGAACATGCAGAGATGCTCTGGAACAGCATTCACAACATGTAAAGGTGTTTGTGGCGCCGCAGACACTGTTAAAACCATGACAGAAAATGTTGGACATTGAATGGAACCATAGTTTGACAGTCTTTTCGGAACCCCTTTTAGTTCATAGAACTTGATTCATTGTAACAGATGATAATATCACATTAGAGGGCAACCATAACATATCTCCCAGTTCATATCAAGGTTAACTAAATAATGTTATCAGAATGAAGAAGTGACAGCATAATATGTATCAATCCAACCAAAGTCAATGTATCAATCCGACCCTAAGTAAAATAGAACCAATTGAAATATTTAAGAAAACATAAAATCGATGTTGTATCTAATTTTTGAGACGCCTTGCAAGTATGTCATTCTGGAGCTGGTCATAGAACAGCTGTTGTTTGGTGGGCATGGTACTCGTATCGACATTCATAATTCTCTCTTCTTCGAGGTTCCTCTTGAACTCAAATTTCTCTTTCTCAATTCTGATCCTTTCTTCCTCAATTCTGATCCTTTCTTCCTGCAATGTGAAGGCTTTTTTGCACCTCTCCTCTTTCTTCAAATCCTTCTCCGTGTCGGCCTCTTTCTTCTTTGCCAACAGATAATCCAATGCTTCGATGCTGGAACGTTGTCGTAATTTGTCTTTCTCCTTCTTCTTCCCTGTAGGTCTGTCCAGTGTAGGCATTGCAGCCTGACTATCATCACCATTAGTATTGACAACTAATTGTGCAGCCGTTGCAGGACTTGAATTCGCCGTGGTCTTTTGCTTTTTGCTTGCTAGTTTCTGAGTTCCACTCTGATTGCTCCTAGTCATCCACTTGGGCTGGTCTTTCAATATTTTCCAGCAATGGATGTACGGGAAATTCCGGTGCATCTTGTCCTCAGCCTTGAACATTCTTAATGCATTTGCTTGCTACAAATTAGAAAAACATAGAGACTGAATGAGATAGACAAACATCATATACAATTGGAAGGGTAAGGTATGTTATCTAACCTTATCGTCGATAGATAAGCCACTTTGATTTCTAGCCTCTATCTTTGAAACACAACCAGCAAATATGTTCACATCATGTTGAATACCGGACCACCGGCTCATTAGGGAGCTTTGTGTTCGATCCGAATCGAATGTCTTGTTGCCATGAAAATAATCATATATTCTTTTCCAATATGTCGAACGTGATTGATCAACTCCATGCACCGGATCCAAACTCACATTTAGCCATGCTGAGACCAACATTTCGTCCTCCTCGATGCTGAAATTCTTGGTCCTTTTCTGATTCCCTTTCACACTTGCAGGGGCATCATCACTTGCTGGTGTTTCATTACGAGGTGGGATATTATCAGACAAAGCAGCAGGATTACAACCCCTTGTAATCATGTCGGTAAAAGATCTTTCGGAATCCAAGGCGCCTATGAAAACATAACACAAGGACAATCAAGATCATACGCTCAAATCTACAATTCAGCCCAGTATATGCGCTAGAGAAGTAAGACAGGCCAAAGAATCAACCAACTACTCTTCACGGTTTTCCTTGACTGTTTGGCAGCAACATACTATGCTTTTGATGACAGCCCATGAAATCTTATAGAATATCTTAGAGAATATCTTGGACAGAGCTTTTGATGACAAAGTAGATGGACAGAGCTTTTAACTTCAAAGTGCATGTTGAGCTCTACAACAGTATTCTCAGAGAAGTTGCACCATCCTCATTGTCATGGTGATTATAATCTTTTGCATTCTTTATCCATTTCAGAAGTTTGTGGTAAGAGAAAGTTACAGAACTTTAGAGATGAGGAATACTACATAAGTTCAGTGCCTCAAAACCAAGTATGTCTCCTAAATCCAGCGTATAGAGTTTATCCTGCTGCATAATTTGTATTGCAGTAGAAATGTTTATTCAACTTCTTAAATTACAGCTGCTTAATGTATATTTTCTGCCTAATATTGAGTTTATTATTCCTTTTTCTCCTAAAGCATATGGAAGCTGGGTTGTCAGTGAAGGACAATGAAGGATTTGTTGAAAATAGGTATGCACTTGCTGATATATGATTGACACTTGTTGTTCTGAAGTAACCATCAATCACTACAGCAAATGAACATCATATCTACTGGGAAAAGTAATGATGTTGGGAACAGGGATAAAATACCGGATATTAGTAATGATGTTGGGAACAGGGTGCATGGAGATGCAAAGAAAATAGGAGTATGTCATTCTGGAGAGTATGTCATAACATCCAGGATATTAGTAGCATGTTAAAGATTGCCATAACTGAAAGCGAGGAGATGAGCAGCTCCAGTGCCACTACAACATTCATTATAAGCAGGACTATGCCAATAACGCAGAGAGGATACAACAAATCTTTCCAGACTAAATCAGGGCATCCTTATATCATTTAACAAGTATACTTTCCAACATCAGAGAAGATGCTTAATTAACAACACTGTACAACATGAATTACAAGACTTTAACACATTTAATAAAAAATTTAAAGACTGGCCCAACACTGGAATAAGTACACAATAGAGCAGAAGCCAAATCCACTAGTATTCATGAAGCCAAAATTCAAAACCCACAAACTAGTGAAGACTATGTCATCGGAGACAAGAGAACCAAACAACAACAGCTAATTAGATACCACACAACCACCTTCAGGAAATCTGACCAATCTGACCATTAAATCAGTGTATATAAGATTTTGTTGCATCCCATAGCATTTAAGCAACCGCATACTTTAGAGACATGTAGTACAATGGAACATTCAGGTAGCTTCTCAATCAATGGAACATTTCAGTCAATCAAGGCATGTAGTCCAATTTTGAAGCTCGGATGTCAGAAGCAATGAATCAGTATCTAGCTAAGTATGCATAACTAAATATCCTCATTTGGGATTTGCACATAAAAACCTGCAGTTTCAAAGGGCAAGCAAAAAGAACTAATGCATCTGGGTATTTGGAACTCACCGGAGTACATGCCAGACAAGGGGGCCGATGCAGCAGCTGCAGCATTGGGAGGAAGGACTCGACGCCGCAGCCCAGGTACCCCCACATTTTCTAACCAAGGCAATGACGCCAACTGCTGTTGCTCCCACCCGCCGGCCGCCGGGAAGATGGGCAACGAGTACAGCGCAGAAGAATTGGGGTCCCCGTCGCCGTGGCTCGAGGACAGCGGATCCCCTTCTGATGGCGCCTGCGACATGGTGGCTGCCCCTTCCTCTTCCTGCTGGTTCGGCTCCGGTGGGTCGGTCTCCTCGGCGGCGGTTGGGTCGGCGAAGTCGAGGGCGGCGACTGGTGGAGCGGAGGCGGCGAGAGGGGCGAGGCCGCGAGGGGGAGGCGGCGGGTGGAGCGGAGGTGAAGGAGGCGAGGGGCGGCTGGGTCGGCGAAGTCGAGGGCGGCGGCGGTTGGAGCGGAGGCGGCGAGAGGGGCGAGGCCGCGAGGGGAGGCGCGGTGGAGCGGAGGTGAAGGAGGCGAGGCGGCGGGTGGTCGGGCGGTCGAGGCGGCGCGGTTGGAGCGAGGCGCGAGAGGGCGAGGCCTCGAGGGGAGGCGCGGTGGAGCGGAGGTGATGGAGGCGAGGGGCGGCTGGGTCGGCGAAGTCGAGGACGGCGGCGGGTGGAGCGGAGGCGGCGAGAGGGGCGAGGGGGAGGCGGCGGGTGGAGCGGAGGTGAAGGAGGCGAGGGCGGCTGGGTCGGCGAAGTCGAGGGCGGCGGGGGGTGGAGCGGAGGCGGCGAGAGGGGCGAGGGGGAGGCGGCGGGTGGAGCGAAGCTGCGCGGAGGTGAAGGAGGCAAACCCTATCGAGCACTCCGCCGCTGCGCGGGAGAGTCTGGCGCGCGGGGAAGAAAATCGCGCGCTGGAGAGCCAAAGCCCGCGCGCGGGAGGGGATTGGCGACGCGGATAGCACGCAGTTCTCGCTCGGGAAAGATGGGCAGCGAGAAGAACGGGATACCGAGCGAGGAAAAATAGAAAATGACATAGCGAGACTGTTGGAACGCTTTTTTTGGGCATAATAGCTACAATAGGTATTACGGATGTATTTAGCCAAGCTGTAGGAGTTGCTCTTAGGGCCTGTTTGGATGGATTAGGACTAGTTGTTAGCTAGGACTAGTTGTTAGCTGACTAGTAGTTAGTTGGCTAAAGATTAGCCCAGTCCTGTTTGGATCCAAGGACTAATAAGTACTACTATCTCAGTACAAAGTCTGTTATACCCCTATGCATGGCGGTCTGGGAGGGTTGGCGTGGGTATCAGCGTCTTTTTTCCATCCTGCTGGTCCTTTAGCCCTCATTAGCTGGGTTTGACCAACTAGTTGGGGCTTTAGCTAAACTTTAGCCCACTCATTAGCTCTCCTGTTTGAATCCACAAGGACTAAAAATTAGCAACTAGTTGTTAGTTTGGATCCTCCTAGTAAAGCGTTTTAAGTTTTCTAACATAGGATTGAGTTAATGGAGTAAGTTAGCTTTGCACAACTAATCCTCTGTTTTTAGTGCTAACCCACTAATCCACCTAAATTAGCTTAATATAGGATAACAGTAATTTAGATTGCTAAACACAAAATTTATGTTGAGCGTTAACTAACCCGATTATTTTAACCCTTAACCAAATGCGGCAGCCTAAAGGATACTACGTACATAAAGCTCAAATGTCTTGAGGACTGTATATACGGGCACTGATACACAACCTACCTACAAATACTCGTGAGATGCGTCGATCGTAACATAAACCAGCCTAAACCAGCACGACACAGCCCAAATCTTACTAGTACCACTTCTACTGCTACAGAAGATAACCATGGTACAGTACAACATCGACCACACGCGCGAACAAGTGCAGAACTGATCGGCTACCGAACTCATCATGCAGGCTGCTATAGCTTGTGATAACGTAACATTATTGTAGATGCACAAGAAGCGTAACTGTCAACTGAGGTGCATCCGTGCATGCTCAGTGGTGGCAGGGAGCGCCTCCTTCTCTGCGCCTCCGCTGCATGAGTCCCCGCCCCAGCAGCCGGCACCGCGTGCCCGGCCTCGTGCTCCTCGTGCTTATGGCTGCCGGGGAGCTTCTCCTTTATCTTTTCCTTGATGCTCTTCTTCTTCCGGCGCCCGCCTTGCCCGCCATCCTCGGACGACTGACGTAGTAACATAAGTCAATCAGCTACTTACAGTACTAGCGCTCCGACCAAATCAAAGCACATGAGGCAAACTACGGCCAGAAAGAAAGGTAAGTACCCAGATGGAGCTGGAGCTGCCGGGGTGCCGCAAAGTCTCGCCAAGCATTGTGTGCTAGCTCCTCCCTGGTGGGCTGGAGCGGGGCGCCCGTGCCGGCCGTGGCACCCAGGCCAACGCCGACCATGCCCTCGTAAGCGAACGCCGTCGCCTCGCCCGGGGCCACACCACCGCTTACAACACCCTTGTGCGGGGACGCCGCGCCGCCAAGGGCTATGGCACCGCTGACCACGCCCTCATATGGGTGCGCTGCGCCAACAGGGCTATTACTATAAAAGAGGCTATACTGGACGGCGACATCACAGACAGTTCATACGGAACCGTCTGTGCTTAAACTATCATAGACGGTTTAAACTAGAAACGTCTGTGATATTTTCACAGACGGTTATTAACACGCCCCGTCTGTGATAATGTGGAGCGAGGCGACCGGTTTTGGGGAGTTTGGTGAAAACATATCGCTTGTAGACCTATATACGTCTTCTTATTGATCAGAGGTTAGTACCCAATTTCTTCTAATAACTTATATGCCTTGTAATTGAAAGAGATGATAGATAGGTTTTTGTTTAGATTTAGCTAGCTAGATTTAGAAAAATAATGGTATTTTGCTCAATTTCAGAATGGGTAAGTACTCCTAGTTTACTTCAATATATTCTTACTTAATATTATTGTGTCATGAATACGTGGCTAGCTAGCTACCTAATATAGATAATGTGTATGTATAGCTAGTCTGATTTGCTATAGTAGCGCTAATAATCATTTTGACACCTATTTGTTACATGTGTAACGTAGATAGATCGAAGCTGGATATACGTTGAGAACCGTGTAAGTGAAGAGTACATTAATGCCGTGTCTGCTTTTAGAAGAGTGTCCGAGTTGGATATGTTGAAGAAGGGGATGGAATATATGTATTGTCCATGTATTAATTGTGATAATCTAAAGAAGTTTAGCAACTTAGCGCAAATCGAAACTCACTTGATTCGAAGGGTTTCAGAAAGGGGTACAAATGTTAGACCAGTCATGGTGAAGAGAAGATTACATAAGAAGATAGTTATGACATCGTTGAGGGAGACAACGATATGTCAGTTGTGGACTGTATTTTTGATCATAAGGATAGGTCACAGGACGACAATCTGGATCAGATGCTATGTGATACAGAAGGGAACTATAGTGAGAGAGAGAGTTTGGTAAATTCGAGGGCTTGATGGAGGACTCGGAGAAACCTTTGTTCCTGGACTGCAAGCCGCAATACACAAAGTTGTCATCAGTTCTAGAACTACTGAAATTGAAGGAAAGCAATGGTTGGTCCGACAAGAATTTCACGGCATTATTAGGTCTCCTAGCGAACATGCTTCTAAAGGGAAATATGCTACCAAGAACCACCTACCAAGCCAAAAAGATTCTTTGTCCATTGGGAATGGAAGTAGAAAGAAAACATGCATGTCCAAATGATTGTATCCTCTACCATAAAGAGTATGTTAGCTTACATGTTTATTAGGTGTGCAAAACATCCCGATACAAGCGTAAAAATGACTCCGATGATGGGAAGAGCATCGAGGTAAAGTAAGGATCTCCTGCTATGGTGTTGTGATATCTTATTGTAATTCCCCATTTAAAGTATTTATTTGTAAACTATAAGGATGCAAGATTAATGCGTTGGCACTCGGAGCAGCGTAAGAACGACAGAATGATAAGACATATTGCTGATTCAGCCCAGTGGAGGAACATCAATAGGATGTTCGTAGATTTCAGTGTGGAACTGAGAAATATAAGGTTTGGATTAAGTATAGATGGAATGAATCCTTTTTGGTAATATGAGTAGCCGACATAGTACCTGGCCCGTGATTCTGTGCATTTACAATCTTCCTCCTTGGCTGTGTATGAAGCGGATATATATTTTGATGTCACTACTTATCCAAGGGTCGAAGCAACCTAAGAATGATATTGATGTGTACCTAGCACCATTGGTGAAAGATCTTGCAATACTGTGGAATGAAGGGGTACATGTATGGGATGCAGACAAACGAGAGAACTTCACTCAACGCGCCATGTTATTCTACACCATTAATGATTTTTCTGCCCTTGGTAACCCGTCTGGTTGAGTACAAAAGGAGCGAAAGTCTATCCACACTGTTTAGATTATATCGAGAGTGTATGGTTGAACAACTCACGCAAAACTATGTACATGCGTCACTGTAGGTTCCTTCCAAAGTATCACCCATACCGCAAGATGAAGAAAAAATTTGACGAAAAAATTAAAGAGGATGACTCAGTACCAAGGCCTTTTAGAAGGAAAGAGGTGTATGATATGGTCAAGAATATCGATGTTGTGCTTGGAAAGGGACGTAAATTGAGGACCTATTGGAAGAACATGTGGAAGAATAAGTCAATATTTTGGAACTTGACTTATTGGAAGTACTTAGAAGTTCGCAATTGTATCGATATCATGCACGTAGAGAAGAATGTATGTGATAGTTTGATTGGTCTCTTACTGAACATTCTTGATAAAACAAAGGATGGTGTCAACGTATGGCGTGACTTGGTCGCTATGAACATCAGGACCGAGTTAGTACCAATAGAGATCGATAAAGGCCAGACGTACCATTCCCCAGCTTGCTACACTCTGTCTAAGTCCGAGAGAACTCAACTGTGCCGGTCCTTACAAGGTGTGAAAGTTCCATCCGGTCACATCACCAGCATGAAGAAACTTGTTTCCATGGAACATTTGAAATTAATTGGCATGAAGTCTCATGACTGTCATGTGCTAATGACATAAATGCTATTTGTTGCAATTAGGAGTATTTTGCCGAACAAGGTTCGAGTCACAATCATAAGGCTATGTTATTTCTTTAACACAATTGCTTAGAAGGTCATCGATCCTGATGGACTAGATGCTCTGCAGACCGAGGTGGTGACAACTCTATATCATCTAGAGAAGTATTTCCCTCCATCATTTTTTGATATCATGGTCCATCTTATTGTCCACCTTGTGAAAGAGATAAATATTTGCGGCCCCAAGTTTCTACGTCATATGTACCCATTCGAGAGGTACATGGAAATTCTCAAGTCCTATGTACGTAATCGATCTCGACCGAAGGGTAGCATCATCGAAGGTTATACAACTGAAGAGATCATTGAATTCTACATCGGCTACATGACTCAGGTCAAATCGATAGATGTACCTCTATCTCATCATGAAGGGGGCTAGAGGGTATCGAGACTATCAAAAGGAAAGCAATAACTCCAGATCGAGATACGTATGTTCAAGCCTATTTCATGGTTTTACAACACATGACTAAAGTGACCCCATATATGAAAGAGCACAAAAACATGCTACGCCAAGAGAATGCAGGCCAGTTAGAGGCTTGGATCACAAGACAACACAACCGTCAGTTCAACAAATAGTTGAAGGTGCGATTGACTAGGAGGTCGTCAAATGAAACACTACAATGGTTGGCAAAATGACCAAAATTTACAATTATGATATGGCAAGGATACGACATTAATGGCTACACATTTTATACAACAGATCAGGATAGAAAGAGCACAATGCAGAACTCAGGTGTTCGCATAGATGGCTATGATGCGTACATCAGTACCGCTGGTCCAAGCTTGTACTACAAGCTTGTAGAGGAGATTTGAGAGCTTAACTATGTAATTTTCAAGATTCTTTTATTTCAGTGCCGTTGGGTCCAACTTCCACGGGGTGTAAAGGTCGATAAGTACGACGTCACTACCGTAGACCTCGAATGTGTAGGATACGAAGATGAACCATTCGTACTCGCGAGGTAAGTTGTTCAAGTATTTTATGTAACCGACCCGGCAAATAAGAAGTGCCATGTAGTTCTTCAGGGAAAAAGAATAATTGTCAGAGTTGAGAATGTTGTGGATGGGGAAGAGTACAATCAATTTGATGAGTTGCCTCCATTCGGAGACACATCAGGCTCGAGGAAGAACAAGGCGATGAAGCAAACTATATGTGTGTCGATCATCGTGAAGGGTTTATTTAAAAGGAAATAGCCAAGTGACCCCACACAACCAGAACCTATTTGGAAATTGTTGCAATGTAATCATAATTATGAAACTCGGCATATAATTATGGAACTATATTCCATTGTAATTGTAATTGACTCAGTAACTAAGAAATAGTCATATTTATGATTATGTTTGCGTTTTTTATAATATTGCATGCCCAGCATGATTTTTTTGTGGCTAGATGGAGTGAACTATCACAGGTGGTTTATCAGAAGAAACCGTCTGTGATACATCGAATATCACAGACGATTCTTTTATAGAACCATCTGTGATACGTTGAATATCATATACGGTTCTTTTATAGTACCGTCTGTGATAGAATTATCACAGACGGGTCCATAAATAGACCGTCTGTGATAGTTTCCCTATAAATATACTTTCTGCTCGTAGAGTCCTCACTCACTCACTCCGTCTCCACTGCCCTTGCTAGGTTTTGCTAGATCTGATAGCTCACTCGTGCGCGACACCGCCTCTTCCTCCCGACGCTGCCTCTCCCTCCCGTCATCGTCCGCCTCTCCCTCCCGACGCCGGCCATCTCTCCCTCACGACATCGCCTCTCCCTCCCGTCACCATCCGCCTCTCCCTCCCGACGCTGGCCGCCTCTCCCTCCCGACGTTGCCTCTCCCTCACAACGCCGCCTAATGAGGTTTGCCTCTTCTCTTTTCAGAGGTCATCATGTACATCAAAATATAAGGAGGATGTAGAGAAAAAAGGAATAGATTTTGAACTTTGGTAGTGGACAGAAGGATGAGAGATATTCACCATATCTTCCACCAACTCATGACCCTCATCGTATGCATGACTGTTGTTAAACAATTATAGATAATATCACCTCATGGATTCCTTCTCATATCTCCAAATGGTTTAGGTGCACATCTATCAGTTAAAGTTGATTGATCTAGACCTTTCTGCTAGGTAGGTCATACAAATGGATTTCACCATCTGTAATTCCAGATGAATTCAATTGATTATACTTTGCACGCTCTCTTGTTCTGTGATGGTTCAAATGTTATGGCTAAATGGTTAGATATAGTGTATAGCCAAAATGATGGTTGAATGATGTGTTACTTGAATAGTGGCTTTTATATAACTCCAAGCTTTCTTTTGTACTAAGGTTTCCTTGTTGTGTCCTATTCCCTGCATCATTGGCTCTTATATCCTCTTTTACATGTTAGTGATGAGCTCTCAGGATGAACTCATGGTTGCAGCCATGTTAAGCTTAATCAAATTACAACATGTTTTTCTTCTATTGGATCTGAAAAGCTTACGTTGGTAAAAGTCGGTGTTAATGCTTTTTATGCCATATTGCCATTTATGCCACATAGACCTTCAAAGGGCATGAAGCAAGTTACACACTCCAGTGTGTCAGGTTCAATGAACTTGAGACACTGGTGTGTGTAATTTGATTCATAGAACTTTATTTACACCTATAGCTCACTGCAATTAGTTTTTTAGAAGAGAGATAGCGTCCACACAGTCGTCGTCGTCATCTAGGTCTCACACTCCCAAGATTGAGATAACTAAACGTGGCCGAGGAGTATCGAAAAGGCCAGAGGGCCGAATGACCATCACGGTGGTCTCTCCGGATGGGGTCCCTCGGCAACTGAACAAAGTAACAGCATCATTTTGGACTACCTGCAGGATAATTGGAAGGCAACGGGTCCCCATCACCATAGCAAGCTGGAAAGATTTGGCAAAGGATCAGAAAAATCAGCTATGGGGGGAATTACAAATTCATTCGAGATCCCAGGAGAAGTACAGGGACTCGTGCAATGGCAGGCGCTTCTCACAATGGGAAAAGCATGGAAGAACTTTAAGATCACTTTTGTCACATAGTACGTGGTCAAAGATCTCACGCCCTTCACAAAGTATCCTTTCGTGTCGCTGGAAACATGGGAGGTCTTTGTGCAGATGATGTCAACGACCGAATTTGAACAACAAAGTGTAGCACACAAGGCTCTCTAATGACAAAACACTCACCCTTACAGACTCGGCACCGTTGGGTACACGGGTAAAATCCCGCAGTGGAGGATGCAGGACGAGGTCGCTATCCGATCGGAGGCCTCTCCGCCATTTGCCGAGATCGCAAGCGAGCGCGCCCAAAACTGGTTAAGAGCAAGGTCATCAACCACGTCTTCGGGTGTCTCTTTCAAAAACCCCACAGTCGAGGAAGTGTCCCAATGCCTGGTAAGATATGTTAAACTACATAATTGTTAATACGTCTTGAACTTCATTGGTTCAAAAATAACATGATTACCTCTTGCAGCAATCATTAACTACTGAATCTTATCGAGGCTCCTTTCAAGAATAAAGGGAGAGAGATGTACTATCACAGGCCCTGGGAAACAAGGAGCACCCAGGTCGTACACGAGGCCTGGGGGTTTACGTATCTTAGAGGTACGGATTCCCAAATGACTCCGAGATATATAGGAGTAGGAAGAGATCCAAGACCTATCGCAAGGAACAAATAAAATAGGAGCTTCGTGTACAACTTGAGGAACAGCTATCTGCCGCACTTCGAGGAGAGATAGATTCATTGAGGGAAGAACTAAGACAAGTCCACAACCAATCGCAACTCACCCCCGTTAATATGGTACCTAGTCCCCCTCAACGTCTGAGTAGTTGCGCGTCCACGCCAATTACTGAACATAGCGACGCCCATTTACCTATCGACGATATCCGGGTAATGTACCTCTTTAGAATGATACATAGATCTCTTTGGTGGACGCCTTAGCTCATTTTGTATGTAGGAGCCTACACCTTGCATCTTCAGAGTCAGGCTTGTTGGCTCCATTCCCATTGACACTGGGCGGGGATGGCATATCCATGGCTGTTAGGGACGCTGGTGCACGGTGTACAAGTAGAGACCAATTTCATGAAGGTTCAGGTGAACATGATTAATGATATTTTCAAGACCGTCCCTCTTGAGAAGCCCCCAAACGAAGAGATTATGACATTAGGGGATGCTGTCCACACATTCATCCAGTGGCGCAAGAGGGACATCGCCCTCGACTCATCCGTGCCACGATCTCCACATCCAGTGACCCAAGAGGGACATCGCCCTGGACCTGTCACATCGGCTCCAGTATCTCCACCTCCAGCTCTGGTTCTGAAGCTTGTTGCATCGGCTCCTGTGGAGATGCCACCGAAAATGTATCATAAGCAAGGCTCTAAGGCTCAACCGAAGAAAATTAAGGCACGTCCCGAGCCATGGAAGTTCATTCTTGGAGTGTCATTGGTCCCCAAGTCATAATTACCCTAGCTTGGTCTGGTCTACAATACATTACATACCTGGTACATGCAGAGGTCCAACATGAAGCCAAACCGGCAAAGTGGATTCACTGTGAGATACACGGAGGCACATTTCCTCCATGATTCGGGCTACTTCGTCGTGACATTCGAAGACTTATTCTTACTATTCAACCTCGACGAACTCGACGTCTCACTTTTACGATGCTGGACACTGTAAGTGTACTGTACAATGAAGTTCTACATTTCAGCGTATCAAAAAGACTATGAGTGAAGGAAAAGAGTCAGGATTTTCAGAGGATGCCCAAGGAACCCTGTGGTTCAAGCAACGTTTGTGTGTGCCCAATAAGAAGGAGCTAAAGGATCTGTTGCTAAAGGAAGCTCACGAGTCGTTATACTCGATTCACCCTGGCAGTACCAAGATGTACCAGGACATTAAAGAAAAATATTGGTGGCCTAGTATGAAGCGTGAGATCGCTGAGTATGTGGCCCTTTGTGATGTCTGTCAGAGGGTTAAGGCAGAGCATCAGAGGCCGGCAGGTTTGCTCCAGCCGTTGAAAATCCCAGAGTGGAAATGGGAAGAGATTGGTATGGACTTCATAGTCGGTCTGCCTAAGACCAAAGAGGGCTATGATTCGATTTGGGTCATCGTGGACCGATTGACCAAGGTTGCTCACTTCATTCCAGTGAAGACAACCTACACCGGTGACAGATTGGCAGAGCTGTATATGTCGAGGATCGTCAGTTTGCATGGAGTGCCCAAGAAAATAGTGTCAGATCGAGGGTCCCAGTTCACTTCTCGGTTTTGGGGTAGTTTCCATGAGGCTATGGGAACGCACCTGAATTTCAGTACCGCATACCATCCCCAGGCAGATGGTCAGACAGAGCGGGTCAATCAGATTCTGGAGGATATGTTGAGAGCATGTGTGCTAGATCATGGACCTAAGTGGGACAGCTGTTTGCCTTTTGCAGAGTTTTCCTACAACAATAGTTATCAGCAAGTTTGCGAGATGTCACCATTTGAAGCACTCTATGGCAGAAATGCAGGACCCTCTCAATTGGAAAGAGACAGGGAAGGTCGGTGTTTGGTCCGATTGTTTAAAAGAGGCTGAGGACAAGGTCCGTTTGATTCAGAGAGGTTGAGGACCGCCAGCCAGCAAAAGAGTTATGCGGATACTGCACGCCGAGAGTGAGTTTTGAGCCGATGATTTTGTGTATCTCAGATCACACCATTCAAAGGTGTGAAGAGGTTTCAGCAAAAGGAAGCTTGCACCAAGGTATGTCGGTCCGTTGCACTCAAACGCAGGGAGAGGTTGCTTATCAATTGGAGCTACTGCGTCCTTGATGGGGTACATGATGTTTTCCATGTGTCCCAGTGAAGAAGTGTTTGAGAGTGCAGAGGAGGTGTACCAGTTGAGGCAATTGATCTTCGGGAGGATCTGTCCTACAAAGAGCGTCTGTCAAAATCTTGGATGTGTCGAGCGAGTCACCCGAATAAAGTTGTTCGCTTTGCAAAGTTCGGTGGAGCAACCACTCCGAGGAGGAAGCCACCTGGGAGCGCGAAGAGGATCTCAAGGCAGAGTTTCCGAACCTATTCTAGTAGTGAGCCCGGATCTCGGGGTCGAGATCCCGTTTAAGGGGGTAAGGTTTATAACATCCTGATTTTCTGGAGTTTATAAAGCCCAATTTTCAAAAATTAATTCTCTGGAATTTTTCTAGAATTAATTAAAGCTTAATTGGAATTTTTATTAATTAAAAGGATTTAATGTGATTAATTCAAACATTAACATTTGCCAAAAGTATTTTATTTGAGTTCCCTGTGTCTCAGGGATTTTATTGGTATTTTCTGGAATTTTCTGGGAATTCTCTGAATTTATTTGCTATTTTCTAGAGCTCAAAATGATTTATGGGAATTTCTGGAAAAAGAAAAGAAAAAGAAAACCCCCAAAAAGCCAGGTGGGCCGAAACCCACTGAACCGGCCCGGTCCCACCGCTTCGCCCAGCCCCGCCCGGCCGGCTCGCTCGCGCGCGCCGCACGCAGGCGCGCGATTCGGCGGCGCGCCGCGCGCGCGCGCCCGCTCGATGTGCGCCACGCGTCGCCCATCCACGCTGCTGCCGCCGCGCGCGTGCCCGCTAACCCTAACCTAACCCGCCGCCACCGCAGCGATCGCGACCGTCCGATCTCCCGCGAGATCCCGTCAGACGCGTGTTCCAAACCGCGCCCAACTCGCGGCCGGCCGGACCGTCGGCCGCCTCGGTTCGCGTGCTTTATACACGCGGCCGCCTTGGTTCGGCGCCCACGCCGGTTCCGGTTCCGCCGCTGCCGCCGCTCGCTGCGTCGCCGCCGCCGCCGCCGCCCACCGTCGCCGGTGAGCACCGCCGCCGCCCCCGCCGCCTCGCCGCCGCTAGTCCCCGTGGTGCCACGCGCGCGCCTTCGCCGCGACGGAGCCGCCACGCGTCGTCGCCGCTGAGAGCCCGCCGCCGCCCCGAGTTACCGCCGCCCAGCCGCCGCCGCCGCCGACCGCCCGCCGCCGCCGGACACCCGCCGCCGGACACCCTCCGGCCGCGCCTGCGCGCGGCCGCGCCCGCGCCTCCTCGGTCCCCACGCCGCCACGCCGCGCGCGCCCTTCGCCTCCCCGTGGACGCCATCCACCGTGCACCCCGCCGCCGCCATGTGGGTCCCGCCCGTCAGCCCGAACCGTAGACCCGAGCGCCTTTGTGCCACGTCAGCCGAGCCCAGTCAGCCGCCGAGTCAGCACCACCTCAGCCCTACCCGCACGCGTGTCCGCCCCGTCAGCAGCCACGTCAGCCCTAGCCGCTTGCGCCAGCAGCCCGCCGCCCGCACTGTTCCGTGCGCCGCGTCCACCGTGGACTCAGTTCCCCGTGCGCCCGGTCCACAGCACAGTGTAATTTCTTATTTTCCCCGATTTTCTTTAGATCCAATTTTCCAGAGGCCCGTTCTCCCTCGTCCTAGCTCCGATGGACCCGATTCTTTTTCCTAAATTCATCTAAAATTGAGCTCTATCTTTTGGTTCAGGTTTGAAAGTTTTTGGAGTTCATTTGAATTTTATTTGAATTTATTTTGTCTCTTCGTTTTGTTTTCTCTCTCGTTAGATCACGCGTTCGAGGGAGCCACCGTCGGATTTGGAGATCAAGAGCCGTCAACTGAGCAAGGCCAAGGCAAGTCGTGTCCTTTGATCATGTTGAACCCAGTTTGCAATCTATTATTTAATTATTTTGTTTTAAATTATCTTGCATCGCTATTTTTATTCAAACCCTTGTATTGGTAGTTATCGTCCCAATTGGTTATTTCCCTCCTTGATATTTTGGAATACCTTGATGCCATTGTCACCTTAGGTTGGGAATTTAATTAGTGATGCTATGTTATTTGTCACATTGGGTTGGTACGATTAGAATGCTTAGCCTTGCTTATTTTTGCGAAAGGGTTCATCATCACATGTGATTAATTAATTTGACTTAATGAGATATAGAATTGTGGTTGGTGCCACAGTGAATCGTGGTTGGTGCCACTGCTATAAAATTTGTGCCGTGACGTTGGTGCGTCATTGGCAGTGGTTATACAAAATTGGTTTTCACTCGGGCGAATGATCATGCAGTAAAGGGGGAAGTGTGAATTCACTTCGTGGGATGTGGAAGTCTCGCCCGGGTACACTTAAGGACTTAACTTTGTGCGCATTGATCTGAGTCTTACCGTGCAAACCACATGTCTGGTATGGGACAGACCTGGCTGATTAATTTGGGATGTTTCAATTTCAATCTCGCTGGGATGAACATGGTTGCTGTTTTCCATGAGGCGCAAGGGGGGGGTGTGATGCGAAACCCTAGCGGGCGGGATTGGGTTGGAATTGAACATTGTAAAGGTCTTGTTGTGATTACCTTAAGCTGAGGCTAATCACATCGTGTGGGTACAGTTGTGCAACTTCTGCAGAGTGTAAAACTATTCGAATAGCCGCGTCATCGGTCATGGACAATGCTCGGTGATTTCACACGAGGTATAGTTACTCTTGGAAAATTTGTAGCTGGTCAGTGGATGGTTGATTCACTGTTGGTTTGGCTTGTGGATGGGAAGTCCATAAGTAGTTTACTTCAATTCCTTTGATTATTCATTATTGTTTTATTTTCAATTCGCCTTCAATCTATTTATGGTAATTTCAAATGTTGTTTTATGCAAATTAACCCTTTCAGCCTTCCATTGGTAAGCCTTGCATACTATATTGCATCATTCGTTACAAACGGCTTGCTGAGTACCAATGTACTCACGGCTTTATGCCTATGTTGCTCAGTTGAGGATGAGGAGTGCTACCAGCAGGAGGTCCTAGGAGGCGAGTACTTCGACGACTACGCGTTCTAGGCTTCGCTCCCCACTCGATTGCCCGTGGGCATGTCGATTGGCCACTACGTTTTATTTTGGACTTTCCGCTGCTAGTTTTTGTTAAGCCCCTAAGGCTATTGAGATTGTAAGCTTAACCATAAGGTCTCACTTTTGGATATTGATTAATAATTTGAGTTTTCCTTATTTAATATCGTGATTGTGGTGATGATTACCTATATGTTTGACTGTGTGCACTAGCGTGATCCTGGACTAGTGCAGTATACACAGAGAGTCCGGATTTGCATATTCGGGTCTCGACAGTTTCCTTGACCCACACTTGGTCTCTAAGCAATCCATCAACGAAAATGCATCCTTTGTCCAAGATTATATAACGAGGGGATTGATTGCTCACAGTGACAAGGAGTACATCATGGTACCCTTCAACCAAAGGTAAGTGCTTCACTACTTGCCACACAAGTTTCATTTGTACTTTATATGCAATATGAACTTAGGATTAAGCACTGTGGCGACACACATGACTAGGTCTCACTGGATTCTAATTGTGATTGTACCAAAGTAGAACAAGATAATATAGCTTTATTCCCTACTTAGGAGCAATCATGACTTCACTCGTGTGCAAGAAGCAATTGACAGGTAAACTCATTTCCTACATACATAACTCTATTTTAATCTTTCTTTCGTTTGCAATGGCTGAGACTAACTTTTTTGAAATCACATAGGTCGTTTACCGCTTATGTTGCCCCGGGAGAAAGACAAGGAATCCATTGACACGCTGCGACACAGTACGCGATTTTTGGTACCCACTACAACACAGCAATCATATATCATATTTTGTTATAATGCTTGTAGAATTGATAATACCTATGTATGTAATTCTATTTCTACAGTGCCACCAGCAGCTACAAGGCAATGTATGTGGATTCTACGTTTGCCGCCATATGAAGAAAATCATAGACACTAAGATGAATGATACTGAGTTTTGTCAACCTTCCAATAATTATTATTTTCTGATTATATATATGCATATATATATATATATATATGCACATGTTAATTAATGACTTAACATTTCTCCTAGGACAGCGGGTGTACTTCGACAAAAGTGCATTTGATCTTGAAAAACTTGTCAAAATTCGTGGAAACCTCTCCCAATTCTTACTAGCAGAGGTCATAAACAAGACTGGAGAGTTCCACCCCGGCAATGGTGATTAGATGTACAAACATTAGATTCAATTGTAATCACTCAATTGTGTTTAATCAAACAATTCACTCAATTTAATTCATTTGTAAGATCTGGGAAACGGTTGTCATGCTATATATGTGATCTGCTTATGTTGTTTTATTCATCTGTGTGATTTATGTAATGATTGTCCTGTACTATATATACATGATCTTACTTGTTTTTAGAAGGCATGGCTAGCATATCCTGAGCTAGCCGAAAAAGAGCAAATAAAACCGTTGTTCAAATAGCTATCACAGACAGTTCGGTGTTCTAAATCATCTATGATATATATCCCAGACGGTTTTAAACACCGAACCGTCTATGATATGAACGATATCACAGATGGTTTTTATTATTAACCGCCTGTGATATAGTGTATATCACAGACGGTTCGAAACACTTAGCTGTCTGTGATATGAACCATATGTGATAACAAAAATCGCATGTGATAGTCAACTATCTTAGACGGTTTTTGTTAAAAACCATCTGTATTGTAAGTTATCACAGACGGTATGGAAACCGTCTGTGATAACCACGTATTATCACTGGCACGTAAACACAGACGGTTCCTGAACCATCTGTGATAACACTTTCTATAGTAGCTCACCGCGCCGCTGCCATACTCGGTAGGCGCAGCCGCGTACCTCGTGGCGTCGCCGGTGCTAGTACCCGAGCTGTACGCCGGGTCGCCGGCTCCCTCGGGATAGGGTTGCCGTACTGGTCGACGGTCGACGCGGGGTTACGGGTGCTCGTACTCTCCCTCATGAGCAGATCTGTTATTGTTCAAGGGTGTTCAACTGAACACCCAAATTTTTTTTATAAAATACCAGATATATAATAGGTATATTAGATATATATACTATTAGTTATGTTAAAACTATATTTTATGCCTGCAAATAAATTTAACCCGCACTCCCCGTATCTCGTGCACAGCCCATGTAATACATTAGACCTATTTTCTTTCCACCTCAACCCTCCTCACACCCAAAGAGGTAAAGATATAAACAAAATCCAAACATTTATTCTATTTTTCATCTTGTAGTTGTCTGTGTGGGAGGCGACTTCGGCCTTCGAGTCGTGCCATGATGTGACGACAATCATGCGTGAGGCAGCGCGTGGTGCAAGGTGAGCGTGTGGCAGTGCAAGCGAGCAGAGAGGTGCCGCGGGCAAGCGGGTAATGACACAACAAACACGGAGGTAGGGAGCGGGCGACAGGAAGGGAGCCGTGCGGTAACCGGGAGGGAGCGTGGCATTGGGAAGTGAGTAGCACCTCTAACTTATTGTCATCGTTCTCTCTTCAGATCTAGGTATGCTCCATCCCCACTCCACTTATTTTCTTTCTTAGTGTGTTTTGCTCCATGGAAGGAACATGCAATTTCCTCTTAGATGGATGGTTCTTGCTGATGGGGAAATAGCAAAAAAAAGGCAAGATCAACAAGATATACAACTCTCATTTATCTCTATAATTTGAATTTTAATCCATATAATTATGCTCGTCTTATGTTGTCCATTTCCTCATAAGAAATCATTAATTTCTGTAATTTATGTTTTTTTATTATATCTACATACACGTATCGTGTGTCGGTGTTTTTGAGGGGGACGGTGTGCTACAGTATCGATGTATTCAAGCAATTTAGTTTTAAAATTTAAATACTTATTCTAAAAATTCTGAATCCACCACTGCTCTCCTCGAAAGTCCGCCATCAATTGCTAGCTCGAGCTATCTCAACTCTCTTGCATCCTCCTTTCTAACCGATTTACCCTTTCTGAGCCAGTGAGTTGAGTCGGTGGCTTCGCGCGCTGCTCGTAGCGGATGGGAATGGAGGCGAAATCAATGTATCCGCGCGTATATGTACGAGGAACGGGTGAGAGAGCGAGCGGTATGGCTGGGACGGCACGTGTGCACGCATGCAGCCACGCAAGGACGGGCTACGTGACGAGCGGAAGGCACGTTTGCGCCGGATTTGCCACGCGTTGGCTTGATCTGGAAAGTTCCTAGTGAATAGTAAAACTAAAAAGGGCATACTCAGAGTATATTTTTTAGGCTTGACATATGATATTTGCTATGATTTATTAGTATAATAAATAATAATTATTAAAATAGTTCAAAGCAAAATCCGGCTAAAAACTGGTTTCATTGCTGTTCGCACTGTTTCATTGCATGCCTTCAATTCGGGTCAGATTATAAACGTCAAGAATTGCTGATACTGTGAATCAATGTGTGTTCCTATGCATGAACACACAGTACTGCTACAAGAATTATTCACATCGATCGATATTGACAATTTGCAGGACAACAAATAACACAGCACGATGTCTGGAAAGTAGAAATACCTTGCGTTCATACAAAATCTCGAAAGAAGAATAAACGTGGACTCCTTTTTTGACAGTGTTTTGGGCTAAAGGCCGAAAGCTTCAGCGGAGCAGTATTAAGATTGTCCTTTTTCGAAGGGAGTATCAAGATCGTCCTGATCAGAGCGACGGTGTCGCTTCCGCAGCGCCAGCTTCAACACGCAGGCTGTTTTCGCGCCGGTAATGTGATTTTGCACCCTGGTTGTTCATGGAAAACGGGAATGCATTCCAAGTTATTACGGTTTTGCACCCCGGGTCTACACGAAATATGGGAATGCATTTGAAATAATTCATTATGGCATTAGAGATCAGCTAAGAGATAGCACACTGACAAGGTGTACGAAAGCAAAACTAAGCACTGAAAAGAGGATAATTACCAATATTTCAACAATAGGGTAGATGCGCACAGAAAAAAAGCCAAAATGTACACGAACCATTCATATAGTTCCATACTTCAAACATATGAGCATTTTCAAAGGCCACACAGGCTTATCTTTTACGAGAATAAAATTAAACAGAAATTTGTCATGAAAAAAATGTTCGCATGTTTGTTTTAGATTCATGAAGCTTATGTAAGGATTGCCAATCAAAATCAGTTTGATTGCCAACCAAAATCAGTTTTTCTTTTCACACATTGAAAAAATCAGTTCCATACCTAGTTTCCCAACAATGAAAAGCCGTAACATAATTTTATTCGTAAGGAAGCGCTTTCCGCATTTGTAGGTTCTGTGAAAACTAATCATGCATAAGGGCTAAGGTCCATACGCATGCAATGCATTCTTCAAAGAATCGCTCAAGAAAAATAACCCTGAGAGTAGTCCCATAGAAGATCACTGAGAAAGGGATTCTATACCAAATTATAAACTTTTTGACAAATTTGGAATTGCTCTATAGAAAACATTTCCATGAACAATTTTTAACCATGCAGACAGGTCAATGAGGATGAAGAAACTGAGCCCACTTCACCCGGTTTCTAGTTATACAATGCCTTCAATGTTCTTTTTAAGGGAAACACTATCTTCCATGTTTTACTTAAGTCCTGATGACTACAGAAAAGTTAATAAATCATTAAAAAAAATTATGCACATCAGAGACAAAAGACCAATGCAAATCTAAGCTTGTAATTTTTACGGCTCAGCTATAATTCTCTGTCCTGGCACATTAGCTGGATAAGTAAGAAGGTCAAATTGAACTTACTTGGAATATTGTCCCCAGCTTTTTCAATCCTTTTGCTCGGAACTTCAGAACATCTTTGGAAACAGTATTTTCTTTCAAAAACTAGAGAAAGAGCAAAAATCGTGACAACGTGAAGTGGGTGCCAAGATTATGTTATTCATTTTTTATACTTGAATATTCATATCCAAATATAAGCATACATGCAAGGTACTGTAAACATTAAGGAAGAACTGAGGGGGCAATGCTTACTGCTTGGCAGACACGTGAAAGCGTTGACTCAATATCGACCACATTAATTTTCCACAAAGAATTGAGCATTGCATCCTTTTTCTCCTCAATACTCTTCATAAGCTGCTCTTCCTTGTTGTCGCCCTCCTCAATCTTTTTCATGCCTTCTTGTAGTTGTATAAGAGCAATTGCACCTATAATAGCACTCGTTAAAGCATCAGGGCTCATTTTTAACCAAAAAGGGAAAATAACCGGGTAGTAGAACATACTAGGACGTACCTGCAGCTGCATTAACCTGTGACTTTACGTGGTGGCCCTTGTCTCTTACCCACTCAGCTATGAACGGCACACCCATATACAATCTATTTTTTCCAAGTTCTCTTGCTGCTTGTCGAACATAAATGTAGCCAATAGTGTACAGCATAGCCTCACCAAAAGCTGAAATATCATTTTATATAAATTAACCAGATGAAAAGCACTAGTAGAATCTGTAAGACGTTCATAGTTAAGGAATGGAAATGAATCTTCTGGGCATCATGCTGTACTTGAACAATTAAGAGTCCTAGAAGCTTTTTTGGCCCAACAGAGACACAAAGGAATAAAAGCAAATCTGTATAATCATGATTAAAAAGGCATTAATATGAGTATATATACAGCAACAAGAATCAAAAGTTGAATGCAATGTCTATGCTTCTGAGAAAATACAGGGCTGTGAGTGGGGATGAAGATAGAAGGTAATACCGGCTTGAGACAAACGCTGAGCTTCTGCACTTGCCCAGTCACCAAATTCCTTATGCTTCCCATCAACGTACGGTTGAAGTCGATCCTTAAGGCTCTGAAGAAGTTTTTGCTCTCTTTCGGTCTGCAACTCCTGCAATCCAGAGAAGTTATTAAGGTCTAAGGCTCTGCTTATTTCGGTTTGAACTTCTGGCTTCTGATTTATTTTTTACTATTTATAGATTTCATCTTTTTTTGGCTTTTTTTAAAGGTTTTTGTTGATTCTTTTTTCCGTATTCATTTGTATTATCCGTGATGAGCTAACTTGTTTTTTCTATTTTTAATTTTTTTAAATCTAATTATGTCAAATAAACTATCATCAGATACAGTATAATTTCAGTCAACTACAGTGTAATTTCAGCCATAAGCTACCATATTTAGTCCAAATAAGTGGCACCTAAAAGTGAAGCATCCACTGCCAACTCCAAGGTGATTGGTATTAGCAGGCTGGGGCCCCACATCAGAAAACAACTTTGCTGCAAGTAACTGAGCATTATGGGAGCAATGCACCTTTATCTTCTCTTGAATCCTTGCCCTCGACTCTTGACTATCTGATTCTTCCTCAATCTCTACTGAAGCTACAGATGCCAGTGCAAGCTGACCAACATAATCTTCAAAATAGTCGCTCCCAAAAAGCATCCCAAAGACAGCGGTTGGATCAATCATGTTATCCCTGAAAATGCCGTCATAAAAGAAGTTCATTGGCACCATCAACTTAAAAGTCTAACGGCAGGAATATTTGAATACAAGTAGATAAACAAATTCAGGACTTACTGGGAAAGACCTTCCTTTCCATGCTTATCATAAGAATCCTTTTTTACAGGATCACTCAGGACTTGATAGGCCTCACCTAGTTCCTTGCAAAAGTAACCAATTTGAGTCAGTATTTTTAGCGAGCTAACCCTCTACAAAATAATGGATTATAGGGTGCATCAATGAAGCACATCTTCCTTTATACTCAATCAATTATGACATAGTTTAGTCTTCACATTACTGGAACGCACCCAATATAAAGAATCCAATTATGAAACGAAACATCATCAGAAACAGAAAACGTAACCAGAGTGACCATCTCATTTGTTCCGTCATCTAAAAAACATTGCCGGGACTATTTCCTCTCCTAGAACATTGATTCTACAGCCATAACACACTTATCTATCTGCATTCCGAAATCAAGAGTAATAGGAAACGAAAAACACAAAACGCAATATAGCAGAAGCGAAAAATCTACCTGAAACTTCCGCGCGGCATCAGGGTTCCCGGGATTCTTGTCCGGGTGCACCAGCTTGGCCTATAGAAACCCAAACATCGCCGTACGAGTTAAAAATTGAAATCAAGAACCAACAATACATTGCGCGAAAATAGCATCAGCGTTTGACCGCGGAAGGATCACGCACCTTGAGGTAATAGGCCTTCTTGATCTCGGCCGCGGAGGCGTCAGTGCTGACCTCCAAGATGTCGTAGTACGCGCTGTCCTTCACCATCGCAGCTCCTCCTGGCCGGATCCCACTACAGCACTGAACGCCAAGAAACAACACCGCACGCACACGCGAAAAAGATCGGATGGGAGGACTCCCGAGATCGGTTCTTGGACGGAGGTAGAACAGCGGAGGGAACGAAGGCCAAAAAAAGAAGGAAGTTTCTGCAGAAGCTGAGTGGTCCTCTCACCTGGTCAGGCGTCCGGAGATGATGGAAGTTACTTGATGAGATTTTCCCGGGCCGGTCCCACCAGGTGCCGAGGGTGAAAAAAAAAGCTTGTCAATTTGGTTCGCTCGCTCAATTTAAAATTACTTTAATTACACCTATTAATTAAATAAATATTGAAGAACTCGATTTTGTATTAAACTAAATTTTGTTTTAACGGTAAAAATAGTTTCGAACTATGAATAAAACAATATTAAATTAAACTATGTCATGACGAGCTCGACGTCCACCCTGGATGTATTTCTGTGCTCTGTATGTATCCAACGTTCAGAAATCTCGCTACGTTTCATTGCCTTACAATGCGGCACACTGCTCGTCTCACAAGTCACACAGGTGGTCACAAAAATGCACAAGCTACATGGCAGCACCCAGCCTGGCACGAACACGCCATGCCACTAGTGGCAAGGCCACACTTATTTCGGCGCAAGATTACAAGCAGCCCCTACTAAGAACAAACTCACAATGCTGTACTAAAATATTTGATGTCGCACTTGGGAGATTGCCAAGCGCCACCAGCTTCTATACCGGGGAGATGGCGAGAAGAAACTCCGGCGCCGACCTCTGCAGCAGTATGCCGCAGAAGGGACAGAGTGGAACAGCTGGCGCAGATAAATCGAGAGATTCGTCGCCATGAGTGGAGGCATCCAAAGGGGACGTCGTCGTGGTGAAGAAGGTCTCCGGTACCAGCTTGTCGACCATCCCTCCACAACACACGCAGTGCCAGATTGGTTGCAGAGTGGAGCACAAACGCATCGACGCTGTGCATCTTGACAACTTGTGCCTTTCAGATGGGGCGGTAGCAGGATCGCCGCCTCCGCACAAGGCTACATCAGGCGACTCGAAGCGAACAGGTGCAGAGCAGTAGCTGCAGGTTTCTTCGACCGAGTATTCGCACACCGAGTCGATCCTGCAAGAGAAAAACAGTTGAGAAACAGATGCAACATCCAATGCTACATCTCAGTAACTTCTTTTAGACAACATTTCAATGAACCAATGAGACTAGCATATGTTTCATGTCCTTTCACTAATGAAATCGGCTACCATGGAAGATCCACAAATTTAGAAAAATGAATACCTGCTTCCTAGATCCTCGATCCTCGATCTGAGAGACTTGAGCTGATTATGCACTTCTCCATTATTCACAGATACCCAAGAATCCATCTGGGCAACTCCAACAGGAAACCACCTTTTTTCAATAGAGGCGCCCTTGAGCAAATATGCTATTTGATTCAAGACAGCAGCAAAAGTGAAAGCCACAAGCCTCTCTCGCAGCTCTCTTTCACTGCTTACTAGAAGATTGCTCCACAAATCAGTTGGCACACTATTACCCTTTTCACCACCAGGAGAATACGCCACATGATCGCTAAGCATTACTTTCCTACAGATGATATTCAGCAAGTGTAGATTCCGCGAGCTGACCTTCGACATCACGTCATGATGTAACTGATATGGGATATTGATAGAAACACACTGTAGATCATCTGAAAACAAATCTGAGACCCATTTATGCATTAAAGTCTCCAGAAAGGTTGGTGCAGATTTCTTGAACGCTTGTAGCGCAGCTATGACATCCCATAAGACAAGCCCCTTTTGACCATTTTCATATTTCTTCAATGACCAAAAAATGTTGGATCCCCACCATAAGAAGTTAGTCGCAGATAAGATTGCAGATTGTTGACTGCAGATATGAATGCTCTTGTCTAGTGGAATACCAAGGAACTGACCACCAATCCAAATGAACTCAACCACTGCCTTTTGTACCCTATTGTTTTATCAACAAAATTGTTATCATGACAATGCATTTTCTAAAAGGTTATCTCAAAGCAATTATTATATGAAAATTTCTACTACAAGACTCCAGTACTACCAATACTGAGTTCATAAACAAAATTACCTGGCTTGATACATCTGATTTAACAGGTTTGGATCCAAGCTGCGGACCTGAAGGAGAAAACATTCATCAATTGTTGTATTATATAAGAAGCTCAAGTACAAATTGTGCAGTTGAGCAACAGATGTCAGATATAAGAAATAGCCTAAAGCATACCACAGCAATCATTAGTTCTCCAGGTGCAAGTGTAAGACCAAAGCATCCGTCAGATATATCTGATAGCTGCATGCACATTTCAGATTCCAATTAGAAAGAAGATAACTCACGCGTTCAGGAAGAAGGGGAAAAGGTTGAGTTTCAATTTTACATCTGTTGACTCTTTTAGCTCCGGAAAATTTGTGTGTACAGGAATTTCTTCGAGGTGGTTTTTGCCGAAGATCCAACAATGTGTAGAATTATCCTGATAAAGAAGCAAAATGTTAAGCATCAAAACGTTAAGCATCAGCATGAAAAGCAAGGTTTGAGATAAGAAAATAGCAGTGTGCAGTTAGTACGATTTATTAAGGATCATGGGGTTATCTACAATAATCAACACAGCAACCAGCTTTTCAAGCTATTAGAAGCATATTTGTCAAAATGAAAACAACTCCATCAAATACTGTTCATACACTCTCAGCAATTACACAAGAAAGCTTGGATTGACACTTGACAGTATTAAAAGGTATCGGCACTAGCACATGGCCATCAGCATTACTATTACAATATGTTAAGGGATCAGGATAGTGGTCATTCGCCCATAGTTGGAGTGGTCAACTAGCTTGAGCAATTTTCACCATATGTCCGATGGTCTCAATTTTACTTAGTCCAAACTTTCAATTGCTTGAATCAGGTCCCGCATCTTTCCAAATGAGTTCCAACTCGGACACCAGTTTTATTCGTAAGTCTACAAAAGAGATATACTGACATAGCATGTGAGCTAGCAACATGTGCTTTGCTGGTATGGAAAATGGATGTTCACATGGTAATGTCAGTTGAGATTGATGTCCATGTCACAATATTAGCAACAAGCATTTTGTTCATTTCGGTGCATTTGTAGTTTTTGCTATCATTTTAACAACCAAATGAACATATATTGCTCATATGCTGCCATGTTACCACATTAACATTATAGCATATCTGTTAAATAAACTAATAGAAACTTGCTGTTTGGACCCGATTGAACTATTTGGAAAGATGTGGGATCTGATTGAAGCAATTGGAAATTTGAGATATCAGATGAAAAAATGTACAAAAAATGTAAGATCAAACATCACCACCTATGTTTTCTGCTGTTGCATGCAGTTGGCTAGCAAGTCTATGGGCATTCCAAACACAGAATGATCCCCACCAGAATACTACTACTATAATGAAGAACAATCTGTTAGATAAACTGGGTTTATTTTGTACAGCTATTTCCATTCTGCAATCAGCATCTAGTCAACTTGCAAAGCCACACACTATGGGCACACTCAGACAACAACAAATAGATTTTGCTTGACAGTAGACAAGATAATAAAGCATACATAAACCATTTTTTACCCTACACAATCAGAAGGAATTAATCCAATAGTGTCGTGGCAAGTCAACGAACCTCACTGCAGCTGTATAGACAATGGCCATCCAAACCCCATGATAAACCTGTCACCTATGGTAATGTTAGACATTTATTTTTATTTTACTGAAGAGAAAAGATACTCAACTACAGTGAAGCTTTACCACTTGATCATGTGCATGACATGCACTGGTATTCTCAATTTTATTGCTACGTAGATTCCATATCCATGTTTCTAGTGACCCAGATACTCTTCCGATTGCCAAATTAACCTCATATTGAGGCTGAACTGGTACGGATAATGAAATTGATGAGACTGGAGCTAATGAATCAGTGGTGACCTGACCAGTGGAACATTTGGAATTGAATATTTAATTAGAGAAGACAGAAACTTGAAAGTTAAAGATGAGCAAGACTATTCATTTGATGTTGCAACAGTGTCAAATATCAACTATGTGCATCAAAATATAAAGAACATAAATATGAGTTGATGCTTATTATGTACCTCTGCCACAAATGAAAAGGGCACTTCTTTTATATCTGTACATTGATTTAATCCTTCGATATTACCTGACCATATCTTCACACTGCCAAAAAGAAAATGATTCTCCAATATGAGATATGAAAGGTTTACAGTAAACTATCATGTATTCAAGAACGAATAAGGAATCATTAGAATATCAAATTTAGTAGTTGGTGTTGAACTGACCAACAAAATCTTTTGGATATATGGGAAGAGCATTTTCATCGATGCTCAGATGTTACATGGTAGAGCGTAGCGAGTTTCAGCTTTTAATACTGACCGCAGCAATTAACAAAGAAAATGGGGATGTGTGTTTTTTTTCATTAAAGGCACAAGCATGAAAAGGCATGGCTCATGCTTACAGTTACTCTGCTGCTTATGTAGCTGCCTAGGACTTTGTTTCAAAGCACTGTTTAGTAGCTCAAAATATCTTGTATAAAGTTGATTAAACATATTGATCCTTTTTTCCATGCCATGAATCATGAACACTCAGTAAAAACCCAATTTAAACGAACAAAAAGTTGCAGGGCAAAGAGAGTGCATAAACATTTACAAATAATAAACATAATTGTGCTCACCTTCCGTCCGAGCATCCGGTTGCTAAAAGCAGTGATGATTTTAAAGAGCCTGCAGAGGAAACTTCCCAACTAATGGCACTGACCCATGAATTATGAGCTTGGAGAACCCCAATGAGTATTGGATCTCTGGTAACCATGCAAACATCTATTGTGTAGTACTCGGGCTTACATATTTTCCAAAAAGAAACAACCCCGGACTTGGAACCAACAGCAAGAATGCACCAATTTCTCAACAAACAAGAAGTAGTGTCACACGATGCCACAACTGGAGACCATGCAACTACAAGAGAAGACAAAAGTGCATGGCGATATGCATACTGTTTTGCTGTGATAAGAGGAAGAGGTTTGTCTTCTCCATTGCAAGGAAGTGGTTCTTTAATATTTTGTGAGCCACCTTGCCCATTTACGACAGCGATTTCATGTCCAGATTTGACAGTCTGGAATCACAATTAGGGAAAAATAAAATAGAATGTTAAATTGAAGACAGCTATGTACTATATGCTCTGAAATAATTTGAATTTTGCAGGATAATTAGTTCTTTCTTTTGTTAAGAAACAATACTGTTTGCCTTTTATGAGTTAAAAATAAATAAAGTTAAACGGAAACTTCAGCATACATGTGAACATGTACAATCTGTACCTTTTTCAAAGATGTCTTCTTTAACTTAGAGCATGGATTCAATGAGAAGTCTGCAACCTTTGAGGCATCCAGATCATCTTCATCCTTATCATAAACATAGCTTTCAAACCTACATGCAATCAAAGTTCACTTAAAATAAATCCAGGCACAATATACGAATGCTAGAAAGGCCACCAAGAATGCCGTCTTCTTGCAAGAAAATAAAAGAAATAAGCCTAAGAGGGGAAAAGATAAGTAACTTTCATATGTGAATGGGTAGATAAGATTAGCATATCAACAAGTGGCACTCTATATAATAGCTAAAATGAATATAGTTTAGTGATGTTGTCCATCATTAGCTTGAGTTACTCCCTTTTTTTCTCATTTACCAACAGTACTGCAGCAACAGCAGAAATTGAGCATGCATAGCCTTCAAAATATCAATGTTGGTTTAAACCGCACACCAAAGGGAGACAGATATTACTTTGTCTAACATTGAAGTCAACCTCTTTCTACGTAGGAATAAATCTTAGAATGGTCCTTTTCAGTCCAACCACATTTGTAAATCATTCTTAGATCTCTGCTGGTCTAATTTGATGAAATATGGATGCCAGTCAGAGGAAAACAAATCAGGTGGTGTTACTTATAACTTTTCATTGGAAACCATATTTCCTCACTAAGCATTGGACTTCATTCATAAAGCAACTGCAAAATATTCTCAAGATATAACTGCTCTCCTAGAAAGCAAATACATGATCGCATTCAAGTCAGCGCAAAGTGCTAAACACAAATATTTCCCTGGAGTCACTATTGATCTGATCTAGAACTATGTGATGGCATGAAAATCTTATTCATACAAACTACCTTCCCGTCATTGAGCCTTACATTTTTGCTGAACAATCAATTTGATTTCCCTATCAAACTGTTGGCACAAACCTCAAAATCATTTTCTTGAACTAAACCCTTTGGACCATCTTGTTATTCAAAACTTGATGATGTTTTTTTACTGTAAAGACTTGATGATGTTTTTGTATTGAAACAACTAGATGATGGAAATAGAAAAGTATCATTCACCTTGCTGGTTTCCTTTTTCTCCGTCCAGGACCCCTGCAGGAAAGAGGTTCTTGCAATTCATCAACACATCCTACCTCATGTGCGTGCTCGGTAATTGCCTTTTCCTAATATATGAAAGAAAAAATTTGGCAAACAATTCTGAGATAATCAAGGAAATGGAATTCTCAGTGCTCAAGTTGAAAGGAGCATACCCGAGGAAATAAATGAGGACCATCATCCTCTCCGAACTTTATATTTTTGTAATAGCTTAACAGCAAATGAGATATATCCGCGACCTAGACCAATGGATTAGAAGTTGATAAGCACAATGGTATCAGCAACCTAGACGAACTGATGACTCCAAATGAACACACATGATGAAATGAAAACAGAAAATTTAATCTTTGACAAGGACAAACTTGTAAGGGATTTGATAAAGAATACAAAAAAGAATATTTCTAAACAAATGACAAACCAAAAGTGCAAATTTTCATTTGTTTGTCGCACACGTAAGAAAGTACTGCTATATAAAAATTTGAATGAAAATTAGGTGAAGCAGTTAATGGTGAGCTCATTCTAACTTCCTTTTACTCCAAAAGCTTTACCGATCTTTAGGGGTGCAAATGGAGCGGATATTTCCCGACCGACCGTCCGTCCGTTTTAATTCGGATATAATTCGGAGCATATTCTCGGATATCCGAATTTTTTGTCGGATACGGATTCGGATATTTTTTGTCGGATACGGATACAGATTCGGAAAATACAATATCCGACGGATACGGAATTATCCGGATAGTTACCGGATTATTATTCGGTAACTATCCGGATAACGCTAACGGCCCAATCGGCCCAATCCATCCGAGTATCCGACTGATCACACCTCGACGCGCCACAGGCCACAGCCCACCCCAGCATCGAGTTACCTAGCATCCGACTAACCCTAGCGGCCTAGCATCGAGTAGTGACTAGCGACCGCCGACCAGTGGCAGTGAGCGGCGCCGAGCGAACTCAAAGTAGCAAGCGGGAGCGGCGCCGAGCGAACTTGAAGCAGCGAGCGGGAGCTGCGCTGCGGCGGCTACGTAGTTCAGATCGACTGATCGAGATCTCGGCTTCAGAACGGGAGCGGCAGTGCGGCACTTACAAGTAAGATCGAGATCTCGGCTTCAGATCGGGAGCGGCACTTACAAGTAAACTAATAATAATCAATAGTGGCGCTAATTGCCAGCTCCTGCTGATTTCTTGGGTACAAGTCAGGCAGTTTTGATTTTTTGTATTGGCATGCTGTTGTGATTTTCTCTCATATGATTTCGTCTGGCATTTGGTGAAGTGTGATTACGTGTTCTCTTTTGTGCTCAATATTTCATATCTTGTGACTTGTGAGGGCTATGGGACTTGATAATTTTGCAAGGTTATATGTAGATTCTCCATAGTTATGTTGTAGGATAGCATACTTTAAATCAATTTCTGCTGTAGGATTGATTATGCTAAACTATGTTTTTTGCATCCGTTTATCCACAGACTACTCATGTAGATGGTTTGATTTTCAGCTAGCTTACTTCTAAAAGTATCTAGTTTCACTGCGTAGTAATACTGGCCTTATTTGGAGAATCGGTTGCATGAGACAATTTTGTCCTACATTAATGTCAATACAAAATGGATGACTAATGCAACATAAGCTTGCCATTTTTTTGTATCAGCATTTGTCAGTCTGTTGTAACTTGGCAATTAAAGGTATTAGATATATAGAGCCAGTTGCATAGTTTGCTTCTGCTGGATCTTGTGAGGTAGGCAAATTTCCAGATGAGATTCTTTTTAAGCAGAGTTGTTACAGATGGTACTAGATATAAGTTGTTACAGGTTTCCTAGGATGATTATGGTTCATTGTAGCCAGTTGATGTCCAAAAACTCATATGAAATCAATTCCTTCCAGCAGAGTGAAAAGGAAAAAGATTCATTAAAACATAGGTATTATTAGTTGAGTTACACAAACGCAATGTATGCAGTAAAATGACTACAAAAGGCAGTTTTTCCATTGACTTCAAAAATGAAGTATACACATCTGCACATTTTGACTTTTCATTTAAAAAAACTGTTGCACCTTGGAAATGGATAAATTATGCTTATCCGGAGCTATACTTTGACAGCATATCCGGAGCATGTAAAATTTGCTTCCGCGCATTATCCGACTAAATATTCGTGACCGAGACTAACCGTATCCGGAGCGGCATGTATTCGATCCGTATTCGTGACCGAGGATATCCGGATTCGTATTCGTATTCGGCACTATCCGTATCCGACTCCGACAAAAAAAATATGGAAAAGGATATGGGATGAGCAATATCCGTCCGTATCCGATCCGTTTGCATCCCTACCGATCTTGTTAAAACAATGTATAGGGTCCATGTGCACATGGATCATGGGAACTTTAGCCCTAAGCCAAACACAAGATAAATCAGTGTTGCAAAACAGAAATTTGGTGAGTATTCAATCTAACTCTCAAGATGTCTTAATATCAACTTCATGCAAATCAATATTAGTCTATAAACCCAATTAATTATACATTGGCAGAACAAGCTTACCTCAACCCATTCATCACAAAACTCACAAATTGGCGGCCGGTAAAGCTTCACATGACCATCAACAGTGCAAACAGCAAGTAAACAACTGAAATAGTCATACATATAAAAAATGTTAGGCGATAAGATTAACAGATGAGCATAATATTAATCACACATAAACATTACAGTAAGACAAAAATATATCTTTACATATTAGTCAAAAGATATATACCCAGAATTAGGTGCAAATCCTTGTTGAGACCATGAAATTGACCGAGCACATGGTTCAGTATCACGCGCTAAGCAAGTGGGCAGTAAACATGGTTCAAAGAGATCTGCAAATGTTGAGAACTGAACATTTCAGATCAAGCAACAATTGTTACTTTTCAATTGTCATAAAGTAGAAGCTGACTTCTTAAACTCTCACTAGTCAAGACAGTTGAACCCATTATAATTCCAATAGTTTTTGCTTCATTTTGAATAGCATCTCACATTTTCACTGCAATATTCATGTTGAGAAAAGAACTTTCTGGTTACAGTACAATTGAATTGAATCTTCATTATTTCATATAAATTTAAAAAAATACGTATGTTAATCATCATCATCCTTTGCAGTTGACCCTCCATGATCTCAACCAAAGCACTCAGTGCCTCAGTTCAAAACTTCAAATTGTCCACAATGACTCCAAACTCCAAAGTAACTACAGAGCTTGAGCTCTCACAACTCAGAAGCATTTTTCTTAGTTGATCCTCCATGATCTCAACCAAAGCACTCACTCAGTGCCTCAGTTCAAAACTTCAAATTGTCCACAATGACTCCAAACTCCAAAGTAACTACAGAGCTTGACTCTCACAACTCAGAAGCATTTTTCTTACTATACAATCCTAATCTAAAGAATCTCAAGATTGAATCCCTTCCACTTCATTTTGGCTATCAAATTGCTTGAGTATCCTACTAACATGTAGTATAATACAAAAGGAATGTAGCATCGTAGCTCAATGCTTGTGTTTCGCTGAAGACCAATACCTTCCCTGTTAACCACTCCTATGGGGAAAGGATCGCTAGGGCGAAGCACAACCAGTCCACAAGGCCCCTCAAGTGCAGCTGGGTTCTATAATCGAGAAAACATGATGAATGCAAGGTCAACCCGATTGATGAATTATCGTAATACCTGACTGTAAAAATGAAGGTAGATACTTTAGGGTAATGAAATTGCACATACCAGGATAGTGACAATGTGACCAGAAGCAACAGCCACCAAGTTCTCACTTGACCAAGCGATGGCATTTGGATAGGACGGTGAAGCAATCAGGGTAGTGGCTTGGTAATGTGGAGCCATCGCACTCAGGCCCAAGCATCCTTAGAGCAACAAATGCAAGCTAGAACTCTACAAAATGCGCATCACATAATCCATGAGACATGAGCTAACCTCACCTTCAGTTCACGCGATAGTATTCCAGAATCACCTAAAGCTAGTTTTCTAGTTCGCAAACTAAATGGTGGATATAGTATCCATTATGAACAGTGGCGGACCCAGAACTGAATCAAAGGGGGGCTAACTTATAACAGAATAAAAACATAGACAGGATAAGTACCAAACCAAGAAAACAGAGACAACAAAATATCAGGGACTACCATATGAATTAGAGTTAACAGCATATTCCAATAGCAACATTCCCATATCAAAAATGGTTGAGCTACTGTAGATCATATTGTACACAAAAGCACCACTATCAAGCGACTACTAAGTACTGACTACTATCTACTGACTATACTACACTAGTACACTACTACAGTCTACAGGAAGGAGGAGTATTGTTGCCCCAGAAATTTTTTTAACAGATTCAGTCTGGTGTGCTCCAACAGCATTTGCATAATTGCAGTCATATATCCTTACGACAATTTGACAAGTGCATATCACCAAGCATAATGAGGAGCACCGAGCTCCATTGGAATGTTGGATGCTACTATAGTACCATATCATTCCTATGATTCATACATAACATGGATAAGAATTAAGAAAAAAACATTTTATTCAGCACTACTGGCTTACTGCTACCCCCAAATTACTGGCTTACTGCTAGTCTGCTACCCCAAAATTACTAGCAATATATAACATGCTCGCAGCTCGCTCATCTGGATAGAGAATTAGGGATAGGGCAAAACTCTTACAGTCTAAAATAAGCGAACTATGTAATCAAGTAAAATCCAAGATCACAGCAACACTGAACATTCACAGTACTCAATGACTCACCGTGTCCATCTGTGCGGGCCGTGCGCCTGTACCTCCGTGGAGTTGAGCGACGCCACGACGGGCGGCTCGACACAGGCGAAGGGTCCTCGGCGGCTCGGCCGGCGACGGCCTCGGCACCTTGCAGCGGATGGAAGTGAAGCCGTGGAAGGAAGAAGGCAGATTGGCGGTGCGGGATCGCCGGGATGGGACCGCGAAGTGGAAGCCAGTGAGTAGCGATAGCGAGTCGAGGAGAGGCACCGAGGAGTCAGGATACGTCCAGACAGCGAGGGAAGCCACCGAAGGCAAGCGATTTGGCGGCCGCCAGTTGATCAAAAACCTTGTAACTATGCCGACAAAGTATGAATTAAGGATCCCAAGTCCATAGAAATATCGGAGCAGATAAAGAATAGTTGCCAAAGATACATGATTAATGGAGCAAATTTTCACAGGGCTAGAGGCTAGTATGTTCTGGACATAGTGCACAAGTCCAAAAAAAAAGTGTGTTTTTGCTTTTGCATCAGGATTACACGTTTGCAACTAAACGAACTGCTCACATGAAAACTACACAACCTCGACATACCAGAAAGATATAAGGGTAATCTAAAGTTATCCTAGCAATTTCGATAGCTATCATGAAAACCTGCATACCCAAGATGTGTATTCTTAGGCAGACAAGTAGTACTCAAAATTCAAAACATGCACTCTAAAATGACACATTTTTACTTAAGAGCATCTGTAATAATAATGACAGCTAAACACAGAAAGTGAGCAATCCTCCCATACATCACTATCACAAAACAACCAGATAATCATGGCAGCTGTGCTTTTACCTTGTGCGTTTGTCAAGTGCTTTGTATCTCTAAAATTATCATGCTTCCTTTCTTGCTTCACAGCAGTTCTAAGTTTTCTTTTACAAATCAAAAGCAAACTTGGCAGGCAGACCAGATTGCTGGTAGAGTTGAGGGAAATGAAAAAAATCAACACATTTGCAAAGAGACTTACCTTCCTAGGGTCAATGCCCAACAATGTTCCAAGCTCATGAAAGTCAATGGTTTGTTAGAATGAGTGAATCATAATGAATCTAGAAAAAAAAAATCAGTGAATCAATTAACCTGATATTAGTGTAAAAATCAGTATCAAAGTGGATACGTTCACAGAACAGGGTGTTTTGGACCTTGGATGAAGTTATCCAGCACTCAGTTTATCTTCTGACATATCCTTTACTCTGTTGATTTACAGGAGTTTGTCTTCTAACTATTAGAATTGTTCAACTTGCATATCATGAAGCAACTATGGCTAACAACTAGCATACACAACCAGCATACACATCGCAGCATACTCAATTATACACTCCTGATATGCGAAGCTGAGAACAGTGAGAAGCTCTACATCTAACACATCGCGGCGGGGTGACTTACTGACAGGAGTCAGGAGGGGTGGCCGGCGGAGAAGAAGAGGGAGGCGGCAGCAGTGGGTCCAGGCAGCTCCCGACAACGCGGCGGAATCGGAGGCTCCCGGCAGCGGCGGTGGCCTGCTCTGGAGGCTAGATGGAAGTCATGGAACCCTAGACCGACAAGAGCTCACACGGTGCGGCGCCCGGCGGTGGTCTCTGACTCTCAGGCCTCGGCCTCTCTGCGACTCTACGACTACCACTACCGGAGCCTCTGCCCTCTGGAGTATGGAATCCGGAGCGGCGGCGGCGGTCAATACGGTAATACCCGAGCGACGGCGTTAGGACTCAGCCCCGCTCATTTTAGCTTCACCTTCTAAATTTTGACTTATTTTTTACTATTTATAAATTTCATTTTTTTCTAAATTTTTGACTTTTTAGCTTTTTTACCCGTTCTTTTTCCCGTATCCGTTTGCGTTGTCCGTAATAAGCTAACATTTTTTCTATTTTTCAATTTTTAAATTTAATTACGCTAAATAAGCGCCTTCAACTACAGCAAAATTTCAGCCGCTACAATACAATTTCAGCCATAAGCCATAGCTTTTCAGCCCAACCGAGCAGGGCTGGTGAGCCGGCTAGTGCAGGTGTGGGCCTGTGGGGGTGTGCTGCAGACTGGCTGCTGTGCTACTCAAGCGGATATTATGGAATTTACCATCAAGCAATTCGGTTGGGTATCGTTATACCGAATCAGCCTGCAAATATACAAATACCATATCAAATTCGACCAGATACCAAATCGGTTTACTGAATTCAGTATCGGATTGATCAGGAAATACCTGACCCGTTTACACCCCTAGCGGCCACAAATGGCTTTTGGGTCAGGAAAACGAGCATTAAAGAGGCTAGGCTAGTGGCCACATATTTCTTCCTTGACAAGCCGATCGGAGCACAGCCCACTTGCTAGGAAACTCATTGTAACCTCGCCATCTGTGCCGAGCCACCCAATAGGCTGTGAATCTTGGCCCAGCATGGTCCGAGCCACGTGCCAGTTGCGCGCAATGGGCTGGCCCAATTGCTACCTCTTCTATAGATACATTTGCTTTGTTTCATGTCACGTACTACGAAGTTTTCTTTTTAATTAGCGGAATTTCCTATGCAATTGTATGGTTAGATACTATAACATATTATATCTGTTATATATCTCTAAATCCTTTGAAAATAGGGATAATTGACTATATGCTACTACAATTGTCTCAATTCCGAAAATACCACTGCAATCCTAGTCCTTCGAAAAATGTCACTCCAATCATTAAATACTCCTATAAATACCATTATGCTCAATACTACCTAATTTTTATTGATATAAAATGGTTTTTGTTGATTATAATGGTATTTATACAAGTATGAGATGATTGGAGTGGTATTTATCTATACAAAAATACAAATCAAACTACGGAAGGTGTATTAATATAAAATCGGCTTGTATTGATCATAATGGCATCAATAAAATCCCATTTTATATGAATACATCTCTCTTATGTCCATACATATTTCATGCGTACAAAACTAATTGAAATACAGAAGGTGTATTTATTTAAAATCGGCTAGTATTGAGCATAACGATATTTCTAGGAATATCTCATGATTAGAGTGGCATTTTTCAAAGGACTAAGATTGCGGTGGTATTTTTTAGAATTGAGACTAGGGATGGCAATTGTGTCCGTTTACCCTTATATCCGTGGGTAAATACCCTAATGGAGCTGGGTATGAGATATTTTCTTTACCTACGGGTATGAAAATGGGGGGAACACTCTACCCATCGGGTAAACGAGCACATGTATGGGTAAGCTCCAGTGGCGTAGCCATAGCAATATCTCGATTGCTATTGATTATTATAAACTTTTGCATATCTCTAATTGCTATTGATTGTTATACCCTAACGATAAGATTGACAGGTGGCGTAGCCATAGCAATATCTCTGATTGCTATTGATTATTATAAACTTTTGCATATCTCTAATTGCTATTGATTGTTATAATTTTTTTATAGCTATTATATTTCCTAACAACGATGAAAAAATTGCTAATGAAATTGAAATTAAAATGGGCTTATATGTACTGTCATTAGTTCAACTCTTAGATAGTGACTCTGTCATTAGTTCAACTCTTAGATAGTGACTCTCAGTTCGCGAATAAACGGTTATGCCCATGGGCGACGGGTATAGGCGAGGTTCTTCACCCGTTGTCCTTCGTGGGTATGCCCGTGGGTGTAAATTGGGTCACGAGTACAGGTATGGGCGAGCACTACCTGTACCTGCCATGCCCGATTGCCGCCCCTAATTGAGACGATTGCAGTGGCATATAGTCAGGTATCCCTTGAAAATATAAATGTATTTATTATACAACTGTAACTATCATAAATATTTATATATGATTAATTCGCCCCGTTATGATCTTGGCCCCACCAAAATAAGTGGTATGGATCTTCTTCTTCTTTTCTTGATTAATGAGAGAATTTCTATTATTTTTACTTTTTTACAATTTAAGGATTATATTGTGGGATTTTCTATACATGTAAAACAAAGAAGGTACCTCGAATATCACTGTAAGGTAGGAGGTACTGGTACCCTGTGGTACCTCTCCAATGACCGTAAAAGTTCTCATTATATAACTCTATTGCCTTTCGAAAAAATAGTTGTATCTATTATACAATTGTAATAGTTATAACATATGCATACATAATATATATATATATATATGAATTATTAGTCTGCATTATTATAATCTGGTCCGACCAAAAATAAATGGTGTAGATCTTATTTTTCTCGATTAATAAGAGAATTTCTAATATTTTGCTTTTTCCTGATTTAGGGATCATTGTGGGATTTTTTAGGCTTTCAAAGCAAAAGAGTTATGTTGAATATCACTAGTTGTTTGTAGATGCTAGTTGAATGCACATGCTTTACTACGAATAAAAATATCTCATTACACCTAGCATGTCAAGTTGACATCGTTGGAATTGGTTTGTCTAGTCCATGGTCTCGGCTCTGCCTCCACTCTTAGCCGAGTTATGCCTTTGCACCCTCGGTTCTATCGTGCACCCGATAGAACTTTATTTTTTGACTGTTTTTTCTCTTGTTAGAGAATTTTTAGAGAAGTAAAATTTGGAGAAGTAGAATTTGTTTGTTAATAGATTTTTTTTCTATTTTGCTAGAGACTTTTAGAGAGGTAGAAGGGGGAGTTGGAAGGGACGACGTATCACTGCAATCTAGGCCAACCTCTATTATGTTCTTTTCTAGTAGTAAAGATGTAGAAATAGATAGTACGGCAAACCACCGCAATTAGCTACGACGTTTTTTCTGCGACACTGCGGCATTGTGTAAAAAAATTACAGTACTACATTCATTTTTAGTGGTAAAGATACAGGAATAAATATTACGGCAAACCAGCGCAATTAGCTACGATGTTTTTTCTGCGACACTGTGGCATTGTGCGACAAAATTACAGTAGATCATCGTCGCTACCAACCTAGCTTTGTTCCTGACGCCCTTGCAAATTGCTCGACCTTAGCGTGACAACACAATGGTTTTTATTGCCAATTCCAACTTGAAACCACACCCGCCCTAGCTACCCGCACTTGGTCCTGCCCACGATGGGGCTCCGGACACTATGATTCCCGTCCGACCACTCAATGCCGCCGAACACGTAGTTGGCGGCCGCGGCACTGTCGTAGACCTCCAGCCTCACTATGAACTCCTTCTCCTCGTTGACGCTACCAAAGCACAGTACGTTTGGCTCCACGGTGATCTTGACCCCAGCCGCGGGCTGCGCGACGCTGGCGGTGTACGTGCACGGCGCCGCGCCCACGTTCTTCACCCGGCGCTTCACCGTGGTGGCGCCAGACAGGCAAGCCACGGTGATGGACGGGTAGTTGAGGTCCTCGGGGCGGCCGTACGAGCCCTGGCTGCACGTGCATGGGTTGACGCCGTTGAAAAATGGGAGCGGGGGTGGTAATGAGACTGGCAGCACGTCCTGGGTGGGCCTCGCGGAGCAGAGGAAGTTGGCGTAGTCGGCCGGCGTGGTGTCGTACACCAGGCCGGGGTCCAGGGCCTTGATGGCGTTCACATGGCCCGAGCCGTAGCTGAACGGCGTGGCGGCCGCGCCGGTCTCGTCCCGGATCTGGTTGGAGTCGTCGGCTCCGGTAGTTGCTACGCATACATGCACACAACACAACACATAGCGCGTTATACTTATGACTTCAGCACAACCTATGAAAGGAAGTTGAGCTGTGATGCTTGCGCTCACCGGTGGTCATGATCGCCGACTTGATCATCGCGGGGCTCCAGTCGGGGTACTTGGTCTTGACCAGGCCGACGATGCCCGACACGTGGGGGCACGACATGGAAGTGCCGGACATGATGTTGTAGGGGACACGGCGGTCGTCGAAAGCCAGGTCGGTCGGTGAAACCGCGCCGCTGTACGCGGCGATCACGCTGACGCCTGGCGCGGTGACATCAGGCTGCGAATCGAGCAAATATTGTTGTAACACTAGTCACGGATCGATGGGATCACGGACTAAATCATGGCGGAGTTGAACAGCGTGCCAACCTTGAGGATCTGTGGAGTGATGGGGTTTGGCCCACGGGACGAGAAGGCTGCCATCTTCGGCGCTGGCTTTACGCCAAGTTGTGCGTCCGTTGTTGTGATGTAACCCACCGGAACCGGATCGCTAAAGCTGAAGGAGTAATCGCCATGTTTGATTAGTCCCATGCATATACTCTGTAAGACAAACCAGACTAAGGAGCTTGTGCCGCTTACTTGGTAGGCTGGAGGTACTTGAAGAGCCCGATGCATTGGGAGTAGGAGCAGTGAGCCGCCGCGATGAGGTGCGGGTCCGCGATGACGTCGTCCCCGGTGCTGGCATCGTTGCAAAGGACCATGCCGACGCCGCCCGCCTGCTTCACCACCAGCCCCTTCTCGACTCTAGCGTTCACTCCTCTGGTGCAGACAACTATCTTGCCGCTCACCTTGGCAGGGTCCAGGGAGCCGGGCAAGCACAAGGTCCTGCAGGCAAGAGATCTCATCGATGAGCACATCATGACACGCAACATATGCACTTGGTAGTAATAGATCCCAACAATACTATGTAGATTGTGAATAATCCGGCTCTTACGAGTTGCTGGTCGGTTGGTTTGCGGCATTGGCCTGCCCCCCGCTGATCATCGGATACTTCTGGTCAATAGGCAGAGTACTGTTTGCCAGACTTTGTCCCTGCGAATTGCACCCAGAACGGCCATGCATGAACAAACCATATATATGCAAAACCGCATGCTAAACGGCACGAACAACCTATATGTGCACTAGCAGTTGAGTTGAGCACCCTGAAAATCGCACTAGCTAGAGCAAGGCTGCATTGTGCAAGTTAATTTTCTCTATTGACGAAACCTTGATTGTGTTGATGGTGTCGCTGCCGAAGGTGACACTAGCTGGGAAGTCCCTGTCCATGGTGCTTGCACCAACCGTAAAGATCCAGGGAGCCACATTGGTCACCGTGCTCGGCTGCGGGCCCGAGTTGCCGGCGGAGCACACGACGGTGACCCCCTTCTGGACCGCGTAGAACGCGCCGATCGCGATCGGGTCCGCGATGTAGTCCGAGGCGTCTGCGCCGACGGAGAGCGAGAGCACGTTTACGCCGTCTTGGACCGCCGTGAGCATGGCCGCGAGGATGTCCAGGCTGGAGCATCCCGGCGTGTAGCACGCCTTGTACGCGGCCACGTGCGCCCGCGGCGAGCCGCCCTTGGCCGTGCCCTTCCCGTGGTCGAAGACGCTGGCGTCCCGGACGAACCCGCCGCCCGCGGTGGACAGCGTGTGCGAGCCGTGCCCCTCGTAGTCCCGCGGCGAGTAGAGCTCCACCTGGTTCGGCAGCTGGCCTCCCCCCAGGAGGCTCGAAAACAGGATGCCCAGGTTGAAGTACCTCGCGCCGATCAGCTTGCTGCATACAGCGTCAACGAAATTAATGTTACATTACTTCCGGCCTGAGAAATCCAACTCTGCAATTGCTCGACGTAAAAGCTAGCCGTGGATATTTGGTTTTACTTGTTGCACTTGAAGTCGGTGTCGTTGCCAGCGTCGCATGTGCCGCGCCACCCCTGCGGCTTTGGAGGCTGAAGCGTGCCGTCGTTTTTGAAGCTTTCAGATGTTGGCCATACGCCTTGGTACGTGCAGAAAACAGCATCAGATCAGAAGTTTTGGTATGTATGCACTAGACGATACTTCAGATCAGTAGTTATTATGGTGGGGTATCATTGTTTTTTTTTCTCCTTGTGGCAGTTTAATTCCCTGATCCTCTTAAGTCCCCCCCTGACGCTACCATTTGTCATCAGGTTTGAGTTGACTTTAAGTTCCGGCATTACTGGGATTTGATTCTGTTTAGCTCGGGATGGGATGTATCGTTTGGGGATAACGTATTAGTTTTTCATGCATCTCAAGGCCCAATTAAGCACGTAGGTGCTCATTACTATCATGATCCAGGTCAAGCCAACATTATCTCTTTATTTATTTTCTGTACCAGCAGGTCATCGGCAACTCCATTGATCTAAGCTGCAGGCAGTGCATGCATGTTTTATACAGGTTCCAACTGCATCCAGGCCGTCGCCCACGTGCTGGATGGTGCGGATCAGGGTGAAGCAATTCCCGCTCATCTCGGATACTACTACGTACTGTTCATGTGCTGTAATGTGACAACTATGTAAGAGCTAGATTACCCGTGTCGACGTTCCCAATGATGGCGCCCTCACCAAACCTGGCGGCGTACTCCCACTCCTCGCTCTGCTTGCCGTCTCTCTCGAGCCCCAGGAACTCCCACGAATGCGTCGTGTGGAGGTTGTAAAGCCTGTCTGGGATCACAGCCAACACTCCGGGGTGCCCTGAAAGCAAAGAACAATTGATCGACGTGATGAATGCGTGTGTCGTCGGTGATTAAAAGCGAAAACTGAAATACAGAAATCTGTATACAAATCACGGTCATATATGATACAGGAGTACGCACACTGGTGTATGGTATACTTACCTTTGAGCTTTGGTACGTAACCAGCATCGATCTGCACCCCGATCCCGTGGATGTCACTGAAGTCATACAAGATTTTGAAGCTGCATTTTTTTTGGGGGGTGGGGGGAGTCCAGAAGAAAAGGTAAGCACTCTCTTCTGAACATACAATGGACGCTAAAACGTACCAACATCCAAAACCAGGAGTACGTATTTCGTCTTACTCAGTGGTGACTGTAGCGAGCAGAGCAGATGGAGAGCCCAGGCCATTGAAGATGATCAAGTAACACTGCAAGCACGGAAGAGTACCACTACATGAGAGATCAATAGAACACGCTATTTTTTTGCTGCAGCTTATGACTTTTGATTCTAGTGCGAGTGCTCGTACGAACAAACTAAAAGTTGATAAGCTGTTTCTAAAAGACTATCATGATAAATTATTTCGAAACAGCGATGAAAAAACCGTTTTATTTATTTATTTAAAAACTTCATAAGTCAAGTTGAAGGGATAGATTATTGCACAGGCGACTGAAATTTTTTTATTTTTCAGTCACCTAAAGTTGCACTTTGAATCACCTGAAGTTGCACATGTTTTTTTGGAGGGGGCTGCAATTTTAGTTGATTGAGAGTGCAATTTCAGGTCACCTGAAGTTGCACTCTGAATCACCTAAAGTTACAGCTGTTTTTTTTAGGGGGATGCAATTTTAGTTCATTGAGAGTGCAATTTCAGATGACTGAAACATAAAAAAATTTCAGTCGCCCTGTGTAATAGTAAAACTGCAAGTTGAAATAGACTAAAGAGGACAGATCCTCAGGATGACAGAGAGAGATGCCTTGAGGTCTGCCGAAGCCGGCGTCTGCAGCGTGAGGAAGAGCGCGAGGGCGAGCACGAAAATGTGGGCTCCTCTCCGCATATTGCACCGATCCGGTGATCTGCCGTTCAGTTCAGGCCTCCGTTCGCGCGCCATAGAATTTATAGACGCCCAGGTCAAATTGGCCCGCGTTTTTTTTTTCTTAGCGTGGAGCACGACCTCACGTTAGATGACCTGGCATTTACGCCACTGCTTAGCAAATTAATGAGCTCCACATGCGGGCCACATGCAAGCAGGTTGCTCGGGATTCGTGCAAGCAGTTTTGACTTTGCCCATGCATACCATGCACGTTTGCACAAATAGCTCCTACTAATTTGGATGCTTCTTTTCACATGGAATTTTCACTTCAGAACCCCAGGCAGGATCTAATCACGTTTAGAACTCACGAATTCCATATGGTAGGGAAGGAACTATCCACCCTCTCTCCTGCAAAATTCAAATGAAAATCCTGCGTTCTAAATGGATCCATCTGGAGTTGTTTAAGATCTGATTAAGTGAAGTTGGCGTGAATCAGAATGGACTGGCACTTAAAGCCTTAGTAACATATTTTTTTTACGTCAATTGGTCATCAGTATCGCATACCGCATCAAGATAAAGTGGAGAAGAAACAGATTTGGCTAATAAGCTTGGACGTGTCCAACTGTCATCCTCAATTTCGTTCTTAAAGAAGTAGCTATGGGAAGTTCAACATTTGTTTCTTGTCCACGTGCCTCTGCATAGGGAGGACTTCCAACCAGTGATCATCGCCCCTGCAGGCTGCAGCTGCAGGAGATCTTTATATACTCTCACATAGATGATGCAATGCACCTTCGAGCTTTTCCAGCCTTTTTCTCACATTAAGGCACATAAACATAAACATATAATGCTATAATTTGTCCTTCTATTAGTGTTGTGGAAGTGCTCAACCCCTTGAGCTATTAGGAGCGTCTAATGGGCATTGTAGCAAGCCCAATGACAAACTAGTGAGCACATGGGCTATCACACATGTTTTGTGGACTGACCTTAGAGCAAGTCTAAGAATAAATTACTGTACACATAAGGGAATGTATCAAGTTACTTCATCTTTTTTTTTTTTGTGATTATCAGGGGTAAAATGAGGAATATTCATTCCCCAACTCTGTATAAAACGCCCTAAGGAGCAATTTAGGGTAGACTCACTCATTTTTACTCGCTCACCCTCTCTCAAGTGGCTTGTATTTTTCAGCTTCTCTGTTTATCCCAAAGGAGAAAATGTATCCCATACCCACTGCTTAGTTCTGTAGTTATAACAATTAGAACTTAGGATGTTAGCAAATCCAAAGCTAATCCTATGTTTCCGACATATATGCCAACCTGCTACACTACAAACTTCTAATTTATCTTTAACGATAAAAAAAATAAGCTACCACATTCGCTCTTAGGGTTAGAAATTCTCATGCTAATCGATGGAAAAGAAGAAAGATTTATATCGTCGATTGTGGTGGATCCAAATAATAACGGTCTATATTAAAAGAAAGAGTTCACGTGAAGCACAATCCAGAAATGACTGAAATTTGAAATAAAAATAAAATAAAATTAGCAATTTGATTTTCATATAAAATTTTAAGTAAAATCCCTAAATAAATATAATTTAGAATAGTTATTTAAAAACAACAATTGGATTTGTATACGAATTCAAATAGAAAATAATTGAATTCAGAATAAAATAAAATAGCAATTTCATTTCAATACGGATTCCAAAGTAAAGTCCCTAAATAACTTTAATTCAAAAGAAAATTAACAATTGGAATACAAATTCTAACAAAAAATAATTAAAACTTAGAATACAAAATAAAAGAAAATTTGCAATTTGATTTCCATATGAATTTAAGTAAACTCCCTAAATAACTAAAATTTAGAATAAATTAAATAAAATTAGCAATTTGATGTGTATATAAACTCCAATAAAAAACCAAAATTTTGAATAAAAATAAAAGTTATCACAAGGATATCGTGAATGGTGTCAACGGAGACCACGAAAGAGTGCAATGGATTCAATTTGTCTTGCAATAAGACATTGACTCACAGGGAAGCGAAGAGTCGAGGTGGTAGCAGCGGAGATGACAACAATGACATGCTACTCACCTTAGCCGTTCGACGAGGAGAATTTTGTGCTACTCACCGGATTAGTTGAAGAGAAAGGCTAGAGTCAAAGGAGCCAAGGGCCGCAACGATGAGTGTTAATCATCGACGTTGTTGAAGAAGTCAGTAGCCAAAGAAGCTTGATGATGGAGAAGACTTGGCAGAGAGGAGATGAAACTTTACATTGAAGATGAGCTATGGACGATATGAGACCACCGAGTAGCTAGAACCATATCATCCCATATCATCACTGGTGAAGGGTACGATGTCAACAACGATGGCGAGAAGATTCTCTATGTCATTAGATAGTGACAAAAGCAAACATGCTAGTATCAGTAAAGATGGGAGGTCACTATGGCTATTGAGTTGGCCAACGTCAAAGAAGAGGAATGATTGACATAGGAGAATAGGACATTGAGTACGTATAACATCATGCATGTGTATGTACATGTATGCATCTGTACGAACAGAAGCACGAGCGTATATGTGCATGAATATATTTCACAAAAGAGTAACTAATAGAGGAAGAATATATGCATACAACTACATTGTGCATGCATGGTGGAGAGTGGTTATGTTTCTAAGAACCTCAACAACTTATTATGATCAACGGTTTTCTTCCATCAAAGGTTATATTTCAATTAAGCTTCTCAAATTGCATTTTCTTTCGAACTTCTATTGTCATTTTCAATATTTATGATATCTTAAAAATCTAAATAACCTATAAAATACGTAAATATACTCTTAAATATTTAAGTTATATTATTTGATACCATAAACTTTAAAATAAATCTAGCCACTCTAGTTCTACATACATCAACACATTTTTAGGCATCATCTGTCCATAGCCCGTAATATTTGCGGCAACTTCCTATCCATGTCACACTTACGCTTTCTATCCATCAGAAAATGAATTGTTCATATAACTGGCACTATAGCCACTTTTTTTTAAAAAAAAATTGATCCCCAAACATCCGTTTCTATAAAATCTCGCCCCCCTTTGTAGACCTACCTAGCTTGGCAGGTACTTACTGAGCCCCCTTATGCGGTAGAAAGCTGGCCAGTGCCTGTGCATACTTGTTTAGCGTTTTAATTAATGTTAACCATATTTAATTAGTACTAACTACAATTAACTAGTGCTAATCATGAGCTTAATTAAACGATGATCAAAATACAAAACAAATATCAAGGTATATAGCAGCAAAACAGTGTTAGTCGATGACATGAATTTTGCGGAAACAAACAAATAGTCATGAGATTGCAGTTATTAGTGTCACGATACACATCTAAGCAAGACATCGAGTAGAAAATAAAGAAGGTTGGATCAAGTTGTCACTATACAAGGTATATTCTCCCCTAGAGATAATAGGGCAAGAACTAGAGTTAAGCTGATCTAGGTTGTCACTTGTGGAAACAAATCAACAAGTAGAAGATTTTTTTTCTAACACTAGTTATAGATTCAATGGATCCAAGTACACGCAGCTAGTCAATGAGGCACGCTACCTTATCCTAGTACAAATATTTTGTTTCACTGTTGTGTTGGTTAGTATTTACTTGTTGCAAAGCTACTAGTTGAATATTCATAGACAAGCGCATGCATATATTAAACTGCCAATTATTCTAACATTTTTAGAGTGCATTATTATTAGTAACAACCTTCTCCAGATGCTATTGTTACAAGGCAACTGTAGTTTTGATACTTGGAAGCCTCAAGATGATAAAATAAAAATAATAATTGGGGGTTTTTATAATGGCCAAAATAACATGAATTGTATGACTGAATCTTGTGGATAATACTATGTAATTAAGTACATAGTAGTACTTCTATGCTTTTCTGTAACAAGAGTAGTACTAATCACGAAGCAAATGAAGAGGTAAGTAACATATATCCATCATTCATTATATTTTAAAAATTACATAAATCACTATTGAGAAAAATATAGAAGCACATTCCTTAAGTACATCAATCATATACATGATTAGTGCTTAATTAAGCTCATGATTAGCACTACTTAATTGCGATTAATACTAATTAAAGCACTAACACAAGCATGTAGTACAGCGCGGTCGACTTGCTGCGCGCAGCGACTCGGCAAGTCCCCACCGATTTCGATAGGTGCATAGAGAACACTAAATTTGTAAAAATAGATATCGAAGGCTCAATTTGAAAAAAACTACAGTGCCGCGTATGCATGCGGTTGACGTGGCCTCTCCATAACTGTCAAACGGACCGAGATGGCAACCTCGTCCACGTTCGCGAAGATACCCTTGCCGCGTTTATGATTCCTTCCGAAAATAAGCTAAAAGGGGACATCAGTTCACAAATATCCAGGGGTAACACTGTCACTTCAACGCATCCAACCGTTTTGGCCATAAATGCCTAGGCTTGGGTTTAAGCGATAAGGGTTTTACTAACATTTGGCTCAAAAAATTTCGGGCAAAAATTTTCACCAAATCCGCGCGAAACAACCGCGTCTCTCGGTTCGGATCAGCCCGTCCTCTCGCCGGGATCGGTGGTAAGGTGATTTACGCGTCTTCTTTTACAACATTTGCTCTGCATTTGGTTCTAATCCCATCGATTCTGGACTCCCTGTTCGATTCCATTGTTTTTGATGCTTTTGCGTTGGGTTTCTGACGGTTGCTTTGTGAAAAATCCAAGGGATGGAGATCATCAATGGGCCGGTTCTGCCGCGCTACGCCGCCCCTGCGACGAGCGCTCTGACCTCCGATGCGAGGGTCAGCGGCCAGCTGCTTAGGCGCGTGCGGCTGAGACGAAGGGCTTGCGGATTGCAAGGAGACTACTACGGCGTCGCGCCTAGGTTCTTCGGTGTCCAGTCCCAGCGGCACGGGGGTAGCGGCTGGGGCTGGCCTGTTTACTGCAGTTACGGCTCGTCTTCCGACGGCGCCGGCGCCGCCGCCGCGAATTTCGACGCCAGCGGCGAGGAGTTCGTCGACTCCAGCGTGATGGAGGCTGGTATTTCTTGTGCTGCTTGAACTGTTTTTGAGTTTTGACACCGGATTGTCTGAGCAACTTCCGTTCACTGTTGTACTATCAGCTACACATCACTTGTAGCAAGCTACTATTGTTCATTTCTGACGATTATATGGGTTTAATTTGTCCTTGCAGTTGAGCTCAGAAGTGTATCAGATGGTTTTGTGATAAAAATGCGCGACGGGAAAAACCTTAGATGTGTCCAAAATAATCCCCGCGTATTAAGACTGCGGGATTCTGCGCCTCACCATGCTGTTGTGCTGAAGATGGAAGATGGAAGCGATCTTCTGCTCCCGATTATTGTCAGTATGTATCAGTTCTTGCTTGGATTCAGTTTGCACTGTTGCAGATGCTTTTGTCCCCTCTAATTGTGTGATGTGTTCATATTACTTCCTCCAGTGGAAACACCAAGTATTATGTTGCTGGCTGCCCTTCGGAACATTCGAATTGTAAGAGTTAGATATAGCTAAACAAATATCTGCAGATGTTAATAAGAATCCGCATACTTCTGGTTTTAGATGGTTTTTGTTGTATATCTGAACTGCATCAATATCATGTCTTTCCAGCCAAGGCCAACTATATACAATGTGGTAAAGGAGATGACTGAAAGGATGGGATATATGGTGAGTTTAATATTCCTATAAATGATAATTTCTTTCCCAACTTTCATGTGATTTCGTAGCATAGGTCAAATGTCTAGTGTTTTATGATGTGCATTACTACTTTTGTGTAATTACTTAATGCACGCCTGATCTGGTAATCATGCACCCAAACGTACACACTTCTTGTCTAAAATATGTTCTATTGGACAAACTAAATTTCAGCATTCATGTTCTGTTATATTCGTTTGATACTAATAATATATTCTTTCATCGATCACTTCAGATTTTCATTCTTTTTTTAGGTACGTTTGGTGCGGATTACAGAAATGGTACATGATGCTTACTATTCTCGATTATATCTTGCAAAGGTAGCACTACTTCAAAGTAAGGTATCAATTAAACAATGCTTATATTGGTCTGAACTCTGAAGTACGGCATCATGATATCCAGATTGGGAATGAACAAGAGAATATTAGTTTTGACCTCAAGCCATCAGATGCCATCAACATTGCTTTCCGATGCAAGGTGTGCGTTTGTCTCTTGTGCTTCGGAGTAACTGTGCTGATAATATTTGTTTTCAACTACAGTGATTGCTTATAATTGAAGGTGTTGTTTTTCACCTTTTATGGCCTGGTGGGGTTTGTTTTATATATCTTCAGTTTGATCATTTGGGATAGAATTAAACAATCAAAGCAATTGAATTCCCTTGTCTAGTCAGCAAGGCAACCTTTTTTTTCTTCTGATATTGTTGCTTAACCTTGCCACCAGTGAATCATATGATGAGTGCTATGATTCACGAGTAGAGAAATTCCGTTTTCTTTTCGAATTTAAAATTCTTTTTAGGAAGAGAATATGAGCAAATAAATTCCTGAAGTGATTGGTGTTTTGTTGCTTAATGTATGTCTATGATACTTATTCCAATTTGCTCTATATTTATCTACAGGTTCCTATACAAGTCAATAAGCGTATTGCATATAACAATGGATTGAAAGTTGTACAGCCAAAGCCATCTGAGAGTTATGTAAACTCGGACCAAATACAATACACAAGACTTGAAAGGTAAGTCGTCAAAATCTGTTTGATAGGTTCCTGTAAAGTGTCTTTTCAAGCATTGCAAGTGCAACCATACCATTTTGCAGGCCTGAAGATCAGCCTTGCTTTGAGGCCCAAGAGTTTGATTTGGTCCGCAATATGCTGATTGCTGCTGTCGAGGAACGTTACAAAGATGCTGGTAAGCTCTTGCTGACGAACACAAATTAAAATTCATGCATTGCAGGCATGTTGGTGGGTTGAATTGCAATGATAATGGGATGATTTTGTAAAATACAATGTGTAAGCGTTCCTACTCACCAATGGATGAGCCGCATGTGTGTATTTATATGGAGCCGCAAGGGCTACAGATACAATGTTTGGCTTGCCGCACAAGAAGATCTTCTGGCCTTATCTCGACCAGGAATTCTAAACAGAGATACAGGAGGTTAGGAAAGACAGCTAGGCTACCAAATACAACTAGATACGCCTAACTTAACAGACTTGTTTTTGTCACCACCTTCCAACAAGATTTGCACTTCTCTATGGTCCTTCAAATGGACTAATCTCTGCTGGTGTTGATTGTTTCAGCTCAATACAGAGACCAGCTTTTCAAGTTCCGGGCAAAGAAAAAGAACAGGATATAACAGGTAATGAGTCCTCGGCACCATTTTACTACTGCAATTTGTTGATTCTCTCTCTCCCTCTCCCTCTCTCTCTCTCTCTCTCTCTACAAGGTTGATTCTTGCCATCAAAACTGATAATTCTCGTCTTAACCAGTGCCTGATGGGATGTGTACATAGAGAGCTTTGCTGAAGGACAAAAGATTTGGCAAACATCGAGAAGAACCATGTAAACACTTACATAACCATGTAAACACTTACATAATTTATGAATATATAAGTACATACTAGAACATCGTTCCGGGTACCTTCAATTCATAGTGGCAATGGTTGTACAATTGACTCAAAAGTGCCAATGGTTGTACAATTGATTTCAGCGCAACTTCAAGTACATTGCTTAGACGAGACATTCGCAACTTTTCATAGTTCACATTCGCAACTTTTCATAGTTCAGTTTGAATTTTAACGCCTCCATGTTGTGTGTTGTAAATTGTTGGCTTCTGTCTTATTTTTCACAATTCAACAATTTTGTCTCTTTTTTGGTTTTTTGGCTTTTTTGAACTTTTTTGTCGGTTTTTTTCCTGTATTCATTTGTACTGTCTGTGATGGGCTAATTTGCTTTTTCTACTTTTAATTTTTTAAAAATTTAATTACGCTAAATAAGCCAGTGTTAGCTATAGTGTTTTTTCAACTAGTTATACTATTTTTCAGTCATAAACCACTCAAAATAAGCTCTTATGAGTAGGGCCTTAACTGTTTGTGTGCTGATTTGTTGTAAGTGTTGTTTGGTTGAGTGGCAACTGGGATATGGTTAATTTGACAACGACCAACAATCGTATTTGCCAAGAAAATTCGGCCCGGTTCAAAATCCCCCCTCTCCACTGCGTGTCCGAATTAGGCCCCTTCTAGGATAAACAAATGGCATAGAGGCATCAAGTGACTTCAGATCGACGGAGCCGGTTCACCACCGGCCCTGGCGGGAGTTCCGATATGCCGCTCGAGCGGCAAATATATCACCCACCTGTCGGCCCGTTGGGCCCGATCAGCGCACGGAGTTTGAGATGCATTTTGTTTGCAATCGAAAATTTAGGATGGCTATATCTTTTGAACCAAACATCTAATTTATAGTTGGCCCCGATCAATTCGGCTTGAACTTATTTTTCACTATTCATTAATTTCGTCTTTTTCTGAACTTTTGGTTTTTTGTTGAGCTTTTTTGCCGGTTCTTTTTTTCCCATATTCGATTGTATTATACGTAATGGGCTAACATATTTTTTTATATTTTTATATTTTTTAAATTTAATTATGCTAAATAAGCCTCTGCCAGCGTTTTTTTCAGCCAGCTACAGTGTTTTCAGCCATAAGCCACGAGCTTTTCAGCCGAACCGATCACCACCTAAATCATCATGTTTCTTATAGCGAGGTGGTCAAAGCTAGACCCTGCTTGCATATATTTAGACTTAATAAATGATATCATATGTCATATATTCCAATAGATAAAATAAAATATTCCATATATTACTTTCTAATATTCTATTAATTCATTGGTGATGTTCTATTAGTAGGTAAAATAAAATATTGCACACTTTTGGTTTTGTTGTTCCAACAGTTTATTGATGATGTTCCACGCATTAAGTTTGTAGGAGGATTGGCCAATGTTTCACGTACTTGGTTTTAATGTTTCATAGTTCGCCAACCATGTGTTATTGACGATGTTTCAGTGGTATAGCAAATATAAATATATTCAAACCTATTAGTGAAACAAATCAAAGTTATTGGTGGAACATTTGTCATAATCTTTAAAAGACGCTTATATATATATATATATATATATATATATATATATATATATATATATATATATAAGTGATGCCTTATTTTGAAGATCTCGTAATAATAAATGGTGGTTCAAATGTATTGTTAATCGGATACTCAGTTTAAAAATTATAGTATTTTGAATTTTCAAAATCACTTTTAAGGGCTGCTAATATCGACTATTTTGTCTCCTAGCAAATTTCCCATACTTGTCTCAAACATGGGCTGTATGGGGTTGACGGGCAATGGTTATGGCTCTCTTTTTTTGGCTTTTTAGTCAGATTTTGACTTTAGTTTTATTAGCAATTATTATTTATTAGACTCATAAATTATAATGAAAAGCTTGCAGAAAGGAAAAAAAAACATCCTTGTATACCGAGCATGTAGAATTTTCTGGACCTGTCAACCCGAATTTGGATGGTGGATTTTATTCGCAATCTGTTTTCGGTGCAAACCTTATGCGCGAACCCTTTTCCGATGCCGATTTGCATCGCGGCACCTGCCCCACCGCCAGTGGCGGAGCTGGGCCTCGGGCCGCCGGGGCAGTGGCCCGAGGCCCAGCCAAAAATTCTTCATTATGCAATACTGTAGCTAACAGGCCATAATATGATTTCTTGGGTTGTCTATAGACTGGGCCCAAGGCCCAGCTCATTCCTAGCTACGCCCCTGCCCACCGCTCTATGTTCGTATGCGTCTGTGGTTCGTTCGCACATACCACCCGAACTCGGCGTGCGCCAGGTTGATGCACCGAAGCCCATATCAGCCGCCCACGTGGCAAGTTTCGTGCAGAAGATACCATTTCGCGGTTCTGACTTCTGAGCCTATGGACCAGGTCTACCAGAGAGATCCAGTAACCCCCTCCTCTCCCCTCCCTCCACCGATTGAAGCTTTCCCCCTCTCCCCCTAAAATAAGCATCAAAATTCTCTAACAATAAAACACTAAAAATTCAAACAAGCCACGACGATATTCATTCGCTCGCCTTCGTGTATTCCTCCGTCGAAAAACCTTCCGGGGGTATCGAGGCTTGGGGATTGGAATTCTCCGGAGGAATCATGCACGGATTGGGGATTGATGGTGTGGCGCCATGTTCTCTGGCCCCAAAGCTATACAAACACTCAAGAAGAAAGAATAGGATAGTTGCAAATGCCATCCAAGATATGAACTGGATACGAGATATCCGACATAATCTTACCATTCGTGTGTTAGTTGAATTTGTGGGCCTTTGAGGCAAGGTACAATAGATTGACAGTAACTTAGACATTGAGGACGAGATCCAATGAAAACTAACAACAAATGGAACATACTCAATGTCCTCAGCCTATTCTGCATAGTTTCTGGGATCAATTCGAACTTCTTATCGAATTATCATTTGGAAAACTTGAGCACCCTCTCGCTGCAAGTTTTTCTCTTGGTTGGTGATGTAGATAGATTATGGACAACCCAAAGATATTATTTTTGAGGATGGCCAAACCAATACTTTTGCCAAATGTGCAATAGAAACCTTAAAACTACAACACATCTCTTCATTGACTGCTCGGCAGCCCGGCAGACATGGACTGGAATAGCTAAATGGCTCCACTTGCCGATGCTCGATCCAATAAATTGGGACCCAACAACGGTGATTGAGCATTGGTGGCTCGAACGGGTGGACTCCTTGCCCGGTTTCACTAAGGCTGCAAGCACACTCATCATTCTTGTAATGTGGCAATGGTGGAAGGAGAGGGATAGACGTGTCTTCCAAAATAAAGTATCGACGCACTGTGACATCCTAGCACTAATCAAGGAGGAGGTCAAGCTTTTGGAGATGGCTGAAGCAAAACATTTTAAAGTGTTGATTACAAGGGCAAATAATGCTTTGTAGAAAAGAGTGCCTAGTTTTTCGTCGCCCCTATTTTTCTTTGTCAAGAGTAACATACTCTCCACTCCTTCACAAGTGTTGCTTGTGTTTTTGTAAATCAACCTATTTTACTTCTGCCCTTTCTAATATATGATTCCAGCAATTGCTGGCTTTCAAAAAAAAATTGAGTAGTATTTTCTGTATTAACCTTTGTTTCTTTCATATGCATGCGCTCTATGAAACATTGATGAGGCAGGACGAGCTGCTTGCATATATTGACCAGCAGGAGAAGATTAAGTTTCGGGTAAGTTCTGGGTGCTCCTATAGTTTGTTCTTTCCTTTTGTGTTCAGAGAGATGCACGTTCTTGATGCTAACCCCTTCTAGTCCATACCATAATACCGCGTACGCTATTTGCAGGAAAAGAGGTTTTGCTTCCGAGTACTGGAGTACCTTCCCAGCTATTTCTCCTTGAAGACGGAATACTCTTCTTGTCAATTGGATGCGTAAAAACATGTGCATATTTTTGTTCCGATGTAAAATCCTGCAATTATTAGAGATAGAAGGATGGGTGAGCATTTTGCCACCTCTTTGATGTTTTATGTTTGGGTATATTGCTGATGCTTGCAGTATGTTTTGAGTTCAGAAACACAAGGGTGTACAAAATTGAGATCTTGTTTGCGAGATGTTTGATTCCTGTTTCCCGGCCTTTGTTGTAGCTTTGTAAGGCTGTGAGTTTCCTTCTGGATGCTGATTTGCACGAGGATGGAGGACCTACAAATGCAGTTCTACCTGACATGTTAAATATTAGAGAAATTTGGTTACTTGTATCTCGCTCTCCAAGGACCGTAAATCCTGGGAGTTTTTTTTTCATGATTCCTGTGAAAATTAAAATATTTTCTGCAAAATTCTTGAGGTAATGCTCTAAATGGCTTAAAAGCCATGGTTTTTAGCTGCAATTATACTGTAGCGACTGTTAGTTTTTTTAGTAAAAAAATAATAAGAAAAATTGAAACACATCGCTATATCTTTTAGGCATGTAAAGAAATAAGGAAAAAAACAAAAAAACCCAAAAAGCAAAAAAAAATCTAAAATTAAAAAAGCTGATATGTTCCAAGTGATTGGAAGTTAGAAACTGAAGCAGTTTAGAGTCTGAAGCAGTGTAGAGTGGACCTAAGTTTCAAACAAACCTAAAATTTCTTCCAGGAGAAGCACCCTGAAATTTGGACGTAAATACTAGTATCCGTGCATTGGTGATCTGTTAGAGTCTAGAGTAAAAAGCAGCCCAATTTGAGAGGACGGCGTATGTGATTCTTGCTAGCTAGACGCGATCTTTTTTGCACATATAACTCATTTTAAATCCATATTTGTAAAAATAGCTGTATACATATAAATATAATAAAAATAACACTTCTGCTACCTGGTCATCGGACAGCAGCGCCCTACAACTGACATGTAGACTATCGGACACGTAGACTACCGGCTCTTGGCCACCATGCGTCAGGCGCCTGCCACCTGGTCACTGTGCGGCCGCGCGTCTACCGCCTGGCCACCATGCGGCAGGTGGCCTGCCGCCTCTCCACCATACGGCAGGGAATTAAGCCGACTTAATCACCTACCAAATTAGTATTTATATGTAATATTTGTTCAAATATTTAAATATAGCAAATGAGCTTAAAAAATAACAAAATGTTGTGTTCAGCCTTTTCACATAATGTACTTTATTTGATAATTTTTTGACCATTTTATACACTCTAAATATTACTCAAAAATTCATACGATTACGATATTTGTAGGAGTTGTTACATATAGAAAACGAGCTCCAAAAATTACAAAATTTTATGTGTACCCTTCCGACACATTCGACCTAAATTTGTAATTTTTAGGAATTTTATGCGCTCCAAATTTTTATGTTAATTTAATCATAATTAGCAATATGCGAGGCTCATTTCATGATTAAATTAACATGAATTAACATTGTAAATTTGGAGCATATAAAATTCTTAAAAAATTAAAAAATTAGGCAGACTGTGTTGGAAGGCTGCACATGAAATTTTATAATTTTTAAAGTTTGTTTGCTGTATGTAATAACTTATACAAATATCGTAACCGTATGAATTTTTGAGGAATATTCATAGTGGCTAAAATTGTTAAAAAATTACACAATGAAGTATGTTATGTTGGAAGGCTGTATATAAAATTTTGTAATTTTTTGAGTTTATTTGCTATATTTAAATTTTCAAATAAATATAATATATAAAATACTAATTTAGGTAGGTAATTAAGCCGTGGAGGGGCCGCAGGCCACTTGCCGCATGGTAGCTGGGCGGCAAGCACGGGGCCGTATGGTGGCCGGGCTCTGGTAGTCTACGTAGCTGCAGGTGTTTGTCCCGCTGATTTGCGGTATGCTATTTTTATCATTTTTATATGTATACAACTATTTTTATAAATACGGATGTAAATGCACTATATATATATATATATATATATATATATATATATATATATATATATATATATATATATATATATATATATATATATATATATATATATATATATATATATATATATATATATATATATATATATATATATAAAAAAGTCACTAGTCGCCGGAGTAGCTTTCCGTTTACGCACGTCCGTTGTTAGTCGTATTGTAGTGGGACACTGGCTCGTACTGTCGTGCAGCAGCCGGTGCCGTCGGTTTTGTTCGTGGAAAAAGTTGAATGCATCTTTTTTTGACAATTATAAGGCATCTTCTTGTATCAGTACACTTGAGTTGGAGACATCTCTTGAACCAAACCATGGGGTAGGACTAAAGCCTTCTGCTGTTTCGCTTAGTTGAAAGTAGTAAGTTTATTTCATCTTTTGACCTGACAAAAAAAGATGGAAAATGCATTTGTGCTCTTCTAAAAAGTAAAGTGCGCAGGTCCTTAGCAACAATGGCAAAGAATGTCGTAATTAAAAACAATTTGCGAAACATGTTTTGGTCAGTCTTCACATGTGCTCTTCGAAAATGGAAAGTGCCCACTAATGCACCCAAAGAAAGTTCTCTATCCTGAGTTCCTGACTAGATTCAATGGGACACTGACAGTAAGGTTGAAACCATAAAACACTCATAGGAGTACTAATAATAACAATTAACTTGTAGGGGAAAACCACCCTATGTCAGATTAGCCAATGAAAGCAGACGCGCACGAGCCACACGACCGTCTCGTTGAAGGGGGTGATTAGTTGATGGATCCACTCGATCGCACGTAGCTCGGTAGGATTTGACCGCCCGAATCTCCCATTTCCCGCCCAATTGTTGCATCAGGTATTGCTGCTTCCACATTTGACGCTTCCAAATCGAGCTTGTTGTGCCCTTTCGCTGTTTTGGTTTTTGTTTTGGCTTTGAACATCGGGATCGTTGGCATGCAGACAGTGGACCTAAGCACAGAAGCTCAGTCGAGCAATGCTACGTGTACGAACCAGCTTACGTGCATACCACCACATGTGAATAATCGTGACTATAATTCAATCGTGATATGTACTAATGTACGTGACACGACAGCTGTCTATAGAACGAACCTAGTCTTGTATCTGGACACGGATTCTAGCTTCGTAGGCTTAGGTTGCTGGTCAAAAACATTTTTTTATTAGAAATTTGTCGAATGTTTTTTCTTAGGAATCAGTCAAAATTTCTACCATCCAATCTGCAACAAGATTCGTGCCACATTTTTCTCCTCCAGCCCCGACGTGGCCGTAGGGTCCGAGCACGCACGAGTGCCGCTTGTCAAGCCGCGACCAAGTGTGCACTAGTGTCGCCACCGGTGAAGTCGTCACGTCGCCGAACGTACATTCCGCCGAATGCCTCTTTTTTCCCTTATATTAAGGAGATGCATCTTAGACGTCGCCACCTGCTGCTGGAGGTGACGGCAAGGGAAGGAGGAAGAGGCGTGGGCAAAGACGCTATCTCATGATGGTTGTCTTTGTTTCTGTAGTCACAGCACGGAAAAGGAACGGTGTAGAAGAGGGGTGATGTGGGAGAGGCTAAGGAGCATGGCTAGCAGCAAAGATCGCCAACGATGTTGGCGAGGCTGGTGGAGGTGCTAGGGTTAGAGGTGTCGGGAGTCACGAGGTGTTAAACAGATTTGATTCGTTCGGGACAAAAGGGATGAGAGAGAGGTAATTGAGGGGAGGAGGTCCAATATCGGATCTGATTGATTTTAGGAGAGAAATTAGTTAACAGTTGTATAGACATTTCTTTTTTCAACAATTGAACCCTTGTAATACAATTTTCATTTGTTTATAAAAAAAGCAATGTGAAGTTTCTACGGCTGTTGGCGCATGTTGCAAATTTCTTGTCAACTTGGGAATTGACGTGACATGCAAAGGAAAAGAGGAAAATGCTAAAAACCATCCATTTGTGGTGCTCCTGCCTGTAGCCACTTAATTTTGTCCTAAAACAGTGAAGCGTTGTGACGAGACTGCCGAGTGCCGACTGCCGAGACCCTAGCTTGAATGGAACGGGCATTGCATATTCATGATACCGAGGCACCGAGCTGTCAAAACTGAATCAGGGGTGTAGTAGCCTGTAGGACGCAAATGAACTCGTAGGTTTCGTGAGGTCACAAATAAAGGAAAAGTGGAATTGTGAATCGTACTTGAAAAGTACGCAAAAACTACGCGTGACCAATAGGGAAAAAAAATGATGTGCGAAAGACCATCTTGGAAATTAGGGCTATTCGTACTTGTTTTGGACGGGTTGGAAAAAATAACAGAAGTATACAGCGACAGCCACCTCACCGCGACCACTGTTGTCCTTCGCCGGCCACATCGACGGGTTGGCGCGTTGGCAAAAACCAGTTATGAACAGCCCTAACATGTATATATATATTTACTATTTTAAAAATATGAGTTGGTGGTCATCGGTCCAATCTTCCTCTTCTCTTCTCAGTCGTCCAATCAAAGATCAGTCGTCCAGATCCGCATGTAGGCAGTTCTTTCGCTCCTCGTAGAAAAGGTCAAGCCAACCGTGGGCCGCGCTCCTTTTCTCTTCCCCACATCCTCTGCCTTCCGCAACCACTCCATCTCCCGCAGCCACCGCCTCCTTCTCTCCCCCGAACCTTCGTGCCGCGCCTCCTCCTCCTCAGCGCCGCCACCAATTCCTTCCCCGTACGACAGCATCTGGTCACAGTCCTCCAACTTCTCCCAGCAACGTCGCATCCCCCCGTCGCTGCCTCCCCAACGCATTTGCCCGCCGCCTCCTCTCCCCATTTGCCCGCCGTCGCCTCCCCACCCCCACCCCTGCAACCACCGCCTCCTTCTCCCCCGAAACCTTGTGGCGTGACTCCTCCTCCTCCTCGGCGCCATAGTCGAAGGGGGCTATGGTCTAAGGAGAAAGTGGTTAACGTCGAAGGGTTGAGGTCAAAGAGGACAGTGATTGAAGGGGACAGTGGTTGAAGTCGAAGAGGGCAGTGGTCGAAATCGGGGCCGTGGTCGAAGTCGGGGCCGAGTAGGCTGGCGCAATAGTTGGGCGATAGGGCACAAGCGCACTGTAGGTCTGCCAACGTACGACCACCGGCGATGGTCGACCGCTCCCGATCTACGATCATGCGCGACGGTCGACGGCTTCTAACTTACGACCACAAGGCGTGATCGACGGCTTCTAATTTACGACCATGAGCACTGGTCGATGTATTTTGACTTACGACCATGAGGTGTGATCGATGTCTTCCGACTTACGACTACAAGCGCTGGTTGATGTGTTTCGACTTACGACGACGAGGTATCCTCGATGGCTTCCGACTTACGACCACGAACGATGGTCGTCGGCTTCCCATGTACGACTACGAGTCATTGTCAAAGGCTCCCGATTTAGGACCATGATCGATCGTCAACTGCTGCCAACTTACGACCACCAGCGATGGTCGACTGCTCTCGACCTACGATCACGCGCGGTAGTTGATGGCTTCCGACTTACGATGACGAGGTGTGCTCGAGGGGTTCCGACCTACGACCACGAGGTGTGGTCCATGTCTTCCGACTTATAACCAAGAGGTGTGATCGACGGCTTCCGACTTACTTGATAAATTTAAAAACTTTTAGAACATGTTTGTATGCATATTCTAAAAGTTTTACCACCCGTGAGTTATAAAACATGTAGTATGATAAATTTTAAAAATCTGTAGCAACGCACAGGCATTCAATCTTTACTATTATAAAATGTGAGTTGGTAGTTGTCGGTCCATTCTCCCTCCTCTCTTCTCATTCGTTCGATCAAAGATCAGCCGTCTAGATCCGCATCTAGGTAGTTCTTCCGCTCCTCGTAGAAAAGGTCGAGCTGATGCATAGGCCGCGCTCCTCCTCTTCTCTTCTCCCACATCCTCCGCCTCCCACAACCACTCTACCTCCCGCAACCACTGCCTCCTTCTCTCCCTCGATCCCTCGTGTTGTGCCTCCTCCTCAGCGCTGCCACCAATTTCTTCCCCATATGACAGCATCTGGTCGCAGTCCTCCAACTTCCCCCAGCAGCGTCGCATCCCCTCGTCGCCGCCTCCCCAACGCATTTGTCCGCCGCCTCCTCTCCCCATTTTCCCGCCGCCGCCTCCCCACCTCCACCTCCTACAACCGCCGCCTCCTTCTCCCCTGAACCCTTGTGTCGTGCCTCCTCCTCCTCCTCGGCACCATGGTCGAAGGGGGCCGTGGTCGAAGGAGGAAGTACATTGAAGGGTCATGGTCAAAGGGGACAGTAGTCGAAGGGGGCAGCAGTCGAAATCGAGGCCATGGTCGAAGTCGGGGCTAAGCAGGCTGGCGCCGATAGTCGGGCGATACGGCACAAGCGCACCAGAGACTTGCCAACGTATGACCACCAGCGATGGTCGATCACTCCCGACCTACGATCATACATGATGGTCGACGGCTTCTAGCTTACGACCACGAGGTGTGATCGACAGCTTCTAATTTATGACCATGAGCATTGGTCAATGTATTTCGACTTATAACCACGAGGTGCGGTCAATGTGTTCCGACTTACGACTACGAGCGTTGGTCGATGTGTTCCGACTTACAACCACGAGGTATCCTCGATGGCTTCTGACTTACAAACACGAACGATGGTCGTCAGCTTCTGATGTACGACATGAGCCATTGTCAAAGGCTTCCGATTTAGGAGCACGATCAATCATCGATTGCTGCCAACTTACGACCACCAGCAATGGTCCACAGCTCCTGACCTACGATTACGCGCGATAGTTGACAGCTTCTGACTTACGATGATGAGGTGTGCTTGAGGGATCTTGTTGGGACCCCGGATTTCCGAACCCGGACCCTCTGTGTATTACTGCACTAGTCCCAGATCAAAGCTAGTGCACACAGTTAAACAGAAATGAATACATAACCAGCAACGCTTTATTACAATATTAAAGAGTACAGACCGAAAGGTCTCATTATTACAATTGAGGTTTCAAGACCTCGCACATACGAAACACAGCGGAAGCAAAAGATAAACTCGGTGAAGACCCATCAATATGCCACAGGCAATTGACTGGGGAAGCGCGACCTAGAACTCCTGGAATCCTTCGTCGAATCCACCCGTGAAGAATTCGTGGTCGCCTTCTTGAGCTTCATACTCTTCTGAAGTTTATTTTTAAGTGTAGCATGTGAGTACATAAAGTACTCCGCAAGTCTTGGGAAAGATGCAATAGATGCAAGGCTTAACAAAGGAAGGCTATATGGTTCATTTGCATAAAGCAGCATTTTCATTCAATTACTTCTAATTATTTTCGAAGGCATCAATTTAATAAAGTAAATGTTTTAGCAGAAACTATCATCAACTTTCTAGTGAAGGTTCCATCTACCAACACTAGCCAACCAATTACAATTGGTCAAGTTTAAAACTGCGGGTTCCATCCACCCTCTCTGGCTCCAACTGCCAGGATTCCCTTCCAAGAGTTCCCTCCACTCTCGGAACACAAAAACTTTGACTTTAAAACCAAAACCAGAAATCTACCATGTGAATGCATTCCTTGCCCGCCCTTGACCGTGGGCACGGCTATTCGAATAGTTTTACACTCTGCAGAGGTTGTACAACTTTACCCACAAGAGATAAATTATCCTAAAAGTCAACACGCTTCCTTTGGCATGAGATCCAGATAAAATATCACAAAGCCTTTACCTTACTCTAATCTAGCTAGATACCACCACTGAGGTTTCACCGCAGTAGGCTAATCGCCCAACCAAGCCCCTTCTTGCGGCATATGAGTACAAGAAATCTGTCCCTCACTGTGAATAACGGTCCATCCTCGGCACCCACTTTCCACTGGTGGCACCTAAACTAGACTATCATAAGTTAGTCAGCTAGGTCGTACCCATATAGACTTCTGGTTGTACGGTTAATGCTCAATCTGGACAAACACAAGCGTCGGTCCTTAATTGACTAGGGTGGAACATACACTTTACAAGATCTCGTGCTTTCCTGCACCAAACCAAACCAACCATCCACCCTAATCTAAACCAACTTTCACATTTAGTTTATTTTAAAAGAACAGTGGTAACTCCAATTACCACTAAATTTGTAAACACAAGGGTATTACAATAAATCATAATTTCCCATTTTCAAGATTTCAAAGGTATTAAATAGCGTGACTAAGCATTATACTACCATTCTATTATTCTCAAATGATTATAATACTCTCATTAAAGAGCCAAAGGAAATCCTAAGGAGACAAGGGTACATGGCATTCAATTTCAACTGAGGGCATAACAAAGTTGGGGTAACTAATACCTTAGGATTTGAACTAATCTTGTATGTAAATAGCAATGCACATAATTTAAAATAGTTAAAACATTTCAAAATCATGGGTTCAAGATGATCAAAGGAGACTTGCCTTCTTGCAGGGTCTCTGGGTCTTCCTGCTGGGGAGTGGAGAGGTCTTCGTCAACGTTGGATTCTACGCACGCAAAGACAGAGCAACAAAGCAAATAAATACAAATAAAAATTCAAATAAACTCAAAAATTCAAATAGAGGCCATAGCTGGATAGATCATGATTTTAGATGAATTTAGAAATTTGAATGGCTAAATTTGGAGTTAAAATGAGAAAGTTATGCTTATTTGAAAATCTCAGATTGAATAAATCTAGAAATTCCCAAACTTCTGACAGGTGGGGCCCACTGGAATATTTAAATTTTAATCTTTTATTTTTATTTCTGACAGGTGGGACCCACTGAACAGTGAGCCCATTGGCCCTGCATCTGACGCGTGGGACCCCATGGGCCATGGCCCAGGTGTTAGTGGGGAGGACTGACCTGCGGGCCCAACTGTCAGTCGGCCCACAAACGAGAGCAGCTGGCAAGCGGGGCCCGCATGTCAGCGCGCGATTAAAAGAAATGGCTCGACCTCAGCGTGTGGAGCCGAGGGCTCGAACGCGCGCCGAGGGAGCCGGAGGGGGAAGGGAGTAGCGCTGGTAACCAGTCGGGCGGGGAGGCGTTGCCTACCCATAAAGGGTAGGTAACCTTCTTAAGGTACCTGCTGGAGTGGGAGCCGGGCAGCAGCGACGGAGGCGACGGTGCCGGCGAAGAGAGGTGGCCGGGGAGGTTCGGTGGAGTTCCAAAACGCGTCCCTGGAGCGAAGACGGTTCTGAAGGTGGGGTCGGCGAGGCTTGGGGACGAGCGGGGACGGCCGGCGGCGAGTAGACGGCGGAGCGAGCTCGGGTGCTCCGGTGAGACGACGCTTCGGCAACGGGGAGAGGTGGCCGAGGTGTCGGGGAAGTTCGCCCGGGCACGGGGGTGCTCGGAGTGGCGGTGGCGGCCTCCGGGGAGGGGAAGGCGGGATTGGTGGCGGATCCGGGCCATCCAAGTGGCGGCCGGATGGAAAGGAGGGGAATTTATTTTACTTTCTGATTTTTTTATTTTAATTTCAGATTTTCAAAAATTGCTAGGAAATTCATTAAAGCTCAGAAAAATATGAAATAAATTCCAAAAATTCCAGAAAAATTCACAGAAGTTCCTGGATAAGTTTTGGACTTAATAAAAATACTTGCAACTAATGTTGGTATTTAATTTTTATACTTGAAATACTTTTTATTTTCAAAAATAGGTTTTAAACTCCAGAAAATCCAGGAAACCAAATAAAAGCCAAATAACTCCAAATAGTTAATTTGAATTAGGATTTTTATAAAAATTCAAAATATCTTTTTATTTAACAATATTTTTAGTTTTTACTTAAAATACTTTTCAAATCCATTTTTTAAACAGAAATTCAGGGCAAATCCAAATAAAACTCAAATAATTTAAAATAATTAATTTGAAATTAAATTTTTACAGAAAGCGAAATTTTGGGATGTTACAGATCTCGACCTACGACCACGAGGTGTGGTCGATATCTTCCAACTTACGACTACGAGTGCTAGTCGATGTGTTCCGACTTACAACCACGAGGTATCCTCGATGGCTTCTGACTTACGACCACAAACGATGGTCGTCGGCTTCCGATGTATGAGCATGAGCCATGTCAAAGGCTCCTGATTTAGGACCACGATCGATCGTCGACTGCTACCAACTTACGACCACCAGCGATGGTTGACCGCTCCCGACCTACGATCAAGTGTGATAGTCGATGGCTTCCAACTTCCGATGACGAGGTGTGCTCAAGGGGTCCCAACCTATGACCACGAGGTGTGGTCGATGTCTTCTGACTTATGACCACAAGGTGTGATCGACGGCTTCCGACTTACTTGATGGATTTAAAAACTTTTAGAATATGTTTGTATGCATATTCTAAAAATTTTGACCACCCGTGAGTTTTAAAACATGTAGTATGATGAATTTTAAAAATCTGTAGCAGTGCACGGGCATTCAACTAGTTAGTACAATACGATGAAGTGTTACAATATGAGGAGTTTGGTCAGGTTTCTCCACTTGGTTTTGGAGAAACTAAGTGTCTGTTTGGCTAGCTTCAGCTCCTTAGCTTAAGAAGCTAAATCCTGATTTTTTGCTTCTGGTTTATACATTTTACTACAGTAACTAGCTTTTAAACGGTGTTTTCTTAAGATGGGATCTACAAGTCGATTATAGTGGACACTATATCAGCTTCAGCTAACCAGCGAAAATCACATGCATGAATGAATTAACCCAAAACCCTGTGTACATGCAAAACCTTTTTTTTCTAGAAACTATAGCTTGAGCTCTGATATCAACTGTAGCATCTCACATACCAATATAAGATACTACTATAGGGTCATCGCCAAAGTAAGGAATAAATAAAAGCAAATATAGAAATCGTGGGGAAATTAAAACTTTTAAAAGTACATATTAGAGAACCAGCGGAAGCTGAAATAAATATTTGAAATATGGAATCGGTCCACTTCTAACCAAATGAAGAACAAATGAAATAACAAAATAGTGGCAAACCATGGTGCTGAAAACTCAAGTGCCCCACCCATGCATGATGCTATCACTTCACTAGCCTTTTACCTGAGAATGAAAAGAGCAAGCGTGAGATTTGAAAATCTCAGCAAGTACCCAACAACGGTCACAACACGGTGAGTAAAGGACAAGTAAAGCAAGCAAGTAATTGACACAAGTTAATTGCAATGAAACTAGGTTATAGGAAACACTTATACCGATCGAAGAGAGAGGTAATAGGAAACATGGAAATAAGGTTAATTGTTATATAGTAAGTTATGACAATGGCACCGACGATCACTTCCCACATACCCGATTATACGAGAATATTCAGGCACAACACTGTCCTCAATTGTATAACTATAGACGGGGTGTGATATCCTAAGTAACAAAAGTGTACGGCCCCCGTACATTACCAAGTGGGTGGAAATCTCCCCTATATGTGGGTAACCCCAGGCTAAGTGTAACATCCTGAAATCCGGATGTTCAAAAATGAGGGAAATTTAAAAACTTGTTGCTGCATTTGGTTGGCATTTGAATTTCTTCTGTAATTTTATTTGGGTTTTTCAAATTTTGTGCAACACAAGTAATAACTGGGAATAATTCCCAAATGCAAACGATAATCATACTAATAGGGCGGAATGATTTAGAACAATAAGTTGTGAATACCAAATCTAAAAAGTTAAGTTTGAATTTAATTCGATAAAACAAAAATTGGATTTCAATCTTGCCATCTGCTCTTTTCCTTTCCTACTTTCTTCCTCTCATTGCTAGTAGGCCCAACCCTTTCCCCTTCTTCTCTTTTCTCTTTCTCCCTTGTTCCCTGCTCTTGTCTCGGCCGTGCACTGGCACCACGTCGCCGTCGCTTCACCATTGCATCACCTCACCGTGCCCTCCATTGCATCGGTCATCATCATCCCCCGATGAAGCCCATGCCCTGCAACCTCACGCCCCTAACTTGGCTGCCTCGTCACTCAGACTACGGCGCACAGCCATAGCAACGCCTCCCCCAGTCTCGACCTCCCTCGCGCATGTCGCCTGGATTACAGTGCCATGCCACACTAGATCGTCGCCCACACCTTACATCCACGCGGGCCGTGCGACTCGTGTCACCCTGCCATGCCCTGCCCTGTGACGCCCATGCTCTGCCATGGCAGTCCCATCCTGTCGTCAAGCCGAGATGCACCATCAACCACACCGTCACCATACCACATGTTGTTACTTGTTGACATGATCAATGACTCCTCTGTGCTATAAATAGCCTCCCAAGGCTTGCTTGCTCCTTCCCCTTCTTCCCATTCCTTCCCCTCAAAGCTCAGCATGAGCTAGCGCTGAACCTATATGCTGGCCACCGGTTGTCCTCACTACTCTGACCATCTCCGGTGACTTTCTCTCAAAGCTGTTTGAGTCACACCATGTCCCCAGATGTCTTCTGCCGTGCCTCCCCATTAATTGGAAATTCATGCCCCAGAGCCCATCATGCGGCCTCCTCCTCCAAGGCCGGCCGATCACCGCTATTGTTGTCCATCTCCATTTCCTTCCCGAGGTACTTTGGATTGATTCCTCAGGGTTGAAGCATCACCACATGGCCCTGGAGCTTACCACACCAGTAGCCGCGGCCCTTTCTCGCCGAAGCTCGCCGACGCAATGAACTCGGCCGCACCGCCCAGGTCTCATGCCGCCGGAGCTCCTCATTGCTTCTCGGCCACCACAGTCTGCTCGGTAAGACCCCTCCCACCTCCCTCCTGCTCATGTGCGCTTCATTTTTCCTTTTCCCTCACTCTGGTCACCTTGCCCCGCGGCCACATTGCCTCCGGCCACGATGATGCCCCTAGAAGCTTCCCCACCCTTGGGGGAAACCATTTTGTCATAAAGTAATTCCTAGATAGGCCTTCTGGGCATAGGATGTTAAAAAGTAGTCTTTGTAAATGAGAATAGAATAGTAACCAAACATACTTAGGGTAAATAATGGCTAACTAGAATAAACAAATTGATTAGCATGTTGTTAGGATTTAACTTGAAGCGTCCACATTAGTTAGCGATTTTTCTTGGAGGATAAATTGGATGGAAGTAAAGGTTATATATATAAAGCCCACAAATAATTGTTTTCAGAAACTTGTATATTAGTCAAAGGCCCTATTAAAATATAAGCCCTGCCATTTAGCATGTTGTCAATAGTTAAGTCTTAACGGTAAATTTAGTTAATAATGATATTGAAATATAATTGTATATAACAAGCTAGGTCCACGTAAATAAATGCAATCAAAATTTAAACCATGCTAAAGCGTAGCAAAGAATACATAAAATATCAACAATATCTAATCTGAAGAGCATTTTTAATTAAAAATCATGTTGGCACGTCTATTAAAAACCCCTAGGACATCGATAATTCAAAATACTCTCGCTAATTTGCATTTTAATGAATAAGGTAATAGTAGGACCACATGAAATAATACATCTCGAATTTGCTAGAACTATGAATTGTAAGATTAACTCGATAAACTAATAATCGTACACATTGTGTGTAGAACTCATGCCCTAATTTCTAAATATTAAAATTTGACAACTAATACCCAGTATCCCAGTCAAGCTATGCATCTGTCCATGGGTCTAACTTGACTCATGGAACTTCCATAATAAATATAAAATTAGAAAAGATGATATAAAATTAAATGACTAAGTTGTGGTGTTTGATAGTCGGCTATGTCTAGCCATCCTTGAACCCGAAGCAGAATATTCTTGTGAATATTCCTTTACCATGAATCTTCTTTGACATCTGTCTCAGCAGATTCCCTCCGTCATTCCTCACTTCACTCAAACCTCATTTGACTTTGAAAATAACTCGTGCCTAATAAACTTTGTCTCAAAGCACCCATGTAATCACAATAAAAACTAAAATTGAATTCATTTAGATTTATTTGAACCTTTTGAGTTATTTGCAGTTATTTGGATGCAGTTATTTAGCATGTAGAGATTAGAGTCCTGAAGAATGAATGGATCAAGCGAGACAAAGATCTAGATGAAGACAAGAAGCTCACGACCATCGAATGAGAAAGCTTTAAGTGAGCTCAAGACCGCAGTAAACCGTGCAAGGTGAGTTAATACTTTAATCATATTGAACCAAAATTTTATGCAATCTAGTTTTGTTTAAATTGTCAAATTGCATGCAGTTATTTTATATACAAAATTTATGATTGTTTTAAGATCCTAGATACATGCCCATTATTTAACTTATTAATATTACTTTCTTTTGGAACATTTGATTATTTGAGCTTTGTCACCCTAGGGAAATTATAATGGTAACCTTTCAAAAATAAGTCTATAATTACACGCCATGCTTAGTACTACTTAGATACTCTGGGGCACCAATATGCCTCAATCATCACTTTTAATCATGAGAAACTGATTTGGGAAATCATGGGTGGAAATGGCTTGTATATTTTGATATGGATATTTTATGCTCCCAAAAATCCCAATTTGCTTAAATGTCTGGGCGGATGGTAAGAGGGATTGGTGTAGTGGATGCACAAAAGTGTGGATTGTGATGGAACTGCCCAAAGGACTGAATCTTGTCATGACCTCTTGTATAAAATAGTATAACCACAAGTTGACAAATGTAGACTAGGCTGAATAATTTACTGGACCTTCGAGTCATCTTGAATAGTGGAGGGACTAGTGTGAGCTAGGGTCTGTGTGGACAGCTTGAGTGGGACACCTGTTACAAGGTGTAGTTCCCCCTGCACTACTGGGGAAACATCCCTCACAACTGCACGACTACTGTAAGCTGGGGTCTGTGCGAGCTAGCTTGATTGGGACACCTTGAAATAAGATGCGGTTCCCCTGCACTGCCAGGGAACTTCTCTCACAACTATAACATAAACCCATAGGTCAAGATGGTGATAGGGGGAGGTATTGTACACCTCGTGATGATCTCTCGTTCTGCATGACCAAGGAATCATGCGGGTTTCCTCCCACAAATAATTGTTTTCAGAAACTCGTATATTAGCCAAAGGACGTATTAAATATAAGCCCCGCCATTTAGCATGTTGTCGATAGTTAAGTCTTAACGGTAAATTTTGTTAATAATGATATTGAAATACAATTGTATATAACAAGCTAGGTCCACGTAAATAAATGCAATCAAAATTTAAACCATGCTTAAGTGTAGCAAAGAAAAAATAAAATATCAACGATATCTAATCTAAAGAGCATTTTTAATTAAAAATCATGTTGGCATGTCTATTAAAAACCCCTGGGACATCGATAATTCAAAATAATCTCGCTAATTTGCATTTTAATGAATAAGGTAATAGTAGGACCACATGATGCGAGCTTGTACTGCCAAAGGCGTCAACTTTTTGTGCCTGGAGGAAATGCGGTGTGGTGACAACCACAAACTTGATGCGACCGGCAGAATGAATGTGCGCTAAAGCTCTGGCCCAAAGCAAATTTTGTAGGATTTGGGGAGATTTGCCTTGAATGCAACATAGATGCATAGAAGGCGCGAGAAAGGCTTGGGCGTTCGGTGGTTGGACATCAATGCAGCCGGCTGGGGGGGAGGGATGGGGCAACTCTTCTTGGGAGCCGAGAGGAGGTGGTTCCTAAGAGCCATCAGGCTCATGTTGGACAATTATGTGACACCCCGGCCCATGTTGGCCCATGTGTGTGTGCACATAAATTTCTGGGTTAGTCCCACCTTGCTAGCTTACCTTGAGAAGCACTTACATATAAGCATAGGAGTTTCAATGGTAGCACCCCCGATTAACCGCTTTGCGCGAAGCGAGGACGAAAGTGCAAGCGGGTTGCTACGTGTGCGTGGCCTATCCAGAAATGTGGTTAGATCTGTGCCGGTTTGGACCCTAGGGCGTTACAAATGGTATCAGAGCCGACTCTCGCGGTTACATGGGCGCGTGCGGGTCAGGGGCACAGGCATATGGCGCATGATGCGTGTGGACCCGTAGCGGACACACGGCATGGCATATGTGCTGGCACTGAATGCACGGACATGTGTCAAGAGAGGAGATCCTTATCATTTGCCCCGGTGTGGGTATGTTGGTCTGACGAGGACGTCGGGTCCTTTGAGGGGGGTGTATGTGACACCCCGGCCCATGTTGGCCCATGTGTGTGTGCACATGAATTTCTGGGTTAGTCCCACCTTGCTAGCTTACCTTGAGAAACACTTAAACATAAGCCTAGGAGTTTCAATGGTAGCACCCCCGGTTAACCGTTTTGCGCGAAGCGAGGACGAAAGCGCAAGCAGGTTGCTACGTGTGCGTGGCCTATCCAGAATGTGATTAGGTCTGAGCCGGTTTGGACCCTAGGGCATTACAAGGCGGCTACCTAGAGGAGGTGGATGTAAGCGAAAGCTGTTAGATCTTGGGGAAGGGGGGGGGCGAGGTCAGGGCAGAGGATATGACAAAACGTGCACAGGGGGCACCCACGGCCAGGCTTGCCGCTAACGAGCTTAGGAGTGGCGGAAGGGGTGGTGGAGGGGTTGGAGGTGAAGGGGGTGCTAGGGTTGCCCACAGTGCCGGGGAGAGCAAGAAAGCCATGGTCTGGGAGAGCGGAGAGTCCAAATCTGAAGAGAGATGGGTAGGGTGGATGCCGCGGCCGGAATGGCCAGTGACGGGCGAGGGGGTGTGGCAGCTAGCAGGTTGCGAGAGCCATTTCCCCACGCCTTAGAAGCAGTATTGTTTATACTGGCTTCTGCTTCTGGCTTCTTAATTTCATCATTTTTTGGCTTTTTAGGCTTGTTTTGCCTTCCCTTTATTCATTTATATTGTCTGTGATGATATAACTTTTTTATTTTTAAATTTTAATTATGTTGAAAAAGCTAACAGTAACTACAGTGCATTTTCAGTTGTTACATTACAAAAAAAGTCAAAAGTCTGGGCTTATAAGCCCAAATAAGCACCAAAGGGAAACATGTCACAGTAGCTGTTACAACATTTTTGAAATGAACCGATGTATTATACCTCTGTAGCGACAAAACTGTAACTCAACAGTAACATTTTATTCGACGTACTATGCTGTTCTTGTAGATGTTGAAACACTTCTTTCTCCAAGCAAATGTTTGATTTACTATGCTTCCCAGTTCCAACCGGTCACATATTCTCATGCACTTACTTCATGTACTTGTATTTCAAGCTGTTTTAGTACAGAAAAGGAGATAGCTGCTCAGACGGAGATTGGACAAGTGTAAAAACTCCAGCGACACCCTTGTTCGATTCAGATGGGGATGGAAGGAAATAGAACCGAGTGAACATTTCAAGATATGCTTTGCAATGGCGTCGCTTATTATTTTTTTAGAGAATGAACAAGCGCGGTTTTCAATTTTGTTGATTTGCAGTTTTCAACTTTCAGAGGTCGTCATACAATGCCTGAATGGACAAAGTTTTGTGCACAGACACCTTAAATATTGTATCTAGAGATAGAAAATGTGGAATATATGAGTACCATATCTAGAATTTAGAATGTGTTGTCAGAGGGCATTATACATTTGCAGTAATGGTTGTGGCCATTATAAGCCATTTGCTAGGCCAAAATTCGCATTTTGTTTATTCTCCTTCACCTCAAATGCAAAAAGGGATGCCTGCTAGCTAGACGATGGGTTCGTTTTCACTCATGCTTTAGCCTTTTGACTTGTTGCTATAATAATTAACTTTTGAATAGAGTATCTTTTTAAGATAAAGGTCTATAGATAGATTATAGATGATATTGTACCAATTTCAGCTATTTTGACTAAAAATTATATGTGACTTTTTTTTCCCTGTGTGCTATCTCTCACAAACTGTCAGAACTCAAAAACCATAACCTGAAAACCAAAACCACATACTAAAAGAACACACCAATATATATTTGCAATAGCATGTCTAGTCGTTTCCAGAAAAAAAGCATGTCTAGTCTTTATCAGTACGTGTGCAAATGCCGTTGCAGTAGCTTCAACTATAAAAGCTAGCTAGGTAAGTTACAGAATTTCGCATTGTTTCTCTGCTTTTCCTAAGTGCAGACAGGATTCTTGTTGGTTCGTAGATTTTTTTTCTGATATGATGTTAGTCCATAGATTTGCACTGTGTGAATAATATAAAGGGTTTAGGCTTGTAGTGGTCACCATATGCTATGCACTTAAGCTTAGGATGTACTTATGATGCATTCAAGTTTAGAGTGCACCAACTAAAAAAATCATAAAAAATTTCGAGAAAATTTCTATATGTATTCCATGGTTTACTCTATTTATATATAAAATTTAGGATCAAGTTCATTTAATGTTAAGAGCAGGAAAAAAGAGAAAATTGTGATAAATTTAAACTCTAAATATTTGTCAGATTTTTCTCTTTTTTTTTACTGTTAACATATGACGAATCTGAGCTTAAAATTTTATACGTAAGTAAAGTAAGTTTAGAAGTACATATAAAAATTTTTGTGACTTTTTTAATTAAGGTGCACTGTAATTGTACTCTAAATTTGAGTGTATAAAATATGTTACCGACTAGATAGACTAAACCCTTTATATTATTCACACAGTGCAAATTTATGGACTAACATCATATCAGAAAAATCAAATTCTAGTGTGCGCATCACTTTGCTTCTTCGTGAATAAAGTTCACGCCTCAGTTAAAGATCATTCCTGCCTGAAAATGACTGCAAGTACGACGTCCATCTTGCTAGCTTACCTTGAGAAGCACTTATATATAAACTTAGGAGTTCCAATAATAACATCTCCGGTTAACTGTTTTGCGCGAAGCGAGGACGAAAGTGCAAGCGGGTTACTATGTGTGCGTGGCCTATCTAGAATGTGGTTAGGTCTGAGCCGGTTTGGACCCTAGGGCGTTACATTTAACTCATGAGCAGGTCTAAGTTGAACACATTCTGACAAGAAAAATACGGCAATTCAGAAAGCAATCCATAAAACTATCATTTCAGCCTTTGCTTGGAGCAGGAATTTAATAGGAAACAGTTAGGAATTAGAAAAAAAATCTCGTGTTCCAAAGTGGTATAAAATGGAAAGAGAAACCAAAGGAAACGAATTTGTTTCGTAACTACACCTAACACTCGAAAATTGAGAAGCAAGTCATCTGAGCCTCAGACTGTCATCAGCACATTCCACACTTGACCGGCAAGTTAGGGCGTTAGGCACTCGTTGTTGTTGGGGAATGTACTGAGGCGTCACACGGGGCTCCACTGCATGCACGCACCTGCGCTTTGGCCAAAATCTGCTCTCGTGTGACCAGCCAACTGAAGAAAAGAAAAGGCAAGAAAAAGAAGAGCACCGGTCGGCCGGAGAGGAAGGACCCTCTTCCCCTCCACTGCACAATTCAGCACGGAAAAGCAGAGATACGAGGGCTCGCTCCACTGCCAGCTCCATTTTCTACCGGCAACGCCTTCCTGTCCCGCCGCGCTACGCCACGAACTCATGGGCCTCGAATATCTTTCGCAGAGGCAGGCGGCTTTTTGGAATTTTTGTCATTAACTAACAGCAAGATTGCTGAATCTTTCTTTGTTTAGTCGACAGGCATGAGAGTAGACGAGCGAGTGCATATATCTTGACACCAGCTGTGTGTGCAGCGTATCGGATCGATCGATCTATCCATCTATCATGCATGTAAATTAATAATAATAATAATAATATCATTCTAGTAAATCATAGGCGTAGTGGCACATGTTCCTCCAAGAACTTAGGGGAACAACACATCAAGTACACACTGGAAAAGAGGGAAAAACATATGAGAATGTTTGCTAATCTGAGTGATCTCTATTGCCTCTACATAGAAAATCTTGATAAAACAACACACAGAGACCATGTCTTGCAACCTGTAGGTCAATACGTTCAACATAAACTAAAATAACTAATGCTTTAATCCTTTTGCCGGCCAATAAATATGTAAATCAGTAAAGGGTTGTTTGGTTGCCTGCCTCCGCACCACTCCTTGTATCCGTTGGGTTAGGCTGAGGGGCGAAGCTCCCTCTACTCGTTTCCCTCGGGCCTGACTCGGGGTGAAAATTTGCACGCGATGGATCTGGCTCCGAGAGCCAACCAGGCAATCAAACACATGCTCCTTGCATGAGCTGATACAGGCCAAGTGCATACAGGCAACCAAACAGCCCTTTAAATGGCTGAAGCATGAAGAATGAGAACTGAGAGAGAGAGAGAGGAACTGACGCAATCACGCAAGGGTCAGGGGCACTGGGGGCTGTCGTACAGGCCGTAGGCGGCTGGTGGCGCACTTGTTGTCGATGGCAGAGGCAAGGTCGCGCTGAGGGTGCCTTTGGTTGAGCCGGAGCCGCTTCCAAAAGCCAAAAGCCAAAGAGGTGAATCATGAACGACAGAAAGCGGCGCTGGGACGGCTTCGCTTTTGAAATGGTGCAGAGCCGCAGCTTGTTTCAAGGAAAATAGAGATAGGAAGTGAGTTTTATACTTGTTTGAACCAACTGCCTTTTCAGTGAGTTAGGTTCCGCCTTTTCTAGCTAGTTTGGCCGTTTACAACTCAACCAAACACACCGAGAAGTGAGTGAGTTGTTCGGTGGGATTTAGGTTCCGCTGCAGTTTGGGCTTAGGATCGACCATCGTGTCAGTGGGTACGCAAATGGGCTAGACCAGTCAGCCAGTACATAGGGCGAATGGTCCAAATGAATCTGTTGGCTATTTTGGTTTATTGGGTATGAATATAACTAATTTAGCCTAACTAACTATATATATATACATTATTTTATAAGGAATTTCTATACAACATTCGACTATTTTTGAGGATAAAAATAGTCAGATTGATCTGGAACGCTAGATCTCCATCCAACAGATCCACCCATACAAGCCCCCCAAAAAAATGACCCCCTCAAAAAAAATAATCTAGGACGTTGGATCTCCATCTAACGGTTCAAAATATGACTATTTTTATCCTAAAAATAATCAAATGTTATATAGACACTCTATTTTGTATATACTGGTTCTTAATAAAAAAATTTTAGGTATTTAAATGAACACCCATGAATCACGTGCGGGCCGCCACAGTGAAGTGAGACATGCTGATATTTCTCTCCATACGGTAGCCAACGGTGGGGAGCATGGTGGTAGCCTTATGCGTACAGTGGCGGGGCGCCCGTCACTGCTCGAGTCACAACTGGACTATTCTGATTCCGTTTGCCTGCCTATAAATACCCCGAGGTGCGAGCACTACAGATGTCAAGGCAGCAGCTAAGCTACTCTTCTAACTAAGCAAAGCAGCTTTGGGAGGAGACCCGCAGATACTGTCTGAATTCCCTAGGTAAGTTTTCCAACAGCTGCTTAATTTGGCTCTGAAAATCGCTGCTCACATGTGCATACCATATAGGTGATGCAAATTGCATTGTCCCTATGAGTTAGCGGCGCTAGAGGTTGGGCACTGCTCTGCATTCATTTAGGCATTCTGTGTTTGTCCGCTTCCATTGCATGTGTTGGTTGCATCAAGTATCTTCCATTTCTGAAAGGAAGCACTGAAAAGGGGAGAAAGCCGAGGCTTTCAACAACTGCATCCATCTTGCCTGTTTAGACATGGAAGTCTCCTAACAATGTGGAAAGGTTTTCAAGAATTGCATCCATTTTTGCCTATTTAAACATGGAAATGCCTCTCGACAAAGCGGAAAGCGTGTTCTAACTGTGTTTAGGAGTCATAGTAGACAGGGTACCAATTAAGCACAAAAGGTGTTGGTTGACTCAGGCTTTCAGCCACTCGTTAGCGAGGGAACATGGCAGCTGAAATATTTTCTTTCCTTCTTTTTTTAGGGTTTTTTTGAAAGGAAGAAATGGCAGCAAAAAGTTTGCACCAATGGCTGGTTTTGCAGCACATTTTATTTTCTGTAGCATTCTCGCACTTTCGCTTTGTTTCTCCTGAGAGTCAAATCTGGCGCCGTACGAAGATATGATATATCGAACCCCGGACCATGTCCTTAAAGCCTGACAACATTGTACTTTATCTGAATCTGAATTCCTCGCTCAGTCACACCAAGCTGAGCCAAAAAGTTCAAGACATTCACGCCTTGTTTGCATAGAGCAGCCTAATCAGATGTCTCGAGAATATCTATTTTTTACGCCTAACGTGTAACAACTAACTGTCAGATAGTAGCTAGATACGTTCTAGCTCGACCTTTTTGTTACCAAACAAAATATAAAAACTATGGGCCTAGATAGTAATTTTCTTTTGTGCCAAATGATGTACAAAATTAACCAGAGTCCTGAACATGTACGTACTGCATTACATGACCACAGGAAGAAGGCACTAGTAACCGGCAATGGCTTCCTCATTGCTCTGCCCCGACAAGCTCTCGTTCATGAACGTGGAGACCATCCTCCACATGAAAGAAGGCCTCGGCGAGACCAGCTACGCGCAGAACTCTTCGCTTCAGGTGAGCGATTCACCTCACAAATCAGGGCCGTTTTCTATTATGGGCATGTAGCTCCAGAGATGCATTCTGAACCACCATTCTTGCAGATGAGGGCCATGGACACTCTGAAGAGCCTGATCGCCAACTCCGCAACGGACGTGCACATTTCACAGATGCCGGAGAGGTTCACCGTCGCCGACCTCGGGTGCTCCTCGGGCCCGAACGCGCTCTGCCTGGTGGAGGACATCGTCAGAAGCATCGGCAAGATCTGCAGCCGTTCGTCGCAGCCGCCGCCGGAGTTCTCTGTGCTCCTCAACGACCTCCCGACGAACGACTTCAACACCATCTTCTTCAGCCTGCCGGAGTTCACCGACCGGCTCAAGGCCGCCGCCAAGTCCGACGAGTGGGGCCGGCCGATGGTGTTCCTGTCCGGCGTTCCCGGGTCCTTCTACGGGAGGTTGTTCCCGAGGAAGAGCGTGCACTTCATCTGCTCCTGCTCCAGTTTGCACTGGCTCTCTCAGGTACTTGCCTGACACTGTTACATTGCTCATGGCAAGAGAAATGCCTCTGCATGTGCTGCAAATATTTAACCTTGAGCAAAATAATTAATCAAACACCTCTGTATTAAGAGGCTAATTAGGGCTTTTGGCACTACATTTTCAGGTCCCTCCTGGGCTTTTTGATGAGATGAACATGCCGATAAACAAGGGGAAGATGTACGTATCAAGCACGAGCCCTCTTGCCGTGCCAGTGGCCTATCTGAGGCAGTTTCAGAGAGACTTCAGCCTGTTCCTCAAGTCGCGCGCCGCCGAGGTCTTCCCCGGCGGCCGGATGGTTCTGGCCATGCTCGGCAGGCAAACCGAGGGCTACATCGACAGGAGGACAACCTTCCTGTGGGAGCTGCTCTCCGAGTCATTCGCATCACTGGTGTCACAGGTGAGCTCCTCACAACACACACTGCTCAGCCGCTTAATCAGTTCTTCTTCAGAACTCACAAGTAGTATATGCATCTGAAGTCTGAACTTGACACACGAGTGGCAAAGTGCAGGGGCTGGTTGAGCAGGACAAGGTAGACGCGTACAACGTGCCGTTCTACGCGCCGTCGATAGAGGAGATAGAGAAGGAGGTGCGGCGGGAGGGGTCGTTCAGCCTGGACTACGTGCAGACGTACGAGATCAACCTGAGCAGCAGCGGCGACGCCAAGGAGGACGGCAGGACGGTGTCGATGGCGATCAGGGCCATCCAGGAGTCCATGCTGAGCCACCATTTCGGGCCCAACATCGTCGACGCGCTCTTCCACAAGTACACCGAGCTCGTCACCGAGTCCATGGAGAGGGAGGAGGTCAAGAGCGTCCAGATAGGGGTCGTCCTGACGAGGTTGTGACATGTGAGTCGTGACAGTTTATATAGCTTGACTCAGTTTCTGTTGTCGTGGTATTCGGTATTGAGTAACTTGTAACAGATTTCATGTGTACTTAGCTCATAGGATTGGAAGAATGAAAGCCAATTAACAAGTGTACTTAAATGTCAAGAGCCTGTCTTCCTATTTGATCTCAATTTTGTCCTCCACTAATCTTGATAACCACATAAATCAAGTCACGCTTAGTCTCTACCCCTAAAATACACCAGTTCAGGTTCTTTCCTCGCCCACCCTAGATTGTGCCCCACGATCATGAGTTTTTCGCATCCACACCATTCGTGTCCCCAGGAAAACCAACCAGTGAAATCAACGATCAAGGATCAATTCCCACCTTTCTCTCTCCTTACCCACTCATATCCAACGATCCACGCCCACCTCCCCCGCGCATATATTTCAGCAGGTATATATATGAGGGGAGGGGAATTAGGGTTCCCACAAAACTCTAACTAGCCGCCACCAAGAAATGCCCCTAGGGCGCCGCCGCCGCCTGCTGCCCCTTGGTGCCACAGGGACGGCGAGGTCGACAGGCCGCCGGCGGGGAGATGCCGTGCACGCTCCTGCTGCTGCACCGCGACGTTCCACTGCACGATTGCTCCACCGGTGCCGCACAGTCAACTTCTAAGTTTATTTGGCAAGCCCTAAATTCTTCTGCGTTGCCTTTCCTTTATTCTCCTCTTCACAGGAAACCAATCCTGCTTCTTTCTTTCGTCACGAGCAGAGCAAAAGGACGAGGAGGTCGACAAGACGCTGGCGAGGGGCTGCTATCGCCGGGAACGCCGTCGTCACCGCTGCCGTTCCACACAGAGATGCGTTCTCCGGCTGCTGTGCTGCGGCCTCCCACTGCACGATTGCTCCACCAGTGCCGCACTCCGCCTCCAGTCACCGATGAGGCTTTGCTGGAGTTTGTTCCCGAAGTCACCGAGGCAACCTCTGCCGATTCAGACTTCCATCGATCTCACATGCCGCGACGCGCGCTCCTTCTCTCTATTCGTCTGTGAAGATCCATCGAAGTAGTATCCCCGTGTCCTCTATTCTCGTGGAGGGAAGGGAGGTCGATTGCACTGGCCGTCTGATGCTGCTCGGTCGTCATGACGATGATGCCGCCGATCGGTAGCTCTGCTCCTCTATTTCTTTTCTTAAATTTCCCAAAATTTTCAAATTGTTGATTTGATCATATATGGTATTCTTCTGTCCATCCAATTGCTAATCTATACATTATTAGATGCCTAGATGATAATATTTGATATAATCCGGTAGTGTTCTGTGCACCCAATTGCTAATGTGTGCTAAGGGAGTCAAATTGGGTAAAGTATTGATAATTTTACAGACTGTAATTTTGGGGAATAGTAATTACCCTGTAATTTGTGGGAATTGGCAAAAGCCTCAATTTTAATGTCCGTGTCACTGACTCATTGCGGCCCTCTCTTCCCTCACTGATTCCACTCCAGTCACTGCAATACCCCAAACCACATTGTTGATGTCCTCTTCCCTGTCAACTCCGCAGCCATCACCAGTGAGGACACAAACGATGATGTCACTGCCCTCCATACCATTTCTGTTCATCTCTCCTATTCGGTAAGCTTTAGTTAATTTCTCCACGCATGTGATGTGCTCGACGAATTGCCTTAAGAGTGTTCTATCAATTTGGGCAGTGGCAGATTTAGGATTCCGGTGACGGGGGTGCGAACATGGTAGTTCAAAGTACGTAGTACAAAAAGTACAATTATTCAAATGTAATAAATTACATATATCGTTTGAACTACAACCAAAATCACAAATATTTTACCCAATGCAGGTCAAATTAATGTTGAGTATTTAGCCCATGTTGGTGCAAATATTGAGTATGTAGCACATGTATGTGTATATATACATAATATACCTATCATATATTTGTTTTTTCTCAAAAAAAATTGGGGGTGCAACTGCACCCTCATGCACCTACCCAGATCCGCCCCTGAATTTGGGGATGTTAGTTAGTTAGGTCATATTGTCCTTTCTTTTTGTGATACATGTGATCATATATAGTTTCTTTTGTTACTTTGTTATTAGCCTTGATACATGATCTCAAGCAAGGATCTTTTTCTCTGATTCACTGATTCACTTTACTTCCTATGGTTCCTAACTAAATGTGTTCTGTGAAGCTTCTTGCCTCCAGGCTAATGCATCTAAACATAGAATCAAATAGACATGCAAACAGCTCAAAAAGGCCAAACATACTTTGCCTATTGTTTAGAAATCTTTCTTTGTTGCAATCTCATCCCTCAAGTAACTATGGCATCCAATTTAGTTACTTCTCCCCAATCGACGTTGAGAAGATACTGAAAACAAGCTGCCAAACAATGTTTCAGAGAAATTTGTGGCTTCGTACTTCAAAAAGAATGTAAATTTATTGGTAAGAACTGCATGTCAACTGGCTGTGTTGCTTCATATTGTTCGCCGGGATGCAAGAGGCAGTTCTGCTCCTTTTGGGCATATAAGTAATTGAGGAAAAGTTGGAAAGTGAATGCACCTGCAAAGGTAGAAATATCTATGTGGAAGCTGGTCAGGAATGGGTTCCTAGCCAAGGTAAATAAGTTTTAAGGTACTTAGGTCAAGATACTTACTGTCAGATATGTATGTGGATCATAACCTTTTGGGTTTTCCCAAAGAAGAGTGAATCCTGAAACAATGGCTGAGAGTGGTTCATTCTCTTGATAGATCGCTGGCCAATCGGAGATGTGCACTAAAATGTATATTCTGCTGTGGAGAGCTTGGAATATACACAATAATGTGGTGCATAGTTATGGAGGATATCTATTCAAGGCTCCTAGGTATACATTTGAACAAACTCTCCTTACTAAGGAAAGAATTTTAACTAGAAGAAATACTATGGTTGTAAATCTGCTTTTGAAAATCAATATCTGAACATGCCCAGTTATCAACAATAAAGGATTTGTGGTCAACTCTAATGCCCAATTTATTCTGGATTTTTTTGCAATTCATGATTGAAATTGATGGAGTTCTTTGAACTTTCTTATTTGATATATCACGATATTTAATCCCATAAAAGATCACTGTTTTAGATAGCACGGTAGAAGGAAACATATTGAGAGTGTCCATTTAACAAGAAGATCACTATTTTTACAGGAAAATTACACACTGTTATTGTGTTCGGTTTCAAAGCGGGAACACAAGCCAGTATGATATAAAAAGGAACAAAATTAGGTTGCTACTATAAGGTTGTTCACAATAACTTATAATATGATCTGGTGTTTGACTTTAATATGATACCGGTAGCATCTCTACCCCTAAAATACACCAGTTCAGTTCTTTCCTACGCCCACCCCAGATTGTGCCCCCAACAGTCATAAGTTTTCTGCATCCACACAATTCGTGTCCCCAGGAAAACCAACCAGTGAAATCAACGATCAAGGATCAATTCCCACCTTTCTCTCTCCTTACCCACTCATTTCCAACGATCCACGCCCACCTCCCCCGCGCATCCCCCGCGCATATATTTTAGCAGGTATATATATGAGGGGGAGGGGAATTAGGGTTCCCCAAAACCCTAACCAGCCGCCACCAAGAAATGCCCCTGGGACGCCGCCGCCTACTGCCCCTTGGTACTCGAGCACTTCCAACCGCATACAAACGCAAACGACCACGTCCGGGGCTTGTCCGACCGCGTTCGACCTCAACTGACCACATCCAGTCGCTCCTGAAGAGCTACGACCACAACCGACCGAGCTCTGACTCGTTACGACCACAACCGACCGAGCCCGAGGCGATCTGACCACGTTCAACCACCTCACAACGTGGTCGAAGACTGCCGACAACCCACGTGGTTGAAGTCGAAGTCTGCCGACTTCCGACCACGCGGTCGGCCTTGGCTTCCATCGCTTCGCTACTAACGTGGTCGTAAGCTCGACTTCTTAACGTGGTCGTAAGCGGGCGCCGACTATCGACCATAGCGGTCGAAGCCTTGACCGCCGACTACTTCTCGCGTTAATGTGGTCGTAAGCGACGACTACCCAACGTGGTCGAAAACCACGGCGCCAACTTCTAATCCCTTCGACTCGACAGCGTGGTCGTGGCGCCGACTCCTGGCGTGGTCGTAAACCACAACGCCGACTTCCGACCGCAGTGGTCGTGGCTTCGATTTACGACTTCCGACCACGGCCAAGGTGGTCGAGTCGCGATTCGACCACGACCAACGTGGTCGTAGCTGCGCTTGACCACGCCGAGTGGTCGTGAACGACACCACGTGGTCGTGGAACGGTCCGATGCCCTTCGACCACGGCCAGAGTGGTCGTAAACCTCTCAGATGACCTTCGACCACGCCCAATGTGGTCTTAAACAGTTCTGGTGGCCTTCGACCACGGCCAAAGTGGTCAAAAACGCCACAATGTGGTCGTAAACTACTCTGAGAGCTTTCGACCATGGCCAACGTGGTTGTAAACGACTTGGTTGGCTTCCGACCAGTGACTACATGGTCATAAACGACTCTGGTGGCTTTCGACCATGGCCAACGTGGTCATAAACGACCTGGCTGACTTCCGACCAGTGACTACGTGGTCGTAAATGACTCTGGGGATGTACTGAGGACCAAATTCTTGGTAGAGATGTTGAAGTACAAGGACAACGAACCTAAAGACAACATTCCTGAAGATATACAAGAACTTATTAGGCGTGTGAGGATTTAGGTGGCTTCAAAAGATGTAATAGCTGTGATGTTATTTATTGGCAATGTTGCTCTTTAAGCATAATTGCTATGGACTCAACAATATGATAACTCATCATGAATCTCTTTTGGCATGAGTCTTAATCTATCTCACTATTTACTTCATTTTTAAGAAACAGTGACTTGAGGTAGTCTTCTGCTGCTGAGCAACTAGAGGTAGTTTCAACTGCAAGGTTGTCTTAGCCGTCATTGAGTCAACAGATAATTTTTTATAAAATCGTCAACATATTTGAGGTAGTCTTCACTGCAAGGTTGTCATTTGGTTGTTTTTATGTGCATCCCTCAAATACCGCCGTAGCGTTAGCACGGACACTCTACTAGTTCTCTCAAATCCATCAGATCGATAGGCTAGGACAGAGAGAGAAGGGGACGGGAGGACAAAATTGATGCGGTCCAACGGGCAAAAGCAAGGGCGGGCGGGCTGTCCTGCCAGTAAAAGGCCCAATAAAAGGCCTAGAACAAAGGAGCGGGCACTCGGTAGCGGCTGCTGATGGACGTGGTCCATATTAACCTACTGCGGCCTGGGCCCGTGTCTCACTCACCACAAGGCCTATATGGAGGCGAGTCCAACAACTGCTTTTCAGAACGGTTTCTCTTAATTCCGTCTCACTCTAAGTATAAATCAAAGAGTCATAAGTGAATTATATACATTATTTTTCTCACTTTTGTCTCACGTACATATCACTTTATTACTTTTTGCCTTATTTATCTACTCCTTCTAAGAACAATTTTTTTCAACCATTATTATTTATTTTCGATCAAAAGACATCAGCAGCCTATACGAACGCACCCTCAAATCATGAATTTCCACGAGAGGAAATTACGATGAAACAATGGTCCAGAATGCAGTGGTTAAAAGAAGTTGATCGGAATACTTCGTTTTCGAAGCCAAGGCATCAACGAGAGCTCGACAAAACCGGGTTGTCTCTCTGACGGAAGAAGATGGTTCCGTTACTACTTCACACTAGTAATGTACCTGTGCTAACGTTACGGTAAAATACAAAACAAGATAAAATTTGTAAAAAATAAAACGAACAATCAGATTCATTAAGATTCACGTCTCATATATTGTATAACCAAATATTTTTGTCACATAATGAATGTCACATAACGACTGATCCTTTGAGGAGGCGACAACATCATTGGACTCACCCACCGACGACTTTCTCCATCCCCACATTGTTTAAATTTGAGGCTACAAAGAAAACAAACATTTTTGTCACATAAAGAAATATGAAACACGGTAAGGAAATAGGTGTTTGTGGACTATTTACTTACCACATCACCATGCTAGGACGTCTTTATACACAATATTTTTGGTGCTCTTCCCTGAAGCATCTACTTCTTTCTTTGGTTTATTATGTCGGGATGATGCCTTCATCTGTGTGTTCAAGACTATCGACTTCACATCCTCGTAAGCACGCTTCCTGTAGTCGTCTTGTTCTAGGTCAACTATTTGTCCGGCATCGTCTTCGATCGGCCCTTCTGCTACATCCATGTTGATCTGCAATATATAATATTTGACGACGACGAGCGTGTTGTAAAGGCCTTATGACCTCCCAGGACTTTTTTTACGACCGGTTAGAGTCATTTACGACCGGTTCCAATCAATTACGACTGGTTCCGACCACTTCTGTTGCCGTACGACCACTCAGGTAGCCGTTCGACCACTTTGCTTTGTCGCTGCGCTCGAAATACCGTGATCGCAAACTCCTACGACCACGGGCTTCTTCGACCACGGTCATCCGACCACGGCCAACTTCGACCACGGTCATCTTTACGATCGTGCAGCCATTTCGACTAAGCTTGACTCTCGACCATGATGTGGTCTTCTACCATAACCTCCGACCATGTTGAGCCTTTCGACCACAGTCTTCGACTACCGAGTGGCTTCGACCGCGACCTTCGACCACAACGTGGTCATAACGACCGTTATCAACGTGATCGTACCGACCAGTCTGACAACGTGGTCATACCGACCGGTCTCAATGTGGTCGTATCGTGGCTGCCCGCTTCAACGTGGTCGTAATGACCCATTACAACGTGGTCGTTACCGACCACGCTCACTGACTCGACCACGGGCATCTTCGACCATGGGCATTCAACCACATCCATCTTCGACCACGGCCATCTACGTCCACGAGCTTCTTCAACCACGGTCATCTTCGACCACAGCCATCTTCGACCACGGTGATCTATGCCCGCCCGTCCACAACTAAAAAATACGAACTGCTTGACGGCGTGGAGCGTGGAAAAAGAGGAGAAGGACGTGGGGAGTAAATAGAAAGAGAATATGGTTCCGGTTGATAAATAACTAAATTGAAAAAATAGAGAAGGCATGAATGTATTTGAAAAATAGTTTAGGGTTTCCATTTGCTAGTGAAGCATAAAGCAAAGGACTAATAAAGGGCTCAAAGGTTTCACCAAGTTTGTGCTAAACGAATATGCTAAGTAGATCCCTTCCACCGCGAGCCTACAAAAAGCCTAATGCTCTCTCGCTGGTTAATCCATTTCGTTTTTGCAGCACCACCACCTGAACCAGCCTCACAGCAAGCTTAGAATTAACGTGTCATCGCCTTCATCTTCGTCTGCTGTTCTCAGATCCATTCCGTAGCCACCGTTTGTTGGAGAAGCCGTGGATGATTACAGGGACGCCATACTGAAAAAACCTCCAGAACATAGGGCAGCCTAGCATCTTTGGCAGAGTCTCACGTGTCTCCTTGGATCGACTACAGATATTAAAACTTCTCCCTAATTCATCTATTTGTCAACTTCTGTATTGGAATGTAATGACCACTTGTTCGATTCTTGTTATATGTTCTTATCTCTCCCAATCTGTATTGAGCGTATAAAACTCATAAGTTACATAAATTTTAGTCAAGTGAACAAGTTTACTTCTAGTGTGGTGATTGAGCTCTCGATGAGATCCTAATGGCATCTCATTAATATCATCACGAAAGGTAAACGGGTATCATATCTCTGTACCTTTCTAGGCAAATCACACTTTGAAAAGTTGCAATTCTCTTCATGCTACTGAATTTTAACCACAAGCACGTCAGAAATTCACAATATCTCATCTTCATCTTTAGGTTCATGGCAGTCGAATTACATCAGTTCGGAAATCCCCAACTGCAACACATTTACCCAACTAACATATATTGCACATCCAAGTAGCGATTATCCATTTATTCTCACATAATCTTTCACTAAGGAAGCATATAATTCCCGAACAAGAAAAGGAATTTACCCAGCAAGCACCGGCCAAACTGACCTGAACCGATAACCGATCGGCTCTTACTCTGCTGCCGCCGCCTTCGAGAACTCCGAGATGTCGCTCCGCTCGAACCACTTCTCCCAGTTCGTCCCGTCCGCCTTCCTGTACTCGATGTGCACCAAGGTGCCCGGGTCGACGCAAGCCACGGTCACGGCGATGCCGTCGGGGTTGGACCTCGGGATGTAGAACGAGGTGATGCCGCAGACCCTGCAGAACCTGTGCTTGGCCGTGTGGGTGCCGAAGGTGTAGGTGGTGAGGAACTCGTCGGAGCCGGCCTCGAGCCTGAACTTGGCGGCGGGCACGACGAAATAGGTGTTCCCCCGCATGGAGCAGTTGGAGCAGTTGCAGATCCACGCCACCACGCTCGACGGCGCCTCCACCTGCCACCGCACGCGCCGGCAGTGGCACCCGCCGCTGTGGACGACCTCGGACTCGGATCCCATCGTGCTTGCGAACCGGAGGGTAAAAGCTTGTGGATTTCAGTTCTCGCAGTCGTATATCCCATTCTAGTTTCTTGGGTAGAAGGTATGGATGAGCTCGAGTGCTCGACGAGAGAAGATTTGGCTCAGCAGTGTCAGGGGCGTGTGCGTGGGCGCGGGATGGGATTCTGGGTTCAATGATGTGTATGATCCGGATGATATTGGCCTTAGGATCTTCAATGAGTAAGACAAGAAGGCTTGAGGAGAGATCCAGGCCATTCATTTGTATGAAGTTGGATTACTTTGGTACACAATCTGAGTGGACTTAGATTAGGCATGACTGTGGGGGGTGATTGAGGGGGTGGATTTAGTAAAGAAAATTTTGGTGTATTATAGAGGGGTAGAGATAAGGAATTGGAAGGGTTGGCTGAAAATTTCTATACTGATTTATTCACGGCTCAGGAGCAACTTAATCTTTTAGATGAGATGAATGCCGTTTTCTGTGCCCCTTTCTCGGCTGGTGAAGTTACAAAAGCACTCTTTATGATGCATCCCAATAATGTGTAATCTTGTCGGCCTCCTCCTCCTCTCCTGAGACCTTTTGCCTCCTCCTCTCCTGAGACCTTTCGCATCCTCCTCTCGTTCTCCAGATCTGGCCCCCTCCCTCTTCTCCGGCGGCCTCGCCGGCGTCGAGGGGGAGGGGGTCCCACCCGTGGAGCACATAGATTTTCCTCTCCTCCTCTCGTAGCCGTCGACTCCCTAGCGGCGCGAGAAGCTCAAGAGAGCAGGCGGTAGGGGCGGGCGGCGGCCGAGCTCGGTTTCGACCGTGCACAGTGGCTTCGGCGGCGGTCGGCGGCGCGCGCGGCGCGGCGTGGACAGCTGTGCGCTCCGGCAGGCTTCGGGCCGAGGCGGCGTCGGCCGGTGGCCGAGGCGGCGGATCGAGCGAAGCGTCGGCCGGCCGTGCGGTCACCCTCGAGCGCGGGTGTTGAGGCGGCCGGCCCGAGCGGCGGCAGGTCGGGCCCGAGGCGGCGGCTCCGGCGCTTCCGGCAGAAATCGGTGTTGCGCCGGCGGACGTCCTCAAGGTCCTCGTCGGCAATGGCGACATCCTCCTCGGTCGCGCTGTAGAACCGGATGGATGGCGCGATTACGCGCCAACAGGGTCACGTACAATGTGATCATGGGCGGCCGTAAGCGCGGCATGTCGGGGATGCGCTCAAGATGTTCGACGAAATGCTCAAGAAGAGATCGTGCCCGGTGTGAAGATCTACGCGATCTCGCTCGCCCCCGTAAGGCGGGGAAGATTGAGGACGTTGGGCGGATGATGCGGTCATGGAAGGAGAAGGGGTGCCCGCCGGACGAGGCAACGAATTGACTGGGCTGTGCAAGTCACAATCACAGCCGCACCATGGATTTCCTCACTGGGCGCGCTTGGATCCATGCGTGGGAGATTTCTTCCCTGGATCTGCTCAGTGGTGGCGCATAGGCGTCGCTTTGTGGTTTCTTCAGTGGCGGACATTGCAGGGACCGACTCGTCGTAGAGTTCAAGGGTGGCTATGCCATGGCCTTGAGGCGCACAGGTCCCCGATGGGTTGGTGGCGGTCTATTTTGTGAGTGGGTAGTACGTGAAGTGCTGTGGAGTTGTTGGCGAAAGCCTTACCGGTGATCTTACCGGTCTCGACAATGATGACGCCTTCGGGCGCCATTTTCCTTCCTGGAGGTGTTGTCATGGTGCCTCATAGCCCTCATGTTTACTGATCTCCAGGTGAAAACCTTGCCTCGGTGAGGCGGGCGGCGTCGGCGACTCTCGTCGCCTCCTTGGAGGCGTCGCCTCGGAGGTCCTTCTTCACGCACAGTAGACCGAAGGTTAGAGGGCACGGTCGAAAAAGGATAGGGGCTTGGTTGAAAATAAGGATGGAGAAGAAGTTATGAAGCTTGGTCTTTCTAGCTTTTTATAGTCCTTAAGCTTTATTTCTTGTTGTTTTATGCTCCTCAGGTTTTGAGAAATTGAGCCTAAGAGCTCGTGTATTTGTTGGCTGTGTATATCCCTCGTGGATATAGAGGCTGGATTTTATATCATTTATCTAAAAAAAATCACCGGGCGTTGATGGGTTCATGGCAGTCTTCTATCACAAGCACTGGAATCTTCTAAATGGAGGCCAAATGACTACAGAAGTGAACAAAACGGTACTTGTGTTGATCCCTAAGGTGAAAGATCCTCGATCCTTAACACAATACCGGCCGATTTCTCTGTGCAATGTCCTTTGCAAATTGTGTTCAAAGGTTTTGGCTAACAGATTACAGCCAATCCTTGATGATATTGTTGCGGAGAAGCAGAGCGCCTTTGTCCTTGAGGAGCCCCAGTACTTGGCGAGAGGGGTTCGAGTGGGGTATTCACGCTCCCTTGTTGTCTCACCTTCTATGATTGTATTGTTTTCTCGGAGGCGCCGAGGATGGGAGCTGATAGGATTCAATTGATTCTCGACAATTGTAATAGAGGATCGGGACAGCTTGTCTCCAATTGTGACGTGGAGGTTAAGCAGCGTATCCAGCAAAGTTTGGCAATCCATACAGAAGCATTGGGGGAGAGGTATTTAGGAATTAGGACTACAAACTGCAGTAGGCCGATCAACAAAGGAGGCATTTGAACATATTTCGGAGAAGGCTCGCAGCCTAACGGCTGGCTGGGAAGAGAAGAAATTAAGCTGTGCAGGGCGTGAGGTTAATCGGTCGCGCTAGCGGTGCCGATTTACTCTATGAGTTGTTTGAAACTCAGTCCGCAAACATACAAGAAGATTACATCGTATGTGTCAAACTATTTCTGGGGAGGCCAATTTGACAGCAGGAAGATTCATTGGTTGAGGTGGTCAGAGATGACAAATCCAAACTTGTTGGTGGAATGGGATTCCGTGACTTGAAGAATTTTAACCTAGCATTGCTAGGGAAACAGAGTTGGTGTTTACTTCTAAACTAGTAGGGTGGCTCACGCATTTGCGTGTCTAGGTTTATTTCGAAGTTTATAGTATTAAATGATATAATTTAGATGCTTGAAAATATATTTACTTATCTTGTAAGCTATTTAGATTTGTAAGACATCATAAACATTGAAAACAATAATAGAAGATTGAAAGAAAATACAACTTGAGAAATGTAATTGAAGTATGCGCTTCAATAGAAGAAAATAGGTAAGCATAATAAGTTGGTGGGGTTCTAAGAAACGTAACCACCCTCCATCATGTATGGATCACGTAACTGTATACCCATTTTCTTCCTTTATTAGCCACTCTTTTCCAAAATATATACATATATATGTCCCTCTATTTAATCCTGATCAATATGTTGATTATATATATGACAAATTATTTTATTAGTTTATGTGGTATTATAGTACCTTACTCACACATATACCGTGAACCATAGACGACCTACCTTGAACTTATCTTCCCTAATACGCTACCCCACTGAATTGTATGCTTTCTATCTCTTCTCGCCACCACAGCTTTTCTACGTCAGCCTCCAACAGTAAGCTATTCTTGATCGATCCCTCTTAGCTGCTACTCCTTCTAATGCAATATTCTACCATATAGCTATCTTCTACTTTTTTCTCCAATTATTACTTAATGCTAACCGTTGTGATATCAAACATACATAGAAATGCAACCGTCGCCGACCCTTGTCAGGGACACCCATCACACACACACACACACACACTCTCTCTCTCTCTCTCCGATGGCCCTAAGCCTATTCCCTACGACTACGCTAATAGTGATTAGGGATGGAAATCAACTAGATACTTAATTGGAAAGAAGTTTACATAGTCATCCACTCAGGCACACAAGCCACGATGTGGCTCAGCTGAGTGATTGCTGTTGCCTGTGTGGCACATGCGCAGTGAGGACATGACGGATGGGTGGGTGCAACATGGGCATGGAGTGTAGCACACATTGTCATCGCATGGCATGGTAGGTGGTCAATGGGATAGGTGCTAACGTGAGCGAGACACGGCATGGTCGAGGTGAGGTGACGATGCGATTAGCGAAGGTGGGTGGCGAGAGAGGATAGTGAAAGAGGGAAAGCAGCTTGGTCGAGTGACACTGGGCCCAGTAGGAAGGAGAAAAGGGAGAAAGGGAGTGGGCTGGCGGGAAAATGGGGTGAAGACCGATGGGCCAAGGAAGGAAAATAGAAGGGCCAACCCAAAACTAATTTTTGAGATTTGATTGCATTTCCTTTTTATTTTAGTTTGAATTTTGATTTTGGTTTTGAATTCAAATTTAAGGTTATTTTGGCAAGAAAATTGATTTGTGTTCAAATACCAACTTTATCTAGAAATTTTTTAAATTCCACAAAATGGGGTGTTACAAAATCTACTCCTTTAAAAAGAATCTTGACCCCAAGATTCAGCTGGATCAAAAAATAGGTAGTGGAAATCTATCCTTTAGTTGATCATTGCACTCCCAGGTGGCTTCTCTCTCAATGTGGTTACTCCACCGGACCTTGTGGAGGCAAATGATCTGGCGTCTTATTTGCTTCTCCATGACATTGAGAATCTTGACAGGATACTTTAAGTGAGTCAAATTCTTCTTAAGCTTGATGGTCTCCAATGAGGCTTGCTCTTCTGGTATCCTAAGACACTTTTTGAGCTGTGACACGTGAAACATATTATGCACATCTGCCAGGTTTGTGGGCGCAGCTGATGGGCTACCTCTCCTCATTTGGCGGTGATTGGAACATTACTACAAAAAGGGTCATCACAGATGGTTCGAACCGTCATCGCAGACGGTTTTCCAAACGTCTGAATTTAGAGGTCAGTGATAATCGGAGGTTATCACAGACGGTTTGTGAGTCGTCTGTGATAATCACAACTCAAACGGTTTGTAACTAAAACCGTCTGTGAAGAACACTATCACAGACGGCTCAAATCAAAAACTGTCTGTGATACTCACACATCACAAATGATTCAAGCTACCAACCGTATGTATTGGACGAGTATCATAGACGGTTAATAGTTAGAACCAACTGTGATATTTTTTCATCACAGACGGTTGGTAGATAGAACCATCTATGATGTGCTAGTATCACATACGGTTTTTGGTTTGAGTCGTCGTGATAATTCTTCATAGACGGTTTATATCACAAAATCGTCTATGATAGTTCATTCTATACCTAACTTTTTTTTCTTTTTTGGGCTAGCCTCAGTAAATGTTAACTATGCCATTTGAAAACAAACAAATACAATAAGAAACATAATACACATTCTATTTTTATTAAGATTAGAGCCTACCATTACAATATCCCAAAACAACGAGCAGGTTACCCATCTAGTTAACACAAAAGAATAGAGAAAAAGCAAAGATCCTCTATGCCTAGGCCTTCTCGCCCCTGATGCAGCACACGAGCTAGATGTCTTTGACGCCGACGGTGTAGCTAGTTGCTTCTGTGGTGTCTTGCCTCCCATAGACTTGTGTGTCATTTGTTTCATGCAGGCTATTATGGTAAGGGTCAAGGAGGAGGAGAACAGCAAAAGGTTGGGTTTGAGTGATTATTTATAGGGAAGGGATAGGCAGGAGTGCAAACATTTTTGGCGCAGGGATGGAGAGGTGGAGCTACGATCCGTGGGGTGAGGGTTGATAGATTTTTATTGGCTAGGATTGGGTTGGGGAGGATCAACGGGCCCAGCGGTCAGATTATCATAGACGGTTCTACATACAAACCGTCTGTGATACTCTCTATCACAGACGGTTGGTAGCTAGAACCATCTATGATGAATGAATATCACAGACGGTTCTATATAACAACCGTTTGTGAATTAGAGCACAAAGTTTTATATACCGGTGCAATATAAACAACTAGTCTCAAAAGATAAAATAGCAAAGTTTTATATGGCTTATATATACTCATTTGAAAGGTTTCGATGAGATCTACAAAATTTTAGTTGAAGCAAAATCAAAATTCCGAAAACAAATTCCAAAAATAGAAACCAAAAACTTATAACACAAATTTGGGGATAAAGATGGCCGACTTTGAGGGTCTTAGAGGGCAATTGCGCAAGCTAATCAATTTTTTTGTGGAACGGGCTCGTCGTTAGCTTTCCAACGAATACAAGAACGTCGAAAACGGACATCGTATGCAAAAGTTATGCTCATTTTACTAAAGATGTCTCGGAACAGAATCCTACTTGGACTCAGACGGGAGATTATGAAATTTTAGAGGATTGTGAGGCGGGAAACATATTATAGACGGTTTTTAATACAAACCGTTTATAATAACTTCATTATCACATATGGTTTTTTAATACAAACCGCATGTGAAGTATCACAGACGGTTTTTGATAAGAACCGTCTGTGATGTCTGCCATTATCACAGACGGTTCTTATCTAGAACCATATGTGATACTTCACAGACAATTTGTATTAAAACTGTATGTGATAATGAAGTTATCACAGACGGTTTGTATTAAAAATCGTCTGTGAAAATACCATAGACGGTTATTCGTATGAACCTTTTATGATACTTGAAGCACTAACGGTTCCTAGGAACTGTTTGTGATGTAAGCGTCCAGTTTAACCTCTTTTGTAGTAGTGAAATGCCCTACATATCTTGGCACTAGCTTGCCTTTGACCTTAAACCTTTTAGTTCCTCGTAGAGGAGATATCTTCAAGTCGACGTAATCTCCAACTTCAGAACTCAACTCTTATTGACAATTTCAAGAGCGACAAGGACCCAGTTGATGAACTTGCGATAATTGGGCTTCTTCTTGCTATCGTGAGCTCAAGGAGACTTGTGGTACTCCTCCTCCTTATCCTTCAGGTTGGGACAGTTTGCTCGAATATAGTTTACTAGTTTAGCTTACCACACTCAATATAGAAGAAGAGACCTTCTATTTTTCCAATTCCTCATATTATGATAGGCTTTGTGAATTTGATGAATAGGAGGCCCAAGTCTTCCTCGAGTAGCTTCTCAAGTTGCACATCACTCAACTCATGCAAAGCGGGCAAGGAAAATCTGAAAGAGCTAAAGTCCAACAATCTAAAAGACCCATTCTTCATGGGGTCAATTACAAGAGCCATCGACTCTGTCTAAGGGAGACGAAAAATGAAATCAATTTCACGTGTCTTCAACCTTGAGTAGAACTTATCTATATTAAGCTTATTCATGACAGTGTTGTCATTGATGGATGTAATTTTTATCTCCCAAACTTTCATATGCACCAAGTACCGACGTACATTCTCAGACTCAAAGTAAGTCAATCCAACCTAGAAAATAAGTCATCCAAATATTTACCGTGCCTTTGCTCAAACTTGCAATACTCTTTCTTGAATTAATTATGTCCCACTTCCTTGATGTTGTAGAGTCCTCATGGCAGTTAGTAAAGATCTTCTAGATCTTATGAGCAGATGACAAGAGAGATACTTAATCAAACTTAGATCTACCAAGCCTCTGAATTAAGTAGTTACGTATCTTGTTGTTTGTCTCTACATCTGCAAGATTTATCGGAGTGATATGATCATCCTGGCACGAGATAAGTTTTCTTAACTTTCTCCCAAATTGGTTGCCCTTGGGCTTAGATGTAGGCTACCATCTGAGTATTCCAATAAGGATAGTCAACCCCATCGAAGATAGATAGCTTGGTGGAATACCGATCCGATGTCGTTGCTCTTAGTCCGATTGACATCTATTAAGAAGAGCTAACCGGTCTCTGGTACCACTTGTTAGACCTGATATGGCAATCAAAGGAGGGTGAATGATATCTTTAAATTCAACCTCCCAAAAGATATTCCAAAACATTCACTCCATTAGCTATGGAAACTAGGAAGATCAAATTTGCTCACCAACGAAGAACTCACAAAAGCGAGGAAGCAAACAAAGTTTAACTCCTTTAGACTAGTTGGACTGCTATGAGGGAGCAGTTGGACTGGCTGAGCGGTTTGGCCACTGGAGATGACCGGTCTAGTAGGCCTCCAGTCAGACCTAGGTCTATTGGCGGTCAGATTGCACACTTGTTCCTAGATAGGGAAATCACCCTGAGCCAAAACTAAAATGATGCAATCTCTAAAATACATATCTAAATAATTTAAAACTTTGCACACACCTGGTAAGTATTTCAAGAACCTAATCCATCTAAGTATCATATAGATCTTAGCTAAAGTTTCAACATTTCCTCAAGACAAGCATGGTTGCACCAAAACTGGGTAAAACTCAAGAACTTGAGATATGACTTGCTCGTGGGATGAGAATAACCAAGATGGCTCTAGATCAGTTCTCTCATATCATAGCAAGTAAGAGTAACAAAAAATTCTAGGCCAAAACTCTAGGAATAAGATATAACTAAAGAGACTCTAATCAAACAAAAATCGGGCAACCTTCAAGATTTTGCTATGTGGATGGAATATAATTCTATATGGATTGAATATGATCCTCATGAGATATCTTCAACACTTACATATCCTTGGAACCCAGCAAGATCAAGAGGAAAGGAGAGAGAGCAAAACACCAACTAAAATAAGTACAAATCAATAAGAGCAAGAATACACTATGTAGGATGAACATAATTGATCTATTATAATTTGCAGATGTAGATTTTACAGCCGCTCTATCCTAGAGGAAGAGTTCTCATAAGAGCACTCATCCAAAGCTTCCACCACAAGGAAGTCTTTCTTTCAATCCTAATGAATGAATAGTTAGTTGGTTGGTTCCCACCATACCTCCAACCCCTCCCACTCATATCGATGGAGTAACCAACACACATTTAAAACATTTAACACTAATAAATACTATCCATAGCACAATTAGGGAAACCTGTTAACCCCACATACTGGATTTTACACTCATACATTACATCCATTACTTATACACACTTTTCAAAGCGTATAAGCCTAAACCTGCTAAAAAGCAAGCTTCCCATCCACTTAGCCTCGTCGACGTCTCCTTGACCTAAATAGTTCTCCCAACGCCCTCCAAGCACCGTAGTTTTTGTCCCATCACCGTTTCTAGTATTTTGGCTTTCCCGCCAAAATACTCTTACTTTGACCGTGGACCTCACCTCTTTCCCGATCCTAATCTATGCTCATATCCTCCTTTGCAAGCAATCCATATGCCTGCAATGTATTGGTTCATCAATGGTTCACACATCGACAAGTCTCTTCGTGTCGGTTTCTTCTGGCCACGCCTCACTTGCACCGACCACACCATTCGATGAGCCATTACTTGAACCTTCCCTTCAACATATCTAGTCTTCCCTATGCGTTATTTGAGATCAACCATCCCACCTGACTTTCTTGACCGTATCTCAGATCATCTCCAAACCTAGTCCCGATCCACGCTGTTGCCATGGTTGCCTCCTAGCTTCCTACATATTAAAGACCAAGAAATTATGTTTGGGCATAAGTTATTCATAATTCAACCCACATTAGTCCAACATGCTTCATGTACCATGAATGCAATAACCCATGACTCCAAAACTCAACCCATGACCATTTCCCATAAATATCCAAACACTCTCGATACTTTTAGACAAAGCTAGTCTGATCGCCATTGAGCGGCCAATCAGACCGCTAGCCCCGATCAGATCGCCCCCATAGACGATACCGCACTGGTCAAGCACATAGGAAACACCTCTGTAGAAAAAAACAGCTATCAACTAAAAACCGATTACACTGCATCGGTGGTCCGACCGTCAACCAAAGTCCAGTCACACCAAACTTGCGGTCACCCCCCGGTGTCAGACTGCCCTAGACTGATAGCAACTTAGAAAACTTGCAAACTCTCACAAAATCAAGTTTCAACTTAATATGATTGCCGATTGTTTAACATATATAAATTATAGATGTTCTCAATATGGTTCTGCACCCTTACAGCTGCACGGGCAAAACGGCCAGCTTATACTCCATAAGGGGGCGTCTTTAAATTTCATGCTTGATCTCCTAGCTTGGATATAACAAAGCAAACACACAATATGGCACGAGCGCGCGCATTTCATCAGCTGCACGCTATTATCAATTACAAACGTCACTCGCGTACCATACGGAGCTAGTATATGCATATATTCGCTCGATCTCACGATCGATCACACATGTATCTGATCACTATATTTATATATACGTTTTGCTAGACACAAGCATCAGGTCTTCCTCTCGATGACTTGGAGCTTGACACCATGCTTGAAGTTGACCAGGATGGAGTACTGGAACTGCAAGGGGAACTCCATCCTGGGCGAGTGCCTGAAGACGTAGTGGCGGTAGAGGTGGACGACGACGAGCTTGAGCTGCTGCATGGAGAACTTCTGGCCGATGCACGCCCGGGGGCCGATGCCGAAGGGGATGAACGCGTAGGGGTGCCTTCGCTTGCACTCCTCGCTCTCCGGATCGAACCGCTCGGGCCGGAACACGTAGGGGTCCGGGAACTGCTTCGGGTCTTTCGCTAGCACACCCGGCGCCAGCCACACCCATGTGCCCTGCAGGGTACGTACGTTGCCACCACCCGCCAGTGTGATGTGCTTGTTAGTAGTAAGTTTTTGCTGTGATACTAAGGTCAATGCTCCAAAGGGGACTCTGTTCTTTCCCCTATGTATTAGAGGCATGGCTAATGAGCGTGGCATGTCAATTTAGCGAGCAGATGATGCCTACCTTGGGCAGGACATAGCCGTTAATCTCAACCTCCTCGGATGCTTCCCTTGCAACCAGCGGGGACACGGTGTAGAATCTCATCGTCTCCTTCAAAACCTATGATCAGGAAAACCAACTCTCAATCGATAAATCAAACGAACAAGAAATTTATAGTTCTATTGTACAATTTCTGGCTCATGTTTGAATCTTGCAGACTGTTAAAACTAATCTTGATATTTTAAACGTGGTTATAACCTTAGTTTGATTTTTTTATACATGGTCATATAATTGTTTAGTCATGGTCGTAAGTTTATTTGGTGGTCATGGTCGTAAGCACTTGTTAGATGTGGTCGTATACATGTTTATAAGTGGTCGCAGGAAGTAGTGTGATCGGGCGCCGAGTCAAAGTGTTTCAGTCGGTACTCGAAAAGTATTGTAGCAGCCCGAAAGTTACTGTAACAGTCGTAATGGACATTGTAGTAGTCGTGAGTACTACAATCGGGAGCCCAGGTGTGGTCTCAGCGAGACCGAGTCTTTCAAGTAGTACGCGATGTATGCACAGCAGAAGTGTGGTGGGCCCATAACTCTTGTTGGATCGTAAGCCGGTGTGTGCGCAACGGAAGCATGGTGGGCCCATAACTCTTGTTGGATTGTAAGGGTCTTCTCACCCTAAAAACTAGCAGTTTTGCTATTGCACAGGCGACTGAAATTTTTTTATCTTTCAGTCACCTGAAATTACACTCTCAATCAACTGAAATTGCAGCCCCCCTAAAAAAACAGCTGCAACTTTAGGTGATTCAGAGTGCAACTTCAAGTGACTGAAAGATAAAAAAATTTCAGTCGCCTGTGCAATAGTCACTCCCAAAAACTAGCCAACGAGATAAGGGACTCCCCACTTTTAAGTTAGGTCTATTCCCCTTCCATAACCAATGTGAGATTATTCCAACAATCTCTCCTTTCACACATTGGTGTCTCTCAACCCTTCACCATCCCTTCATCATACACCAACGATCCCTCAAGGTCACAGTCCATCATGTGTTCACACACTAGTGTTCATTAGGCTAGAGATGTTAGAACCGGACTCTGATATTACTTGTTGGATCATAAATGTTTTCTCACCTTAAAAGTTAACCAATGAATTGAGAACTCTCCTACTTTTAAGTTAAATTTATTACCCTTTTATAATTAATGTGCAACTATTCTAACAAAGGCGTACCTGCTCCAAGTAGGGGAACTTGGTCTGAAGCTCCTCAGCGCTGGGTACCACGTCCTTGGCCCCGAAAGCGTCGATCTCCTGGAGCAGCTTCTCCTCCACCTCCGGGTGCATCGCCACTAGGTACACCAGGCTCGACAGCGTGAACGACATGGTCACCGACCCGGCAAGCAGGTGCTCGTAGGTGAGCGCACTCACGTAGTCCGGCGTCAGCAGCTTCCTCATGGCCTCGGTGCTCTCGCTGGCGTTGAGCAGCACGGACAGGAAGTTCTTCTGGCCCCTGTCCGCCTGCGCAGCCCGCTCCGCCACGATGCTGTCCAGCAGCCCGCTCATGGCCATGTTCGTCTCCTCCATCCGCCGGTCGGCCGAGCCCGGCACCCGCAGCAGCAGCTGCCGCACGGGTTCCTGGAGCAGCGGCAAGAGCTGGCCGAGAACGATGGACAGGGAGCCCGACAGGTCCATCTTGAGGGACGTCGTGGCGTAGAAGTGCTTCCGGATGAAGTCGGTGGCCGCGTCGACGCTCTCGGCACCGCCGACGGGGCGCTGTGGCCGTGAAGGGGCCGCGTCCTTTGTGAGGCCGAAGTCGACACCGAAGGCGACCTGGCCGATGGTGTCGCTGAAGAGCTTTAGGGAGAGGTCGGAGAAGGTGATCTCCTCGCCGGGGCGGAGGAGGCGCCCCGCCCGCTCGACGTACGGTTGGATGGCCGGGATGAGGCTTGCCAGGTGCGACGGCTGGTAGATGGAGATGATGATGTTCCGCATGGATTGCCATCTCGAGTCCCTGCCGAGACAATATATATGTTATAACAAGATCATAAGACTAATCAACTGTAGTGTAGTAGTACCTCGTGAAGAAGAGGCCTTTGTGGTGAATAGGCGAGCTACGAATAGGAGTAGGCATGCTTCTGTTTGGGATGCTCTTGAACTTCTTGATGCCCACCTCCCTGCAAAGCTCCGGGTCTGCCACCATGATCAGCGGCTGCCTACCCATGTGAAACCTGGGAAAATGACACAGTCACACCCGTAAGTTTTCCAAAAGGGCAACTCCGCGCGAACCGCATGCGCACGATACTCGAGACTCGAGAGTCGAACAGGGGCGGCCGCTAGCTCTGCTCACCTATAGATGGGCCCGTATCTCTTCGCGAGGACGCTGAACACCGCCGGGCCGTGCTTGGCGAGCAACGGCAGGTGGCCGATGAGCGGGAAGGCGAGCGGCCCGGGGACCCTGCGCACGCGCCATGACGGTGCGTAGAAGTAGACCGCGAAGGCGCCGGCAGCCAAGGCCGCGACGGTGAAGATAATCGCTGAGAACGACGACAAGGACTCCATCTGACTCGAGAGCAGTACTGCTCCCGCCCCGCCCATCAGTCCCCCCTCTCGTTAATTTGCCTGCTCTACTATATTCCTTGTTAGTCAGTATTGGTTGGTCGGGGGCACAAATACTTGCATATCATCGGGGACTCTATATACACACGCCGCTGATGCCCTGGCGATTCGTCGTGCGCACCCTCGGTGCTGTCCGGTTCGTCGTGTACTTGCTTCGGATCAATTTATTGAGGAAGCAAACATCCATTATATTCCATACACCACCTTTGTCTCCGATGTCGATGAGATGCGGACGTTTCCCAGGGAAAGATGCTTCCTGCTAAGTACCTTGTCGTTTATGATCGATATACTGCATTTCCTGACGATACTTCCTATAGAAATTAAAGCCGTGCATCATATGCGCCATCGCTGATAGCAATCACTGTCATTGCCCAACAATATGTCGTGATCACTACAAAGCCTAGTGTAGTGGTTGTCAAGGTTCTGGGATTCAAAAGGCTAAAAATTTCGGTGGCACCGAATTTGACGAATTTCGGAAATTTCGGACCGGTTTTCAGCTACGTTGACCAGTCAAACATTTTGTATTTGACCGAATTTTGACAAATTTAGTCCGAAATTTTGAAAAAAGCAGGAAATTTGTCCGGATAGTATCCGGTTCAATCTTTCTCGGGCCTGTTCGAAATGGACAAATTCCACCGAATTTCGGTCCTTTCGGGTCGAATCCCAGATCCCTGGTGGGTGTGCAATGCCCCCCCCCCCCCCCCCACCAGTCAGTGTGCCAATATAGTTTTATTACTACACTTCACGTTTGCGTGGATCCAACACAATGATAAATCGGTAACTTCCCAATCTTCCCTTGAGGAAACAAAAAGGAATCTCCATCTAGGTCAATCTAAGTTTTGTGATATACCTGTACTAAAAAAATTATACAAACACTGCTAAGAAAAATATAAAAGCACCTCTCAAAAAAGTTTTGTGATATACCCATGCAAACATACCCAGTCCTTTCATCACACAATAGAGGGTTGCTTCCCTGTGTTAACCTTGGGCCGAATCCAGTCGAATAGGCCCCGACACTACTAACCTGGAAATGATGCCCTCCCTGGCCACATACACCTCTCTCTCAGGCTTTCGTTCCCAAGCAGGAGTTCAGTTTACTGTTGGTTGGCCCTGCACACTCAGGGAGGGTATGTTTTCAGACCAGGACAAAGTGGACGACCTAGAAGAAGAAAAGGGGCAGAACCTGAACCAGATGAACCCACGTCCGATCTGGGCTTCTGGAGGCAGCCACCCAGCAGCAGCAGCAGCAGCAGCAGCAGCAGCAGACGAAGAAGAAGAGGAGAAGAAAATCTACAAACTCTTTATTTTTCAGACAAAAAAATCTACAAACTAGGGAACACCGAACTAACATTTTACTGTCGAGCCTTGTTGACATCTGCGTATTATTTATGTGGTAGGTGTAACTGGGCATCGAGTTAAAAGCCGTTCGACCGATAACGATGCGTACTAAGATCAAGAAATACTCCTTTTAAATAAAAAAATTAAAGACCAAGAAACACTCGGCTAGCTAAGAGCACGTTCTTTTTAACTGCGGATTATGACTTTTGATTGAATTTTTTGAATTTTAGTTGTTTATGGTACAGATTACGGAGAGAGATACTCACTTACGATTTTGGATGGTACAGATGTTAGGATTTTAACATGTACATCGTTTAACTCGTAGACCCCGTCTTGAGAAAATACTCCGTTTAAAAGTTAGGTACTATAGCAAAAATCAAAACCGTCAACTTCGAAGAAAAAGAAAAGTCCTAAGTATTGGCCCGGAGTCTAAAGTAACAAGCTAGCCGGGTACGTAAGCAACCTGGAGTAGAGAGCAGGTCAGGTGGTGAATTCCCAAGGTACATACGTATTTCTCCAATGACTCTGGTTTGCCCCCGAAAATGACTACCGATTCGAGCGTATGTGAACTAATGCGAACTGCTAGCAATTCTGAGTTTCTCACTGTGACCTGGATATTGCAAACCTGGAAATGCCTCTTAAACAAACGCGAAGTGTGCTGCAGCTATGCTATTTAATAGGCCATTAACGTAGGCACTACCACCCTGTGTGCTTGGCACAGGCTTCCGGACTTATTTTGAAGGTCAAGAAGAAGAAGAAAGAAACTAGTACTACAATTGCATCATACTATTCCGAAGAAAATGTTGGCACCCCATAACAACTAAACTGTTAGTTACGAGTTTTATATCACTAATTTATTATTTTTGTCTCTTAGTAAAACTTGAAATTAAAATATTGTCCATATATTTAACAATAACAACAAAATTGTTCAAGACCAATACACACAATAGCAGTTCTGAATAAACACGAAACTTTCGTGAACACAAGAAAAATGTACCCTCCCTCTGTTGATTACTATAAGGTTTATAATTTTTGAAGCTTTGTGGATAATTATAGGGCATGCATGGAAATTTAATGATGTTTTCCTACCAAACCCTATTTACTTCTCCCTCTTGTGTACATTTATTGACCACCACGGAGACAAAGCATCGCCTCTCATCTTTCCACAGCAATTATGAGAAGGTAGTTGTCATTTCCTCTTGTAGCTTCCTCAATTTCCTCAATAAATTTCTCAATTTTATCACCTCCTTAATTGATCTCACAATTCGTCGCCATGAATCTTCCATTGATCAGTCCTATCTACACTGCATTCCTTGGAAAGCTCAGCACCATGCATGCATGCGTTCCTGCAGAGGAAAAGCATAGACACCATGAAGAGTCTCGTGATCGACTCCGCAACAGACGTGTACGTGTCACTCAGGCTGGAGAGGTTCACCATGGCCGACCTCGGGTGCTCCTCGTGGACGAACGCGCTACGCATGGCGGAGGACATCATCAGGAGCATCGGCGAGGTGTGCCGTGGGTCGCCGCAGCCGGAGTTCTCGGTGCTCCTCAACGATCTCCCCACGAACGACCTCAACGCCGTCTTCTCCCGCCAGCCGGAGTTCACCAGCAAGCTCAAGACCGACGCCAAGCAGGAGCGTGCACTTCGTTAGCTCCTTCTCTAGTCTGCACTGGCTCTCTCTGGTACGGTATAGACATTGTGCATTACTAGCACCATTAAATCAGATAAATTGGATTATACCTGGAAATGATTTCTTTATCTTTAGATATACAGCGTCGCTTGGAGTCAACCGTGGTCAATGGCGAGGATCGGGGCTAGGCTCATGGAGGAGTTAAGACCCAGAATGATCGAGAATGCCGAGTGAGATGGTGAGCTCAAACAAGGCACGAGAAACACGGGAAATGTTGAAGGCGAGTTCGAACGGTGGGATGGCGCAGCCTTGGTTCGGTGACATCAAGACGGAAGAGGCTTGACAGTGCATGGCAAGCTAGTTGTGCACCTACACATAGCAAGCATGGCTATTGCTTACAGTGGTTGATGATGACCGAGTCAAGCAAGGGTATTTTGGTAGTTTGACAAAAATACTGAAAACCATCTTGGATCAAAACCGCGGCGCATGGGCTATGCGTTGAAGAGCGGTTTAGGTCAAAGTGCAGCTGGTTGGATCAAGGCTAAGAATTTAGCGGATGCGCATTTATACACTTTGAAAAGTATGCATAAGTGAACTTATAAGAGTAAAACCCGTGTATGGGGGGTTAACGGATTTCCCCATTATAATAGTGAATATGATCCATTAAGAGGTGCAGGTGGCTGGTTGCCCACCTATAAAAAAGGTTAGGATGGAGACATATAGGGTTAACCATCCAACCTATCTCTTGTGCTTTCTTTTCTAGGTTTAGGTTTAGAATTAGAGAGTGAGTGTCTTGGGTGTTCTTTAACCTCTAAGGTGGAGTGGCTATAAAACCCGCCTTCTCAAGTAAGCAATACATCAAATGTTGTGCAACTCTTGAGTCTCTCTTGTTTTGTTCGATGTGCTTGTGATTTTGGTTGGTTTCGATCTCTCTTCTTCTGTTCTTATGATCTTACTATGCCAAGGACGTGTAAGAGATAAAGATTATCATTGGAAATTCATCTCTATCCATCTAGAGACTTTGATAGCAAGATTCCCAAGAAAACCCGATTGTAGTTGATTTTGGCATCACCAAGTGATTTCGTATTTCAAGTGCTTTTGGGTCATGTTCTTCAGTGTCCTAACTTGCTGTGATATGTGGAGAATACATCTAGACCAATCTTGGTCATCGTCCATCCACAAGCAAGTTGTATCCATCGATTTTGGTTTTGACTCAGTTTTAGTGCAACCTTACAACAAACTGAAAAAGGTCACAATTTTGACTATGATTTTTATGACTATTTATTGGAATAGGTTCTTGATATCCTAGAGTAGATCCCTATAAAGTTTTATATTATTTGGATCTACGGATTAAAAATTCTCTTGATTTTTGTTTTTGAAACAAGGCTAAAAACACTATTTATTGCCCTGATTTTACCGTAGCAGTGATCAAACCACCCTTATACTAGAGGTCAGACCAGTCGGACCACCTTTTGGAGGTCGGTCAGACCATCGGGAAAGGTTAGGTTCCAAGTTTTGTTGTCTTGAGCTAGTTGGTTTGATTTTTAGTTAAAGATTGTATGTTCTACACCTGAGCGGTAGCGGCAACACGAGGAGGGACAGGTTAGGGCCATCCAGGAGTCCATGCTGAGCCACCACTTCAGGCCTGTAACACCCCTATTTTTGGGAATAGGGACGTCGTACCACCCGCAACAGCCTAGGAGTCCAGTTGTGGATAGAAGGAGTATCATGTCTGCTCACAAACAAAAGAAGTTAATTTGATTAAAATAAGACCTAACGGTCAACTTTAGCAATAATACAAGCGTTTAAGGTCAAAATTTAACTTACATTCAGAAGAACCTAAGAAAACTCCACATAAACGCTTGAGTGTGATCGTAACCCTAACACGAAAACTTGCAACATCCTTTTTTCCTCTGGAATCTATTGTGGTGGAAATATTGCAAGACTGAGTACAATCAACCATACTCAGTAAATCACATGGGGAAATGCTATATATCTACTTTCTAGGATTCTTAAGTGATGGGAATATAGTGGTTCTATTATGATACGTGGATGCAGTTTTATTTGAAAACATTCTTAAACACAAAATAATAATAACTATTTAAGGAATTGGGGTTTCAAAGCTTGATTAACAGACCTCAGTATTTTTAAAAAATTATTTCTAAATCTACTTATGCCTCGCTGTTGGAATCACCCATGAACATAGCTTCTTTTACTGGAAGCACGGCGTATTCGAGATACCATTGTGATTGCTCCATAGAGTTGCCCAGCTTTACCCACAAAATTCTTTAACCCTCATAACTGAGTTAAGAAAACAAGGTTGTTTCACTGCTCATCTTTTTATATAGGCTCTACCCCGGTAGATCTCCAAGTCAAATCCGGGTATCCACCGACACGGCCAGATATCTTCTACCCGTCTTGAGAGGAATCTACCATTGTTCATTATGGTTTTATCGTTTCCATACTAACTCTCATGTACTTCTGTAGAGATTCAATCAATTTAAGTAGCTACTAAATCAGGTTTGACGAGTCAAAACTTATGGTTGGGTGATCACTATGTTCTTTGTTCGGCTTAAGGTCATCCTTACTTTCTCTAAACTTTGTTCTCATTTTTCACCTTGAGGCTGCCATCCTCAACAGCATTGTCATTTTCTGCACAAGCCTCCACCCTAGAGTAAGGTTGTGGATGAGGACCATGTTGTGGTTTTCCACTAGACCCCCTTACCCTAGAGCCATTTTAATAATTCTACCGGTCAAATGCTAAGTCACTTAGTAGCATTACTCAGCCAACACATGGTTCTCATGATAATCAATTTCAAAGAAACACTTTTGCAAAATTACTGGCAAAATGATCTGTTAAACGTAATATAAAATAGTTGAGTTTCCTACACTACCATGGTTATTTAAGTAGTAGATTTAGCATCACTAATTCTTGTCAAGGTGAATATGGCCATCAAAATAAACATGGCTTTTTCAATGGAAGGATGTAACTAGGTATCATGTCATTCTAAACATTTGTTGTATGTAAAATATCCAAGCGTAAACAACAGGTAATGAAAGTACTGATAAGTAAATAATTAATAGAATGTAGATTCAATATGATAAAAAAAACATGTGACTTGTCTCCTTCTTGTTATTCTTGATCTTCTCTACCGGCTTCAAGCTTACTTCAATTACTCTTGCGGCTCTTTTGTTGACCAACTTGCTTGGTCCATTCACTAGCACAAAAAACGAGAGCACATGAGTTCCTGCTTTGCAAAATGCAAGATGGGAACAAAATGCAATTAAATAACAAGAAAAGACATAAAGGAAATGGGTTGTGTGGTCAGAGTTCAACAATGCTTAGATTGGCTGACAGGGTTAGAGTTGAGCCAGATATGCTTGGGATGGTCAAGATGGTTATAAACGTGCTGGGTGGATTTTGAAAGTGTAGGATTGATTTTAGAATAGTGTTTGGATTTTATCGAGGTTTGATTTGGCAAAACAGTGGGCGAAAATGGATTCACAGGGTCGAAACGGTCAAAATAAAGGTATTTTTGATTTTAGGGTTTCGAATGAACAGTAACGGGTTTGATACTATTCATCGCGGGTTTTACTGTTCGTACTCAGAGAACTTTATGAGTACTCAGGTGGTTGGAGGTATTGGTGGAGCTGAAAGATGTCGTAACTGGGTATGACTATGAAGACCAAGCACTCAGTGTGGTCATAAATCACAGTGCAGTCGTGAACCGCATCATGATCGTAAACCATAGCATGGTCAAAAGCCACATCGTGGTCGTATACCACAACGTGGTTGCAACGACAATGTGGTTGTAATGACTCCTGAGTAGTCGTAGCAGTTCGGGTATGACTACGAAGTCAGATGGGCGGTTGAGGTTCGACTTCGAGTGCGAAGTCGGTGGAGATCGGATGATGAACAAGTTACTGCAGAGATCGAATGATGTCCAGGCAGCTACAGAGATTGGGTTGCGACCGGACGTCAACCGAGTGGTTTAAGCGCATCAGTGACCCTAGAAGGGTTTTGTCTTGCTCCAGGAGTGTCAAACGAAGACTCAAACTCAAAGGTGGGCACTCCCATACCTCCTCCGACTAGTTTCATGGTGCCTCGAGTGGCAACGCCTGTTGAAGGGGGCCTCCTTCAGGACAAAGGCGAGGTGACTGGGGCAAGCGCTAGCCAACATACTGTAGGTAAGGGCTCTTTTTATTCCTGGGACTTCACACAGTTGTCCCAGCTATGACCCTCACTCTATCGCCCTCGTCAGTGGCTCCCCCTTTGCCGATGTCAAAGCACCACCCGCTTGGCAAAGAGGAGGTTGGTAGGCTCAAGGCGGGCTTTAGCATGGAGGACAGCTCACGTGCGGAGACAGCGGTGGCAACAGGCATGGAGGTAGCCTCCCATGATGGCTCGATCAAAGTCATAGGAATTTCTACTTATGATAATTTCAATCAATGCCATTAGCAAATAAAATAAACCTGAGCCTACCTTTGTTGAACCCTGCATATATACTATTGCATACTATGTGTTGGCTCACGGAGCACAGTGGATTGTACTTACACTCACTCACTCAATTAACTCAAAACCAGTGGAGGAAGACCACTATGCTTACTATGATGCCCTGAGACCCGAGGGTGAAGAAGACGGGGGAAATTAGGACGACCTTTAGTAACTCTCATCCCAGTTAAGCAGGCTATAATGGTTATTGTGTGCACATATATTATCCCAACTTGGACAACATCTGTTGTACACATCTTACCCCCGGTCATTTGCCTATGGCAACTTTTGGCCTTACCTTTTGGTTTATCGCTTTCACCTCCACTTTGGTAATGTAAGTATTTGGCCAGATGGGCCCTATATATATTTATACCCAATGTGGAATACTTAAACTCTTATATGTAATATTAATGAATGTTATGGTTCATGTGATGTATAAAATGATTCAGCAGTGTATCTATGAGCACTATCTACTGATTTAGGGAATAGTACAGTGGAATCACAGGGAAATCTAGATTAGCAAAATCTAGGTCTGACATCTACCACTTAGTAAGTTATATTACTAAACAAGCAGTCGAGGGCTAGGGGAGATATGACCACTCTTCAAAATTTGAAAAAATGATATAAACTTTATTGCCACCAAAGGTAAGTTTTTTACATAATACATTTCAATTACATAATTGATAACTACTCATTGAAGCCTCTCGACTAACCACTGTTTGATGGAGACCCGACCTTCATCTCTATAGCTATGTTATTCCCGAAGGGCTTCACCTCTTCAAAGAACATGGCCACTTCTTCCTCTGAGAAATTAAATTATGCTTCAAGTGCTTGAAGGTTGAGAGAAGGGTCAAAGGCCTTAAGCTTTGCTAAGGCAAAGCTAACTCCATCCGCGGCATCATTACTCATGGTCCGCTCGTGGTTTCTCCTGGAGGTAGCCAACAGATCTTGAAGGCTTTCAAGTTGTCGACTAAGACAAGGTACCTTCTTAATCAGATCCTTCGAGGAGGGGGCAAGTACTTCCGTGCCTATCTCGATATGCATGTTCTTGAAGATTTCCTTAAATATCCTTCTTCTTCTCCTTCTCGATACTATGAGCTTTTATAGTTCTTGAACTTTCAAAGCTTGCTCTACACGAGTAGCTCAAAGTTAATCAAGATAACTTATAAATAAACCAAACTGGTTGGATCAGCGATTAGTTACCTTGATTTTTCTTCTCATAAGTCTCAATGGCTTCCTTATGCTTAAGGATGTTGTCATTGAACTTGGTCGACCAGTCTTTGGCTTTGCACATATCTTTGAGCTTCAAAATGATAGTACCCTTCGCCTTGGCTTCTTTTTTAAAATTTTCTAATTCTGTTAACCACGATAAGAGAAGAAGCAAGAAAAATCAAGGATATAGAAGTGATAATGGAAACATCAAGAAGAGACTTACTTCCCCACCAAGGATTCTTCTCCTCAAGAGTCTTGAGAAGTTGTTCATTCTTAGTCAAAGTTGACCTAAATAGCTCTCTCTCCTTCTTGAGGATATCCTCAATCACCTTAACGATAATTCCTGACTTGTAGAGATATTTGAAAGGTTACAAGAAGAAAAAAACCTCCTGACCAAAATGTAATGAGAAGAGAAAAATCATTACCACTCATCAACTTGTTGGCAGAGGTTAGCCCTCTCCTTCTCGAGGACTAATGAGTGCCTGGCCATTTCTCCGACCAGGGCAACTCCTTCCACCTTATGCTAAAAAGGGAAAAAACTCAGAAAAGTTTCAACAAGATTAATAAAGCGTCAAAAGTGGTCTTAAGAACTTACCAAACTGCTTTGCTTGCAAATGCATAGTAGAATTCCTCAGAACTGGTCTTCAGCTCGAGGTCCTACACCTTCCTCCACCAAAGCTCCTCAAGTCTTTAGTTTTTGAAGATATGGCCTCGGTTGGGGATGTCCCTCGAATGAGGAGGCTTCCATGTCAGTGAAGAACTCGACCTTCGATCCTCCAAAGAAGGGAGAATTTCTACTTCCTCCTCTTCGATCATCACTTTCCCAACAAAAACAGGAGTCTGCTAAGACTTCATCTTCGCTTTGGACCCTTCGATGGTGTCGGAGCCACCAAAGCATACTTGGTTGTAACAGCATCAATTCCTTCTATTGAGAACACTACTGGCTGTGGGGCTGCTATGACCACTTCCTCCTTGGATGCCTCCTCAATAGAAGCACTTGAAAGAAAAGTGATCAGAGTGGTTAAAGAGCTACAAAACTAGAAGAATAAAAAGAAATAAGTAAGGACTTAAAGGCACCAAAAAAATCAACAAGGTATGACTCTGTGCAATTTCTTACAGCTAGTACATACCTTGTTTTCTTTATCTTGAAATTAAAACACCCTGGAGCATAATCCAGTGTGCTCACCTTCCTCTTCTTCTTCTCGACTGATTTCACCAGTGTAATACTGGTAGGGCTGGTTAGACCCTTTGTGCTTCCCAACTGGATGCTTTCATCCTTAGTCGACTCCTCCTTAGGGCGATCGAAGACAACGTTTCCAATCCCCTGCACCTCCTCAGAGGGTTGGGCTTCCTCAACCACCAGAACTATTGTCTCTACCAGTGTTGTAGAAGCCTTGGGAGTAGCCACTATGTCTTAAATCTTCTCAATGATGGTTATGTCGGACCCATGACCAGTGAATTTGATGCCACCATTGGTTCCATGATCGTGGTACCACCGATCAGTGGTTCTTCCCTTTCTCCCACCTTGTCACCAACTAAGATGAGTTCGATGACGAAAACCTTCATCCAAGAAATACATTCCCATATGTACAATTTTGTTCCTTCTTCGTACAAGAATAGGTGTGGATTTGTAAGAAAAACTATCAAAGTCATAGTAAAAGCCACCTCTGAGGGGATTTCTGTCTACTTCTTAGGGGCCTGGGAGGTTAGAGGAGCACTAGAAGATCATGATGCCCCCATACAACTTCTTGACACGTTGTCATCAATTGGGGCTCAAAGCAGCTTCCTCTGAACTCTCTATCGGCTCTACATCATCAAACTCTAACTATCTGAACACATCAAGAATGTTACGACACACTGGTCAGAAAAAGGAAATTCAGATGAAGTAAATTTTCTATTACCTTTTGGAGAAGTCGACTAAGGATGAAAGCATCCAATCTTTTGATCCTATCTTTTGGAGAAGTAAGCGCTAGGATCAAAGGAACACCTTCCTTCTGCTCAGGTTCCCCCCACACACAAATTGCCTTTACCTCCTCTCTCACTTCAGAAGGAGATAAGGCTGCAAAAGTAAAAGCTTTAAGATAGAAAACTATAACCAAACAAAAAATGATTCAACCAGTTAGATTCTCGATACTTACCTTCCGAGGAGTCCCTAGTCGAATCTCTTGTACTCTCATACCATAGCATGATATGATCACATGATTTTAAGAGACTACTTCGACGCATAGTGAAGTCCCTCACCACGTGCTATGAAGTTAGCCCCTTATCATTAAGATAGAGGATGGCATCAACCCATCACTCTATCCTTCCTTCCTTCTTCAGAGAAGATCTCCATCTCAGGTTCTCCACTGCAATCCGTCCCGCAAAGGAAAGGTTGTCTTCTTTGTTGACCATCATGTAAAACCAGAATTTCTTCCATGATGACCACGAAGATTTAGAGAACATTGAAATGTACTTCCTTGCCTTTCCATCGTGAAGCTGCAAGGAGCGATTCACAAGTGACGCCACCGCTTTTCCAGCCCTTCCCTCATCCTGTAATAATATCTAAAGAGTTCCAAGTTCGCTGGAGTCCCTAAATATGCCCATATAGATGGATGAAGATGCTAAGATTGGCGATTGAGTTAGGGTCACGTTCACTAACTCAATCCCATAAAACTCCAAAACCTCCGATAAGAAAGGATGCGTCGGTAGCCTAAATCCACATTCTACATATGCCCAAAAGATTGAAATTTTACCGTCACTCCTACTTGGAAAACTTCCCCTATTGTTGACATCCAGGGAACCAAAACATTAATGGGGATCACTTCCCCATCTTCCATGGCCTTCAATATCTTTGATCCTAGTTCAGATAACGGCCAATCAGTGATCAAATCAGATATTTTTTGTTATGATGGCTAAAGATCTATGGATTGAAGGGACTCAAAGCTACAGTTGGAAGGCGCTAAGGCAGAGGAAATCGAAGAAGATGAAAGGTTTTCTCTTAAAAGAGTAAAGCCAACAAGTACCACACCAGTTTTTTATAAGGGTTTTTCCCACTGCAAAAATAGTAGTTGCTAGATTTGAAGTCTAATGGACATAAAACCTTTCAGTTTTTCTCAGTTGGTTTTCTCAACCTTAAGTGAATAAAAACTTTCTCTTTACCCTTGTTAAAAGAATATTCTCCGACTTGAATTCCATCTGGAGAAAATTCAAGTTATAAATTCACTTAAAGTTTGGGGGTTTGCTGATAAGGATTAAATAATCCTTTAAATACGGCTTTAATTCTTAATTAAAGCCCTAATACCCATATGGTCGTAGCTTCCAAAAGTAATTGCCCGAGTACCTCTAGCCAGAGGCCCACTGTACATTTTACCCAACCAGCGGACCACTTAGAGATTTCATGAACTTGTATAAGGGTCTGCCTCTAGGTGATTCTCTCACGTACAATAGATAAAACATGTGCTTTATCCACTCCTAACAGTACGATGATTCGGTCTTATGTCTCTAACAGCAACCACTATGTAGTTGTCTCCATGATTATCTCCCACTAGCAATAACCAAAAATCAGTTATTATCATATCTCTCTCTGACAGCAACCACACCCTCGACCAAACGGGGTAATTCAACCAGGCATCTACTCACATGGAAAACTAACACGCCTTAGCGCTATTTAAGGTTGACGAGAAAATACACAAAGAGAGACAGAGAACAAGAACTCTAACAACCAGACAAGACAATCAAGATCTTTCGATCAGTGTGAAGATTGTAGAGATTAGGGCCAGTTACGTCTCTTTGTAATCTCTTAGAAAGAGCATCTTGTAATCAGTTCATAGCAATAAAGATCGTTCACATTCTCCTGCTGAATTATTCCAAGGAACCTAGCCTTCTTTCTTATATTTTCGTAAGATCGACGACTCAATCGTTGACAAAGATAGAATATTAACAGTTATCAATCAAGTTTATTGTGTATCGTTGTGCTCTATTGTTTTTTTGTGTGTCTTCTTGCTATGTTTTGACTAAAAGCGCACGTGGTTCCATGATTATCACAGCTACTCACCAGACTAACGCTAGCTTCATCCCAGCCTTCTCTCCCTCATAGATGATTATATGGGAGCAACGTAGCACGCTCCTCTATCTAGTTAAGAATAACTAGTTGAATTTTCTATGCAATTGCGCAGCTAGAATTGTGCAAAGAAATATGTAGTAGTAATGGCGGAATCACATGAAAACATTTCTCCTTCGAAATATTTCCAAAAAGAATGATGTTTCAAGGACAGCTTCCAGTACCAATATGTGAAGAGAGACAACCTGGCATAAACCAGCAAAATTGTACAAACAGATATGCACACCAACAAGGGCAAAATAACCCACATTGCTCTCGTTCAGAACCCCATAAACTTCTTTTCCATAATCCAAACCCTGCCAAAACCAGCTGGTTGATCACTTCAGTTTTGATCAGGCAAGCAACGGTGCAGATGAATCCTTGCATCTCCATTTCCGGCTGTAGTAAGCGTACAGTGCCAACTGTATTGCTCCAAGGATAACTCCAAGCCCATTAGGGAACTGAAAATTAACATTAAGAAAAAGTCGAATTTGTCAGTAGAAGCAGCTAACAAGTTCACAAACTTATGGATTCAAGAAAGAGTGGATTGAAATGAGGATTTGTTTCTCACATAAATGAAGAAATCGCGCAGCAGCAATCCATACATTGCAAAAGAGGCGCTCATCAGGAATGTTGAGAGGGACAGGTAGAACGGCATGAACTCCACGCACTCTGTCCGAATCACCACACCCTGAAGAACAAGGACGGAGGCATGGGACATGCAAAACCAGTGAGAGAACAGTTGTTGATCACGTCGTTGCAATCGTGTAAACAACACTAGGAGAAATTAATCAAGAACTCAGCTTAATTGGAAGGCATACCATGACAGCCAGTGGGGAAGCAAACATGGAGATCAGCGATGCCATGCTCACAGCTCCAACAAACTGCTGCCGGACCGGCTGATCGAAACAAGCGAGGCTCGCGTGTACAATGAGCGCAAAACCGCAAACTAGAAGCACCAGGAGCCCTGTGATCTTCAGCTGTGGAGAAAATGGAAAACAGGTTTCGTCATCCATGCAAAAATCTATTGTGAAAACGAAGAGAAGAAACAGGGAAGTACAGTCCATGTTACTGGCATCTGGCACGGCAAGAAGCAGTACAGTATTGCAGTCTACAAGTGCTCCCCTCTTTCTGAGATGAAACGGGTTCAGGATGGAAAGAACATTACCCTTGTCTTTCTGCTGTCGGCATAGACTATGAAAAGCGAAATGTAGGCGAGCTGGAACGCTGCTCCGGTGCCGTTGACGGTGAAGACGAGGAACCTGCCATCGGAGACCCAGGGGAGCCCATACCACAGGCAGATTAAGCAGTTGAGCAGGGAGAACAAATAGGGGAGCCCATCGAATTGCTCCGTCGATTTGGCTTTCAGGATCCTCTTGACCGTCGGCCTGAAAAAGTCACAGGAACACATCCCATTAGAAATCTCTGCTCACAGTGATCGAATCGATAAAGACAAGAACAAGAAGGTCATGTGTGTGCTTGTGCTTACACTGGTGACAAGAAGAGGGCGAATGCAAACAGGTTGCCTGCAATGTTAAAAAATGGTCAAATTTTCAGGAGATTAGCGACTCTTTCTTCAAAATCATTTGGTACTTGGAAGCATGAAAGATGAAAAACATCATCACCTGCAAGACCAGCAGCAAAGCAGGAGATATCATACAGGGAGTCCATGGATGCCTCTCTTCTATCTCCCCCTTTTCATGCCTGCCTCCTTGTGCTAAAACTCTGTGGCTCTTATAAAGGGCGGCACGAGTGAGTGAGCGACACAAACGCCACAACCACCAGTTTAAATGTTTGGTCTCTTCTCGTTTTCCCCTCCATGGTAAGACTGCGATTATCTCTTGTCAGTGAACCACAAATTTGTCTTGTGACTCCTGTCTCCTGATACCGGTTCTCCTTTTGTTTTGGTGAATTGCGTGCATGTAATTCACACTGACCTGACAACAGGGGTTGTGAGCATCTCCAACAGTATGAGCTAGTTACTAGTTTTAAGACAACTTCTTCAATAGTACTAACTTTTAGCACATAACTCATAACATAAATAGCCTCACATGACACTCTCACATAATCTTGGAATGTGTGTATGAGACTAGCTCTTGATCAATAAATAGCTTTTCTCTCTCTTCTATTAAAATATGAAATAATATACTTAGAGCTAGCTCATAAATCACTATTGGAGATGCTTAGGCCATTCTCAGTAGAGAGTTTCATGGTGTTGTTTCCAAGACTGCCACATCATGTAAAATGAAATGAAACATAGATAAAACATCCATCCTCAATGCATAGTTTCATTCTATTGTTTCATAGACATTTAATTTCATGACTCATATAGAGTTGGTAATCGTGCCAAGAGAGTTTCATCTAGATGAAACTCACTTCTTCTCTCTTTTAAAAATATTATCATATCATCAAAAATGTCTATGTGGCAGCCTATTAAATGTAGATGAAACTCCCTCTGAGACTGGCCTAAGTTCGCTGCAGAATGTCAACTGGGGGGTGTGGTTAGAAGATCCATTGGAATAGTTTTTTTCAACACTTACCTCAAAAAAAAATGCAACAATTGATTACTGACACACTGGCAGAAGCACAGCGTGTACGTATTCCTTTGTAAGGAAACCAGTTGCTGCAGATTTATTACATTACATAAAGGAAATATATAGCTACTATCGTTTTCTGAGATCGGGAGAATCTTTCCTGGCGTTCAGGTGACTGATAGGCTGGATACCAGATCTCCGTCATGAACACGAATCAGCCAAGTCGCGGTGCAAACTCGTGGCTGTAAAGGTTGGATGGCCACCACTTGCTCGTGCTAATTGAGCCAACAACCTCCGGCAACTAGCAACCAGTAGCTTGGAAGGCCACAAAAAACCTCTTAAGAAACGCATGGTTAAGGCGCATTTGTCTGGCTCACACGCTGTGCCATATCGCTTCTTAAAACAACACGTTACCCCGCCCATTTCGATTTAAGTTTCTAGTTTATTTTTCATTATTCTTAAATTTCATCTTTTTCTGACTTTTGGTTTTTTTACTTTTTTGCTGGTTTTTTTTTCCGTATTTGTTTGCATTCTCGTGATTGGCTAACATGTTTTTTCTATTTTAATTTTTTTAAATTTAATTACATCAAATAAGTTACTATCAACTACAGTGTAATTTTAACTATTTACAGTGTAATTTCAGCTATAAGCCATTTTTTTCAACCAAAATGAGCGGGCTGAAAATCCAAGACGAAATGACATGGCCAACGGGACAAGAGAAATTGCAAGACCACGGACCACCGGATTTGCCCAGAATAGACGTGACATTCAAATTTGTGCTCAAAATTTCTGGACAAAATTAACAAACTACATTTTTCACAAAATGTAAGGCAATTACCATCTTTCAAACAAGTATGTAAGCAATCAACATGTCACCAAACATACGAGATACGACGTCACATGTTGTCTAAGGCCTTCAATAGGACAACACTGTAGTTTTTCATGCAGTTGCAAAGTAGAGAACAGTATGGCCGTAACCGAGTTCTTCCTTTCCGTGCCTCGTACGCGGCACACGGTGAGCATGTATAATTACCAACTCACAGCACACACCATGTGATTATGTGAAGCCAGGCAAAGCAATAAGGTACCGCAACATTTTGACACAACACAAAAAGTTGTCACAACTGATAATGCTGGACAAGCAACATCTAAGGGTGTAAGCCATATATCTCAGGATTTGATCATGAGCAGTCTGATATGCTGCGAATTATCTCGGACCAGGACAACAAAGGACGTCTCAAATTGTTTGAACATTACTCCCTTCAAAACGACAAGACCATGAAAAGGGGCATACCAGATGACACCCCCAAAAAATAAGTATCAAAAAGAAAGCGCAAAATCTTTCACTGTTGACTCAATTTAACTCATATGCTACAAGAACAGAACCTAGACGATACTAGACAAAGGGTAGTGTTCAGAATACTAAGCAACCAAGAATATTAACCACAACCAAGAGGATGTAACTTTGCACAACAAGACACAGAAACACGGGCCAGAGGGAAGCATCAGCTCGATGTTATTCAAAATCCTTCAACTTCATCATTCATGTGATCATTCAACCAATCTAGTTACAATTACCCATCAGCTTTGAACAACTTGCATCTTCTGTCTTCTTGGCTTCCAAGTTTCAATCCTGTACCTGGGGAAAAATAAGATAACTTCTAAGAAACTACTTAAATAGTACTTACTGTCAATGGAAGGACACACATACAGCTATGCAAATATCTCAACATCTCATCCTCAGGAATAAATGTCTACTATGGATCACCAGTAGCCATTTTTCCCATTAATTAATATCAGCCTCATACATAGCAGATGAAATGATGAATCACCTCAGTCCAAGATTCACTATACTCATTGCTCAAGGTATTGTTATTTAAGCCCACATTGACGTGATACTAATTTGATAAGCTCACTATCCACAATTTCGTGCATACCAAACATTAGTAAACATAGAACATGCATCATGGATACATTGCAAATGCATACCTCAAATGAAATCAGCCAATTATCCTACTTAACTGAGTACCACATTAGTAGTTATCAGCTACAGAGCTACCTGTTTTTAAGAAAAAGGGCACAGAAGATAGCACAAAACAAAGGGTGCCTCCTACCTAGCATTCCTCACGTAGCAGGTAATCCAGCTACTCATTACATTAATAGGCCTGTTCATATTGGCTTCTATAAACCGCTTCTGCTTCTAGAAGCAGAAGCCAGTATGAACGCCCAGCTTCTATAAGCCACTTCTATCAGGCATTACTATTTATCAGCTTATACAACATGCGCTTTCACATATTGTAACGTACAATTAGCCACTACGATATGGGCTTTTACGTATTGTAACGTACAATTAGCCACTACAATATGTGCTTCTGTAAGTCGCATAGTAATCCGGATATTGTAATGCCTTTCGTTACACTATCTTTCTTACATAACGCAATACTATTCATCAGTCGCTTCTATCAGCCACTTCTACCAGCCGCTACTATTCATCAGTCGTAACCAAAAGCCATTAGCAAAAGCCAATATGAACAAGCCCTAAGTCTAAAGTAACATTTGCCAATATCTTAGCTGCCATATTTCATTGCAAACAGAACATTATATCTATAAAACAGATAATCTCGAGCTATTAGGGAATTCACTAGTTGTTTTCATATACATAACATGACTATTCTCAACTGAAATGAAAACTTAGGGGATTCATTTACATAACATCAATATTGTAAGTTAAATGAACAATGTTTTCTCATAATTGGTAAGTTAAATGAATAATGTTTTCTCATAATTGGTATCGTGAGTTGTGAGTAATAATGTTCTAATACTAGACCATACAGGCATACAGTACAGTTTTCTTTCACGAGTTGATGTATCAGTTCTAATAATACACCATGCAGGTATATTGTATAAGCTTCCTTTCCTGAGTTATGTATCAGCACTGCGAAGACACTGATTATGAAATAACTATAGCGAGTATTAAGCTTCTCAAACTTTTAACAGATTCTCTGCTAAAGAAATGACCAGTCACAAATAAAGAACAAATAAAGAACAGTCCTTATGATTTGACATGCACCTCACCATCTTAAATATGCAACACAATCAAATTTCTGTTCATGTATAATGTCACACTTGATTACAGAACTCCTTGATATCTTCCAAGTAACTTTACCAGCACCAAGCATTTGATTTCAAACGTCAGTTCCTGATATAAAAGCCCATTACCCTACATGTACAAGAATCAACAAGGAAAAATCGTTCTAGCATGAGCTATGAAACCTTTGATCTCTAACTTTCCCCAGTGACATCTAACAGTAATGGTATTATGGTAATGATCTCGCATGCTAAGCTATGTCAAGGGAATACAAATCTGCATCTCATGTTTCAAAGGTTCACCATATAAAAATTCACCGGCTATTCCTGAATCCCACATTTTCGTAGAAAATTTACAGAATTCACAGAAATAACACATTGAATGTCATTTCAATTCACCAAAGCTTTGTCATAAACATAATCATGGGAGGCAGAACCATCTCACCTCCACGATCCATCTATCTCTCTGAACCAGAGAAAGCATCAAATAGCCCGCAGCAATTCCACCATGTTGCCCGATGCCCTGTGACAGCCACCACCACAGCAGGTCCCCGTGCCACCTGCAGCAAAAAAACAACCCACCCAATGAGACCTCACAGCTTCAAAACATGGGGGATGGGTGGCACACAAGCACAAACATTATTTACCTCTGTAGTATGCGCACCAGCTGCCTCACGAGACGGTGACACCTCTGCCGCATCCCTGACCACCACACCGTCACCCTTTGCCTCCGGTTCCTGCACCACAGGTGCCGTGGCCGTCTCCCTGAGCACCACCTCCTCACCCTTCGGCTCTGGTTCATGCACCGGATGCACCTTGGCCACCTCCCGGACCACAACCTCCTCGATCTTCACCGCAGGTGCCTCGGTCACCGCCACATCTTGCACCTCCAGTTCCTGCACCGCAGGTGCCTCGGCCACCACCACATCCTGCACCTCCGGTTCCTGCACCATGGCATGCGCCTCCATCTTCGCATCCACCTTACCCTCTTGTTCCTGCTCACCGGCTTCGGGCGGCAACGCATCCACCATGACCTCCTCCCCGGCCTCGCCCGTGCCGTCCTCCTCGACCGCCTCAACGGCGCGCTCCACGGGCACCTCCGACGTGGCGGCCTTCTTCTCCTCCTCGTCCGCCTCGGATGCGGCGGCCCTCGGCGTCACCATCTCCTCGGAGCTCTCCATCGAGTCCTCGCTCACATCCACTGCGCCCACCACCGCACACAGCCTCAGAAAACGCACGCATCCATCATATTATAGCGCAAGAAAGGAAGCAAGGAAAAAAGGTGAACAGCTCATAAAGCGGCCGGTGGGAACGTGGGGGAAGGGGTGGCCGACGCCAGCGAAGGGCACAGGAATGCCATTGCCACCCTCGTCGCACGGTGAAAAGGCGATTCTTGCCTCCCCGCTGGTGCCGAAAGCGGCATCGTGCAGCAGATCTGCCCCGGCTTAAAAGAGGTGGGGAAGGAGGGTTAGATGCCATTCGTACCGGGAGGAATGTTCGGTGGGATCGGTAGGTGGTTGCCATCGCTGGCGGCGTCGCGGCGGCTGGAGTTATTGCTACCGTTGTTGCCGCCGCCGTCGTCGGAGCCGGCGGGGTGGCCCCCCGGCTGCTTCTTCTTGAGCTTGGCACGCTTCTTTGCGCCCTTCGGCATGGCGGAATTCGAGGGTGCGGCGCGGCGGGGGAGCGAGGGATGGAAGAGGAGAGGAGAGGGGAAGAGAAGGGGGAAAGGAGATCGATTTGTTTCGTTGTGGAGGGAGAGGGATCAGCCCATTTTTGTTAGGTTTACCCAGAGGATGGATCAAATTGGAACTAGGTTATTTTTCTGTTGGGAAAATATAATTATGGGTAGGTAAATACCATTAATTTTTCGTAAGATTTTCTTATACCAGTACACGTGAGGTCCCGTGCCTACAATTGATCAGACCAGTCTAAGATGTGTTTTCCGTCGAATTGATGAGAGTTTCAAATTTTCCCAATTGAAATAAAGTCGTTTTCCAAAATATCTTATATGTGTTATATAGTTACCACTGATGTGTAGCAAAAATACGAGTCACATGCTCAATCTTATTATCCCTAATCATGTCAACTTTGATCTTGACTCGAACCACATTACATAGACAAATGAAGTGGAGGCATCAAAGAATTTTTGTGAAATTAGAGTAAACTATACATGCAAATCGACTCTTACTGTAACACCCCTATTTTTTTGAAGCGTTATGAATCCCTCGCAACCGTCCAGGATTGTTCAGTTGCGAGTTACACCATTCGAGT